>JAPYXD010000355.1:1047500-1785126 GCA_030998225.1 Diplolepis rosae
TGATTTTTGCTTTAAGTGATTGGAGATATCCTATCAATGTAGAAATAGTAGGCAAAGGTGTATTTTCTAAAATAAATATCAATAAAAAGCATCCCCTATTCACATGAATCCATTTCTCTAATATTCCTTGGTCCAAATGCCGAACAAATACTTCTCCAAGAGAGGCTCTATTTTTATTCAGGAATATTTGATTCATCCTAAAAAGTTTCTTTAAAATCATATGAAGACCTGAGTGTTCAATCACCTTGAATTCTTTTTCTCCTTCTACAATATTTAATTCCGAATTTATGACAAACTTAGCTATCGCTTCAAAAACTGAATTCAGATTTTTGTCGTGATTGGATTTCAAAATCGCAAGTGTGAGAATTTGAATCGACGCGTTCGAAAGCCATATTTCTATTTCTGAAGTAATACTTTCTAACAATGTGTCTATGACACTTTCCAAAATTTCTTGTTCTCGAACATTTGAAGGTTTTTTGCTAATTGCAATCTCATCCCCTGTTTTCAAAAAGTTCACTAAGACTGGATGGAAATAGTGCGTGTCTCTCCGAGCTACTATATAAAGAATCACCTTTCTTCCATATTCATTAAGAATTATTTTAGGTAAATTTTTCAGGATTTCAGAGATAATGATTTTTTTCAAAATGACGGTGTCATCGACACAGTCAATTAGAGCGAAAATCAGTATATGGGCAACTTCTGATATACAAATCTCTGTCACGTGTTCCTTTATATTCTTCATTATAATCTTCCTGTCTTTGTTTGTTCCATGCCAAATTGCTAACATGCCAGCCATCGTTCCTTCCCTAGTTCTAGATAAATCGACAAGCAGAGTCCGTAACATGTTAAGAATTTCGTCTCTGTTTTCAGGACTGCAATTAGATAAATATTCCCATAAAACAGATTGAACGATTGAAGAAGTTGCTAGTTTCTTGTTCAAGATCCTGATCAAATTTATTTTCACAGCTGAGAGAGTTCCTGTCTTCATAACCTCTGCGTTTTTGTAAACATCCTCGAGAATCTTCACGTTATCGTCTTTTGCTTCCTTATATATATCTCCATAAAACTCTTGTTTAAGTCTAATTTTTTCTAAGTCTGTAGCGAATTCCGTAATTGCGTATTCAAAAATTGGGGCAGAAATGAGATGACTTGAGAGCTCGACGACGTGACCATTGCAAGCAACAAACATTTCTTTCCTAAGTTTTTCGGATCCATATTTAAAAGCAGCTTTGACGCAATTTTTTGCATATTTGGACTGAAACATCCTGACTAATAATGATTTCACCTCCGATATTATGGATTCTCGAATTTCTGCATTAGAATATTTAAACAGCCACTGAATAACTCGAGACATGTCATGAGTCATAATAAATTTGTAATAGTGTCCTTTCAATAAATTATGTAATTCCGACGATAAGTTTGCTCGTTCAATTGTAGAAGATTCGAGTAATCGAAGTTTCTCTCCAATTTTCTTAGCTTTTACTGCAATTTCATATAAGTTAATTAATTTCCTGACTTTACGTTGCTCCTTTAGAATTTTTTTCTTCTTTTTAAAGTCTAACCAATTTATCTTCTCATTTAGGTTTTCACTGTTTTGAAAATGATCGTTCTTATGCAATAAAAATTCACTTTTGGCAGATCTGATAGCTTTTATATTTGTCTTTAATGCCTCCATATTTTCGGTTTTCACAAACATTTGCTTTTCAAATTTCATCCTTTTTTTCTTCAGTTTCTTTATGACGAATTTTCCAGGTTTTACATCCTTTTTGGGCATTTCTCTGGCGTGGATATGCGAGGCGAAGTTGACAGACGTTTTCAATTTATTTAGGCCTTCCTCCGGATTGAAGACTACAGAATCTTTCCGCTTCATTCCAAATGGCGATTTCTGAAAAAATAAATGAATAAAGATCTCTAGTTTTCTAGATCAATTTAATAATGGTATGATGTTATTTTCTTTATGCACGGAGAAAAATAGTTCGAGTAATTTTACTCAACTCTGTGGGTTAAACTTGGGACATAAGGACATTTCAACATTTTTTAAATTCTAGTCTAGTAAAATGAATCTGATAAATACATACGTGAATGATAATGAGCGTTACATAGAAAATAATGAGGGATTCAATAAAACGTTGTCGACGCCAAGGCATCAATATACGTCAGTGAGTCAACGTAGTATAGTTCTCTTGAGTAAAAAAAAAACAGGATTTGTCATAAAAGTGTTTTTATACCTTAAAAGTAACGAAAGATTCATGTGTAATGGGAATAAAAGTTCTTATTGTAGTAAACAAATTCATTAACGATTTCAATAATTCCTTACACCTTTCAAGAAAATCTTCTAAAAAAGTTTTAAGAATTCTCATTGACTAGCCATATCCAAAAGTCGATGACAATTAAAGAAAGTTTCGACAACTGATAATTTCCATGCAGGAGCGTTAACTTCAATCTATTGGGATCAAATTAATTATATTACGCGCCTCTTTCGAAAGATAAAATGTAGTATTCTTTAATTCCATGCCGAGGCGCCACAGTTTCAAAGCCAAACCAAAAAACGAAACTGGCCGCCCCCCATCTACGACACTTCTCGACAGATCATTCTTTGTTTTTGTGCCGAGGTGGTAACTTCGAGATTTTAAAAAAAGGTTAATTGAAAACGAAAAAAGTATAGATTAGATTCAGAGGATGAATCTGAGAAGGAAGAATTATCAAAGGAGATGATTGAACATTGAACAGCGTAGATTCCTGCATTCAAAGGAAGATCTTAAGTGCATTCCATGCACAGATTCATGAGGTCTTAGGCTCTAACCTATTGACAGTCACAGGCTCTAACCTGTCGGCATATTTTGTCTCAGGCAAATTGCTCGTCATTCGACGCCATCCTAAAGTGCTATTACGTCATAGGCTCTAACCTGCTGATGTACCATGGGCTCTAGCCTGTTGGCAAACTGTAATTCAAACGTTCTCGTTTGTAATTATTCACAAAAGCTCCTTCTCTCTTTTTAATTAAGAAGCCTTGATACGGACTCAGAAACCGATCGTCGAAGACGTCATAGACGTTGTTCCAGCACAAATTCAATTCGTCGGCCTCTAGCAAGGAATCATCCTTCATATACTCCTCCAGGTTCTTCGCCTTTGCAGGATAACTTGATTACACCGAAATTCTGAGGATCCACCTAGCCAAACTGCTTCAACTCAGAGAGATGTCGCAGGTCAAGCGATAGATAAGATCGATGTAGGTTCATCGGCTTCTGACCCTCAAAAAAAAAGATGATGCTGGAGTCATGGAGGATCTAGAGAGGGAAATTTTGGAACTGATTGGCAAATGAGTAGCGGATGACAGAATTCTGGCTCCAGTTATTTCTAACAGCATTGCAGTTCGTCTTGAGGGTACTTTAAAGAAGGGTCTTTCTAAAGATGAAAAGGAGCTGTTAATCAAGGATCGTGTTTCACCTGAAAATTGGGTTTGTTTTGATTCACCTAAGCTTAACGAAGAGATTAAAGTTTCATTAAACGAAACGTCTAATTGAAAAACAAAACAAGATTACTGCCTGCCTGGCCTTGTTGGGCAGCACTATAGTTGATGTTATAAATGACAAAAAATTGAATGGTAATGTCCAGAAGTTATCTACAACACAGGCTTCCTTACTCAGGAAGCTCAGCGAAGTTACACGACTTTTGGCAGATTTACAAATAGATGAAACCCTTACTCGTCGAAGTCTCATTCTCGCTACTATCAACAGTTCTCTGAAGGAAGCGTTGGAATCTTCTATGGCAGATGAATGACTTTTCGTTCAAAAGTTAGGTGAACACCTTAAAGCGGCAAGGACAATCGAAAGATCTGAAAAAGATCTTATGGAAAAATCCAAAAACTCAGGCAAACCAAAAAACTCCAAGGCCCCGCCTCAACGTCAAACTTTCAAGTCCAAGACGTGGGGCGGGTACCAGAACAACTTTCCCAACCAGTTTCAGTCCAACAAGAAAAATTGGGGGAATCAGAACAGAGGGCAACGCAACAGCTTCCAGTCGAAAGCTCCAACTAGGCGAAGAAAAATTTAATTATTACGAATGTGAGTAAATCAGCTGGTAGGCTTAAATATTTTTTAAACAATTGGAAAAATGATTTCAAATTAATCAGTTAAGTTTGAAATTTTTGTCACTGCCTACATTATCGGAGGATCACTAGTCGCGTATCAGTTAGGATACGTTGTCGACAGGTGCCCTCGTAGACAATTTCAAACTCTTATATCGCAAATAAAGTCGAAAGCGTCTTTTTTTCACAGAAAGATTTTCATATTCTTTAAATATTGAACTTGGATGAGAGATCTTCCTTCATCAGCAGTCGATGCCTTCACTATTAGTTGGGGTTCCCTTGTTCCTCTCAATGCTGGAATCGGACGTTATGGTTTTTAATCCTAATAGAAATCTTTTGTTTTCTCCTGATAGGAACCCTTATCCTCTTTGGGGAAAACTTACCCTGGTGGCAGGGAAGTTATCAGAAGAGCTTTCTTGATAAAAGGCATTCCAGAAGAATAGGTTACGATTGCCATTTCTTCTTTGACTGAATCCTCTCTCAAGCAGTATAACAGCTCGATAAAGAAATGGTGGTTGTTTTATAAAAAGATAGGCTTAGATATTTACGACACAAAGATAGCTGATATCATTAAATTCTTAACTGAAGAATTTCATAAGGGAGCATCTTATGGGATTCTTAATTGCACTCGTTCGGTTATCTCTCTCATTTTTGAAATTGGTTAAGATGAAATTTTAAAGAGATTTTTCAGGGGCTTGTACAAGTTAAAAGCGCTTGAGCCAAAATACGATTCCACATGGGATCCATCAATAATCTTAGATTATATTGCTAACTTGCAGAATAATGATCTTTCTCTGCAAGTATTATATCAAGAAGACTCAGAATCTTAGGAATGATACAAAGAACTTGTTCATATATTTTAAAAAGCCTTTTGAAAAAGTAGCTACCCAAACGCTTAGTAGATGGGTAAAGGAGGTTCTCTATGAATGTGGCATAGATGCCGACATTTTCTCAGCGCATAGCACTAGACACGCGTCTACATCTGTCGCTAAACGTAAAGGTATTAATATCAATCAGATACGAAAGTCAGCGGGTTGGTCAGAAAATTCGGCCACCTTTGCTAAGTTCTACGATAGACCTATTCTTCCGGATGTAAGATCATTTGGACAAGCCATATTAGATAATTGGAGACAGATAATGTCAGGGTTATAATTTAAGATTTTCATTTCGTTCATGTTTATAATAGGCACTTGTATCCACCTTTGCCAATAAAGTGCTCATTTATTTGTATACCGTAACCAACTTTCAAAATCTACATTTTATCTTGAAGAAGAGGCGCGTAATACAATTAAATGATTAAACGAACTTACCTGTAAGTGAAGTTCTATCATGATTGTATGACGCGCCTCTTCCGAAAGATAGTTCTCTCCCTCCCTTGTCCGAGAATATCGCACCCCGTAATTGTTCTTTAGGTTACGATTAAACTTTAAAGGAATGATCTATCGAGAAGTGGCCTAGATGGGGGGGGGGGGGGCAGTTTCGTTTTCTGGTCTGGCTTTGAAACTGTGGTGCCTCGGCATGGAATTGGAGAGTACTACATTTTATCTTTCGGAAGAGGCGCTTCATACAATCATGATAGAACTTCACTTACAGGTAAGTTCGTTTAATCATTTAATAACTCTCTACTGAAAAAAACTGTAATTGTATTTTGTATGTTTATAAATGGTTTCAGTTATTAAATATAATAACGTTGAACGTCAGTATGCTGAAAATTCAACACTTTTCTGAAATTAGAAAACTTTTATGTGTGCCCAAGGTGCAGATTACTTTTATTCGTTGCTGCGTGAATAGGTGGGTACTGGGACGAGTCTTTCGAATCACAGTTTACTTAACTCTCGAGTGAAGCTAAATGATTAACTAAATTAAAATAATAATTTCGAACTTCACCATATGTCCCAAATTTGATCAAAAGTTGAGTAAAATTACTCTAACTATTTTTATCTGTGTGTTTTATAAGCATTTAATTTTCTTTTGATCTTTTTAAAATTTGATACATACATTTATTAAAGTGATATCAAAACAAACACATTGAAATGTTTTGTCACGGAGACGAAATAAAAATACTTAATAAAGGATTTTTGAACTCATCTTAACATACTTTTTTATACTAACCAATACCTAAATTTAAAATGGTATATTTTAATCAGTAACATAGTATAGTATATTACAATAGGAATTTGAAACTCTCTCATATTCACATTGAACTTACTTTTGCGTAGAAATCCTCATTTGGATAATTATCCTTCTATATTTTTAATTTATAAATGAACGATTCTCTGAGACTATTAGCTATTATTAGCTATTGTTTAGGTCATAAAAAGACTGAAATTATTTCAGTTCTTAGGATAGTTTTGAAAAATTATCCATATGAACCATATTGTTTGAAGACGATTCAAAATTCCCACTAAAAGCAATAGTTCCAGATTCAACGCTAGGCGGATGTCTCTTTCACGTGCTCTCCCGAAAGGAATCATAGTTTTAGTTGATATAAACAAGTGAGGCTGCACTTAAATTTTTGTATGTGAATAATTGGCCTTTGGCGTCATTTAAAAATATTGTATGCAGGTTTGTACATTTCGATCGTTTATATTGCCATTTCTTATTATTTTTTTTCCAATTACTATAATACTATTAGTAATAAAAAATAAAGTAATAGATACTCTTAAGGCGAGTAAGAAGGTTCTTTTTGACTTTCTTATTACCTATGAGAAACCTGAAGTGCAAGGTTTTGTTAAGTTTCTTGCAAACTGAGCACAGTCTTGATCCTGTACATCTAGAAATAATATCTAATCATTTGAATTTATATTTTTTAGGTATCTTTCATAGAAAAATGGGAAAAATGTTTATTTTCAAAAAGTCAGTTTGAAAAGAGGTTTGAAAAATGGTTAAACACTGACTTCATTGTTACATTTTCCGGGATAGAAGGAAAAATAGGTATGAAAAGTTCTTGTATGAAGTTCAAAGAAGCTTCTATAGCGACAAAGGGACGAAAATTAATGTTCATTGAAGGGAATTTTACGGCTGCTGAGATACAGGATGCATTTTTGCGAAATTCACGAACGAGTAGAAGAAAGAAAATTGCAAATGCTATAGTCGATCTTTCAAATTCCAAGGATACTGAAAAGCTAAACATTTCAAGTAAATCTCAATGCAAATCATCTGTGCCGTACTTTTCAGAAGAAGCAACGAATTTATTTATATAATATTGGATCTGTAACTTAATTCGTGCGGTTATTTTTCAAAATTTGAACGTTTATTTAAGAAAAACATGTACAATAGTATTATTCAGAGTATTGTCCATCTGAAGCTATGACTTTTTCCCATCTTTCTGGCAATTTGTGGATTCCATCCCAAAAGAACTGCGCCGGCTTGGCGGCCAAGAATGAATCAAGCCAATTTTTGATACCCTGTTCTGATGTGAACCGTATTCCAGTGAGGGCGTTCTGCATCGACCGGAACAAATGGTAGTCAGAAGGGGCAAGGTCTAGGCTATAAGGCGGGACTTCCCATCCACTGTTTTCCAAATAGTTCTTAACCGGAAAAGCAACATGGGGCCGAGCGTTGTCATAATGGAAAATTATTGCCTCGTGTCTGGTCGCATATTCCGGGCATTTTTCGGCTATTGCTCTCTTCAAACGTATTAATTGTGTTCGGTAGCGTTTTTCATTGATGGTTTCACCCGGTTTTAGCACCTCATAATACAGCACACCCTTCTTATCCCACCAAATACAGAGCATTACCTTCGCGCCATGGATATTCGGCTTTGTCGTTGATTTGGTTGGTTGGCCGGGTTTCACATATGATTTTTTGCGCTTGGGGTTGTCGTAATGGATCCACTTTTCATCAATAGTAACAATCCGATGCAAAAGAGACTTCTTTTTGTGGCGTTCCAGCAGCATTTCGGACATGCAAAACCGCCTTTCAACGTCTCTCGGCTTGAGTTCATGTGGAACCCAATTTCCTTGCTTTTGAATGTATCCGGCTGCTTTTTAACGTTTTGAAATGGCTGCTTGAGTGACTCCCAAAGATTCTGCGAGCTCTTCTTGTGTTTGGCAACAATCTTCATCGATTAATGCTTCCAGTTCTTCATCTTCAAACTTTTTCGGCTGCTCAGGACGCTCTTTGTCTTCCAAGCCAAAATCACCACTTTTAAATCGTGCAAACCACTTTTGGCACGTTCGCTCAGCTAGAGCATGTTCACCATAAACTTCCACCAAAATATGATGACTTTCAGCAGCAGTTTTCTTCATATTAAAGTAGTTAAGAAGAACTCCCCGCAAAAACACTTTTTCAGGCACAAAGTTCGACATATTTGAGTGAAAACAAATTATTTTTGTTTACGCTTCAAATGAATGACATATACTGAAAAATACGCACAATGACAATAGCTTTCCAAAGCATGTTCGGAATATTGGAACGATGGAATAATAATCAAGTTACGCCATCTCTTAGCAAACCGAACGAATTAACTTATAGATCCAATAATTTATCATTTAAGTCAGAGATCTAGCAACTGTGCTTGGGGTAATGCGACTCGCCGGTTCATCTCGAATATGGGTCAAGCATCAGAAATAACTGGAATAAATGAGGAGCTGATTAGAATGTCCATAGTACAGCATGCCTTCTTCAGTTCTCAAAATACTGCTAACAGGGGGAAAAGTTATGGAGAATTTTATGCTACCAATTGGCATGAATTCCGAAGAGGTTTCTGAGGCCCGAAACAAGGATGTCAAGTACATTCGACAGTTCAACACACGAAAGACGTCTCGTTGGCATACTATGCACGACCTGACTGACGATCTGACTCACAAACTTCTTGAGTCCTCAGATTTTTTCGTTGCATCCGTAACTCCTGAATGGGAAAAAGTTGAATGAACTTGATCAAAAAGCGAAGAACTAATCAAACAATTTGAATCCAAGACTGATTCCAATGCCAAATCGTAATTTATTTAATCGAAACTTTTTTATAATAATCCCAGTATTATTATAAATATTGATTGATGCTGTACTTTAATGGTCTTCTTTCTATGTAAAAATGATGAATATAGAAATTTTATTTTTCAAATTGTTTATAACAAACGTACACTAGGGTGTTTGATATTGAAAAGAGTTTTTACGCCGATTTGTGACGATAGGTGAAACATGGATCCACCGCTTTAATTCGGAATCACGTAAAGGCTCAAAACAGTGGGTAAAACCTGGTGAAAGTACATTAAAGCGTCCGAAAAAGCAGCAATCGGATGGGAAAGTTATGGCTAGCTAGCTAGGACGATTACTGGAGCACATGTGACGCCGCACCAAGAAATCTACCTGAGTGTTCCAAGGCAAATTTTACAGAACGGGCCGAGAAAAGATACCTTGATTTCGAGCTCCCGTATACTTTAGTCGAGCGTTGTATTTTGCCCCCACTACTTACCACTATTGCTACCTGTGGAGTGTGCATGTATCGCTGAGACTTGGGGCTCAACACGTACACGAGATGTGAACAAGTGTTGTAAGTGGAGGGTAAAAAATGCAATCTGCTTGAGCGCTTCGAGAAGCAGCAGGAAACAGCCAACTTTTAAGTTTAATAACTTCTCAATAAAAAAAATAGAGTTATTCTAGTTACACCACGTTGAAGATCGACTCAAAAACTATAAAAATTATTCGAATACAGAAAATCAAGTTTTTTGACGCCTAGGTAGGTTTCTTCGTGCGGCGTGACATATTATTCTGCATTATTGGATCGATTGGTTGACGAAATCAGGAAGAAACGGCTACATTTAAAGAAGGAAATAGTATATTACGTGCCTAGGCGCACAATTACGGTTATTGCGTGACGAGCGACAATGCTCGCAGGAGATCGAAGCCGAGGCGCGATCAGTCCTGCGAGCATTGTCGCGAGTCTCGTAATTTCCCGAAGTGTGTGCATTGGCACGTAATGTACAAAATTGGCCTTTTCAGCTTTGTGGATTTTTAACTTCAAGAAAAATGCTGAAATTAACTCACTAATGGCCAGAATTATCGCAACTGCTATCATAGAACAGAGATAATTCTATTAATATTTATGTTAATTATTATAGACAATTTTTATAAACAAATTCTTACTTGCGTGTATTTCTTGTCAAAAGAATTTTTTGTTTGGCTCTAATTGCTAAGATTTGTTAAAAGAGTCACAACTTGCACCGCAAAATTTCCATAAGTTATATTGTTATTTATTTTTTTTGTTTTTTTTTTGAGAAAGATATTAGTAGCCTTTCCGGTGTATAGATGTTTATTGATCAATTGTCGACGTTTCGACCAAAGTTTTGGTCCTTATCAAGACGTGGATAAATTTCTAATCATTATTTCCTCACATCAAACAAACTTGAAAACAATTTCTTGTCTCAATTTCCTCATTTTAAGCTCAAATTAAACTGACAAGCAATTTTATGGTTTTTAAACTTAACGAATATCATTTTCCTTGAGATCTACCAAAGACTCTCAGGTCCAAAGACCTTTTGGTAGAGCTTAAATGCTCTAAGGAGGACAAACTGCGGCTAGAAGGGCACACTGCGGGGTCATGTTCAAGGAAACCCCAGTGCTATATTTGCATCGCAAAAGAAGATAAGCCCCGGGATGATCATACTCCGCGGACAATGTATTTCGCGGTTTTTCGGGAGGCAGCCCCGAAGAGGGAGTCTCCGAAAGGCCGCATGTGAAGTCAAGCAGGCAGTAACGAAGGACGTTCAGAATGTTGAAAGAAACGATCAAAGAATTCGAATCTAAACAGAGAAATAAATACCATTTTGACAACGAACAGGAGAATTACCATTACATAATTGACCTACGCCAATCACACTTTATTAGAAAACTCGTAATTGTAAAAGGAAGTCTGAGGGCTGCTTGCGGCATTTTCTTTATTTTATTTCCTTCACAGGCAAGTCACTGAGGTCATCACCCGACAGGCATGGCATTCAAGACAAGCGAATTTGCAGGCCTGATCATAAACCGACCACGTGGTGCAGCCTACGAACTGAGCGGACCTGAGAACAGTTTTCGGGTTTTGATCGCTACGAGAAATTGTTTATCATCCTAGTCTAACACAATTACAATGATATTATTGTTATATTTAATATAAAATAATATAATGAGTTAGTATTATTATATTATCAGATTTGCATTTATAGAACTATTTTTGTGAAACTTTAATAAAGACTTAAATATTGCGTTTCTTAGGGAAAAAATGTTTTTCTTGATCTCCTAGCCGAAAGTACGATCCTCCCGGCCGCATTTTACTCCAGAAAGAACGACTTTTGTGGCCTTTTTTTATTTTTTTCAGCTTAGTGATGTTGCTAAATTCATCGTATATTTCGTTTGTTTAATTTAATTTAATGTGACTTCATGCAATTGCACGAAAAAGTAACTCTTAAAAAGAAAAACAAAAAATTTATATACACGGATTATTTTATATTAAAATTATATTAATAAAAGTAATAATAATTATTGTAATAAGATTAGTAGTACTGGATGTGTGATGTTAAAGTTACTGTTGATCAATATTAATATTGTTATCGAAGAAGAAATTTTCTCTGGTATTTGTTAATTTTTTGAATTTGACTTTAGATTGTGTTCAACCACTCCAAAAATCTAAGAGAAGTGAAATTGAAGCTACCAAACAGGATTCCGCCATAGTCTTAATATTTTTATAAGACATAGTCCGCCATATTGGTTCAACCGTTTTGAATTAAAAACAAAAACTTTCCGGAACTTGATGTACTATCATAAGGTTACTTTTTGGCATGTAATTCACTCTTAAAGTCGTAGGACCAAAATAGCGCTGTTATATCCTACATAAATTTAGGATGTATTTTTTAATATAAAGTAGCAAGTAGAAAATAGTAATTCGTAAGGAATTCCGTCACCCAGTATACACAGGGAGCGACCATTTGTATGCAGCTGACCGAATACGAGCAATACGAATGTAAAAGTACATAAGATAAGGGCGCTCCCCCAATCTCAAGGCACCACACCTAGAGTAACTTCCAGATTTTAAAACTTACTTAAAATAATATTTTCCAATATTTTAGAATATTAATTCTTATTTTGAATATAGCCGCGTAAAAGTCAAGAAAACTTCAAATTACGAAATTCAAGGGTGAGATGGAGTTTTCACGACTTAAGCCTTAAATAAGACTTAGTAAACAAAAAAATTGTATTATATAAATAAACCGAAACATTGGACAAATAATTTAGTTTAACGTCAGTTTATTCAATTTGTTTACTCAGAATTTATTTTCAATTGAACATTGAGCATCAATCTACTTCAGTGTTCATTTATTTAAATTGTTTACTTGTAAATTTTCAAATGAAACATTGAGTAATTAAAATTTAAAGAATTTGAAATCTTTCTGTGGAAAAAAAGACGCTTTCGACTTCGCTGCGATTCGAGCCCAGGTCTTTTGGTTGCCGATGGAATGCTCTAACCAACTGAGCTACACAGGCATACGACATCTCCTTCTCCACAGGAAGACCTCCTTTTATCGCCTAGTAGCACTGCCTTAGGGCTAAAATGATTTCAAATATAAGAGTTTGAAATTGTCTACGAAAACACCTGTCGGTAACGTATCCTATTTGATACGCGACTAATGATCCTCCTATAATGTAGGCAGTGGCAAACAATTTCAACTCCACTAAATAATTTGAAATCATTTCAGCCGTAAGGCAGTGCCACTAGGCGATATAAGGAGGTCTACTGTGGATGGGGAGATGTCGGACGCTTATGTAGCTTAATTGGTTAGAGTATTCAACCAGCAATCGAAAGACCTGTGCTCGAACCCCAGCGTAATCGAAAGCGTCTTTTTTCCACAGAAAGATTTCAAATTCTTTTAAATTTGAATACAATTTTCATTTTTTTCAATATAAGAGTTTGGAATTATTTACGAGTACACCTGTCGGCAACGTATCCTACATGATACATAGTTAGGTCTGGTTCCAAGGTTATAGCGCGTGACCGTTCACCTAAAAATTGTTGTAAAATAAGATACTAGAGCGTTTTCCGGACGTAACATAGTAGTCCAAATTTTTGGAGGCCCAGGAGGGATAGCAGCCTTTTAAATGCATAGAGATGTTGCGAATCAGGGTTGATGTTTCAATTATTAGTGATTATCACTCTGAAAAGTAGGTAAAAATTGAAGATTTAAGTCCATTTGATTGATTAAATTTTTCTTCGTACGAAGATCGCGGGAAAACTCTTTGAAACTCCTGTCACTGACCTTGGGGAAAGCACAAATGCGACATGAATGAGCGAAATGTTAAATGCTCTGGAGATAAAAATTTCTGAAGTTATCCCTTTTGAAAATTTCAAACTAACTGCAGAAATATTAACCAATTTAGAAGTGTTAAACGAAGATCGGTGGTCAACTGTAGCCTACTTATGTAAAAAAACTGAAATTTTAGAACGAAATTTTAGAGATTTGGAAATAGAAAATAAAAGCGTGATTAAAACAAATAAAAATTTTTAAAAAATTAAAGATGAATTATCGGAAAAATATTTAAAGATTGCGGAACTACATCAAGCATACCCGTGCAAGGCTCAGGAAAAGGAGGAAATTACTACAACAGGAATTTGATTGCAAGGGATTGAACCTTATAGTGCCGTGTAGGGACGTAACTAAATGTCCTTCACTGCGTGTGCTGAAGGTTAAGCAGTCCATCAAACCCAGAGTAATCAGCAACATTATCCTGACCGTAAAATACCAGCTCAGGGACCTGGGGAACAGGATCGAAGGCAGGCCCAGCGTAGCCAAAAAACCTGAACTACCCTTGATCTGCCTCGTAACCCCGCCACATTCATGCATAGATGAGGTACCAGCGTCAGTTCCGGCAAAAGAAGAAAACTCTTGAGCAGTACGTAAGTGCAGTGTTAGTGTTAGTGTTTAATCTAACGTATCTAAAATATCCAATATAATTCACCTACGTAATTACCTTAAATACATAGCCAATTTCAATCCCCTTCCAAGTTCTATTCAGTAATCTGATCAATGTATACGAATAATTTACGGATGCAACGGTGTCTCAAGAAACACATTTGGGTTTGTTGCTGACCAATAACGCATATTTTGCTTATTAACAAAGCCATTGAGCCAGAAATGAGCTTCATCGCTGAAGATGATTTTTCCATGAAATTCTACATTTTCTTCAAGCTTTGCCAGAGCCCAATTGGAGAAGTTTCGGCGTTTCAAATGATCAAGTGGCTTTGGTTCTTGAGTCAATTTAATCTTGAAAGCATGTAAGCCAAGATCTTTTCGCATAATACGCCACAGTATCGTTTGAGCGATGCCCAATTCTTGAGAACGACGTGGAATCGACTGATTTGGCTCATTTTGAATCGATGCACTTACGGCTGCGATTATTTCTTCACTTCAAGCAATACGACGTCTTTTTGGCACCGGAACGTCCAATAGTGTGAATTTGGTCTCGAATTTATCCACTACAGCACGCACAGCCTGTCGGGTGGGACGATTATTACGGCCGAAAATTGGAGTAAGCGTTCTTAAAGTTGAGAGCACCGACTCAGAATTTCGGTAGTAATTTTTAATAAATTCCAAACGTTGCTGGTTCGGAAAACTTTACCATGATGAAAATGTTGCCTTTAACTAACGTTTCGACATTGACAGTTCATTTAAAAAGTTTAAGGGTGCGTTCATATAAAGATACGAAATTGTTATGTTCCTATTGGAAAACCCTTTACATACAGTTTTGAACGTTTAATGAACGATGACAAAAATTTTCTACAAAACAATAGTTTTGGTCATGTATAGAATCACGGTGGTTCAAATATACGATCTGTGCAAAAAAAATTGAAGTTTTAATTCCAAGGGTGGAAACATCCCTTATTGACCTGTAAAAGTGGAAAAGAGTCAATTTTGCTCCTAGCACATCTACTTGGCTTGAAATGTCATGTTGTTTTGAATACCTCTAGTAATGCCCAAAGGATTGACAACTTCAAAAAATAGCGGAAGAAATTGCAAACATTTTTCTAACTTATTTCTTGAAATTA
Source organism: Diplolepis rosae (assembly GCA_030998225.1). Taxonomy (NCBI): domain Eukaryota; kingdom Metazoa; phylum Arthropoda; class Insecta; order Hymenoptera; family Diplolepididae; genus Diplolepis; species Diplolepis rosae. Next base: position 1,062,608 of record JAPYXD010000355.1, read on the forward strand.
AGGGGCAACACCAGTGTAACAGCATAGATTTTTGGACATTTTTTTGTGTTGAAGGAAAGGCAGTAAGAAAAAACGCTTTGAGGATGTATTTCTTCATGTATTTAAGTTTCCAGGGAAATTTTGTCATTGACAAATATCTCGAAATGACGGCACTGGAGCCATTCTCCTGCAGCGTGTTTTTTTTCAGCACGCACTAGAACTACCGTAAATTTGAAGCTAAAACAAATTTTTTCCTTAATCTGCATAAGTATTGCTAGAGAAACAGGTAACTGATTGTAAAAATATTGTTTCTTGTCAAATTGGCAAGTTTTTAAAGAAAATACGTCATTTTTGGACGAAAAAAAGGCCAGTCATTTGTTTATAGAAGTTGTTTAATTTGACGTATCGAAAAATCCGTACGTGTTTCTCTTAAAAATGTCGTTTGAAGTTACAAATTGCAATATTCGCGGCTACATCTAAGACTGTCTTGCCACTTGAATAGGCTTTTGGAGCTAATTTCCAAACTGTGTCATTGAAGCTCTCGTTCCTATTTTGTGTGTAGCCACCTAAGCAACGGTTCAGCAACTCATCTCGGCTGAGTTCCTTATAAATTGGTTCAAAGCTTATGCAAACGTCTTCCGATAATGGTGGCTGATGATGGAAAGTATATTTGAATCCCGCTGCTTCCGCCTTCTTGTGTTTGCACCAAGATTCTGAGCAGCCGTCGTGCTGCGGTTCGTCATCGGTTGAAATTTCGTGATACAACGTTGCCCATATTTTTTGACAGATGACAATTAAAAACTATGCCATTAATAAAAATGGAACGATACACGCTTCAACAACGCATTAAAATTGTCCAAATTCACTACAAAAATGCATGAAAATGGACCTGAATTTCACCGAAAAATCATTATGAGCGATGAGGCTCATTTTCACCTTAAAGGCTACGTTAATAAGAATATTTGACGCATTTTGGGCTCGGAAAACCCAAAAATGATGATTGAAAAGCCTCTCTATCCGCAACGTGTAACTGTTTGGAGCAGTTTTTGGGCAGGAGGGATCATTGGGCCTTAATTTTTAAATAAAGCTGGAGCGGCTGTTTCGGTGTATGGATTGCGCTATCGAACTATGATTAATGAATTTTTATGGCCAGAATTGGAAGATATGGAAGTAGACGATGTTTATTTCCAACAAAACGGCGCTACGTGCCACACAAGTAGCGAAACCATCGGTCTTTTGTTTGAAAATGTTCCAGGCCGAGTGATTTCTCGAAACGGCGATTGCAATTGGCCGCCGAGATCGTGCGATTTAACACCTCTAGACTTTTTTCTTTGGGGTTACGTGAAAGATAAGTTTCATGCTGATGCTCCTCAGTCAATTCAAGCACTCAAAGAGAAGATTCGTACCGTTATTGACGAAATAGAGGCCCAAATGTGCGAAAATGTAATGGAGAATTTAATCAAAAGAGCATGGTCTTGCAAACGTAACCGTGGATGCCATATGAATGATATTGTTTTTCATTACTAATGACAAACCTTCCGCTGTTGAATGAAATAAAAATCAAATGGTTTTTCACAAAAAAGACACGTTTTTCTTATAAATTGAAATGAAACCTCAAATTGGGAAACCCTATATAATAATTATTACTAAGGTACTGTAAAAACCAATACTTATGAAGTATACAACTTATTATTAGATAATTTCGGGCACCACCAGAGACATTAAAAAAAACACGAAATTTCAAGCCAACTAGGTGTGCTTGGGGCGAAATAGCCATTTCTACACTTTTCTAGACCTTTATTTGATAAGGGTGCTTTTTTAATTTCGTCCCCTATTTTTTGAAGGTGTGAATCTTTCGGTCATCACTAGATCCATTCAAAACAACACGAAATTTCAAGCCAAGTAAATGTTTCACCTGGGCAGAGGATGTAGAAAGGGCATTAGAAAATTTAAATGAAGTATTGTGCTAAGCACCATTATTGCAATCCCTTGACATGAGTAAACCTTTTCTAATAAAACACATATAATAATCTACAAATAATAATCTAATTTACAGATGCGTCTGATTACGCGGTAAGAAGAATTCTATCACAAGGCAAAGTCGGGAGAGACAAACCTATTGCTTATACTTCAAAAGTACTCAGGAGTCCAGAATTGAAATATGACGACTATGAAAAGGAAGCGTTAGCGATAATTCATGCATTTCAGGTGGTCAATGTTGTTACTCGAAGACAAGCCCTTAAAGGAAACAAAAGCAAGGAAAAAGGGTTGGAAGAAAAAAACTAAAATAAGGAATCTACTTTCAGTGCTCCCAGATCGTGGATGAAATTTACCCCCTCCATTTTAACACTTAATTGAAAAAAAGGAATTTTTTAAGTATAATTTGGGCAAACTTTCAAATATAATTAAAGAACAGCTTGAAAAAGTAATACACTTCAAAAATTTCCACAAATTATATTTGAAAAATTGTTTTTTTTGCAATAAACTGGTAGAGTGGAGAGGGTAAATTCCATCCACGATCTGGGAGCACTGTTCAAAAGAAACAGCAAGCATGAAGGATCGGAAGAAAACGAGAAAACGAAAATGTAACAAGAAGGTAACTTATGCTGAAAGCGATAGTGAAAGCGACATCAAAGCCGAGACCAAGGTACCCGAAAAGAGACAGAATCTTAAAAATTACCCAACTAGTCTCACTAATGACGAACCAACCTGGAACCAACCTGTAACTAACCAGTTATACTCGAATCTAACTATGAAAATGTCGAGTCAGGAACAGATTTCTCCTCTTCTGAAGATGAGAGTGAAGGAATAGTAAGACAAGAAACAACGAACAATATGAACCACCAGCAAGGTAGGCACATTAAATAAAAAGCGTCAACGAAATTAAAAGGATTAACAATAACTACCTTTTCGGGTTGTGTATTCGAGGAGAAATTCCAGAATCGCAAGAAATAATAAGACATAACTTACGCGTAGCTTTAGAAATTTTACGTAAAACTCTTATAGCAAAGAAAATTAGGGAATTTAATAAAGCCAAAACCCCTCATATAGAGTATATACCATGGATTGGTATAATGAAACTTATGAAGAAAATATTCGGGGACAACCCTATTAGAATAATTGTTTGTAACCAAATATTTCTGTAAAAATACAGGGGGGAGAACATTAAAGAATTGCACATGTGACAGATAAACATTGTGGTAAACCGATATAAATCAATTGTACATGTGAAACTATAAAATTAGTCTAAATAACTAAATTTGCAAAATAATGAAAACTGTACACAACATTTTTTATAAAAATACAAAGGGAAAAAACTTAAAAGTTTACACGTGTGACCGATGAACATTGTGGTAAAAATGATATAAACGAATTGCAAGTGTGAAAATATAAAACTGGTTTAAATAACTAAATTTGCAAAAAAAAATGAAAGCTACAAAACATTTGTTTGTAAAATAACTAAGAATAGAAACCTAAGAAATTGCGCATGTGACGGATAAGCGTTGTGGTAAAAAAACGATATAAATCAATTGCACATGTGAAAATGTAAAATTGTTTAAAAAAACTAAATTCAATGAAATAAAAACTGAATAAAAAGTCAAAAACAAAATAGTGAACTCATCACAAATAGAAAACTGACCCGTTATTCGTTTAAGTAAAAAACGATTATAAAAAAAGTATGAATAAAAGGTCTAAAAAATGTGAACTTATCACAATAAAATATCACCAAAACAAGAACTGACCTGTTATTCGTTTCAGTAAAAAACGATATAAATGAATTGTACATGCGATATACTATAAAATTGGTCTAAACTAAATTTACATAAAATAAAAACTGTACAAAAAAAAAATTTTCTATAAAAATCCAAAAAAAGAGACTTAAAAATTTGCACGTGTGACGGATAACCATTGTGGAAAACGATATAAATCAATTACATATGTGAAACTGTAAAAATGTTCTAAAAATAACTGAATTTAACGAAATAGGAACAGTGAATAAAAAGTCTAAAAACCCGTGAACTCATCACAATAAAATATCACCAAAACAAGAACTGACCTGTTATTTGATTAACACGTTTCCGCCGAAAACGCCACTCGCGGTACATCGGTCTTCGGGAGCTCATAACTAATGCTGTAGGCTTCAAAAAAAATTCAGAGAGACATATTTTTAAAGTTTAAGACCTGCCCTTCTCCATAGCGAACTCAAAATTGCTTCGACATATCACTAATTATGAAAAAATGTTGTTTAAACAAAAAAAGCATGATTTTTCCACTCTTTTTTTTTCAAAAACTTAGTTTTCAAGAGCTTTCCTGTCAGCAATCAACCTGGAACCTTTTCAATCGGTGGAGAAAATGTCTGAACTTTAAGAATCCATGGTTTAAAGTTCGATTTTAGGCCTTGGTATTTTCAAAATGGCGCCCTAACCGCAGAATTTTTGCAAATACATTCATGATTTTTTTAATCGAAAACTATGAACTTTCGGAGAAAACACCAAGAGTGAAAGAGTTCTTAAAATTAGTCAAAGAATGCACTTTAATTTTCCCAACTGCCGTTGAGAAAATTTTTGTAAATGGTTAATTTTTGCAAAATCAAAAAATTGTTCAAAGCGTTTAAAAAAAAAAACAGAAAATTAATAAATTGTAATAAAAAAAACGAAAATGACTATCTATATTTGTCGACCTTCACGATGGTGATAGTTGGGCAACATAAACTTTGTTTACGACAGACAGACCATAGGAGCATTTTGATAATAGTATTTTGAAATTTGAAATTTTTTTTCACAGCAATAAACTTAAAACGAAAACTGGAAAGCATAAAATGTTTTACGAATTATCCAAAGAATCCAAGATAATCTTTTGGAAGCGTTTTGAACAATTTTTGGATTTTGCAAAAATTAAGCATATACAAAAAATTAAAAATTTTCTCAACAGCAGTTGGAAAAATTTAAGTGCATTCTTTGACTAATTATAAGAATTTTTTCACTGTTGGTGTTTTCTCCGAAAGTTCATAATTTATAATTAAAAAAATCATGAATGTATTTGCAAAAATTTTGCGGTTAGGGCGCCATTTTGAAAATACCAAGGCCTAAAATCGAACTTTGAACCATGGATTCTTAAAGTTCAGACATTTATTCCACCGATTGAAAAGGTTCCAGGTTGATTGCTGACAGGAAAGCTCTTGAAAATTCAGTTTTTGAAAAAAAGAGAGTGGAAAAATCATGCTTTTTTTGTTTAAACAACATTTTTTCATAATTAATTATATGTCGAAGCAATTTTGAGTTTGCTATGGAGAAGGGCAGGTCTTAAACTTTAAAAATATGTCTCTCTGAATTTTTTTTTAATCCTACAGCATTAGTTATAAGCTCCCGAAGACCGATGTACTGCGAGTGGCGTTTTCGGCGGAAACGGGTTAAGTGGAAGGACAATCGTTGGTAAAAAAAATTGAAGTGACACAATCGCAAATTTTCCTTTTTTTCCTTGTTTTATTTCGTCGCGAACAAGGTGACTACATAATTTTGGTAAATACAACTGTGTCACTACGGATTTTTCTTCAAAACTGAGTTGCATTTGGCAACAGACTTGGAAAAAGCTTTGTAAAGTAAAGAGGAGGGTGGGGTTTTTTTTCTTAGGAGAGTCTCGGTTAAAGGGAAAGGAGAGAGAAAAAAAGTGTGAAGATTTCCACAATGAAGATGTCCAAAAGATGACCAGGATACTGTAACAAAAGGGGGGTATGAGATTTGAGACAAGTCATAAACAGTCTGTATATAACTGTTAGAAATTACTATCGCAATCAACCGAAACATGTGACTGGAGGTTCTTTTATTCAGTCACATTAATTAAGATTGAATTTTATTGAGTAGAATGTTCTGATACCTATATCTGGAAATTGTGAAACTTGTAACAGGAATAATTTTACGTTTTGGAGTTTTAAATGCAGATACAAAGTGTTAATTGTTCTGATACCCGTATATGGTATTATAAACATGTAAAAGAAATAATTTTACGTTTCGGGGTAAATGGAACTCACATTTTTGTTAAGGTTTTGCAATTTGATGATGAAACTGATAAAATTCACAGCATTGTAAAATTTTTTGAAAAGTTGACAAGAGAAGTATATTTTCGAACTCCATAAAAAAATGCATTTTTCAAAGAGATTGAAGTTAATTGTTTAAGAGGGGGAGGTAAAAAACAGATAGGTTTTCTGTGTCTGTTCTGTGATTAACTACATGAGATTTGCTGGCTATGAGTCATTTCCAGTATCATTCGCTTTTAATAATTCCTAGATCTGTCAACTATTTTTACTGCATTAAAATCGAATTTATGGTCTTGGTTCCAGGCATGTTTAGTTAATGCAGTCCATTTGTCAGGGGGGTTGAAGACATCTTTTTCGTGTTCAGTAATCCTAGTTTTTAATGGACATTTGGTTGTACCTATGTAGGATACCGTGCAAACCTGTGCAGGGGATGTTGTAAACGACGTCAGCTGTATCTAGCTTTGAAATGTGATCTTTTGCTAATTTAAAAAAATTGGAGAAGTTATTTTCATTACGTGGGGCAATTTTGATGTTAAAGGGTTTAAGAATGCCTGACAGTTTTTCAGAAAGGCCTTGTACATATGGCAAGGGGATATATTTAGGGTTTTGACCTGCTTGACCATCTCTGGTAATGAGAACATCCAAAAAAACGAAGCAAGATTAGAATTTGTTAACTGTTTAAAAAATTTCTCCAACCAAAAACAAAACTCCCTTAACTTTTTCCAAAAATAGGTCATAGAAAATTCAAAATGTACGAAAACTTTCCTGAAAAACAACCCTCACATATTAATCACGAAAGCTGACAAGGGTAACACTACTGTTGCCATGGATAAAAATAAATATATTCAGGAGATCACACTTATGTTATCGGACAAAAAGACTTATGAACCACTGAAAAAAGACCCCACAAACACAATTCACAACAAAGTTAACAACGTGATTAAACTGTGGAAAGATAAAAATTACATTACTGAAAATACAGCAAACTCTTTAAAATCAAGCAACCCACTCCCAGCCAGATTCTATGGTCTACCAAAAATTCATAAATTGAACTTTCCTCTTAGGCCCATTGTCTCTTTCTCTGGCAGCCCCACTTACAACCTCGAATATTTCTACAACAATATTATATCAAATAATATAACCCCCCCAATCTCACGAATTAAAAATAGTTTCGATTTCATTGAGAAAATAAAAAATATTCAAGTCCCCATAAATAAAATATATACTAGTACTTTCGATTTCGAGGAATCTATTAGTATTATAAAAACGAAGGGTTAACGACTTCAATCAAGAGAAGATTGCGAAAAAGGTACAGAATATAGAAATCGCCTCGAGGTGAAACTAATAATTTTTTATTATCGCTTTTTTCAGGGGACATTTCCGTGATTTCTTACCCTTCTACTCAGAAGTAACTATAATACATATGATTATTAAAAAAATAAGTAGCAATGAGCATTCATGTAACACGTGCCCCCATGGTGCCCCTCACTTCATACGACACCAAACGATCAAGCCACCTTAAAAACTAGGATTACTGAACACACAAAAGATGTCTTCATCCCCCCTGACCAGGGACGGATCCAGGGGGGTGGTCCTGGGGGTCCGGACCCCCCCCCCCCCCCCCCCCCGAAATATTAGACTCCCTCAAATCTCACTAGCGAAAAAATTCGAGTTTGGCTAACACAATTTTAACGTCACGTTTTGTGAAAGCCGAAATATCTTTTATTTTTAAATTTTTCGATCGGACCCCCCCCCCCCAAATTTTGTTTCTAGATCCGTCCCTGCCCCTGACAAATGGACTGCATTAACTAAACAAGCCTCGAACCAAGACCATAAATTCGATTTTAATGCAGTAAAAATAGTTGACAGATCTAGGAATTATTAAAAGCGAATGATACTGGAAATGACTCATATAGCCAGAAAATCTCATGTAGTTAATCAGAGAACAGACACAGAAAACCTATCTGTTTTTTACCTCCCCCTCTTAAACAATTAACTTCAATCTCTTTGAAAAATGCATTTTTTTATGGAGTTCGAAAATATATTTCTCTTGTCAACTTTTCAAAAAATTTTACAATGCTGTGAATTTTATCAGTTTCATCATCAAATTGCAAAACCTTAACAAAAATGTGAGTTCCATTTACCCAGAAACGTAAAATTATTTCTTTTACAAGTTTATAATACCATATACGGGTATCAGAACATTTAACACTTTGTATCTGCATTTAAAACTCCAAAACGTAAAATTATTCCTGTTACAAGTTTCACGATTTCCAGATATAGGTATCAGAACATTCTACTCAATAAAATTCAATCTTAATTAATGTGACTGAATAAAAGAACCTCCAGTCACATGTTTCGGTTGATGGCGATAGAAATTTCTAACAGTTATATACAGACTGTTTATGACTTGTCTCAAATCTCATACCCCCCTTTTGTCAAAGTATCCTGGTCATCTTGTGGACATCTTCATTATGGACATCTTCACACTTTTTTTTCTCTCCTTTCCCTTTAAACCGAGACTCTCCTAAGAAAAAAAACCTCACTCTCCTCTTTACTTTACAAAGCTTTTTCCAAGTCTGTTGCCAAATGCAACTCAGTTTTGAAGAAAGATCCGTAGTGAAACGATTGTATTTACCAAAATTATGTGGTCATCTTGTTCGCAATAAAATAAAACAAGGAAAAAAAGGAAAATTTGTGATTGTGTCACTTCAATTTTTTTCACCAACGATTGTCCGTCCACTTAATCAAATAACAGGTCAGTTCTTGTTTTGGTGATATTTTATTGTGATAAGTTCACATTTTTTAGACCTTTTATTCATACTTTTTGTATAATCGTTTTTTACTTAAACGAATGACGGGTCAGTTTTCTATTTAGGTGATATTCTATTGTGATGAGTTCACTATTTTGTTTTTGACTTTTTATTCAGTTTTTATTTCATTGGATTTAGTTTTCTTAAACAATTTTACATTTTCACATGTGCAGTTGATTTATATCGTTTTCTACAATGGTTATCCGTCAAACGTGCAATTTTTTTGCACAGTTTTTATATTTTTTTTGTAAATTTAGTTTAGACCAATTTTATAGTTTCACATGTACAATTCATTTATTTCGGTTTACCACAATGTTTATCTGTCACACGTGCAATTCTTTAATGTTCTCCCCCCAGTATTTTTACAGAAATATTTGGTTTGTTACAGTTTCATTTTTTTGCAATTTTAGTTATTCAGACCAATTTTATAGTTTCACACTCGCAATTCTTTTATATTATTTTTTACAACAATGTTCCTCGGTCACATGTGCAAAATTTTTTAAGTTTCTTACGTTGTATTTTTTATAGAAATAAATTCTCACTAATGAGGACTCCAATCTGAGTCAAAACGTTTGAAAATATGAAACTTTGAGTTACATTTTTTCTGGAGCCTAAAGCCAATTAAGAACATCAACAATATTTGAATAGTATATAATAACCTTGTAGAGGCTAAAACCCGATCAAATGGCTACTACGATAAAAATGTAAATAGCGCAAATTTTAAAGTAAGTGATTACAACTTCGCCATTGCCGATCCTAAGCCCGGATGAAAAAGGGAGACTGAGCTAACAGTGGAGCTGCGGCTGGCCGGGTGGCTGACAGGAGAGCTCTATACACGGACATCTCCAAACACTCGGGGACACCACGTACGTCACTTAGGCCTCAAATCTGTTCCGCACCCATACTTGGACACACACGACACTATCACCCATACGACTACACACGAACGAATGGGAAGGTGCGTAAATGGGCCGCGGTCGGCCCCTTGTGTATATTCCTAATAGACTAGCCAAGGGAGGAATAGTAGCTTCCGGACCGGGCTGGAAGCGATAAAAGTACCGTACCTCTGTGGAAGTAATGTGGGTAAATTTAAGTCCCCTCTCTGGCTATTTGACGGTGAAAGGCAAAGAACTCGTGAAACCGCATGTTAAACTGGTAGAACCGCTCACGTCTCCACTGTCTGGAGCCAATGTTGAGGTTGGAACTTCGGATGTTCGAGCGCAGGAATGAAGAATTATCTGGTCAATATTTTCTTACATCCGATGCTGCGTACGATAAATCGCACGCCGTCTAGCCTGAGGGCTGGGTCAGGTGCCGGGACGGACTCGGCGTTGCACAAGGCATGGAAAACAGCAAAATCGGCGAGGTCCATAAGGACCCATGGGGTCTCCCCTTCATAAGTCACCAAAAGATTGGTGACTAGAAGAAGAACTTCTGGCCTGGACAATTCTGATCGGGGCAGGCACATCGTGCAAAGTTCGTTTTCACGGATAGAATCATTCCCGCGAGAGGACCGAGGTTCCTGCACAGTTCAAGGTGAGGAGCTTTTTACACTCGAGGAACTAAAGACAGTGGGTGGAAGGCTAAAAGCCAATACGGCACTGTGAATCGACGGGGTGTCAAATGAGATCCTCAGAGGTTATCATGGTGTACCTGGAAATCCTTCTGGAAGCCTTCAACTTCCGTCCTCGAGTAGGAAGGTTCTTCAAGGATTGGAAGAAGCAGAGGCTCGTCATTCTCAGAAAAGGAGAGAAACATCTGTAGGATGCCTCATCGATGCATCATCCTATAGACCGATATGTCTATTGGATACAATGGGGAAGTTTTTGGAAGAAATGATTCTACAACGACTACAGTGTCACATGGTTGGCAAAAACAGTCTGTCAGAGAACCAGTTCGGCAATCGGAAAGGCAGGTCCTCAATGGACGCTATCCCGGCAGTAGTGGACATGTGGTGCCCCTCAGGGACCCTGAGTCTGACCATTCGCTCGTGAAGTTCAGAGCTGAAAGGCGGTTCCGCAAGCGGCAATATGGTCCAAGAGAGGGGGTTTTGGTTTTAACAGGCAGGCCTAGACCCCTCATAGAAGAGTCCTGTACTACATCTATAAAAGATTTTTCCACTTTTTCCTCCTCCTCAAAAAGAAAGGGTGGGTGATTACGTCTTTTTGCTGAAGAGACCAAAACTCGGCAAATTTGGGGATCATTATACTGGACCCCTTGAAATTTTGGAAGTAATAAATAAGAACAATGTGAAAATTCAATTCAAAGTGAGCAGAAAGGTAGTCCATGCTAATAGACCCAGAGTATCGCATATTAACTGCAAACTATAGATTAAGGGAAGGTTAAAGAAAAAAAATTTAGAAGATGAATGATCGGATTCATGTTCTGATTGCAGATGTTCGTGCATGTACTGTGGAATGTGTTCTCATGACCCAATTGTAAAATATAGCGAACACGAGTATATATATATGATATAAGCAAACAAGCCTGTAAACAACTTTATATTACCAGTATACTCAAGTTTTGCAATCACATCATAAGTGGTATTAACATAAATAGTATCACATACGCCCAATGCTTTTCGCTGGGTATTTAGATAAGGAAGGTAGGTTTAACGGAGATTCGTATATTCAGATCCCTATGGAGATTGAGAGTCTGAAGTAGTTCAAGGAAAATTGAAAAAACCCTGCAAGAATAGAAGGCTAAATTAGATTTAAGCAATAATCTGATACATTCGCGCTCCGGTACACCTTGTGCTCTAACAAAAGCAACATGCATGGATTTAGAAGATGGGCATACATTTTGGGATCCCCTTGCGGTGAGTAACTGTGGATTTTACAAATATAGCATTTTATATGAAGGCTACGCAAATAAAATCACCGATTTTATTCATAATCATTAGGCTGGGACGAAAAACCAACATTGTGCGTCCAGGAAACGCCTGGGTGCAGAAAAGAGGCCCAGTCCAATCCGAAACTCAGCGCACTTTGAAATTTTGAAATCGGATAATATCTTCAGTCTGTTCTTTGAGGCTGAAATCTCGAAATTTCACTAAAAAAACACTAAAATTTAAGGTTTTTAAAAAATGGGCTTAAAATCGATACCGATGCCTTCCAAGGGTGACTTTACGATGAAAAGTCATCAGAGGGTACTTACAGATCCGTACCGAGTCGCCAAAGTCACCCCATACCAATCCTCATGGAGGGGGAAATGGCTCGAAATTGCGTATTTTCGAGTAAAACGCTTAAATACTTGTGCAGCTCCTAGCTCACTGAGTTCTACTACTTCGAGTGACCCAGAGCCCGCCACGTGGAGGTGGCTGCACATCGGGCTCCTCCCACGCCCTACCCAACCAACCAACCGTATGTAGAACGTGCTTATTTAAGTCTCAGAGTCATTAATTACACCCACAAAGTCTTTCTTAGTGTCAAATAAGTTGACAGTCTGTCGAGAAAGAAGTGTGGCGCGTATCTGTCGGTCCCGAGCCTCGGGACCGATGCCTTGTCTGGACACCTCTGTTACCAGTCTAACAGTTCTTTCCACCGCTACTGTGTGACAAGGGAAAGATGTAAAGTCCCAGTCTGGTACCAAGCCATCGGCCATAGATAGCTTAGCGGTAAGTTCATCCTCTGTTATAGAAATTAAAACTGGAGGTACGGTAAGTGAAACATCTGTCTGTTCCCAATCAATCATTTCTGTGTAATCATTAGCTCCAAAATTAATTTTTGGCACAATATTGTATCTAACAGTTGTCTGTTGCTTATGTTTTGTTTCCAGGATTTTGGTGAATGCGTCTTGGTGAACGGTAAGCATAGGGTCGGTTACCATTCCAAGAAGTATATTTTCTGGCATGGCAGAGAAGCCGTTTGTCTGAATGGAAGTGTTTACCACATTTCGGTACTTCAGAGGAAGAAACCTTGACAATTTGATTGCTTGGAAGAGGTGCCGACTCACATCAGCGATAGACTTATCCCGTCTGATGTGGAACCACTGAGGTACGTATACTGTGAGTAAGTATTCAACTAATACTTGCAGTTTCTTTGTGGGTCTTTTCGTTGATATGTATAATCTTAGAATTCTATTTGCAGTTGTTAGCCAGCGAGCCATGTTGATGGGGCCTATCTTCCGGAAGGCCAGCTCAGGAGAGCACGCTCCGAACCGTGTGGCATCTGATATCTCATAAAGATACCTTTGATCTGAGCTGAGATCAGTGGGCTCAATCTCAGGTAAGTCACACTCAACTTGTTTAAACTTTACAACAAGTCTCATAAGTTGGAAGTTGTCCCCCTATTGGCCCTGAGTATTTGTTCGAACCAGTGGTAGGTCCGTCAATAAATACGAAAAGACTTCTGAACGGTAGCTCATTGAAATGTAATAGACAGACAACCCATTGCAAGGGACGATCAAGTCGTTCCTCTAGTGGACGAATAATTCGTCCCTTCCAGCCCGTATTCGTATTTGTACCGTCACAGCCCACGACTACCACTGTATCGAAGCCTCCATTCAGTTCTGTTGTTACGTAATTATAAATAGAATCACACTCATCTTGGGCATGGCTAGATGGTGTGAAGACATGGCCTACGTATTTAGAACCTGGTTCGGCCACCAAAGATATGTGTTCCTCCTTAATAAATCCGGAGGCTGTCAATGTTTCGTCTTTCCGACTATCAAAGTATAAGCCACGAATAGAATCCTCATGGCGTGATTCCTCCTTCAACTTGGAGCCTGTTTTAATTTTCTCGCGCCTTATCTTACTTTTATCTATGACTAGACCCTCAGGTACTTTTTGAGAAATATCCGGGGAGATCATACCTGCTCGATTGGCAGCGAGGAGTACAGACGAGCTTAAATGTGCCGCAGCCCGTTGACTTATACCATATCTTTGAGCAACTACTGCTGCTTCAGATAAGTCAAGTCTGGCCTGCGATGATTTTCTCTGCACAAGTCTAAATCGATATCCATATCAATCGTAGAGGCAGATGTGGAGGCTGATGCAGTAGGAACGCTTTCCCCACCCTCTCCCCGTTCAAGTCTGCCTCTTTTTGCATTACGTTCTGCTCTCTTATGTATTCTTTTTATTTCAGAGACATCTACGCTGGCGATTCCCATGAGTCTTTTACCTCTTTGGTCAAGATAGAAGGCATGCTCTACGGCTGGAACCTTCTTTTCCTTGGGACAGGAGCACCTAGACAAGTCAACGCACTTACAAGCAGCTATGTTAAATAATTCAGAGCAGTACTCTTTGAAGGCGGCGATTTTCTCATCCTTATTACTTTGAGAAGTTGTTTTACTCTTCAATAAATTTTTCAACGTACTGTATTTTTTATGAAGATTTGTGAGACATTCCTTAATGCGCTGCTTTGAGACCGTTGGGATAGAAGCAGATTCCCAAATAACTATTAGTTTGGAACGGACTTCGTCGGCAATGTCTCCGAACGAAGGCTCCTTGTCTTTTTCTGAAAGACAGCCCTTTTTGCCTTCGAACCTCCTGAAAACATCGCAGAACGTCAGCCCTCGTTGGCAAAACGTTCGGACCAAAATCTTTTGGAAGACCAAATATAGGGCACTGCACAAAGTCTCTCTTTGCGAATTTCGACATGCTGTGGCATACAAACCAAAGAGGGGAGTGCTGGCAGAACCAGAATCTCTACCACCAAAAGAACTAACGACGAGACAATGAGAAGAAGAAACTATAACGAAAACGTCGACTAGCACCTGCGAGTGAACGAACATTAGGAGTGAGCCGACAGTACGAGCCATTGACAGGTTCTGACAAGTCTCGTTAACGCTCGACCAGAGGGAGGGGGAGGGGAGAAGGAGACCGGCAACGGCGGGGGGGGGGGGGGGCCGCTTCAGCGTAGAGGTGGCACTGACGCTCGTGTGCTCGTAGACAGACATGACCCAGGGACCCCACAAGTATTTAAGGAGGTTGGGTAGATCACTTGCGGGGCAGGCGATGAGAGGGGTATGCCTATGCTTATACACGGGCCTTCGGTAGTGTGTTCAACCTTAGATAAAAAAATTATATGATTTTTTTTACGATATTTACGTATCGATGTGCAATAAAGTGTAGTGTAAATATCTTGTTTTAGTATTAAATGCCAGCAAATTCATGTTTTATGTGAAATAAAGTTTATTTTTATCAACTTGAAGTTCTTTGAAATAACGAAAGACGTTTGGCAACGTTGTGTTGTTTGAACTGGTTTTTTGTACGCATATAAATAATTATTCTTTTTAAATATCAGCTCCTTTTTTTAAAAATTCTACCAGAGGTCGATTTTTTTACATACGACCTTAAACACTATAATCAACCGAACATTGATTAGTCTGTAAGTATTGAAAAAATGTTCTTTAGTTTATAATAAGTTATTTTCGATATTTTTTATAACGAGATTGTTTGTACAGCGTTCTAATAAATAAAAGTGATTAAGCATGTAATGTTTCATAAGTACGTTGTTTATTTACAATGAATCCTGTGAATCTGTATTACTATTATAATATAGCAGATACCGCAGCGTTGCCACACTTCTTGATGACGGCTGACCGTTTGCCCCAAAATAACGAATATATTTTCTTCAAGTTCAATTATCTAAATAACTATATTGTAAGTGCACATTTTTTTTTGTTTCAAAATATTCAGAAATATTAAAAGTTCATATTGCAATTGAGCTTCCAATGAGTTTATCATTTTTAACAAAAATATTGAAGGGAGATTGATGGACTTCAGTTTTCTCCCATAAGAGCCCATGTATAAGAGGACTATTTTGACATTGATTTTCTCGAAAACTGCATTGTCAATCCTTTTCAAATTTGTACGTGATTTTCCTTTAATATTAATCAATGGATTGTGAAAGTTTCAAAAGTTTTTAATCATTTTCATTCTACTACCCAACCTCCTTAAGCGTTTTACTCGAAAATACGCAATTTTGAGCCATTTCCCCCTCCATGAGGATTGGCATGGGGTGACTTTGGCGACTCGGTACGGACCTCTAAGTACCCTCTGATGACTTTTCATCGTAAAGTCGCCCTTGGAAGGCATCGGGTATCGATTTTAAGCCCATTTTTGCAAAACCTTTTAGTGTTTTTTAGTGAAATTTTAAGATGTCACCCTCAAAGAACAGACTGAAGATATTATCCGATTTCAAAATTTCAAAGTCCCTGTGACTTTTTCCTGTTTCCAAAACTCAAATATCCGCTCCGGGGAATGCGCCACGAGTCGATTAAGGCCATAAAAAGAAATTCGCTGAAGCAAGTAGAGGGCATACTGGCCAAGGCCTATAAGAAGTGTATGGAAATTTGGGTTAATCGTTGGCATGCTTGTATTGGCTCAAAAGGAGCCTATTTTGAAGTCGATAATAAAGATTTGTATTCAAATACATAATAATGTTGTTTTTTTTAACCATCCCGGATCAAATTTGATCAGATGATATTCAAATTTATCATGTAAAAACTTTACGTATTCTAACAATTAAAATTTAAAGAATTTGAATCTAATTTGCATTTATTTGCGATATAAGAGTTTCAAATTGTCTACGAGGACACCTGTCGGCAACGTATCCTATCAGATATGCGACTAGTGATTCTTCAATAATGTAGTCAGTGGCAGAAATTTCAAACTCAACTAATTAAAACCAAAAATTTTTTGAAAATATTTTATTCTTTAATAATGGTTTGTCGAAATTGCTTCATACTGAAGAAATCTCAAGATGCAATGTTGTCTGCAAATTTATATATGAAAACCTACTGACGAAAAATATACACGGAAAAAATAAGTACTGGGAAATTTACATGACAGAGTGCTCGACTTTCAGATACGTTCAAAAGTTACTTAAAACTAGAAGTACTGTTTTTGTACAATTAGATCAATAATCCTGGAAAAAGTATAGAACTTTCCAAAAGTATATTCAGTAGAAAGTCCGTGAAAATTCTGAGTACGCAAAATGTATAATGTCTATGAATCATTTGAGAAATTAAAGTTCAAAGATTGGATATTTTTACGAATTAATATGAAATTCTGAATATAGGCAGATAGAGCTCGCACAGCACTCGTGCATGAAAACTTCAAAGCCAGTCAATGAAATTTTTATGGACTATCAGTATCAAAGGCTATAAGAAACAAAAATTATTTTCGCAAGCTGTCTTTTTTTTATATACTATTTTATTGATTTATATTACAAATTATATTACCGCTGTTGAAATTAATATTACGCTGATAGGATTCGAACCTTAACTTTTACCTAACCTACATGTATAACGCAGTCTAACCTTATAAATTAAACCGCACGGCTACCGAAGCACTTGCGATACTTCTCAAAAAATGTTGGGTACATTTTATCCTTTGAAAATGCAGGGCCGTGTAAGAAACTGCTGCGCCTTGTTTCGCCATCAATTCAAGGCTAACAAAAGTTTTTAGATGAAGAGACTTTTAATAAATTAATTACTGAATTCTAAAATATCAAATATAAGAATTTCATAATTTCTGAAGTTTATGTCAATTTACAAAATAATAAAAATTTTGCATATCTAAAAAACTGACATTGACAACTGCGCATCGTACCACTAAAAATTTCAGAAGACTTTCAAGCGCAGTCCAAGAATTTTTCTTTGATTTGTATAGCAGGTATTCATCTCTTCCTAATCAAATTATTCTATCCAAACTCTTTTAAAACGTGAAGCACTCTTTAGAAGAAGTATTATTTGCCTTTCTATAATTTTTTTCAAAAAATATACAATAAAATTTGAAAGAATTTCATTCATTGACTGTGCTTCAATTAATCTAGGACATTCTTTCTTCTTTTCGATGAAGTTCTAAGCTTCTTAATAAAAAGTATATAGGATCTTCGGAAAAATTTGTCCTGTCCAAAAGTCGAGGACTGTCAAGTAAATTTTCCAGTACTTATTTTTTCCGTCTAGATAATCTTTTAATGAATGAAGACATTTCCGTGTTTCATAGGGGGCGAGTAAGGGGTGGGACCCGTACAGTTTTTCAAGTATATACATAAGCATTTGAAATTTTTTATAAAATCCAACACTCGAAAGTTCAAAATGCTAATGGTGGCCGACGTGTATTTTAATACTTGATGATAGTGTATGTTTATGGAGCTATTGTTGACAGGCTCGTATTTTTTCTTATAAAATTCTTTTTGTCGGTAAAACAAAAAAAATGTGGTAGACACACGGAAAAAATTATAGTTACTTAAAATTTAAGTTATGGTCGGCGTCTCTTGATATAGAATTTTATAAGACGTATTCACAGAAAATTTTAATGTATTTTTATTAAATATCAGAAGAAGTTGAAGATAGCAGAATAAAATTAAAAACTATTTAATGAATGTCACTGAAATTTTCTGCGTCTTATAAAACTCTGTCAAAGAGTCTAGGGCAGTAAATGAAATTTTAGGCAACTAATTTTTTCCATGCAGCCAACTTCGATTTGAAATAAAATATTATTGAACAACAGGAAGCTTTTAGCAATTTTATTATTTTTCATGAATTTCTAGACTATACTACATATGTAAATAAAATCACAAATGATTCTAATAACATTTGACCTATTTACGACGATGTAACTTACTAATTTGGGGGAAAATTTGTTCAAGAATTTGCATATTTATTATTCAAAATAATAAAAAATCAAAATATTTAAAATAAGCAAAAATTGTACCTTTTTATTGTCTTCAAGTTTGTATGAAAAGAAAATTAGTTTTTCGGCTTTCAAAATTTACATGTCCTGAGACGTTAGGACAATCCTTTTACCCATTTTTGACCGTTGTATTATGTCACAGAATCCTCTCAATCGTGGAACTTCTGTGATACATTTAGTGCTTTCCCCAGCAGCGACACCAGGGAAGCCCCAACGATCCTCAACGGCTATACACCCCCTACATCTAGCTGATCCGAATTGTCAAAACATCAGGCATCCCACTCCAGAGCAACATTTCCGAAAACGGAAGAATTCGTCGTGGACGACGAGTGCCGATTATTTGAAAGTCCCAATGAAACCATCGAAGATAGCATTGATGATTGCAGAATGTTGGCTCAAAGAGAGTACACACGCAGGCACAATGATGTGTGTGGGATTATTCACCAACAAATAGCCTTGAACCTGGAACTGCTACAAGATTGAAAGCCTTACTACCGGTCAGAATTGTGGGACCACCTGTTTTTCGATAATTGCTCAAGGGGGGTGCCCTATCCAGCACGTCAAAAAGTGGTCATTTTTTGGGATTTTTTTTCACTCGGAAAATAAAAACACACGAATAATTTTTTGCATATATTTAAAGACATTTTTGAACTACAAAAAAAGCATTTTTTCAAGAACTAAAATAAAAAAATGGCGGACTTATTGATAATCGCGTGTGGTGTGTCGCGCCGGACGGATTTTTTGCGGTACATCGTGGAGCCCAAAGTTTTCATCTGAAACATGCAACCCAATTTTTTTATTATTCATCAGGCTTCTCCCGAGTGCATGAATGTCAGCAACTCCAAAAAATTTGATTTCAAAATATTGAAATCACGTCTTGAAAAAAAAGTGCATTTTTGGCTGCTAAATGTCGCTAAAAAGTGTATAAAAATTTTTTTTTTATAATTTCAGACATTCATGCACTGGTTTATTCAATAATTTACAAAAATCTTTTTAGAAATCGAAAATCGGTTTAGTAGTTTTTTCACAATTGTGTACCGCAATTTGGAAAATATAGTTTTGAGAAAAATCGATTTAAAGTTTAAATAAGGGTTAGGTTAAATTTGTTCTCTGCCGATAAAGAGAGATAAAGTATAACGCATTTATCCTCTGTCGATAAAGAATAGCGTGAAAGGAACAATTAGAAGGGTCTAACAAGCATAAAAAGAGCGAGAAACATTTGCTGTGCATCGCGCGCCAAATCGCACACACAGCGGCCACAGCGCGCCCGAACTGTGGGTGTCACAATATTCAGAGTTGAGTCATGATATTTTGACAATATACTTTCAAGACATGACCCAATCGATTAATGAAAAAAAAAATCGATTTTTTGAAAATGCTGGATAGGGCGCCCCCCTTAAATTATCCTAATTTGAATTATGTGAGTGAAAAAATTTGTTCTCTTAATAAAATTCACAGCTATCAAAATTCTTCATAAAATGAGCCAAGCATGAATTCGTTTTGTTAATTTTTGAAGAAGTTATTGCAGAAAAAGTCAAAATTCCAATGTTTTCTTAAATTTTATATAAATTTCGAAACAATCAACATTTTAAAATGCTTTTTGACTAATTTTAAAGCTAAATTTCTACAAAATAGAAACAAACTTCTTGGAATTGATGTGTAATTTTTTTCTTACATACTGCTCAAGGTTAAAGTTCAAATAAAAAAGTTTGAAAAAATCCAATATTGCTCTTGCTGAGAAGAACATTTTTATAAGATATATAAAACATATAATTGTGAATTTTGAATCGAATTCCCTTAAAATATACATTCATATGATCTTTATTATGATTTACCTACAGATGAAATGTTTTCGAAATTTTTCTACGTTTTTGTTACGATTTCAACTCTTTGCATTATGCAAGAAAAAAACTATAATTTTATAATGACAATTTAATGCGATTCTATAGAATCTTAGCTTTAAAATGAACCTAAGAACGTTAAAAAATGTTGATTGTTTCGAAAGTTATTTAAAATTTAATAAAACATTGAAATTTGAACTTTTTTGCAATAACTTCTTCAAAATTTAGCGAAACGATTTCATTCCAGACAAATTTTGAAGATAATTTTGATGGCTTTCACATTATTAATAGTACAAATTTCATCACTCACAGAATTGAAATTAAGATAATTTAAGCAATCATTGAAAAACAGGTGGGCCCACAATTCTGACCGTTCTGATATGAACCGTATTCCAGTGAGGGCGTTCTGCATCGACCGGAACAAATGGTATTCTGAAGGGACAAGGTCTGGGCTATGAGGCAGGTTGGGTACAACTTCCCATCCACTGTTTTACAAATAGTTCTTAACCGGAATAGCAACATGGGGCCGAGCGTTGTCATGATGGAAAATTATTGCCTCGTGTCTGGTCGTATATTCCGGGCGTTTTTCGGCTATTGCTCTCTTCAAACGGATTAATTGTGTTCGATAACGTTCTCCATTGATGGTTTCACCCGGTTTTAGCAGCTTATAATACAGCACACCCTTCTGATTCCACCAAATACAGAGCATTACCTTCGCGCCATGGATATTCGACTTTGCCGTTGACTTGCCTGGTTGGCCGGGTTTCGCATATGATTTTTTGCGCTTGGGGTTGTCGTAATGGATCCACTTTTCATCACCAGTAACAATCCGATGCAAAAATGACTTCTTTTTGTGGCGTTCCAGCAGCATTTCGGACATGAAAAACCGCCTTTCAACGTCTGTCGGCTTGAGTTCATGTGGAACGCAATTTCCTTGCTTTTGAATGTATCCGGCTGCTTTTAAACGGTTTGAAATGGCTGCTTGAGTGAATCCCAAAGATTCTGCGAGCTCTTCTTGTGTTTGGCAACAATCTTCATCGAGTAATGCTTCCAGTTCTTCATCTTCAAACTTTTTCAACTGCCCAGAACGCTCTTTGTCTTCCAAGCCAAAATCACCACTTTTAAAACATGCAAACCACTTTTAAATCATGCAAACCACTTTTGGCACGTTCGCTCAGCTAGAGCATGTTCACCATAAACTTCCACCAAAATACGATGACTTTGGGCAGCAGTTTTCTTCATATTAAAGTAATGAAGAGGAACTCCCCGAAAAAACACTTTTTCAGGCACAAAGTTCGACATATTTGAGTGAAAAAAATTATTTTTGTTTACGCTTCAAATGAATGACATATACTGAAAAAGACGCCCAATTACAGTAGCTTTCCAACGCATGTTCGGGATATCGGAAAGATGGAATAATAATCAAATTACGCCATCTCTTAGCAGACCGCACGAATTAAGTTATAGATCCAAAAATTAACTTGGCGAGTGGATTTTTTAACATCTTCATAGCAAATTTCCCACTCTACAACTTTTATTCGAAAACTTTTTACCTGCGAAGCAATCGTTCCTGGCAATCCACGATCAAGAGCAAAAAAAAACAAGGGTCTTTAACCCCCCCCCCCATATCTAAGCGTACAAAAATCGCTGTCCAATTTATGCTAGGATTGTTTCTCATGTCCCCTAGAATGTTCCTCATTTTTTTGGTAGTTGTGGCATTTGTTTCCAAACTCTTAGGAAAATCGTCTAATTTCCCTGGACTACTGATACAATAGCAGAATAGTATATAACGTGCCTAGGCGCACAATGAGGGTTGTTGCGTGACGAGCGACAATGATCGCAGGAGATCGAAGCCAAGGCGTAGTCGAGGTATAGCTGATGCGTAGTCGAGACGAAGCCGAGGCGCGATCAGTCCTGCGAGCATTGTCGCGAGTCTCGTAATTTCCCGAATTGTGTGCATTGGCACGTATTCTATTTTATGTGCCTCAGCCGCGGAAACTCGTTTTTCCGTTACAGCTGAGAGTAAAGCAATGTTGTATATTCCGTTACAGAGGAATACAATGTAGAAATTGAACTGCGCATGCGCATTATAGTCTTACAGCGGAACGCAATCTATTTCTTATTCTGCTTCTTCTTACTTCTTCTTCGTACAGCGTTAGCACTGACTACTACACAAGACCGATAAAATCAAAATGGCCGGGACTAGTCGCCAATTTGCGCCCGCTTCGTACAACTAGCACAGCAAAAAACTACAATAAGTACTAGATTAGATTCCAATGTACGCATAAAAACTCGTATCCGCACCACAGTCACATAAAATAGAATATGTGCCAATGCACACAATTCGGGACATTGCGAGACTCGCGACAATGCTCGCGACATTGTCGCTCGTCACGCAATCACCCTCATTGTGTGCCTAGGCACATAATATACTATTATGTGACTTCGGTGCGGATACGAGTTTTTATGCGTACACTCGAATCTAATCTAGTATTGTAGTTGTTTGCGGCGCTAGTCATTACACTTGATATCTCGCGACTAGTCCCAGCCATTTTAATTTTATCGATCTTGCGTAGTAGTAGCTTGTTGTAATAGAGCATGCGCAGTTCAAATGTACAAGGCTTTGTCAGTAGTGTGCTAACGCTGTACGAAGAAGAAGAAGAATAAGAAGAAGATTCTGCTCCGCTGTCAGACTATATGCGCATGTGTAGTTCAATTTTTACATTATATTCCTCTGTAACGAAATACACAACATTCCGTTACTCTCAGCTGTAACGGAAAAACGAGTTTCCGCGCCGGAGGCACATAAAATATTAATACTGCTTCAACTGCGGAATTCGATCAACAAAATTTAATGAATAGGCCCTGGATAATTGATTCTTCTTCTTCTTCTTGATTGTGGCTTCTTGCTATTCAGCAAATGGCCATAGCTCACATACGTTTTAAAAAATCCAATAAAAATTAAAGAGTACTAGGCCGCGATTGAGGAAAAAAGATAGATTCAAAGCCTTTTTCTTCACTACTTTGTGGCTTCCTGCTAGGGTTAGTAAATAGCCATATCACCACACAAAATAATAGTTAAGAAACGCGATTACACTTCAGATTGACGACGCTACATTTGAGCATGACCTTAGCCAAGCCAATGCAAGCTAGTGTGTGTGGTCGGCGTGAACGTGATCGCTGTATGATAACAATAGTTGACATGGTTCAATAAGATTCCAATATAGGGTCACCTTGTCGAATTTTTACAAGCCACACGCTGATCCTTAGCAGCTAATTGCATAGATACTGACACAACTAAAACCCGAGACTCTATATTGTATCACGTAAGGCACAACGCAGACTCCAGAAAAAAGCAGCACATGTAAAAAGTCAAAGGTAGCACACCCGAAGACATGTTCAGTAACAGTTCACGCCGGAACACCAAAAGATAAACGAGAGGCTTAGGGCCAAGCACACCCGCAAAAATGATCATAAATGAGAAGGCACACAAAAAGAGCACGCTGAGCATATAACCATAGTTCAAAACACTACATTTAATCCAGTGACGTGGCCATCACTTTCTTATAGGTGACTCAATAACAAACGTGCCAGAGCAATTTTGATAAGGCAGCACTTTTGGGCACGATGGAACAACGAGTATCTCCACGAGTTAACTGTGCGTAAATAATGGCATAAGGGTGCCACTAAGAACATTTAGGTTGGCAAACTAGTAACGATTCGAGATGATAATTTACCTCCCATGCGATGGAGCTTAGGTCGTATAATTGCCATTCATCCAGGAATGGATGGACTTGTTCGAGTCATTTTTAATCCGAAAACGGCATTTGCAGCTGCGAATGAATTATCTGAATTCAAACACGGTTATCAGCCATTACCACACAATGTTGCTGAGGCTGTGCGTCCAATATACACAGATCTTAGCAATGACAAATTGTTAGAAAGATGGGTCGGTGGCTTCACGCAAAATATAGTAATAACGAAAGTTATTAACAAGACTTACAGTATACAGTATAAATTAGATTGTGTTTCCTTCGTTTATATCAATTAAATTCTAATAGAAATTAACAACTTGTTGAATTCATAACCTTGCACATTAATAAATTAATAAGAGATCTCTCACGTCAAACATTTTGAGAGATTTGGTACGACTCTTCGATCAACGTGAACAATTAATTTCCAAGTAAAGATATGCTTCGTCAGGCAAAGGGTTACCTTGAAAAATTCCCTTCTTTTCAGAATTTTTATTGGATATAGCTGGTTACCGAACTCTTCCTCTCTAATTGGAGCCCGATAAAGTGTACCAGAGCGCAATTTGTTAAGATAAAGTAAATAGTCAGGGTTGCCACAAGTTTCAGTATCTTAATTTCCCTGACTTTTCCCTGACCAAAATCTATTGTAAGAGGACTCATCTCGGTGGAACTATATTCCTATAATAGAATATTTGCGTGTTTTTCCCTGTTTTTTTCAACAGAGAGGATGTTAAATAAGAGAAGGTAAGATAGAAACAACGTATTTTTATTTATTCATTTTTTATCAAAACTTAAAAGGAAACGAACTGGTATGCCATAACTTGCATGTTGCTATCGATCGTTAAACATAAAAAATGGCATCATAGGAAATTTATAACTTTTTGGTTATATCAATCACAGCGGGGTCAACTTAAAGAGATCAATCTTACATATTAGTAGTTTTATTGTTTAAACAATTTTCGCATGTTTGACCCCTCAGTGAAAAAATGTGAAAAAATATTTAATATCTGCCGATCTAATTAAGTCTCCACTTTTATTAAATATGCGCTAGTTACATTGTGACATAGCGCATATGATACTTCTTTTTCCACATTTTTTCACTGAGGGGGCAAACATGCGAAAATTTTTTAAACAATTAAACTACTAATATCTGTAGTTAATTAACAAAATAAAAATTATAAAAATATTTATCTGAAACCTAACGTAATAAGCTAAAAAATTAAACAAACCCGAAATCGATTTAATTATTTCAACCGGAGATAATGAATTTTAAGCACAAGAGACTTTAGCATTTTGTCCAATTTTATCAAAAGTTTAAATTAATATATCTCTCAAAAAAAAAATTTCTTTCGAAAATCCTGATATATGTGTCGATTAAATTAATAAAAAGATGCCACAGAATAAAATTTAAGACTTAAAAATGTGAACAATCTTTTCTTTTTGAAATCCGTACGATTTGCAAAGGAATGTCCCATATAAGTTACAATAAAAGTTTATGTAATATTTTTTTTTTTTTTAAGTTATCATTTCATAATTAGTTTATACATGCTTGTTCTGCAATATCAATTTGACAGAATAGAATAATAAAGTTTCGTTGTTCTTATTTCCAAATTACTTTACAGATATTTATTCTTTTTATAGCTACTTTTCTTTTGAAAAAAAGTATTCCAGAATGTCATCCTTCAAAAATTTTCGCCAATAACAGAGTAAATAACGAATTACCAGTTTTGCTGCCGATTTACCGAATTACGGTAAGAAATTACCAGTGACCAAAAAATGGCGGTATCGGCACATCACTAGTCCAGAAGCGAAGGCCGAACCATGTTTGCCTAGCAAGAGGAGCACTTACTGTCACTTAGCCGTAAGAATGTGAAACCACGCGAGTATACACAGAACGTGGACGTTTTCGGCCTCCACCACTGACCCGTGTGGATCTGCACACAATCAAACTTCGTTCAAACGTGGCGCGAAGCAGACGGCATATTTAAAATTACTAAATAGATAATTTAAGAAATTACCCTCCTTTTTAAGATATTTTAAAAAACCATCACCTGAAATCAATATCTAAAAGATTTTTTTCGAATTTTAGGATGATTTAAACACTTGAGAAAAAAAATGTTCAGTAAAATGTGTAGTTCAATAAATGTTAAAAGCTTCAAAACAAAATATAGATTTATATATTTTTTAGTATTGTAAATAAACTATTTCAAATAAAAAATTATGCCTAAGGAAGCGTTCACAAAATACGTCACACAGTTTATGGGACGGGGGGGTCTGCAAATTGTGACGTGGTGTGACATGTTGGGAGAGGGGTCTGCCCTCTGCGTTACGTCACACATTAAATGTGTACCCACGAAATTTTTTACTGGATTTTGTACGCGTTAACGAAAATTTTTTTATAAAATTAAGAGGTGTGACGTGACATCGAGGGGGGGGGGGGGGCTGAGGTTTGCGACCATGTGTGACATGGGGGGACGGGGGCGGGGGCGGTAAAAAATAGCTAAAAATCGTGTGACGTATTATGTGAACGGCCCCTAAAATACTTTATATTAAAACGTTATAAATATAAAAAACATAAATTGTATTTGAATTTACACACAAAATTAGACAATAAGATTTTTTTGATAGAAAGCAACATGAAAAAACATTAAATTCCAATAAAATATTTTTTAAAGTTTTTGAAATATGTAACATTTTTTATGAAATGTCGTTTTCGAATCCCAAGTGCGAATAAAAGGTTTCATTGTTTGAAAAGAAATCATGCCTAAATTTGGATACGAAATTACATCATAAGATTTCTTTGCTGTGAAGGAAAGTTGAAGAATATTCCGTTCAAATAAAGTACTTCGAAACAAATTTTATAATATATATTCTATTATATTTTGTCAATATATTAGTGTAAATAAAGGGTTAAAATATTTAATAAATATATACATATACACTATATTTAAATATGCATACAAAATAAAACTGAAATTTCTTTGGTATGAAGCAAAATTATTAATTATTTAACGCACTTTTTTGAATGATAGTTTTATCTATAAACATTACGGAAATCTCTGTTAAAATTAACATTTTGAAGAAAATTTCTTATTTTATTAGTTTAACAGGCATTCCTTAGCGAATTTATAAGTTGCACACGCAGAAAAAAGTTTAGTAAAATTTACAGAAAGTTCAGTACTTATTTTTACAAATTGAATTTTGAGTAGATATATTACCAGAAATCTGGTATCGTATCTGATAGATTTCACTCGATACTAAGGGAAACGTACAGAAAATATGTATACATGAACATGCATCAACTTTTGTTTTCAAAATTTTGGAAATGGTAAAGAAGATAGAAACGGACATAGATAGACTACTTTTGGTTTTGACAATGAAACGAAATTTTCTGATACATATTTTTTTTTAATTTAACTTTTTTTAATTTCGAAACCGCAGTAGTCTATCTACGTCCGTTTTTATCGTCTTTATCATTTCGCAAATTTTGAGCAAAAAATACCTAGCTCTTAAATACTTCAATACATTTCCTAAAAAGCTTATTTTTTTCCCTTCTATAGAGTTTTTGAATTTTCAAATTAAGAGTCTCTGCATATACAACAAAAACACAATATTTATTTTAAACTTGAACCTCATATTTATTGTAAAACACAATTTTGTGCATAATTTTTAAATTACAATATTAGATTTAAAAGCTACATAAAGTTTAAATCGATATATTTTTTTTTAATTATTAACATTTATTGACTTTCAAATGTTAATGCAAAATCATATTTCAAGTGTCTAAATCATTCTAAAAATTTAAAAAAAATTTTCAGGTATTTTGTTTGGGCAAATAGTTTTCAAAATATATGAAATCAAATAATTTAAGTTATTATTAAATAATTTAAATTTAAATTAAATATTCCATAAATAGTTAATTGGCGTGCCTTTTGCGCTTTTTTCGCGCGGAGTCAGGAAAAACATACATAATTCTACCGATTCAACAATTTTAAATAGTTATAGCACAAAATTTTTGCAAATTTAGTAGATATTTTAATACAATTCACCACTTTTTGGAAAGTATAATACATTTGCTGATAATCATTACCAAAATGCAAGTAAAATTAATAAAATAAGCAATTTTCTTCAAAATGTTCATTTTAACAGGCATTTCCGTAATATTTATCGACAAAACTATAATTTAAACAAAATTTGTTTCAAAGCATTTTATTCAAACGAAAGTCTTCAACTTTACTTTATAGCAGAGAAATCTCATGATGTAATTTCGTATCCAAATTCAGGCATGATTTCTTTTTAAACAATGATACCTTTTATCCGCAATTGGGATTCGAAAACGACATTTCATAAAAAATGTTACATATTTCAGTCAGTAGTGGGGGCCGAAAAGTTCCACGATCTGAGAACACTTTTGCTAGCCTGTATCTGCTGCGGCGAGTTAACCGAGCAAGAAGGAAGAAGAGTTGGAAGAACTGACCGCGGCACAGTGAAACGCAGTAACGCACGATCTGGCCACAGCGATTCCCTGACTAAACCTTAAATTCCCTGACTTTTCCCTGACCACTACGATTTCCCTGACTTCCCTGACTTGTGGCAACCCTGATAGTATATTTCACACAAATATGCATGAAATGGAAATGTTTAGTTTCTTACAGATTTTGATATTTCAATACCCGGGCATATAAATGCAATCAAACTTTTGATTCAGTTTTTTACTGAAAGAGAAGAAAACAAAGATAGTGGAAATCTTTTTTCTGCTCACGTAATGGAAGTAAAAATATCATTAAAAAATTCAACGATTTCTTACGTCTGGAATAAATAGGAAAAAATTATATAATATAAAACGATAAATATTGTTATTTTTGTATAGCATTAAATATTGCTAAGAAAATTGATATCAATTTTTTTCAGGAATTCACGTTTCCGTCCACTTAAAAGAATCACCACTTCTTAAACAATCTAGAATTTCCCAACTGGGTACAGGTCTTTTTTTTTAATAGAGAAAAGAAAACTACTCGGGAGAGCATAAAAAAATTGTCAGTCAGAAAAGTAGTAGGTTGATGTGAACAAATTGGTCAAGTTTTTGTAGATAGATAATTTACTTTTAGTTTTAATAATGAAAACAGTTTTCGGATTTTTCTACAATTTAACTTTTTCTCTTCCCCAGGACCAAAAATTGGAAACCCAAACATGTAGAACCTAAAGAAAAATAACATTTTCCAATTTCTGAAGTATCACATGCCAGGTATTGCTATGGAGAAACTATTTGATTTATTAATTTAAGAATGAGAAGCACCAAAAGTAGTGGATAATCACGTCAATGACATGCCTTCAAAAATTATTTTAAATTTAGTGACGAACGTTGCTAGTACCAAGAAAAACATTTTTCCTTCTATTGAGCTTCACATTGGAGTCTTGCAGGGAGTGACGTCCGCAGATTTTCGTCTAGAAGAAAACTGAGAACATAACCCAGGCATAAAAGTAATCCATCTACGCCCCTTTTTATTTTCTTCGCCGTTTCCTATATTTCCAAAGCAAAATTTAATTTATTTTTTATGTAAACATGTAGAAACTTGACTAAATTGTTCACATGAAGTTGCTACATTTTTCAAATACCACATACCCTTAATAACATATCGAAAAAGATTTTCTGCTCAATAAAATCAAAAATAACTTACAATTATTGATAAAAATAATATGTAACTTTAACACGACCGATGAACCAGAAGAAAAAAGAAAAACGTGAAAAATCCAATAAAACATGTGACTATGTGACCTTCAAAGAGTGTTGTTCACACGTTCTTCTTCGTCTTCCACAATGGCTTCTTGTTCCTAGAAACCATGAATACTGTATTCATGCTGTATACAGGATCGTGAACTCGTACCCCAATAGCATGCAGACCAGTTGGACGAAAAGCGTCCGCACACTTTCATGGGGAGAGCCATGTGCGCGCGCGTGCACCAGCCGTATGCATCAGCCCGTATTTCACGATTCAAACTTGACCCCCTTAGTGTCCTAAGTTGAATTCCTAAATTAGTTTGCCGAATCGTCACACGCGGCGCTAACTGTACCATCACTCACTAAAAATACACAGTATCATACGAAGAATTTAATAAAAAAAATTTTAAATATATTATTCAATGCCATAAACAAATAAAAGAGATCAGACATTAAATAATAATATTATTTGAATATTTTAAATTAAATTTTCCCCTTTTTATTCATATTTATCTCGTACAAAAACTATTTTGGAACATTCAGCTGATATTAGAATTTAAATAGTAATATCTCTTTTATTCCTTTTTGGCATTGAATAATAACTTTTTTTAAATTTTTATATTTAATTGTCTACATATCACTGCATTTATATTATTTTTTTAAGGTAAAATTAAGTTGAAAAATGGAAACAAAAAAGAAAAATTCTGAACAAGGAACGAATTTGATGAGAATTGTAATTAGTTGGAAATCATTATGAATAATTGAAGAAAATAGAATATAAAATAAGGTGAATATAATTTTTTTTTTAAATAGTTAACTAACATTAATAAAAACAGTATAATTAGAACAATTAAATTTTTTTCCATTTTCGAATCCAAAAGTAGTCTATCTACGTCCGTTTTCATCCTCTCTAACGTTCACGAAATTTTGGAAACAACATTTTATATACTTTGGACACAAACAAGTAGAAACTGGACCAAATTATTCATATAAACTTGCTACTCTTCTCAAGTATCACATTAATTAAAACCATTTTTAATTACACCTAAAGCAATGAACTTTTCAAAATTTTTGTTCATCTATCACAAAGCTAGATTTACGGAAAATATCCGATGTATATGAAAGAAACTGTAATCATTTTTACCTGCATGCTGTGAAAGTTTGGATTTAGGGAAACAAAGTTGTAAAAGTTCAAATTCGTGAAATCATTCATAAAAAAAATATAAAAATACTTTTAATGTATTTCTAAGTTACATATTTTCTATTTTGTTTCTAATAATTAATTTTCAAAATTTGTAGGATCCGCTTCTTAAGTATGAAAATAATTTTAATTTTTACAACTTTTTGTTTCCCTAAATTTCAACTTTCACATTTCGTGAATGTTAGAGAGGATGAAAACGGACGTAGATAGACTACTTTTGGTTTTGAAAATGAAAAATAAATTCATTTGTTCTTATTATACTGTTTTAATTAATGTTAGTTAACTATTTTAAAAATGTAAATTAATATTCTCCTTTTTTATATTCTATTTTCTTTAATTATTCATAATGATTTCCAACTAATTACAATTCTCATCAACTTCGTTCCTTTTCAGAATTTTTCATTTTTTTTCCATTTTTCAACTTAATTTTACCTCAAAAAAATAATATAAATGCAGTGATATGTAGACAATTAAACATAAAAATTTTTTAAAAGTTATTATCCAATGCCAAAAAGGAATAAAAGAGATATTAATATTTAAATTCTAATATCAGCTGAATGTTTCAAAATAGTTTTTGTACGAGATAAATATGAATAAAATGGGGAAAATTTAATTTAAAATATTCAAATAATATTATTATTTAAAGTCTGATCTCTTTTATTTGTTTATGGCATTGAATAATATATTTTTAAAATTTTTTTATTAAATTCTTCGTATGTTACCACTTTACAGCACGAAGTAGTGCAAGAAGACCCCACTTGCGGAAAATTTGAACGCGTGGATTCGGATTTAGTTAGTTTGCATCGCTCGTAGCGCCTCTTACAGGGAAACGTCAAACTCTTGATTTTCCACAATATGGCTGTCGCGTTGTCTACTGCACGAAAACAGATAAACAAAAACAGTGGCACCGTTATAGTTAAAATTATTTTAAAAGTATACGCTATTCTTTTATCTGAAATATAGGGTAAGTGTGGGTATTACTGTGGATGCCCCAGTTACTGCGCTTTCAAATAAAACTAATGATATACAATGTTTTAAAGATATATAACGCTGCAGAACAATTAAAAACAATCAATTTCTAATCCAAGCATAATAAGTATCAACGAATTATCAATAGTTACGATATTTGTAGCTAATTGATTGCAATTTAAAACTCTCATGTTCCCGATTCCCATAGTTTTAATGCTTAGATTTGTTGAAAGGTCATGAACACGTTCTGAAAAACTTGTTATAATTCCGTTTCTGAAAATAAAATATTTATTGTGATATTACTTTCTGCAAAGTAAATATTTTATTTTTCTAAATATTTATGCAAAATAACAAAAAATACGTTTTTTAATAATTTTTTTACCAAAACAGTATTTGGTACATGATTTTCATAGGTGTATGAATTACTGCGATCTGTCAGGTGGCACTGCATAACCTTTCAATCTATTACAAATGCTTCGTTATGCTTACTTTTTATAATTGAGATTAAACAAAATGTTGAAAATTCCAAAATCGTTGCTAATGAGGCAAGAGGAAGTCAAGTAATATAATTTTAAGGTAAATTAAATAAGAGTTATAATATTATTTAATCTTAATTTGTTAAAAATGCTTCATGTTCACTTTTTATAATTTAGTTTAAATAAAATGTTCAACACTCCTTAATCGTTGCTAAAGATGAAAGAGGAACTCAAGTGATATAATTTTAAGTTAAATTAAATAAAATTAATAAAATTATTAATCTTAATTTGTTACGAATGCTTCGTCGTGTTTACTTTTTATAATTGAGATTAAATAAAATTTTCAACACTCCTAAATTAATTGTAAGTTCACTCAAAATAATATCGCAGTATTACGCGCGCAGAAATTGGGGTTTCCGCAGTAATTGGTGCGCAATAATTCATGCAAACCCGCAGTAATACCTACATGGAACATTTTTTTTAGATTTGCATTTTCTAAGTAAATCTGGTTTCTTTTCAGGGTTTAAGGACTGCATGCTACTTACTTAATACCAAATACTGCTTTAAAAATTAATTCGTGACAAATTTTTTATCTCAAAACCTTTTTTTTAACTTTAAAAGCCGTCTTGATTTTCGATCCGCAGTAATTGGCGCACTTACCCTAATATAATCAGAGATGAGTTGGGAGATTGCTAAAGTAATGTATTTAATTTCGAGTGATTTTCCGCAGCTCGCCCTATTGCGAAATATTCTTGGGAACTAAAATGAAAGGTTCATGCTACTACTTGAAGGGTAAAAGAGAGCTACTGTTTATCACTTTTGCAGCGCCCCCAATTGCGTAAAGCTTTTTCCGTGCCTTTTTCGAACTAAAATTAAAGGTCCGCACTGCTACAATAATATATGGGAGGACACACAATGAAGCGCGTCATGTCAGTGTATCCCCACTAACTCGCTTCGATTTCACGCTGTCTGTTGTCGAGTTATAATCAGAAATTGTAATTTTCTCGACTTCATGCAAAGGAGGCGCGAAATAGACACAGAATTCAAAATTACGGAATATAACATTAAGAAAATTACACTTTTTTTCTATATACTTTGAAAAATATTGATCTGGAATAAGTATCTAAAAGATTTTGTGAAATTTTAAGATGATTTAAATAGTTGAAAAATAATTTTTTAATGAAATTTAATGTCAATAAATGCTTAAAGATTCGAAACAAAATATCGATTTCAGCATTTTTTTTTTAAATTATGTAGAGAATATTTGATAATAAGATATCATTCAAGATGAGATACAAGTTTCAAAAATGAAGGGTTTGAACATTTTCATAATAGGTAACATCTTTTGTATGAAAATTTCGATAAATAAATGTAAATGAAGTGTTTGCTGATTTAAGGTAGTTCATCCACAAAAATTAGACTTCAGGCAAAAATAGATAAATTTTTTTTCAAGAATAGCAATATTATTATTGAAGAGATCATTTGGAAGAAAAGAGATTAGTTTCCAAGAAAAAAAATTAAAACATAAACAAATAATGCATTTAACAAATTTTATTTTTACCCGGACTTGTTTTCTTATCGCTTCGAGCCAAATTTTAAAAAATAATGTGATTCTGTGAAATCACGGATAATTTTTTTAAGAAAAAGGCTTTCTACAACTTAACCGTTTCCATTTTTTGGAAATTATTATAAATTCTTCAATGGCTGAAACCATTAAAAATAAATCTTCCGAAACAAAATTCTTGTGAAAAAATTAGTGAATTTGGTAAAAACTTATTCATTTTAGAAATATGGAAACGGCTAGGTTGTATTAGGTCTTTTGCCTGAAAAAATGATTCTTGATTTATTTGAATCACATCATTTTTTTTAAATTTGGTATGAAGCGATAAGAAAAAAAGTCGGGGTAAAAATAAAATTTGTTAAATTTATTTTTTCTAATGCTTCAAATATTTTTCTTGGAAATCAATCTCTTTTCTTTGAAATGATCTCTTCAATAATAATTTTTCTATATTTGGAAGCAAAATTATCTTTTTTTACCTAAGATATAATTTTTGAAGATAAACTACGAAGAAAGTACATAAATTATATCTGAATTCCCAATATGAATTTACACCTTAAATTTTTTGAAGTATGAAACATCTTATACATATGGCAATTTCAATAGATGAATGTAAATGAAGTGTTTGCTGATTTAAGAAAATACATAAATTATATGTGAATTTACACCTCACACTTTTCTTGATATGAAGCTAAGTCGACAAACCTTTACTAAAAAATAAAATACATCGAATAAAATTTTTTGGAATTTAACATCTTTTACATGACAATTCGTATATATATATATATATATAAACTACCATCGGAAATTACAGATTGACCTGGAGTTTCAACTTTCGTCAAAGTGTTTTATTTTATAGAAAGATATTACAAAAGAAATTTTAATTCAGATTCTAATTTTGGGATGCAGTTTCTTATTTCCTGAGTTGGAATTCGTGCTTTTTCCCAAAAAATAATAACCTCCTGCAATGCTAGTCTGGCACTTTCGCGCAAACTTAACTTCACCACACGAAGATTGAAAAATAATACACTTAAAACGTCTTTATTTGATGGCAATTTATTTCCACTAATTTTATTCCAGTAATATCCAAGTAAATAAATTTTTTCACGTAATAAAAGGGCAGAAGACATTCTGACATGAAAATTTCTTTTGACTCGTCCGATATCCGAAAGAGAACTGCGTCAGGTATGCGGCTGGTCGGTTGACTATGGGCTGGGATCATGAGTCCTTTAGATTTTAGAAGAACATCTGCTCAGCACAACTACATTACTACATTAGTATTAGTACCTCTTGGTAGCGCTCGGACAAGAATACTCAGGAAACAGGGAAGGATACAGATGAACTAAAAGCAAAAAAGTGTTACGTGCTATATGGAAGGCTCCTAGACTATACTCTACTAGAGTACCTGGAGTAGCTTTATTCGAGGCATACTTTTTCGCATTTTTTTCGAAAACAGTGAGTCATAGAAGAAAAAGTTGTAGATAAAAATATATGCATTTTTAATAGATCTACAACTTTTGTATCAAGCTTTTTTGCATATAATTAATATTTTGCAAAATGAACAAACAAAATTGATTTTTTAATGGTTTTTTTTTATTTTCAAGGGTCCAGGGGCACCCTTTTCCTTAGTTCGATTAAGCTCAAATTTTACACAAATTATTTCTACATAAAATGGAATTAAACTCGGGGGTAGCGTTGAAAAAAATCGCAAAAAAATTTTTTCCTAGAGTAAATAAGAGCCACCCTAATATTGTAGGTTAGACTTACCATCGATTACGGCATCCTAGTTAATCCTAGCATCATTAATCACAATCAGATGCAATACAATTAACAAATATACATAGACGAGAATTCCTCTTCTGTTCTCAAACGTTAAATTCAGTCACTTATCTTTTTTCACTTAGTCGCTCTTCCATTTTCACTAACCTAAATGTTGACACCTGTCACATTCAACCCGGTTAAACTGTCACGTGGTGCGGTAACGTCGTCTGCTCATTAGAACTCGTTGCATATCGAACCATATCGAACAATCGAACTATAGGCGCAATCTTCGAACTTCGATATTCTTTCTGTCCATAGACTCTTCATTTAAATAAAGATCCCCAAATCCGAAAATATGAATAAGTAGGAATACGGTTAGTTATGTAAAATAAGATATTTTCTGACGAAAAATCTTTTTATAAGGGTGAAGGTGTAACGAGCGACTATAGGGTCTCGCTCGAAGTCGATTAATTTAATCGAATGTTCGATACTAGCTCGCGGTATTTTCAATTTCAAACAAAAACATAGTTTAATTCAGGAAATTCCCATCTTACTTAAAGAAATTATTCTCCCACGTTGCGCAGTTGAAAATCATAAAAGACCTTGGGAAAAGCGTACAAATTCTTTAGCTAGATTTACTATCTTTAAATAATAAACCTAAGATTATTCTGCGAGTGTTCAACATATGTACTCGTCGAGAAACTCGACATTGTAAATTAGTTTTAAGATTTCTCTGTAAGTTATATATCACTTCTATGTATACTAGTTTTAAGGATAAAAAAAGGTTAAGTCTGGACGGTAGGATTTAAATAAATTAAGTTAGGATAGAACTAGGGATTTATAAAGGTAATATTCATTTCTATTTTAGATAGGCAAAAACTAAACGGAATGGCCAGCTAAATAGATATAGGAACCAGTTAGTCACGTAGACCTAAAAAGAATTAAAATAGCATGTCTGGTCGCCAGAAGGAAGTAAAAAGTAATCCTTTAAGATTTATTGTTTTACTGCCTTCTCTTGCGCTTTCACTGCAAGCACCATAAAAAACTTGCAGCTGAGAGGAGAGAGGCTGGGACTGGGGTTTTCCGAATCGGGCTTCTCCGGGCTCGGTTTTCCCTGGTCGAGCTTCTCCGGAAGTTGGGCTGGGCCTAACGAGGGCCTAAATGTGAAATTGAGAGAGAAGGGATGCGTGCGGGGGATGCGTGCTGGAGATCTGTGAAGGGGATGCTTGAGCTTTTGTAGAGTGTAAGTCAGTTAGATTCGTTCTTAGATTTTCACAAAACCGAACGTTCTACAAGTTCCCTCGTCGAACTCGTAGAATTTTATATTTTTGTAACTTGTGATAGTTCTCGACGCGTTTGGAATTCATTTGTGCGTTAAACCAGACTTAACCTTTATTGAATTCAATAAATTAACAAACATTCTATTTTATCTGGTGTGATTTTCATTAAATTTCCGGATTCGTACTTTCCCGGTTCTTCTCTAAGATTAACACCGAGAGTGAACCAACCAATCACCGAGTTCGCGTAAGTTGGACGTTCCGCGGCTCGTAACACCACTTTTGTGAAATTCTCTTATTCCATTACTTTAGCAATCTCCCAACTCATCTCTGATATAATATACAATATAGATGTGTTTACTAAGTGAAGTATAGTTTATGTTATTTACATTTTGCCTTTTTCTGAATTTTGTAGATTATGTCACCTGTCAATGCGAAGATGAAAAGCAAACCCTTTTGTTTCTTCAAGTATTTACATCAGGCTGCTCAGAACAGAAACGGCAAGCCCACTAATGGGGAGACCGTCCTGTAGGTGTGTTCCACACCATGTTTTCATGTGGGGGCATACACAATCTAGAGTTCCGTGTCGGTGTGTATTTTCTACTTCACTTCGGTTTCACGTTAATAAAATATCAACTCGAAATTGAGAATTGTTTCTCTTGAGTTCTTGCGAAAAAGGCGCGAAGCAGACGAAAATATAATACTTTGAACATTAAAGTGAATGGCCTTTCCGGTTTTGTAAAGTTGTTTTATTTTGAAAGTATGTCAACGTTTCGACCGATTTTTCGGTCCGTATCAAGACGTGGATGACATATTTGGTATTTTACTTCCATTCATATTGTTTGATGATTGGTTAAATTTTTATAAAAAATTAAATTTAAAAAAATCCAAGTTTAAAAGCATAAAATTATATTGTAAAATTATCATCATAACATATTAGTTGCTATGAGAGTTCGTTAAATTTTTTAAAAATTTTTGTTAGGATAACTGGTGTCAACCTTTTTAGGTTATATTGATCGATAACGACACAAGCAGCTTCCATCATTTATACGTTATTGTTACATTTTTAAAAAATTTTTTTTACTACACAAAACTTTGGTTTTGTTCAAACTTTTGTTTTGGCATTGTTCAAATGAACAATTGTGGAGACATTTTACTTCCAAAGTTTTGTGTAGTAAAAAAAATTTACTATTAATATTTTACTTATTAATATAATTAATATTTTGCAAAATGAACAAACAAAATTGATTTTTTAATGGTTTTTTTTTATTTTCAAGGGTCCAGGGGCACCCTTTTCCTTAGTTCGATTAAGCTCAAATTTTACACAAATTATTTCTACATAAAATGGAATTAAACTCGGGGGTAGCGTTGAAAAAAATCGCAAAAAAATTTTTTCCTAGAGTAAATAAGAGCCACCCTAATGACCTTATCATTGCAGGCTGTAGTCTGCAAGAGGTGAGGGATCGAGCGCTGACTACAGAAGGCAATATTTACAAAAATTGTTTCATGTTAATGACAGCTGCCACTGAATTGTCGAAATTGTTTATAAACAGCACTTTATTTCACCGACAGGCCGCTTGAATTCGGTCTCTACATTATTCATTTACCGAATACATTAATTTTTACTTGCGAAATACTCGCGAAACTTGAAAAATCAATAATTCTTTCTCGAATCCAACGAAAAATTTTTCTGGCCTTTAGGCGACGTAACGCTTTTTGTTACCAGATCTAGGGAACTCTCTTACTTTTTCTTGATTGTGTTAGTATGTATATGTGTGTAAAGTTACCAAATCTAGGGAATCCCCCTCTTTTCGTTTGATTGTGTGGTATTTCAAGCGACAACAATAGCAAACCACACTCGCAGGTGGGGGCATACACAATCAAGCGCGCCGTGACGGTGTGTCCCCACTTCCTCGCGGATGTATGCCATAATCCTGACTAGTGTAGTGTGATCGAGTTTTCTATGGAAAATAAAAAAAAGCATGTCCGAAACAAACAAGAGATGGGCGTGTGCTGTGTGTCGATACAACTGTGGAAGATTAGCTATCCTATCTAACTCGATCTGATTGAAATAGATGGTAATGTTTTTATATTGAATTACTATAGTTTTAAGGTTATGTGCGGAAAATCATCATTAATTGGATCAAAGTCGATCCTTATTACACAGATGGTAATGTTTTTATATAAAGTCACTAGATTTAAGGTTATGTGCGAAAAATCACCATTAATTGAGCCAAACTCGATCCTAATTAAACAGAAGGTAATTTTTTTTTTAAATCACTAGATTTAAGGTTATGTGCGAAATTTCATCATTAATTGGACAAAACTCGATTTAATTGAAATAGATATTAATTTTTCTGTATAAAATCACTAGATTCAAGGTTATGTGCGGAAAATCATCATTAATTGGATCAAAGTCCATCCTAATTACACAGATGGTAATGTTTT
Organism: Diplolepis rosae; assembly: GCA_030998225.1. NCBI lineage: Eukaryota > Metazoa > Arthropoda > Insecta > Hymenoptera > Diplolepididae > Diplolepis > Diplolepis rosae. The sequence goes on from JAPYXD010000355.1 coordinate 1,102,079, forward strand.
ATATAAAGTCACTAGTTTCAAGGTTATGTGCGGTAAATCATTATTAATTGGACTAAACTCGATCCTAATTAAATAGATAGTAATGTTTTTTCTAATAAAATCACTAGTTTTAAGGTTATGTGCGGAAAATCATCATTAATTGGACCAAACTCGATTTAATTGAAATAGATGGTAATGTTTTTATATAAAATCACTAGTTTTAAGGTTATGTGCGGAAAATCATCATTAATTGGACCAAACTCGATCTGATTGAAATAGATGGTAATATTTTTATAGAAAGTGACTAGTTTTACGGTTATGTGCGAAAAATTATCATTAATTGGAGCAAACGGACATGAAGTCGATAGATACATAATTTTCGATCTTGGCTCAACTGCCGAAAGCGTGAAATCAAAGCGAGGAAGTGGGGGCACAACGACACGGCGCGCTTGATTGTGTGTGCTACCACATGGGAGCGTGGTGGGGGCCGCCAGCTCCCACGTTCTGTGATCACTGTCTCGAGTCGGGACATTCGTATAACAAAAGTTCCAGATATAACAAAAGGATTACCGTTGAGCTGCTTGCCCCGAGAATTTCATTTCTTGCTGGGATTATTTGTTGCCCCGAGAATTTTGTTTCTTACTGGGTTTTGAATATTTTGTGATATTTTTCGTTGGGCAGTTTTTTTTATTAATCGCATCAATTGGCACTTTGAGCTACTTTTACAACATGAAAAATGTCACAGTATTCAGAGTCCAATTTTGTGCGTCTTTATAAATTATCAGAAACTGATAAGAGAATTTTGCGGACTGGAAAAATGCTTGAAGATAGACACATAGCATTTTTCCATACTTTGTTGAAAGAGAACTATGCTTTTTTTGTTCAAGATTGTAGCTTGGTTGAACTTGAATCAATCAAGCCAGTGTCGATGGAAGACGAAGTTTTGCAAATAATACGCTTACCGCTTCATTGGGTTTGTTGCTATTATAAAGCAGGTTCAGTATTTATTTATGACTCGCTCAACAGAAAAGAGTTGTCGGAACCTTTGACACGCATTCTCGTAAAAATGTTTCCAACTTTGAATTTGCATGAAACTGTTATATTTCCTGATGTTCAAAGTCAATTAGAAGACGTTGAATGTGGTTTGTTTGCAATTGCAAATGCCATAACGTGTTTGGATCAAAAGGACCCAGGAAAGGTTTACTACATTCGACACAATATGAGAGAACATTTAATCAAAATTTTTGAAACAAAAACGATCGAACCTTTTCCATCTGAAGAGACCAATTTCGTAGAGCTGGTCCAATTATTACCAGCTGATATGAAAATAATGCAAGGTAGTGCAGAGCTTGAAGACACTCACGTTGCATTTTTTCACACAATGTTGAAGAAGCATTATGGTTTGTTCGTTCAAAATTGCAGTGATGATTCACGCGAAACCATTAAACCCGTCCCATTTGATCAAAAGATTCTGCAATTGATACATCTCAAGACTAAACGTCATTGGGTTTGCTGCCATTATGAAAAACGTTTTGTATATATTTATGATTCCTTTAAAAAAAATGAAATGTCGGTTGATTTGCTGCTCATTCTTTCCAAACTTTTTCCGGATTTGAATCTGTCAAAGGTCGTTAGATTTCCGAACGTTCAACAGCAACCACCTGGCAATGATTGTGGTGTTTTCGCTATTGCAAATGCCGTAACGTGCTTATTCAAAGAAAACCCGAGGAACGTCCAGTACGACTGTTCGAAAATGAGACCACATTTGATTAAGATTTTTGAAACTGGCCAGATTGAACCTTTTCCAAAAAGAAACGATGCATGTAATGCTTGGCAAAGAATATTGACAACTTCATCTTTTAATTGTCCAAAGCTATTGCCTTTTAAAAATGAGGTTGCAGTGACTAATCGACAAATGCCATCAAAAATGTTGACAGATTCGACACGTGACGATCCTGATTGGCAGAAGGTATTGCCATCTTCGAGCAAAAATAATCGTTATACACCTATGCCTTTCCATGAAGAAGTATTGACAACAAATAGGTTGGCAACGTTAGAAACTTGCATGGATTTTGATAGTATCGAGAAATCTGAACAGTACATGCATTCCGAAGAAAGAAAGTTTGTTCCGTCTCAACATGAGAAAAAGAAAAATGTCCATGAAAAAAGTGTCAAATGTAGGCAAAACTATGTTTCGAAAGAAAAGGATGTCTGTCGACAAGTTTTTTCGAATAATGTGACGAATCGACGAGTTCATGAAAAAACAAAGAAAAAGCCTGTAACGTGGCAAGGACTGCCGAGATTACCGTTGCTAGTTTTGACAAAGGAAGAGGAGTTCGTGATAAAACAAAATGGATGGCTCACGGACAGTATTATGTCGGTCTTTATCTCAATACTACATGAGAAATCATCGTATATCCCATATGAGACTTATTATGCGCAACATGGAGGGAGAAGAATTAAGCCAGTACCCAAAAATATGAATCATATTCAAATACTTCATACTTGCAATCATTGGTCATGTTCCTTTTACAATTGTACTACGAATCAACTGTTTGTTTACGATTCAATGAACACAAAAGTACTCCATAATCAGCAAAAAACGTTTTTACACAAATTGTTCCCACATTATGATTTGAACAAAGTCATTTTTCCAAAAGTACAATCTCAAATTGGATTCAATGACTGCGGAGTTTTTGCTATTGCCTTTGCTGTCTCGCTCGTTACGAATATCAAGCCTGAGAGTGTTGAACATGAATATCGATTGCTCCGTCCGCACTTACTTAAAATACTAAAAAATCATCAACTAGAGCATTTCCCTAGAAAAACTTATAACGTAGAGACAGTATCTTTGACCAAACATCACAATTCGCGAATTGAAGATGAATCGAGTAATTCTTTAGATTCGAATCTCTTCGATGCAAAAAATTCAATGAATCTCACATTCAATGATTCTCAGGATATTAATTTCGTAGATTCTTCTGAATCTTCATACGGGCACATGATTGAAAAGGTACAATGTGTTTACTCAGATTCTCAGCAAACAATTAAATCTGACACCTTTGCGGAAGAAAATCAAAGCTTTACTTGTGATTCGATAATAAGATTGAAAAGAAAAAGAAGATATTCTGTTGTTTGCAATAAGGATGTGTGCTCCGAAGAAGAAACTTCATCGCTACGTACTCGAGAAAAAGCTAAAATTCGACAGAGAAAATTTCGTCAAAAAAAAATGTCTTCCAATGAAATCGCGAAAGTGAATAAAAAACGCAGAATTCGTCAAAAAAAATATCGCGATGCGAACAAGGCGTTGTTATCACAAAAGATGAAAACATACTTGTATGTAGACAAAATAAAAAGAGAGAGTTTGACTCAAACTTCAAATTCTCAATTGAGTTTAAAACAGTCACTGAACATTGTTAGAAAATACAAAATGCAGACGAATAAAAAAATGAAAACGAATTCGGCAAAATTTGTTTTAAAATTTGTAGAAAAAATGAAGGCACTTTCTACAGCGTCTTCAAGGTGGGAAGCTGACAATGTTGTAAAATGGTGTCTCGCGAGTAGGAAACTGGATGTTTGTTTGCTTGAGCGAACTTTGAAAAATTGTAAGGAAAATGCTGCGATAGTTATTGAACAAGTAAAGCAGCTATTATTTACTGACCCTCAGTTAAAGTTCCAAGCATTGTGCGGTTCATCGAAACATAATTCCTCTACAGAAGCTTTCTTCGCTGAAACTGCCTACAAGCACGGTGAACAATTAGCCGACGAAAAATTGATTATCGATAGAAATGGTTGTATAACGAACATATTACAAGTAATTGAAGTGACGAAAAAGGGAAAATCGTGGGTCTGTGATGAATTACGGTGTCATATTGACACAGTTGTGATAGAAAAATATCAGGACTTTTTGAATTCCTTAAGTGAGTGGACGATGGGTAACGTTCATATTCGCGTTGAAGAGGCGCACAAATGCGGAGCACAACATTCAGATATTTCTAAACTTGGCCATCCTCGTAGTTGTTACGTTGATTGCACATCTTGTAAATCGACTTTTCTCCCAACTTTGATTCTTTCTCCTCATTTTCCCAAAGTTCGGAAAATTCGAAGAATTGTATATAGGATTCTTCAACTGACGAAAAGAATATCTTTACTAGATAAAAACTTGAAAGAAGGTAATGTTGAAGAGCTGCAAAAACTTCGTGATTATATGAAAGAAAATCAAACGACTTATGAATACGAAGGTAATGATATCAACCTCAACGAAGACGATATTATGACCTCTCATAGGAAAGCATTTTTAAAGTTGCAGAAAAATACGTCAGATACACCGATTCATTCCTGTGTTTGTTGTGAGAGTCTCGAATCTGTTCGAAATATGACTGAGATTGCAAAAATGAGAAAACCCATCAATACCGCAATATGGGTGGCAGTAATAAAAGATGCTCAAGAAAAAAATCGACAATCAACGTACGTTTGCACATATTGCGTCATTCAAATGCGTAAAGGCATAATGCCACCCACTTGCATCTTCAACAATCTTCGAGTTGACGAGATTCCCCCAGAAATATCAGCTCTTAATGCTACAGAAAAAATGCTTATTCAGAGAGCTAAAGCATTTCAAATTATTGAAAGAAAGGGAACAGTAGGCAAGAAAAATCTGCCTCCAAAGCAAAGAATTGAAAAAGTAATTGGTCGAACGTTCCATCTTCCTTTATCCATGGAAGAAACTTTGAAGAGGATTTGTCCTGAAACAGAACCCATTAATAAAAATCACGAATATTATATACTTGTGCGTAGCTTGCCAAGCGCGAAAACTAAAACTATTTGGGAAAACAAGGTTAACATTGGCAAAGTTTACGCTGCTCTTCAAAAGTTGAAAAGCGTTAATCCTGAATATAAAAATATTATGCTTCCTGTTGAAGCCAACGATTTGCTCAACGACTTGCCACCAATGGAGTATGAATTTGGAGATGACGAAAAAATTGATACTTATGTCAATAATGTTATCGACATTCAACATGAAGCCATGAAAGTAGATGAGCTTGTCGATAAAAATGAAGAAATCTTTATGAAAGAAAAAGTAGCATTTCTTACTCAAAAGTTCAAATCGGATGACTTTTATGAGCCCTACACTATTTATCCTTTGAATGAAAAACAAATGAACAAAACTGCCTCAAATTTGAATAAGATGAAAAAAATATTAGAAGCACTGATCAGCCATACTGAAAAGATACTTGATATACTGTGTTTTCCAGGTTTATTTTACACTGGAAAACATGACATGCATGATGAAGATCGTGGAGTAAAACTTACTGATGCTCAATTCATCAGAAGCAGATTGAGAAGTAAACATCCGCAATTCCGGTTGAATTGGCAGTATCTGATCTTTTTTGAATGATAGTACCAATCGCCAAATCAAGCAAGGCGTTTACAGCGCCATGAATGTTCCTAATCGCAACGAAAAATTGACAGCTGGTAATTTCTTGAGTATGTTGAAGGAACAAGAACTCGACACGTTCATAAATACCATTTTCGCACGCATTCGTAAAACTGCACAGTACTGGAAGATACCCAGGAACAATCTCATTTGTATGGTTGATCATTACGGGCCTGCTACATTTTTCTTGACCCTGAGTCCAGCAGAATGGTTGTGGGGAGATTTAATCGAATACATTCGCAAAGTCAACCCTCCCATTCTGGACAAGGCTCCAGAAGCAGAATTGATAGCCAGAGATCCGGTATCGGTATCACGTTTTATGGACAACCAATTTCATGCAATGTTGGAATTCATTTGCTCAGAACAAGCTCCCCTGGGAAAAGTAGTTCACTACTTTTGGAGACGCGAGTATCAAGGTCGGGGTACTCAACATTATCACATGTTATTGTGGATAGATGATGCACCCATACTAGGTGAATCGACTCCCGAGGAAGTTTCTGAATTTATTTTGAAACATATAACTTGCAGAATACCTGACAAAAAAATTTCTCCCCAGCTCTATGAGAGAGTTACTACTCATCAAAAGCATACCCACAACAGCTATTGCTTGAGAACAAAAACGAATAAAACTGGGGAGTTTTATAAAGTTTGCCGTTTTGGTTTTGCAAGACCAGAAACAGATAAGCTAATAACAAGAGATATTATAACATCTGTAGCGGGAAGAAAAACTTTTAAAAAAAATAGCCGATTTTACGATTTGCCAAGAACGAAAGAAGAGGGTAACATCAATGATTACAATCCAATAATTTTGACAGCTTGGGAGGGTAACATGGATATTCAGTATATTGGTGAAAAAACAAGAGTAGCTACGAATTATGTTACAAAATACGAAACGAAAGCTGGCGAAAAAAGTCACTTGGTTGACTCTTTAAAAGGAATAGATTCAAACAAACCACTCAACAGTCGATTATGGGCCGTAACGTTACGTAGTTTGAGCCATCGAGAGTGCGGGGCGCTTGAAGCCGCTGACACATTATTGGGAATTTCATTGTATGGAACTGATCCCAATACCACGATAAGATGGGTTGACGTAAACGAAATTCGGAGTAAAAAATTGAAAACGAAAAAAGAAATTGAACAATTGGATGAAAGATCCGAAGATATTTTTTGTCCCAACTTTGTAGATAATTATTATCCAAACAGACCAACCGAGTTAAAAAATCTTTGTTTGTACGATTTCGCAAAATGGTACGATATAGTTAACTACAAACTAAAGAATGAAGATGCGGAATGTTACCAAATTGGCAGCAATCGCTACGTGAGAAAAAGGAAACAAGAATATCTGATTAATCATTTCAAATACAATGTGGAAACACATCCTGAAAAATACTTTTACTCATTGCTTCTTCTTTTCCAACCGTGGACGAATGCATCGGAATTGAAAAATGGATGTGAAACGTATGCAGAATTATATCACAAAGTAGCTTCAGAACTTGAAAAAGCGCAAATGTATCATGAAAAACTAGAGGAAATCAGGAAAGCTAAAAATGAGGCTGAAGAATTGATTAAACAACAAATAGAAATTAACAACAGAGAGGAATTGGAAAATGATAATAAATCTGTCCAAGGTGATCTAGATCGGATTTATGCCGCTATGGATGAATTCAAGCAAATCGATGAACAACTTCCCGACAAAGATGTCGCTGATTATGAATCTGAAATGAATGTTGATCAAAAAAGAATTTTCGACAGAGTTACCAAAGCACTTCGAGGTGATCCGTCGAATGCTTCGATATTAAGGTTATACGTTAGTGGAGAAGGCGGAACTGGGAAGAGTTTTATCATTAGTGCCATAAGGTGTTGGGTGAAACAAGTATTGGCAAAACGAGTAGCAGTTACAGCCCCAACTGGCATAGCAGCGTTCTCCATAAATGGATTAACTATTCACAGAATGTTTTCGTTGCCTGTGGAGCACGGTAATGTGCCGAAATACCGATTGCTGAGCGATTCCGTTTTGGAAAAATTGCGTCGAGACCTGGAAGATGTTGAAATCATTATCATAGATGAAATTTCTATGGTCTCTAATGTGCAGTTTATGTACATTCATAAAAGATTATCTGAAATTTACAACACTGAAGATACCTCAGATGGTTGGTTTGGTAAAAAACATATTCTTTTATTTGGTGATTTGTTGCAATTAGCACCAGTTAAAGGACAACCGCCATTCAAGTCGCTTTCATCAGATGACATCCAAACACTTATTGGATGTGTTGGAAACATCAATTTGTGGACGAGTCTCTTTGAATATGATGATATGATGAATATGCGTCAAAAAGGAGATACAACTTACAGAGACATATTGAAGAGGATTCGTGTGGGTTTTACAACTCAAGAGGATAGAAAAATATTGGAAACGAGAAAAATTCCTTTCCTTGAATCGACGGTAGAAGGAAAATTGAGGGAATTATGTGACTACGTTTCTAACCTTTCTTCAGAGGCTATTTGTATATTTCCTACTCGTCATATGTGTAATATTTTGAATACAGAAATTTTGAAACGTATTGTTGGAAAAGAAATTGAATTACAGGCTCATGACTCGATAGATTGCAAATCGTATCGCAGAAAAAAAGTTGATGAGACTTTACGACTTGACGATGAAGATATGTCTAAATCTGGAGGACTTCCTAGATCAATAACTATTAAGATTGGAGCTAAAATTATGATTACCAAAAATATTGACATTTCTCTAGGGCTTGTGAATGGTTCCATCGGCACAATCAAGTCGGTTTCCCGTGACATTTCAAATGATATTGAAAGTGTGACAATCGAATTAGCATCATCGAAAAAAGAATGCATTATTGAACGGTACCCTCTTAAATTTGAGATAATGGACAAAGCTTATGTCATTCGTAAGCAATTTCCCATGTGTTTGAGTTATGCTATTACTATTCATAAATCGCAAGGTCTCAGTTTGAAACAAGCAGTAATAGATGCCGGTAACAGAATTTTTGCCGATGGCCAAATTTACGTTGCATTATCTCGAGTCACGACTCTAGAAGGTTTACGCATTGACAATTTTGACCCATCGTGGGTAAGAGCGGGTGGAGAAGCAATAGAAGAATATAATAGATTGAGGAAGAAATATCGAACTGATTTACCCGAGTTTGAATTACATAAAAACACAGAAACTAGAATGATCGATGATATGTGGTTCCACTACGATCAACCGGTGAGAGTGCAAGAAGCTGAACAAAATAATGTTGCATCTAACATTTCGATAAATGTGAGAGGATTGAAAAATAACGATGGACTTTCGTGTTATGCCAATGTCGTTCTGCAATGTATTTTTCATTGTCAGCCAATGAAAAGTCAATTGATGAATCTGCCGACTGATCATGTCTTGCGAAAAGCTTTACTTGTGTATTCTTTGAAAACAAACTAGTCAATGTACTGGAAATCAGGCGTTTGGCTGGTGAAGGATATATTATCGAAGAACAGCAGGATGCACACGAATTCATTACCGATCTTTTTAATGTCGTACCTGTGTTAAGACAAATAACCGAATTCAAAGTCAAAGATTTGAAAACATGTGCCAAATGCAACATTTCAACTTCCGAAGATGTAACTGACACGATTGTGATTCTTCCAGTTGCAATAGCAGAGAAAAAAACTGTGGATCTTAAGCAACTTTTCCATGAAGTTTTCGACAAACGAGTAAAAGTGGATGCAAAATGTAATGTTGAATGCGGAGGGCAACATTAATTCCAGCGAATGAACGTGGAATCTGCTCCATTGATTCTAGTAGTTCAACTCATGATATATCGTTCTAGTAGTTTTGGCATTTTGGAAAAAATTGGAAAATGTGCAATAAAGGGCATTCCAACTGCTGTAATTGAGTTTGGCGGTGGCTCATACAAAGTTATAAGTGCTATCTTTCATACGGGTGAGAAGGAAATATTTAAAGGTCATTATTTTTGCTATTTGAGACAGTCAAAAGGATGGGTGAAAGTGAATGATAGTGTACTTGAGAAAAAACCATGGCCTTATAATGCCAAAGAAGTGTATATTCTATTCTTACAGAGACAGTAATTTGTTTATTTCTGTCATAATTACTTTTAATATTATTCAAACCTCATATATTTTGAGTATAGCGTTTCAAAATACTTTTGTGAGGAATAAATGGATATTTCATTAGTATAATATTCTAAAAAATTAATCATTAAAATGTATTACCAAAAAATATCCATATCACCCAAAAAAAAACATTTTCAATGTAAAATTAGGGAGGTGAGGGCTCTCGTGTGAACAACGTACCAAAAAAAACCAAATCTTTGCATACGCTCAGTGAGGGCTCAACTTCATTCGAGTGATTTATGTGATAAGGTTATCTCGTGTGAACAACGTACCAAAAAAAAACCAAATCTTCGCATACGCTCAGTGAGGGCTCAACTTCATTCGAGTGATTTATGTGATAAGGTTATCTCGTGTGAACAACGTACCAAAAAAAAACCAAATCTTCGCATACGCTCAGTGAGGGCTGAACTTCATAAGAGTGATTTATGTGATAAGTTTATATGCATGGTAATGTTTTCTATGGGTTTCTTAAATTGAGATTATGACAGGTCATACGCAACACTCTTCTTTTAATGAATTTGGACTCAAGCATTTCCAGTCACTCACCTGGCCGCTTTTCCTGACAAACCATTATTTTCAAACTTCGTTTTTTGCATGTGTAACTTGTGAGTACTTCTCTAATTTTCAATTTTTTTCCAAATATTATTATCCATGAAATTACTGTGAACCAAAAGCAAGGGGAGGAATGAGGTAGTGCATTTGAATTATTCAAAATTTATCTTGTAGTGACAATATTATCATCTTATTTGAAGTTACTGTTAATTAGAAGCAAGGGGACGAATTGGGTGGCGCTTCTAAATTATTTGAAATTCATAATAATGACAATATTATAGTATTGTGAAGAAATTATTGTTGACTAGAAGCAAAGGAAGAAATGTGGAGGTGTTTCTGAATTATTCAAATTTTATAATATTCATATCTTGATATATTATAAATTATTGTTGACCAGAAGCAAGGGGAGTGATAGGGAGGCGCTTCAGAACCATTTATTTACAATTTATAGTTGGCTATAATATTATATTCGTAATTACTATTAAACAGAAGTCGGAGGAGGAATGAGATGGCGCTTCTGAATTAATTAAGATTCATGTAAATGCTGTAATTAATATTACATTACGTTACTATTGCAAGTCATAAAAGCGGCCAGGTGAGTGACTGGAAATGCTTGAGTCCAAATTCATTAAAAGAAGAGTGTTGCGTATGACCTGTCATAATCTCAATTTAAGAAACCCATAGAAAACATTACCATGCATATAAACTTATCACATAAATCACTCTTATGAAGTTCAGCCCTCACTGAGCGTATGCGAAGATTTGGTTTTTTTTTGGTACGTTGTTCACACGAGATAACCTTATCACATAAATCACTCGAATGAAGTTGAGCCCTCACTGAGCGTATGCAAAGATTTGGTTTTTTTTGGTTTATACAAATGAAAATTAACAAAGTAAGATAAAAAAAAAAATAATATTGTAGGTTAGACTTACCATCGATTACGGCATCCTAGTTAATCCTAGCATCATTAATCACAATCAGATGCAATACAATTAACAAATATACATAGACGAGAATTCCTCTTCTGTTCTCAAACGTTAAATTCAGTCACTTATCTTTTTTCACTTAGTCGCTCTTCCATTTTCACTAACCTAAATGTTGACACCTGTCACATTCAACCCGGTTAAACTGTCACGTGGTGCGGTAACGTCGTCTGCTCATTAGAACTCGTTGCATATCGAACCATATCGAACAATCGAACTATAGGCGCAATCTTCGAACTTCGATATTCTTTCTGTCCATAGACTCTTCATTTAAATAAAGATCCCCAAATCCGAAAATATGAATAAGTAGGAATACGGTTAGTTATGTAAAATAAGATATTTTCTGACGAAAAATCTTTTTATAAGGGTGAAGGTGTAACGAGCGACTATAGGGTCTCGCTCGAAGTCGATTAATTTAATCGAATGTTCGATACTAGCTCGCGGTATTTTCAATTTCAAACAAAAACATAGTTTAATTCAGGAAATTCCCATCTTACTTAAAGAAATTATTCTCCCACGTTGCGCAGTTGAAAATCATAAAAGACCTTGGGAAAAGCGTACAAATTCTTTAGCTAGATTTACTATCTTTAAATAATAAACCTAAGATTATTCTGCGAGTTTTCAACATATGTACTCGTCGAGAAACTCGACATTGTAAATTAGTTTTAAGATTTCTCTGTAAGTTATATATCACTTCTATGTATACTAGTTTTAAGGATAAAAAAAGGTTAAGTCTGGACGGTAGGATTTAAATAAATTAAGTTAGGATAGAACTAGGGATTTATAAAGGTAATATTCATTTCTATTTTAGATAGGCAAAAACTAAACGGAATGGCCAGCTAAATAGATATAGGAACCAGTTAGTCACGTAGACCTAAAAAGAATTAAAATAGCATGTCTGGTCGCCAGAAGGAAGTAAAAAGTAATCCTTTAAGATTTATTGTTTTACTGCCTTCTCTTGCGCTTTCACTGCAAGCACCATAAAAAACTTGCAGCTGAGAGGAGAGAGGCTGGGACTGGGGTTTTCCGAATCGGGCTTCTCCGGGCTCGGTTTTCCCTGGTCGAGCTTCTCCGGGAAGTTGGGCTGGGCCTAACGAGGGCCTAAATGTGAAATTGAGAGAGAAGGGATGCGTGCGGGGGATGCGTGCTGGAGATCTGTGAAGGGGATGCTTGAGCTTTTGTAGAGTGTAAGTCAGTTAGATTCGTTCTTAGATTTTCACAAAACCGAACGTTCTACAAGTTCCCTCGTCGAACTCGTAGAATTTTATATTTTTGTAACTTGTGATAGTTCTCGACGCGTTTGGAATTCATTTGTGCGTTAAACCAGACTTAACCTTTATTGAATTCAATAAATTAACAAACATTCTATTTTATCTGGTGTGATTTTCATTAAATTTCCGGATTCGTACTTTCCCGGTTCTTCTCTAAGATTAACACCGAGAGTGAACCAACCAATCACCGAGTTCGCGTAAGTTGGACGTTCCGCGGCTCGTAACACCACTTTTGTGAAATTCTCTTATTCCATTACTTTAGCAATCTCCCAACTCATCTCTGATATAATATACAATATAGATGTGTTTACTAAGTGAAGTATAGTTTATGTTATTTACATTTTGCCTTTTTCTGAATTTTGTAGATTATGTCACCTGTCAATGCGAAGATGAAAAGCAAACCCTTTTGTTTCTTCAAGTATTTACATCAGGCTGCTCAGAACAGAAACGGCAAGCCCACTAATGGGGAGACCGTCCTGTAGGTGTGTTCCACACCATGTTTTCATGTGGGGGCATACACAATCTAGAGTTCCGTGTCGGTGTGTATTTTCTACTTCACTTCGGTTTCACGTTAATAAAATATCAACTCGAAATTGAGAATTGTTTCTCTTGAGTTCTTGCGAAAAAGGCGCGAAGCAGACGAAAATATAATACTTTGAACATTAAAGTGAATGGCCTTTCCGGTTTTGTAAAGTTGTTTTATTTTGAAAGTATGTCAACGTTTCGACCGATTTTTCGGTCCGTATCAAGACGTGGATGACATATTTGGTATTTTACTTCCATTCATATTGTTTGATGATTGGTTAAATTTTTATAAAAAATTAAATTTAAAAAAATCCAAGTTTAAAAGCATAAAATTATATTGTAAAATTATCATCATAACATATTAGTTGCTATGAGAGTTCGTTAAATTTTTTAAAAATTTTTGTTAGGATAACTGGTGTCAACCTTTTTAGGTTATATTGATCGATAACGACACAAGCAGCTTCCATCATTTATACGTTATTGTTACATTTTTTAAAAATTTTTTTTACTACACAAAACTTTGGAAGTAAAATGTCTCCACAATTGTTCATTTGAACAATGCCAAAACAAAAGTTTGAACAAAACCAAAGTTTTGTGTAGTAAAAAAAATTTTTTAAAAATGTAACAATAACGTATAAATGATGGAAGCTGCTTGTGTCGTTATCGATCAATATAACCTAAAAAGGTTGACACCAGTTATCCTAACAAAAATTTTTAAAAAATTTAACGAACTCTCATAGCAACTAATATGTTATGATGATAATTTTACAATATAATTTTATGCTTTTAAACTTGGATTTTTTTTAATTTAATTTTTTATAAAAATTTAACCAATCATCAAACAATATGAATGGAAGTAAAATACCAAATATGTCATCCACGTTAAAGTTAAAGATTAAAAGTATTAAAGAAAATATTAAGAAGATATAAACATAAAATTTAACCTTAAAATTTAACATTTTTAGTTTTAAGTTCAGAAATACATTTATGTCATGATTTTGTAGCCTAAACACAGACGTTTCATTCGAAAAATGAAATGCTTTACGAAAAGGATGAATTTTCCAATTGAAACACATAAATCTAAAAAGCAATTAATGTCTTCAATCTTATCTTGATATGGACCTATAAATAAATATTGTCTTCAAATTTTATATATATATTTTTTTAAGTATTTAAATCTTGTTACAATTTTAAAAGATCTCATGGATGTTTTTTAGACGAATTTTCTGCAAATTTAAGAAAAAAAGTGTTTTTGATATTGTTAATTGAATTTTAGAATATTAAGCATGTATAAAAAGTTATGTGAGAGGCATGGGGACTCATGTCAATTAAGCAACACAAATTTATTTTATTTTTCCTTAGTTTCTTCTCATTGTAAATTTATTTAAGGATGGATTATAGGCCTACAGGAAATACCACTTAAAAAGCTTTATAAATCAAAGCTAAAATCAGAAATGTAATATTCCCACAATTTTTACCAATCCAGTAAATCTATAAAGTTGCATTCAGAGAACTATTTTCTGTTAAGAAAATATGAACATAGCATTTGAGTTTAAAAAGTAAATCTGAATTTCTAAATTTTGTAATCTCTTCATATAAAACTTTCGGCATTTAACAATTAACCTTGAATTTTATTTCAAAATTCTTCATTTAGTATTCAAATCCTTTTACGAATCCAGAAGAATAGGAAAACAAAAAATGACAAAATATTTTATTTCAAAGATAACACTTTTTTTCTAAAATTTGCAGAAAATTCGTCTAAAAAACATCCATGAGATCTTTTAAAATGTGAAGGCAATATTTATTTATAGGTTCATATCAAGATAAGGTTGAGGTCCGTGCAGCTAGCACCCCTTCAGTGGAAATTTGAATTTTTTATTATTCCAGAATTTACGGCTTTTTTACGGCTATTTTTAGGCGCACAATAAAAATTTACGGCTCTTCAAGTTTTTTCAAAAAATCAATTTTTATGTGTGGGGCGCTAAGTGCACGTTCACTCAGCACCCTCACCATAGAAAAAACACAAATAAAAAAAAAACAAACACACCACATTTTACGGCTTTTTTACGGCCCTGAAACGCACCAAAAATAAATCTCCAAAAAACAACCCCTAAGTCAGAACGCAACCCCCTCTTACTTACAATGTGCAAAAGTCGAAAATCAATTACATCACATTTTAGGGGCTCTTTTACGTCTCTGAAATGCACTAAAAATAAATTTCCAAAAAACAACCCCTAAGTCAGAACGCAACCCCCTTTTACTTACAATGTGCAAAAGTCTGAAATCAATTACATCACATTTTACGGCTTTTTTACGGCTCTGGAACACACAAAAAATAAATCTCCAAAAAACAACCCTTAAGTCAAAAATCGACCTCCTCTTCGTAAATTTGAAAAATGAAAATATATAAGTTTACAGAGTATCAAGCCTATTTATTTAATATCAGTTACTCAGTTTAAAAAATTGATTTAATTTATTTTCACATCATTTGATCATCCGCGGGCAATTGATAATTTGTTTTGTATAATTTTTATTAACAAATATCCAGTTTGACTTCTCTTTGACATGTAAATTTTTAGTGTTGAACAACGATCTGATAAACTCATTTGTGTCGCTCAAGCTCTTTTGATCATGAAGTGTGCTCATCTCAAGTAAAGCACTTATATCAAGTTTTGATGAACTCATCTCATCTCATTCCTCGATCTTTTCTAAGTGTAAATCCCACAAGAAAGCGAAATATCAAATCAAAATGAGGCATCTTATGAAAATCGGAAACGGCCTCTAGAAGAAAATCCAGATGAACTTGCCACCAATGACTCAATCCTGCTTATTCAAGCTTTTTATGGTTATTTTCTTAAAGTAAATCAAATTGATATTGTGTGTATCTGTCTCTTAACGGTAGTTGTCAGTTTCCCGCGCTTGATGAAATTTGAGGTACGTTAAGCTGGCAGAACCACATTGTTGTATTCAAATTTTCGATATGTCATAATTTTGTACTAAATTAGTGCTAATTTAGTACCGTATTGGCGAATTTAGTGCTCTTTAATTTTTCAAAATAATGAGTGGCACCGCTGGCTTAACGTTAAGCTAGCATGACCATAGTCAAAAATACATGAAGATATTAACTAAATACACTTTTTAATGTATCAGAATTTAGTGCTCAATTAGTGCTCTCAAATCACCCTATTGCGAAGTCTATAACTTTATAATTTTTTTAAATAATCCGTGGTAAGTATATTTTTTGGGCTTCTACTCTTAATATTAAAATGCACGCTTGCATGGCCATGTAGAGACGACTTTGACTAAAAATAATCTTTTTGCAAACTTTATGGTCTAGGAATACTCTCTGAGTTTTGGGCTCTTTAAAAATGTCTTAATCGATTTTTGGGCTCCATCCCTTAACACTAATGCGAAGGTCGAGCTATTTTCGCAAGAAACATTGCTCTGAGAGCATATGACACTAGCAAAATAATGGAATGCGATTGATTTTTTTATGGTAGAAGACATTCCATGCTAAAAATGCTTGATTTGATGCCAATATTGGTAGAAGTTCATACCAATTTCGCACATTAAGTTCAGTGCTCTAATAGAAAGAGCTCAGCTTACTATAATAGTTAGATTTTTTTCTCCGTGTGGTGTAAATTTTTGCTTCTGCCTGTGTCACACATATTTTTTTTTATTTCATATATTTATCGAAAATTCCATTTTCGACGCCAGTATAGAAATGTACTTATGGTTTTAAACGTTTATTGAACGGTGAAAAATATTTTCTTTGAAAACTAAATTATTAATTTCTTCCCCTATTAAATTATAAAGTAGGTTATATTTAATAACAAATTATAAGTTTTAAAGACTCTCAATATAGACATAAAAATTAATTTTGTTTTGAAAAAAAAATGTTTGTCATCGTTCAATGAACGTTCAAATACAAATGGTAAATTTAAATTAATATTTTTGTATATTATGAAAAATTAATATACGTTTTTATTTTCGAAGAGCCTAAAAATCAAATAGTATTTTTAGTCGATAAAGTTTACAAAAAGATGATTTTTAGTCAAAGTCGTCTCTACATGGCCATACAAAGGTGCATTTTGATGTTAAGGGTTGAAGCCCAAAAATCGATATAGACATTTTCGAGGAGCACAAAAAGAGTCCGAATAAAAAGTAGAACAAATTCTTCAATCTTCAAATATTATAATGAAACAGGACTTATATTGACCCTTAGTATTAATATTCAAACATTGTCCGTAGTGACGAGAGTGCTTTTACAAAAATTATGTGCTTATCTTGTTCGCGACAAAAGAAAAGAAAGAAAAAAAGGAAATTTGTGATTGTGTCACTTCGATAAATTTTTTTCACCATCGTGAAATTATACTACACTATTAAACTAGAAAATGATTTATTATTTATTTATTTATTTTTTCAAAAATGACGGTTTGACCGGGGATGTACTGGATCGCTTTAAAAATAGATGGTTAGACAGTGGGCACCCTAGCTTTGCCAATTTTCAATCAATCGGCTTAAATCTTTTTTAATAAAATGGCATAGACTTAAAATAAATAAAAATATGTACTTAGCACTAAATTTCGTTACTTAAAGTTGCATGAAAAATGAAAATATCAACTTTAAAAAATAATCCTATCTATTTCACTAGAAAAGCATCTAATGATTCTATTAAAAAAAGATTTAAGTCGATTGATTGAAAATTGGCAACGCTAGAGTGCCCACTGATTTTGAAAATGCAGTTTCGAGAATTATAGCGCGCTAATGCGTGCCTCTATACTTCTACAGTCCAAATATTGCCCTTTTATTTCCAATATCCATTTGTAACTAACGGCATATCGTTTTCGTATATATAGAGTACTTTAAGAACAAACTAAAAAATTCGAGGTGACATAATACTTACAATATCTTTGTGCTTACAAACTTTAAAGAAAATATATGGATAAAAAGAAAAACCAAAACTCAAAAATTATTAGAGAATATAATTTTTATTTGGAGACACCTATAATTTTTCGATTTACCAACCCTTGTTCGAAAAACTTGTGTTTATACAGCCAGTTAATAATTCGTAAACTGTAATAAAAGTTACCTAGTTCTACATGGTTCAGTGTTCTGGCAAAAAGCACGTCAGATTTTTCAGATAAGACAATTTTTTTATGTCAATTTCGCTAAGGGTATTTCAAAGTACTAGTCGAGCTTCAAAATCATTTTTATTTTCTGAATCTATGAATTTTTTCAGCAAAGATAAAGTACAGGCAAAGTAGGATTTTTAATCCGAATTGTTAGGTGAGCATAAGAGAAGCTTATAACCAACAATTTGGGACTCCCCTTCCTTTAGCATTTTTTGCAATCCAAAATTTATTTTCAAATTATTTTATGACGAAATTTTTATTTAATACCTATTAAAAATTAAACTTCATATTGAGTTTAATATATTGGATTCATAAATAATTATAAGGCATTGTCGAATGTGCTTTTTCATTTGTTGATGTCTACTCCATGTAAGACGGTAATAGCGTATGGGTAAGCATTCAGTACAACTTATCAAAAAAAATAATAGTGTCGTAAATTTTTCAATAGGGCATTTTGAGAGCACTAATTGAGCACTAAATTCTGATACGTTAAAAAGTGAATTTAGTTAATATCTTCATGTATTTTTGACTATGGTCATGCTAGCTAAACGTTAAGCCAGGGGTACCACTGATTATTTTAAAAAATTATAAAGTTATAAATTTCGCAGTAGGGTGATTTGAGAGCACTAATTGAGCACTAAATTCTGATATATTGAAAAATGAATTTAGTTAATATCTTCATGTATTTTTGACTATGGTCATGCTAGCTTAACGTTAAGCCAGCGGTACCACTGATTATTTTAAAAAATTATAAAGTTATAGACTTCGCAGTAGGGTGATTTGAGAACACTAATTGAGCACTAAATTCTGATATATTGAAAAATGAATTTAGTTAATATCTTCATGTATTTTTGACCATGGTCATGCTAGCTTAACGTTAAGCCAGCGGTACCACTGATTATTTTAAAAATTTATAAAGTTATAGACTTCGCAGTAGGGTGATTTGAGAACACTAATTCAGCACTAAATTATAAGGCATTGACAAATGTGGTATTTCACACGCTGTTGTCTACTGCATGTAAGATAGTGATGGCGTATGGGCAGGCCATTGGTACAACTAATTGAAAAAAATAATAGTGTCCTAAATTTTGCAATAGGGTATTTTGAGAGCACTAATTGAGCACTAAATTCTGATACATTAAAAAGTGAATTTAGTTAATATCTTCATGTATTTTTGACTATGGTCATGCTAGCTTAACGTTAAGCCAGCGGTACCACTGATTATTTTAAAAAATTATAAAGTTATAGACTTCGCAGTAGGGTGATTTGAGAACACTAATTGAGCACTAAATTCTGATATATTGAAAAATGAATTTAGTTAATATCTTCATGTATTTTTGACCATGGTCATGCTAGCTTAACGTTAAGCCAGCGGTACCACTGATTATTTTAAAAATTTATAAAGTTATAGACTTCGCAGTAGGGTGATTTGAGAACACTAATTCAGCACTAAATTATAAGGCATTGACAAATGTGGTATTTCACACGCTGTTGTCTACTGCATGTAAGATAGTGATGGCGTATGGGCAGGCCATTGGTACAACTAATTGAAAAAAATAATAGTGTCCTAAATTTTGCAATAGGGTATTTTGAGAGCACTAATTGAGCACTAAATTCTGATACATTAAAAAGTGAATTTGGTTAATATCTTCATGTATTTTTGACTATGGTCATGCTAGCTAAACGTTAAGCCAGGGGTACCACTGATTATTTTAAAAAATTATAAAGTTATAAATTTCGCAGTAGGGTGATTTGAGAGCACTAATTGAGCACTGAATTCTGATATATTGAAAAATGAATTTAGTTAATATCTTCATGTATTTTTGACTATGGTCATGCTAGCTTAACGTTAAGCCAGCGGTACCACTGATTATTTTAAAAAATTATAAAGTTATAGACTTCGCAGTAGGGTGATTTCAGAACACTAATTGAGCACTAAATTCCGATATATTGAAAAATGAATTTAGTTAATATCTTCATGTATTTTTGACCATGGTCATGCTAGCTTAACGTTAAGCCAGCGGTACCACTGATTATTTTAAAAAATTATAAAGTTATAGACTTCGCAGTAGGGTGATTTGAGAACACTAATTCAGCACTAAATTATAAGGCATTGACAAATGTGGTATTTCACACGCTGTTGTCTACTGCATGTAAGATAGTGATGGCGTATGGGCAGGCCATTGGTACAACTAATTGAAAAAAATAATAGTGTCCTAAATTTTGCAATAGGGTATTTTGAGAGCACTAATTGAGCACTAAATTCTGATATATTGAAAAATGAATTTAGTTAATATCTTCATGTATTTTTGACTATGGTCATGCTAGCTTAACGTTAAGCCAGCGGTACCACTGATTATTTTAAAAAATTATAAAGTTATAGACTTCTCAGTAGGGTGATTTGAGAGCACTAATTGAGCACTAAATTCTGATACATTAAAAAGTGTATTTAGTTAATATCTTCATGTATTTTTGACTATGGTCATGCTAGCTTAACGTTAAGCCAGCGGTGCCACTCATTATTTTGAAAAATTAAAGAGCACTAAATTCGCCAATACGGTACTAAATTAGCACTAATTTAGTACAAAATTATGACATATCAAAAATTTGAATACAACAATGTGGTTCTGCCAGCTTAACGTACCTCAAATTTCATCAAGCGCGGGAAACTGACAACTACCGTTAAGAGACAGATACACACAATATCAATTTGATTTACTTTAAGAAAATAACCATAAAAAGCTTGAATAAGCTGGATTGAGTCATTGGTGGCAAGTTCATCTGGATTTTCTTCTAGAGACCGTTTTCGATTTTCATAAGATGCCTCATTTTGATTTGATATTTCGCTTTCTTGTGGGATTTACACTTAGAAAAGATCGAGGAATGAGATGAGATGAGTTCATCAAAACTTGATATAAGTGCTTTACTTGAGATGAGCACACTTCATGATCAAAAGAGCTTGAGCGACACAAATGAGTTTATCAGATCGTTGTTCAACACTAAAAATTTACATGTCAAAGAGAAGTCAAACTGGATATTTGTTAATAAAAATTATACAAAACAAATTATCAATTGCCCGCGGATGATCAAATGATGTGAAAATAAATTAAATCAATTTTTTAAACTGAGTAACTGATATTAAATAAATAGGCTTGATACTCTGTAAACTTATATATTTTCATTTTTCAAATTTACGAAGAGGAGGTCGATTTTTGACTTAAGGGTTGTTTTTTGGAGATTTATTTTTTGTGTGTTCCAGAGCCGTAAAAAAGCCGTAAAATGTGATGTAATTGATTTCCGACTTTTGCACATTGTAAGTAAAAGGGGGTTGCGTTCTGACTTAGGGGTTGTTTTTTGGAAATTTATTTTTAGTGCATTTGAGAGACGTAAAAGAGCCCCTAAAATGTGATGTAATTGATTTTCGACTTTTGCACATTGTAAGTAAGAGGGGGTTGCGTTCTGACTTAGGGGTTGTTTTTTGGAGATTTATTTTTTGTGCGTTTCAGAGCCGTAAAAAAGCCGTAAAATGTGGTGTGTTTGTTTTTTTATTTATTTGTATTTTTTCTATGGTGGGGGTGCTAAGTGAACGTGCACTTAGCGCCCCACACATAAAAATTTAAAACAATAGTCCTTATTATCTTGCACACACTTGATTATTGATATATTTAAAACTTCTCGCACATGTATGTCAATGACTGGTAATTTTTGTTTGTACAAATCACGCTTACATTATTATGAGCGCCGACATTTTTGAAACTTGTGTTGCAACGCTTTTCCGCAAGCGGCGCAACGAACGATGCAAACTATCTAAATCTGAATCTACGGCTCCAAATTTTCCGAAGGCTGCATAGGAGTGGGGTCTCCTTATACTGCTTCGTGGTTTACAGACAGCTTTCACAGCTGACTACGTTCTGGGTATATCTATATACATACATGCTATAGTGCGGTCCAGCCCTGTGCGACTAAAAACAAAATGGCGGTTCCTTAGTGATTATAGTTTCTATGTGCGAAGTTTTCTCACCAAAGCGGCGCTGCACGCGGCACGCTCTACAAAAGCATTGTACTAACAGACAAATATATAAAAAATTTTAAATAATTAAGTTATTGAACAATATGAAATGAAAAAATGTTCCTAAAATGATTCTAGGACATAAAATACAAATTTTGCAAGAATCAATTAGTACAAAATAAAAGAAAGAACACATTAAACTTCGTAAAAAACCTTGGCTGCTTTTTTCTTCAAGACGCTAACTTTTTTAATCTCAGCCATTTACTGTCTTACGAATTGTCTCATCCGTATTTGAAGATAAAATTGAATTATATAATGCTAACATCTCCACAGCTTCATTGGCATGTTCTTTGCATTGAAAAATAAATTTTGTTCCACATGACAAACAATATTCATTACTATAAAATTTGCTAGTACATATTTTTAACATATTTTAAATTTTTAACATGTACAGATCGATGATGACTAGTTAAGTGTCGCAAAGCTTGGCTGCTTTTTTCTACAAGACGCTAACTTTTTTAATCTCAGCCATTTTCTGTCTTACGAATTGTCTCATCCGTATTTGAAGATAAAATTGAATTATATGTGCCAACATCTCCACAGCTTCATTGGCATGTTCTTTGCATTGAAAACTAAATTTTGTTTCAGATGAAATTAAATCGTCTAGAATTAGATCAAAAGAATTGCTAGACCGGCAATGTTTGTTAAGCTTGTATAACTTAACATTTGGATGTATGAAATCTTTATTTATTTTTGGAAATCTACTGAAACTTTCAGGTAACTGATCACAAGAAAAAGTTATCGTATCTGCATGAATTTCAGAAGTAGTCAAAAATGCATTTAAGCATGTTGAACACTGAGTGTGCTGTTTAATGTAAGCAGTTATACCACCAGTTGTGTAAAAAATCAAACAATCTCTAACAGCTGGTAAAGCATAATCGTGCGCTACTGCATCTACAAAATCACTAAAATCAGTGTCTTCACAATCGATTATGCTTTTAACTTTTCTCGAATTTCTTGCATTGCGCTTTTACTATTTCAAACAACAATTTCAAAGCTTTGCAGGTTTCAAAATGCTAAAGGCAGTTAATATCTTGTATATTGGCAAGAAGGTTGGTGTACAAGGATGATCATTTGTTCCTCCAGCTAATCTGATAGTGCCAAAAAATCTCTAAACAAAAGGAAAGGAACAAAAAATTAGTGAAACTTTGATACAGTATTGATAATATTCCATTCGAAATCTCATACTGAATAAAATATTTTTATCTTGTTCAGTTATATTTTCTGAAATTAAGGAAGCTAAAGAAATACTAAATGGATTTTGAATGCAAAATCAACGACACTATATTATACAAATCCATTTTGTAAAAAAATATAAAAGTGCTTTGTTCGATATTTACATTTCACTGGAAGAATTCGGATGAAATGGAATGGATTGAAGGGATATAAAGATAAATTTTGGAATTAAATAAGAACCGTGATGATTAATATCAACGTATCTGGAAATAAAATGTTAGACCAGATTTTATATAAAGATATTTTATTATACGTGTAAAAAATACTAAGTATAAAGTAATTAAAATAAATATTTTAATATTATTATTATAAAAGCTAGTTTTTCTTTCCTGCAAAACACGTCATATTAAAATGAATAAATATGTATATATGACTTCGGTTATGTTCGACATATTTCGTACAGGGAATATAGATATATTAGTAGGTTTACATAAAATCTGGTCTAATATTTTATTTCCAGATACGTTCATATTAATCATCACGGTACTTATTTAATTCCAAAATTTATCTTTATATCCCTTCAATCCATTCCATTTCATCCGAATTCTTCCAGTAAAATATAAATATCGAAGAAAGCACTTTTATATTTTTTTACAAAATGGATTTTTATAAGAAATATACCCTTCTAGAAATAATCGATTGGATTCGATTGATGCGATTGAGAACGATGAAGAAGCACAATTGGAAACGATTAAATTTATTGATTTCTATTGTGAAATACGATTGGAAACTATTAAATAGATTGATTCCTATCGTGTTTCTTAATCGTTCTCAATCGGGTCAATCGAATCTAATCGTGACCAATCGATTATTTCTAGAAGGGTAGTGTCGTTGATGTTGCATTCAAAATCCATTTAGTATTTCTTTAGCTTCCTTAATTTCCGAAAATATAACTGAACAAGATAAAAATATTTTATTCAGTATGAGATTTCGAATGGAATATTATCAATACTGTATCAAAGTTTCACTAATTTTTTGTTCCTTTCCTTTTGTTAAGAGATTTTTCGGCACTATCGGATTAGCTGGAGGAACAAATGATCATCCTTGTACACCAACCTTTTTGCAAATATACAAGATATTAGCTGCCTTTAGCATTTTGAAACCTCCGAAGCTTGGAAATTGTAGTACTTTCGATGGCAACCTTCCACAGCCCTTAATAACAATTTCAAAATTGAAAGAATTACATCAGTCAAATAGTAAAAGCGCAATTCAAGAAATTCGAGAAAAGTTAAAAGCAATAATCGATTGAGAACACTGATTTTAGTGATTTTGTAGATGCAGTAGCGCACGATTATGCTTTACCAGCTGTTAGAGATTGTTTGATTTTTTACACAACTGGTGGTATAACTGCTTACATTAAACAGCACACACAGTGTTCAATATGCTTAAATGCATTTTTGATTTCTTCTGAAATTCATGCAGATACGATAACTTTTTCTTGTGATCAGTTACCTGAAAGTTTGAGTAGATTTGCAAAATTAAATAAGGATTTCATACATCCAAATGTTAAGTTATACAAGCTTAACAAACATTGCCGGTCTAGCAATTCTTTTGATCTAATTCTAGACGATTTAATTTCATCTGAAACAAAATTTAGTTTTCAATGCAAAGAACATACCAATGAAGCTGTGGAGATGTTAGCATATATAATTCAATTTTATCTTCAAATACGGATGAGACAATTCGTAAGACAGGAAATGGCTGAGCTTAAAAAAGTTAGCGTCTTGAAGAAAAAAGCAGCCAAGCTTTGCGACACTTAACTAGTCATCATCGATCTGCACATGTTAAAAATTTAAAATATGTTAAAAATATGTACTAGCCAATTTTATAGTAATGAATATTTTTTGTTACATTTACAAATTTTTAATTGAGTATATATTTCCCTTCACATAGTTTTTTATGTTGAGCACAGGGCTTTACAAAATATTTATTTTTCATTTCATTCGTTTGAAGCTGGAAAATAGAAATGGAAATCGAAGCGAGTTAGTGGGGATACACTGACATGACGCGCTTCATTGTGTGTCCTCCCATATATTATTGTTGCAGTGCGGACCTTTAATTTTAGTTCGAAAAAGGCACGGAAAAAGCTTTACGCAATTGGGGGCGCTGCAAAAGTGATAAACAGTAGCTCTCTTTTACCCTTCAAGTAGTAGCATGAACCTTTCATTTTAGTTCCCAAGAATATTTCGCAATAGGGCGCGCTGCGGAAAATCACTCGAAATTAAATACATTACTTTAGCAATCTCCCAACTCATCTCTGATTATATTAGGGTAAGTGCGCCAATTACTGCGGATCGAAAATCAAGACGGCTTTTAAAGTTAAAAAAAAGGTTTTGAGATAAAAAAGTTGTCACGAATTAATTTTTAAAGCAGTATTTGGTATTAAGTAAGTAGCATGCAGTCCTTAAACCCTGAAAAGAAACCAGATTTACTTAGAAAATGCAAGTCTAAAAAAAATGTTCCATGTAGGTATTACTGCGGGTTTGCATGAATTATTGCGCACCAATTACTGCGGAAACCCCAATTTCTGCGCGCGTAATACTGCGATATTATTTTGAGTGAACTTACAATTAATTTAGGAGTGTTGAAAATTTTATTTAATCTCAATTATAAAAAGTAAACACGAGGAAGCATTCGTAACAAATTAAGATTAATAATTTTATTAATTTTATTTAATTTAACTTAAAATTATATCACTTGAGTTCCTCTTTCATCTTTAGCAACGATTAAGGAGTGTTGAACATTTTATTTAAACTAAATTATAAAAAGTGAACATGAAGCATTTTTAACAAATTAAGATTAAATAATATTATAACTCTTATTTAATTCACCTTAAAATTATATTACTTGACTTCCTCTTGCCTCATTAGCAACGATTTTGGAATTTTCAACATTTTGTTTAATCTCAATTATAAAAAGTAAGCATAACGAAGCATTTGTAATAGATTGAAAGGTTATGCAGTGCCAACTGACAGATCGCAGTAATTCATACACCTATGAAAATCATGTACCAAATACTGTTTTGGTAAAAAAATTATTAAAAAACGTATTTTTTGTTATTTTGCATAAATATTTAGAAAAATAAAATATTTACTTTGCAGAAAGTAATATCACAATAAATATTTTATTTTCAGAAACGGAATTATAACAAGTTTTTCAGAACGTGTTCATGACCTTTCAACAAATCTAAGCATTAAAACTATGGGAATCGGGAACATGAGAGTTTTAAATTGCAATCAATTAGCTACAAATATCGTAACTATTGATAATTCGTTGATACTTATTATGCTTGGATTAGAAATTAATTGTTTTTAATTGTTCTGTAGCGTTATATATCTTTAAAACATTGTATATCATTAGTTTTATTTGAAAGCGCAGTAACTGGGGCATCCACAGTATATATTTTACGAAGTTTAATGTGTTCTTTTTTTTATTTTGTATTAATTGATTTATGCAAAATGTATATTTTATGTCCTAGAATCATTCTAGGAACATTTTTTCATTTCATATTGTTCAATAACTTAATTGTTTACATTTTTTTATATATTCGTCTATTATATAGAGAATTTTGATGGCATTCAATTCATAATGAGAGCAAATTTCATCACTCACAAAATTAAATTAATATAATTTAAGTAATCATCAAAAAAACACGTGGTTCCCCAATTTTGACCGGTAGTGTATTCTAATTAAATAAACTAATGTTTTCATTGCATTTGATATCCTTCGCTTCGTCCCATTCAGTCTCATTAGGCCAACTTTTCGTGATAAGTACTTGCAGACCCGGCAAGCAGCGGCAACAGGCAAACGACGTGTTGTGATTATGATATTTATTAAATTTCGTCAGACGCTTATCATATACAATCAGAATATGTTTGAAATATTGAACTATGATTTCATACGCGATAAATAATTGATTCTGATTGTTTAAAACATTTAAAAAGTCTAAATGAGAAAATTCTCATAAATTCTAAGAGAATTTATCTGCCGGTTATATTCTCGGTAATATTCTCATTCTCGTTACCGTTCTCAATGTAATATAACTGACTCAGAACTCTAGGTAGTATAGACAGGTCTGGCAACTCCCGTGGTGGGGAATGTTCCCTTCTTGTAGTCAGAATGTTTCATATTTTCGCCACGGATAGCGCTAGTATCGAGTAGGGGCCCGAATGACCGCACTATAGCATGTATGTATATAGATATACCCAAAACGTAGTAAGCTGTGAAAGCTGTCTGTAAACCACGGGCATACCTTAACTACTCGATTGCAGCGCTGCCCAAACGGTCACTTTCGAAACTACTACTCGTCACGATAAGGGAACATCCCCCACCACGGGAGTTGCCAGACCTGTCTATACTACCGTGGTTTTACTGTGTTACGACCCAGCGCTGCTGTTGATTCCTCCCTTACGTCGATTGCGTAGCTGGGCCACGATTCGTCGATTGTGGAATTCGTTGCTGTCGTTGACTCGTTGAAACGAGTACCCGCCAAGAGGGATTTGGTTTAAATGAACTAAACACTTGTTCATAGGACACTCAACGTTTATAATAATCGATGTTTAATAATTGTTTTGTTACTTCACACTTGTTTACAAATCAACTGTCAGGCTTTGCTCGCCTGACTCACCAACAATTTTTACAAGTCCGATTTCAGCCAAAATATTCCTAAGCAATTATACAATGAGTCGCAGGTTTATATTTCCAAGGAGCTCTTCGAGATTCAAAATCTGCCGTTTTTGCGCTCTGCAGCTATATTTATAATAAGTTCCCTAGATAGGATTTTACCATCTCTCCATAGCCTTCAGCCAATCAAACTGCTGACGTAATACAATTTTATGTTCTATTGACGAATGGGCAAATAGGTCATGCAGGACCGCCCATCAAAATTAAGTCGCAGAATGAGTCAGTCGATGATTGACATTTATAAACACTCTAGGATCAAATATCGCGATTCCTTGTAATGTTTATAAACATTACATCCGGTCGTTTTGGAGCTTAAGGCACGTTCTGTCACTATAAATAGCCTTATGAGTCATCTATAATCATAACAATGACGTAATCTTTCGCATTCCTAGCATTCTTGCACGCGTTTTACAATTCTACGTCGTAATTACTGATTTTAGTGTCGCAATACTATATTTAACGTCGCAATTGGAGACAGAAGAGCTACGTTTTACTTATTTGCATATCTATATACGCAGATTTAGAACTTACTCACGTTAGACTGACAATCTAACTACTGAAGATTCGAATTTTCGCGCTGTATTGGTCGATAATTCAGACCGCGCTTTTACCAGCATATTTTGTTATGAGAGAAACGGTGCTAGAACCCCATATAGCTAGTACCGGAAACCGGCACACCGTAACACTTCCCCGCTTGTTTAAAAAGTTGTTTCATGGGGAGACAACTTTTTATCTCTAAGTTTATTTATTGGTATTGGATTGCATTTCTAGCCTCATTTATTGGTGATGTAGAATTTTGTTTATAAACATTCCTAATTCTAAAAGGAGCGCTCTTCAAGGTTACTATTACTACTTATAATTTTAAGGTTAGTAAATTAAGGCTTATCATTTCTTAAAAATTTAATAAGACTTTTATTAATCCTATAGGGCTTTGATATGAAGTTCTGTTCCTTTGTATAAAGTTTTCTTTCCTTTTTTTTCAGATTTTCAATCTTTTCTGATTTCGTTGTATCAGATAGAATTACGGACGAATTTCAACCTGTCTACATAACCAACTAAATAACTGTAAGTATAAATATTTATTTTTATACTTTGATGCCCTCTTTTAGATGTAAAATTTTGTTAATACTCATTGACTTTTGCAAACCTCCCCTGATGCACACATACACATATGTATATTAATTTTATTTTTATGTTCAAACGTATATTTATTATCATTCGCTTGAAATTTTGAAGCAATTATTCAATAATAATCAAAAACCGATGTTTCTTCTTCCAAAATCGAGACATGTAGTTCTTGGTTTGCCTAATAAATTTAAGTTTATTAAAAGTAAAATATTTATTTCCCTTAAGGTAGTTTACATATTTGAAATTTAATATCTCAGTGTCCCGCGGTACAGGGTATCCACCCAGGAAGAAGAAGAACACCGTTAATTAACTAAATAGTGGAATTCAATCTCCCCCTGTTTTTTATAAAATGATAAAGTATGATTTTTTTTATATATATACATACATATGCATATGCATACACAAGCAAGATTCGCAATTTAGGTTTTAATCGTGTTCGTTCCTTCAAGGCGAGTATTTTTTTTTTTTTTTTTTTTTTTAACCCATACTGCTTGGATTAATTAAAAATTTGCCCTTTTTCAGGTCATCTTTCTCACAATGCAGTTCCCGTGTCTCTGGAGAAGCCTCATTTAAAACTGAACACCAGTCTATCAGATAAGTTCATTATATCATTCATTTCTTTGATGTTTATGTATATTTTATGACAAGAACGATTTTCTTTGTGTAAATTTCTTCCTTTTGTTTTAGAATTTTATTTCCTTTATCCTACGAGTCCAGAATGTCAGCTTAAGACCAATTTGTCGGAAACTAACCTCCTAAATTGACTCTTCGTAAGTATTGAAATCTTGTTCATATATAGGCCCACGTATAAATGTGCATATTTCAAACATATGCATAAATATACGCTTCCATAGGGGCTGTTCTTTTTGTATTCAATAATGTTAATTTATGGCGAGTATGAATATCTTTCTTTCATCTATTCATCACTAAATTGGTGACTGATTGATTTTATATTCAATATAATTTGACATATATATATATATATATATTTGCTTTGTATATAACATAATTATGGTCATTTATTAAATCTCCCCTTTTTCAGATAGAAAGCAGCAATGGTCAACAAGAGTTTACCGAAAATTACATTCTAGGGGTAAAATATGCCATGACTTCCTCATTAAATAATAATATTGTCTACTCTGGTGGAAGAAAGTAAACAGCAAAAGTTAGCCCATCTGTATCAGGTGCTTTGTCAGCCATTACTGTTTGTAAGAATTTTAAATTGATTATCTTTGATTTCTCCATTTGGTAAGTATGAATTAATTCTTTAGCCTAATTATTTAAGGCCTATAACACACCTTTCTGCATTAATGTGAACTCCTTGTTCCATTGTCAATACGACAGTAATTTTCAGGAAGACATATAACGATTTGGTGAAATATCTTCCTGTAGTCAATCACTTTAGTCGTGATTGGCTAATTAATCTTGTAATATAACCCTTTCCTTTTTGAAAATTTCAATTCAATTCGCATTCTAGTTCAATTTTAATTTTACGCATACTAATTTCACAAATATCGTTGTCTTTCAGAAAAACACTCTGACGAGTTAGGTCAGGGTGTTAATCTGCAGCCAATTAAGCCTTTTATAATTGACTGACTAGACATTAGCTCTTGTTTTCTTTTTCGATTCTAATGCATATTTTCCTATATTTATATATTTCTACGTATGATCAATGTTTTTTCTCCCAAATTAATCCACATATATATATTATTAGTGGGCTACATTTCTACCTTATTTCTTTGCATAAATACTATCTTTCCCTGTAATTTCAGAAAATCATTTAACGATTTGGTTAAATATTATTCTGCAATCAATCATACTATCTGATTGATTGTTTAAATAGCCTACATGCTGATATTATTTTACACATATATATATATCCAGCTTATAGTTCCTAGAAGAACATTTTGACATATTTGGTCAAATATTATTTCTCAATCAATTCTTTCTTTTGATTGACTTACTAACCATCATTACATGGAGGGGTTGCTAATTTCAATTGGTCTGTGTGTACTATTTTCGTTTTATTAGGGCCCAATCTTATCAGGGCATTCCATTCTCCAAGAAGCCTCTCCAGGACGTATGGTCCTGTATAATACGGACTAAATTTGTCCTTTCTTAAATTTACTTTTAGATATACTTTGTGACCTTCATGAAACAACTTAGGGTTTACTTTCCTATCATAATACTTCTTTGACTTTTCTTTTGCTTTTAGGATACGCTCGTGGGCCAAAGAATGAACATTGTCTAATTTCAGGAAGAGATCTTTCAAATAATCGCAATAAGCGCCATCTGGTGGATTCGTCATAAAACTATTCGGAATACTGGCCTCTTTTCCAAATACCAGGGTATAAGGTGCAAAACCAGTAGCCTCGTGAACACTAGTATTGTACGAGAAGACCGCAAATCGAAGCCACTCATCCCAATCTTGCTTATTTTGGAACTGACGAAGATATTCTATTAACGTCTGATGACTACGCTCAAGAGAACCTAAACTTTGTGGATGGTAAGCGGTAGATTGAATTTTCTTTATTTTGAAGATTCGACAAAAGGTTTTAAAAACTTGGCTCAT
The DNA here is from genome assembly GCA_030998225.1 of Diplolepis rosae. NCBI lineage: Eukaryota > Metazoa > Arthropoda > Insecta > Hymenoptera > Diplolepididae > Diplolepis > Diplolepis rosae. Next base: position 1,133,784 of record JAPYXD010000355.1, read on the forward strand.
GAAATTCAAGCCCTGGTCTGTATGAATAACCTGTGGACATCCGTAACGTGCGATAAATTGTTCTGCTAAAACACGTGCTATTGTTACGGAATCTGTATTCTGAAGTGGATAGGCATCAGAATACTTCGAAAAAACACATTGGATTGTTAAAATGTGAGAATTTCCTCTAGATGTGACTGGTAGTGGTCCCACCATATCAATTTGAACTTTTTCAAATGGTTGCTTAGGGGTGTCAGTAATAAGCATTGGCTGACGAGTTCCTTGCCTAACGAGCTTATTTCTCTGACAATTCTTACAATTTTTTACAATTCTTTGTACGTCTGATTTCATATTTTCCCAAAAATAGTTTGACCTTACACGCCAATAAGTTTTAGATGCACCTTTATGACCACCTATCACTGATTCATGAAATTCCTTAATAATTTCTTCTCTTTGATTTACAGGAGGAATCACTATGTCACCTGAACAAACAATTATGGAAAGTCCTGTATTCAAAAATGCTGTTTGAATACCTGTTCAACTGTGGACCAGGAAAGACCTTCCAAACCATTCCCTACACTGGAAACCTTAACAACTTTAACACCCAAAGTTACCATGGTTTTTTTTAGTGCCTGGACGACTTCCGAAACGGCATTTAAATCAAGTTTATCATCTTGTTTGCTTTTTACTACAAGACTGAAGACATATCGACCATTACGAATAAACGTAAGTACTTCACCGGGTTTTGAGTTTTCCTTTCTCAAATCCTCCATATCCAACAAGTTCTTTTCTACCAGGCTTTTATTGACTTCTGAGTTCATTTCGCAGTGCGCATCTACGAAATGTACCAGATGTCATTTGCCCATAAAAACATTATCTTTACTATATGCAATACATGCTTCAGATAGTAGCGATACTGGTACACATCCAACGAGATATCTGCCGCTCACTTTAATCGCTCTCTCACATGAAGAGTCTTCCATACCGTTTCTGCCTGAGCTCTGAGCAGAAACAAACCCAACACCGGACGCTTGCAACCTCCCTGGAGTCAACGAAAAGGGTCCCATCGGAATATTAGACCCCTCGCCAGGAGATACTCGATGGTCATCTTCCCTGGGAGTAAAAACTCCTAACTCCCTACGACTTTCGTCACAAGTTTGAGGTGTTGTATCACTACACTCAGCACCACTCATCAAATACCACCTGATTTGAGAGCCTTTACCCTGAGCGACGGTATCTAGGATACCATTTTTCATGGGAACAACCCCGTTCCCATCTACCGTGGGCCCACTTATCTCTTCAGTTCCGAAGAACCTACTCTCAACCATCTCCTCCGGATCACAACCAGTATAAAAATTTCCAGCGCTACAAGCCTTGCTTAATTCTCCGCGCTCTGCCGCGCTACAAGCCTTGCTTAATTCTCCGCGCTCTGCCAGAACAAACCTCTGACTCTCCTCCACATACAGTGGATCAATATTAATTCCACCATTATCACAAGGGTTCCGTGATAATGCATCTGCATTTGAAATGACTCTTCCAGGCTTATAAGCGATATCATATTCGTACTCGCTTAACTTAATCCGCCACCGAACCAACCTTGAAGCAGGATCCTTCAATCCATGAAGCCAGACCAGAGGACGATGGTCTGTCACCAAAGTAAATTTCCGACCATATAAATAAGGTCTAAAATGTTTTACACAAAACTCTATAGCCAACAATTCCTTTTAAATTGTTGAAAAATTCAATTTCGCACCTTGGAGAGTGCGCGGAGCAAAAGCAATTGGCAAATCCTGACCAATTTGACCCTGACTTAAAACTCCACCTAGAGCATAATCAGAAGCATCTGTTGTAATTATGAATGGCCTTACAAAATCCGGATACTGCAATAATGGTCTTGAAATAATTTTATTCTGCAAAATTTGAAAAGCCTGTCCTTCAATCTCAGTCCATTTAAAGGGTACCTCATCCTTTAAAATGACTGTCAGAGGTTTAGCCAGCTTTGCAAAATCGGGAATAAGTTTCCTATAATAACCAATAAGACCTAAAAACTGTTTTATATTCTTTTTATTTTTCGGAATAGGAAATTTTTCAACAGCCTCAATTTTTTTTGGATCAGGTTTAACTCCTTCCTGCGTAATAACATGACCTAAATAAGCTATTTCTCGTTTCAGGAAATAACATTTCTCTGGTTGAAGTGCCAACCCAGCAGTTTTCAAACGTCCTAACAACGATTTTAATTTCCGAGAATGTTCCTCTAAAGAAGTCGCATAGATGACTATGTCATCCATGTAAACGAAGAGTTCTATACCTTGAAGACCAGTAAGAGCTTGATCCATTACTCTCTGAAAAGTAGCAGGTGCGTTCTTCAATCCGAACGGCATTCGGTTAAATTCCAAATGTCCGTAAGGAGTTGAAAAAGCAGTTTTCTCTTTCGATTCTGGATCCATAGGGATCTGATGGAAACCAGAGGCTAAGTCCATTATAGAAAAATACTTAGATCCTCCTAATTGTTCTAAAATTTCTGTTATATTTGGGAGTGGATATGCGTCACCTACTGTTTTTTCATTCAACGCCCTATAATCTATTACCATTCTCCACTTTTTATTATCTAACGAATCTGATTTTTTAGGGACTATTAATAACGGAGAATTATAGGGTGAAGTCGAGGGTAGCACGATACCTGAATTAATTAATTGGTCTGTCTGCTTCCTGATTTCATCTCGATGAATAGGGGGAAAACGATATTGTGTAGTAAATATAGGTTGTTTATCAACAGTTATTATTTTATGTGTTAAAACATTCGTTCCTACTAATTTGTCACCAGGTAAGTAAAATTGATGCGAAAAATTGATAATAATAGGGAAAAGACTTTCCCTTTCTTCTTCGCTCAGTTCAGTTAATTTTAAAATTTCTAAAAGTTTTGCCGATCTCAAACCTAATTGTTTTTGTTTTTCTAGGTTTTCAACACCCTTGAAGGAACGAACTAAGGATGGAACTATTTCGCATTCTTCGAGTTCAACTGGGGGTATTGTTAAATCTACCTCCTTTGCAGTGGAATTAATGATAAAAACCCTCGCCACATTATTCTGATTGCGAACCAAAGATTCGCCAAGAAAAATCCCTGGACCGCAGAGTATTTTTCTTATATAACCTACACTTAAATTAGTATTCTTCAACTTTAATTGAATTTGTTTTTTTGTTCTTGCAGGTACACGGATATTCGTATACCCGAGAAGAGGATATTTTTTACTTCCAAAAAGAAGAAAATCTTCATCGAAATCTAAAATAGCTTGGTGATTTTTTAGGAAATATATGCCAAGAATGCCATCCTGTGCGATTGGAAAGGATGTGGAAACAACATGGAATATGGATTCCACATTTTCAATCGTGATTTTAATTTCACCGAGTGTCGGAATAGTATTTGAACCCATACCGACTAATCTGAGGACTCTATTCCTATTTACCCAAATTAGTGATTTTAGAGATGATTCCTTGATTAAATTTACACTTGATCCCGTGTCAACTAGAAAAATGGCCTGCTCTGGAGAAAACGCTAAGTTTTCTAATTTCACTAATGGGGCTGGCCCTAAATTTTTTAATTCGTCAAGTTTGAGGATAATTCTGCATTCTGGGAGAGACTTGGGTTGTCGGTCGTTGTGCTCTCGTTCAGACGGCCCTTTTTGTAGTTTAAAGGCATAGTCTTAAGCCTTTCCGAAGTTGCGCGTTCCTGATCGTGCCTCTGTTTCATATAACAATTTTTAATTCTGTGATTTTGCTTATGTCAATAATAACAACCCTGCTCCTCTCTGTCTCCCGCGAACTTACGTTTTCTAGGGTTCTAACATTCCCGCCTAATATGTCCGAATTCCCTACAGCCTGAACATTGCATTTTCTCTTTAATTCGCTTTATGTTTTTGCTTTGCATATCGCTATTTTGGAGGTGAGCTACACGTCTACGAGACACAACTTTATTTTCACTGCTTCTCCCATAATTTCCTTCATATTCGAATTTCGGGGGTTGACTTTGTTGTGCACCCATTCCCAACTTTTCAAACGCAATTCTGCCTCTATGGCTAGAGCGATAGCTTGTTCGAGAGTAGTTAATCCCTTTTCTGAAATTTGCACAAAAATTTCTCGCTTTAAGCCACGCAAAAAATTACCGATTGCTGTTTCCTTGAAAGTCTCACATCGAACGAAACCTCTTTCACCGGGTGTACTTTCTAACACACAGTTAATTAATTTATTCAAAATCTGATTCACGCGTGCTCCATATTCTGGTACCGTTTCTGAATTACTTCTCTTCACCGTAGCCAACTGCTGCATTAGTTGGCTCTGATCTTCCTGCTGAGAATACACCTGTTCTAAAATTTTCAAAGTTTCATTTAAATTAATATCCGGACTATCTTGAATCAGTTTTCGTGCTTCACCGGTTATTTTAGTAACTATAAGCATCGATAAATACGGTATTTCTTGAGGTAATACCATTGAAACTGCTGCCCTGCAATGGCGAACGAACATTCTCACGGACATATTTCTACCGTTAAATTCCAGAATTAGATCGCGTATGACTTTTGAAATCTTTTCAGGATTTCGCATTTCCCCTAAAGATAGCTCACTCACTTGATTTTGTAGCATTTGCACGGGCGTCTCGTGTCGGCGTAGCTCACTCCAATTATTTTGAACAGTATGATTATCATTGTTATTTGCGACTATATTAGGAGCTATATTTCTAACCTCGGTGTTAACACTACTAGTACTCGGAGTTTCTAAACTTATACGACTCATTCCTCTCGTTACCCTTACAACGCCTTCGTTACCTATATTTGGTAAATTTTCGCTCGCTATGGGTTGGCTTTTATTTCCAAGCCTAGCAGCCCTTGTCTGTCGTCGTGCTTTCGGCATTTTGTCCTTTTTAAAATATATTATTTTAATTAACAAAAATTATCTTATTTACTAGGACTTACTCGTTTGTTGCACTATAATTCAATTGGCGTACACTTGAACGATTACAAATTTTTCACAGTTTTTCACTACACCTCTTCAGCTGCATATCCTGACCTTGAGTCTTCTTTCACCTGAAGTTCTTGAAGATTGATCCTGGATGTCCTTCTGTTGTCCTCTGAGGTCCCTCGTTGCCGTGACTCTTCACGAGCCGGCTGCTTATCCTGATGTTTCTATTTTAGCCTTGATTGTTGAGGGGGTTGTTTCCGTGGTCCCAACAAACAACCTTACGACCTTGGTGCTTATCTGCGCCCTTCGCCTCCGGGTGTAAAAACCACGGCAAAAACCCTGGAGGAAGGTCGCGGCTTTCGTTTCTCTTTGGCTACTCGTCTACTCGAGATTGAACCTGGTGGGCAGGAAAGCCACTCAGTTCACCCCTTGGAAATTTTAAATTAAATCCAATCACGAGCGATACTCCCGCCTAATTCCCACGATGATATTCTGTACTTTCTTGATAAAGAAACTTCCTTCCTATGCAACACAGTGTACTATTGTTGATGTGGTACAACAATCCTCCCTAAGCGGTACAGCAGATCCCACCGCTGTCATCAAATTTGTTACGACCCAGCGCTGCTGTTGGTTCCTCCCTTACGTCGATTGCGTAGCTGGGCCTCGATTCGTCGATTGTGGAATTCGTTGCTGTCGTTGACTCGTTGAAACTAGTACCCGCCAAGAGGGATTTGGTTTAAATGAACTAAACACTTGTTCATAGGACACTCAACGTTTATAATAATCGATGTTTAATAATTGTTTTGTTACTTCACACTTGTTTACAAATCAACTGTCAGGCTTTGCTCGCCTGACTCACCAACAATTTTTACAAGTCCGATTTCAGCCAAAGTATTCCTAAGCTCTTATACAATGAGTCGCAGGTTTATATTTCCAAGGAGCTCTTCGAGATTCAAAATCTGCCGTTTTTGCGCTCTGCAGCTATATTTATAATAAGTTCCCTAGGTAGGATTTTACCATCTCTCCATAGCCTTCAGCCAATCAAACTGCTGACGTAATACAATTTTATGTTCTATTGACGAATGGGCAAATAGGTCATGCAGGACCGCCCATCAAAATTAAGTCGCAGAATGAGTCAGTCGATGATTGACATTTATAAACACTCTAGGATCAAATATCGCGATTCCTTGTAATGTTTATGAACATTACATCCGGTCGTTTTGGAGCTTAAGGCACGTTCTGTCACTATAAATAGCCTTATGAGTCATCTATAATCATAACAATGACGTAATCTCTCGCATTCCTAGCATTCTTGCACGCGTTTTACAATTCTGCGTCGTAATTACTGATTGTAGTGTCGCAATACTATATTTAACGTCGCAATTGGAGACAGAGGAGCTACGTTTTACTTATTCGCATATCTATATACGCAGATTTAAAACTTACTCACGTTAGACTGACAATCTAACTACTGAAGATTCGAATATTCGCGCTGTATTGGTCGGTAATTCAGACCGCGCTTTTACAAGCATATTTGGTTATGAGAGAGCTAGAACCCCTTATAGCTAGTACCGGAAACCGGCACACCGTTACAACTGTATACACTGAAAAAAAAACCGTCAGGTTATCCGGAAATTCCCGTTGCATTGACGGGAAGGAGCGTCGGCGCCTTTACAACGTTAGGTTAACGTGCTGCCACCGTCAATGTAGCGTTGAAAACTCACGTTAATCCAGCTATGTCAGCCCCGTCAATTCACCGGGAATATTAACGCTGGAACGCCGTGTTCTTTGAAAATATCACACGATGACGCAATTTCATATCCATAATGAAATTGGCATATATAATTAGAAAAACATTTATTAGGAAAACAAAAGAACTGAAAAGAACAATCGCAAGTAATGCCACAGCTGATCATTTTTGGGTGATTTAACGTTGGCTCTACCGTTAGTGCAACCTTGATTAGCACCGGCGATTCAACGGGAGAGCAACGCTACGCCAACGTGAAATTGGCGACGGGACTCCTTCACCGTAGCATGTATGTATATCATCGACATATAGAAATGGACTGCTAATCCAATAGGGGAAACGCGAATCTCAAATCAGACAGAGAAGGGAGAGACTGGTAGAATCTCTCTCTCTTTCTGCTCTAAAGTGATTGGTTGAAAACGAATTGGTGCGACGGAGCTCAGGATTGTAGCTTGTACCTCTTATAACGCTAGCATTACTTTGCCGCTTTACCCTAGTCATGTGATTATAAAAAATATATATTTAAAATGACAGTGACATGTATTGTTTGTTGCCGGGTGCAAAACTTAAATAGAAATTTAATGTTCCATAGTTAAGTAAAGTCTGTTATATCTGTAAAAAAATAATTAAGAACTTATAACCTCAAACTATAAAAAATCTTTCTCAAATATTTCTATACATTATAAAAATGATTACGTTTCATAATTATAAACAGAAGTTTAAAAATTAAAGAAATTAAATAAATATAAGTTCATTACAGAAAATTTACAATTATCGCATCTTCTAATTTTCTATTAGATTCCCGAAAAATGATAGCAGAAAGAAAGAATGGTGCAGTCGCATGGGTTATTTGCCATTAGGAAAAGCAATAAAAAGTTGGCGAATATGCAGTTTGCATTTCACAGATGATTCTTACATGCTACGTAGTTTATGAATGATCCTTTACCAAAATAATATAAAAAATTTTAAATAAAGAACATTTACGAAATAAAAGATTCATATCACGAATCGAAATTCATTAAATCTTTTTGAATGCATATTGTTTTTGAATATTTGAATTCAAAATGACAAGAAATTGTTTTTATAACATTGAATCATTTTCAAACATGTGTTGTTTATGTTATAACTTAATATTTCCGTATCTGAAAGATTTTTAAAAACAATTCTTATTGTGAAATATAGTTTTTTCAAAATATTCATAATACGCCAGGCCCGCGATTCTTAAACGACACTCCTGGGATAGAAAAAGAGAGAGATCCTACCGCTCTCTCCCTTCTCTGTCTGATTTGAGATTCGCGTTTCCCCTATTGGATTAGCAGTCCATTTCTATATGTCGATGATGTATATAGATATACCCAGAACGTAGTCAGCTATGAAAGCTGTCTGTAAACCACGAAGGAATAATAAGGAGACCAAACTGCCATGGGGAACTTTTCCAAATCTGGCAGGAGTAACGGCACGGTAAGTACCCGGCTTGTAAGTTGGAAGTAGTGGAAAGGAGTGCGCAGTTGTCCTCTTCTTACTCACGGGAAAATGTGCGAGTGAGACGACTTGTTAAATTGCTCTAAGCAAGAGAGGTTATGCAACCCGGTACGCGACACGACATTGCTAAGAAAAAAATTTATTATATTACATGCGATCTTCAAAATCTTGAAAATTTCATGGATTAAATTCCCTCACCTTTAAAGGAAAAAACTATTCTACATTCTTTAACACACGATTTACGAAGTACTATCAAATACCATAATTTCAAGATTTACAATCTTATATTCGATATATACTTACCACTTTTATAATGCACTCCTTTAGCTTTATAGGAGTCCTGAGATAATATATATATTTTTTTAACTAAATTGAAATTGAACAAATATCTGCCGCTTGCATGATCAAAAAATCAATCAACATAACCACTCTGGCTTAGATCAATTTGACAATTTGACAAATTCATCTCACTCGCACATTTTTTCGTGTTTAAGAAGAGGACAACTGCGCACTTGCGCACTCCTTTCCACTACTTCCAACTTACAAGCCGGGCACTTACCGTGCCGTTGCTCCTGCCAAGTCGCTTACATGGAGATAGGTCTCCTTATTATTCCTTCGTGCTGTAAACCACGGGTATTACTTCAACTACTCGATTGCAGCGCTGACCAAGCGGTGACTTTCGAAACTACTACTCGTCACGATAAGGGAACATCCCCCACCACGGGAGATGCCAGACCTGTCTATACGACCGTGGTGACCCTCAGTCGCAGTTATGTCAATAACACCAGATTTGGTTGAAGTCCTGAATTGGCATCCAGAGATGCTATTAATTGCAAGAAATCCTTTAATTTTCGAAGGTTTTTTATTTGTGTCAAAAAATTCTGATATGAATTATGAATATTTTATGAAAATGAGGCTAAGAGCTCCATTTTTTCCGTCTGCAAAAGATATGTCTGTTAGCATTACAACTAACTTGAAATTTGTATTAACCACTGAGTGCAAAGTGGAAACGTTTAACAAGTTTTGCGGTGGAACATCGGTGTGTTCTTTTATTGAGGATTTGAAAAGATCTTTAATATTGCAAAGGGTAAAAATTTGAACATTTTTTAACATATTAATGAGTTTGCGAGACATAAATTAAGTTGGTTCATGTGTGTACAAAAGTTGAGTTCTAGCCAACAATTATGCATTGGAATTTTCTTAAGGCTGTATGCTGGACTCTGAAGTCACGAATTAAATACGACCACTTTAATAATAAAATAATAATTTAAATAAACTTTCCGGAGAAGACACTTTTCAGCAAAATATAACGCATTACTGTCTTCTCCAGAAAATTTGTTTAAATTATTATTTTAATTATAAAGCGTTATATAATTGTTGACGTTAGAACCCACCATACGGCCTTAATATCTTCCTTACAATTAGGAGTTAAACTAAACTATTAAAGTTTAGGTACCGCATTCTGAAGTCGACTACGTTTCACGACGTGGGAAAAATGATGGTTTATGGTGACGGGAAATTTAACGTTTTCCATTGTCCTAGAGTGCACACATATCGACTGTTTATCGGCCGATCCGCGTTATAACAGGATAGAGTATCGATTCGCAGAACTCGAATTTGATAGAACACAAATTTTTTTGGTAAGGTATAGATTTTCCAAAATCGAATTCCTTCATACATCAGCAATATGAGAGCGTGTACTAATGTCAGCATACAATGTATAACGACAAGAGTGGTGTTTGGTTTGAAAATAGCATGAAATTCCGTAAGGTGGGCAGGTTTTTAGAAAATAAAGTGACAGATGGCACGATAAATATATTTCTTATTAGGTTACTAAAGTATTCTGCAAAAATATTATTTTAAATGTGAAGAAGTATTTGTGACTATTTTTTAAAGAGCTCGATGCTGTAAGCCCACTTGAAAAATTGGACGTACAAAAGTACGTATAAATACAGTTACAAAACGTCGTCTAAAATTACGTCGAAAAGAAGAACGTTCAAAAGTTTGTAAAAAACATGTTAAATTGAGATAAAAAATGACCCCCTTTTGTATGTCCTTTGATACGTCTTTTTGTATGTTCTTTGGTATGTGCTTTTGTACGTAGTCATTTTCTTTAAAAAAATTGTTGAAAGATTATTATAAATTAATTAATCACATTAATTAATTGATTTACACGCCCGTTAGGCAAACCGACTAGCAGCGCCAACCAGGGGAGGGATAAAAAAATCTCTCCCCCGGACGACGCGGACAGCCAAGTCCGCCCGAGGCGTAGGACCGTGGGTGCAGGCCCCGATGCGATTTCTACTGGCCCTCGTTGTCGCCGCGCTCCGCACGCCCATCGAGCTCCATCGTCTTCATCACCAGGGTGACGAATGACTCGATAAGCATCCATATTTGTGAGTGAGTTGTGTACTTCGTTATGCTGCGACAATTCTCAGCACCACACCTCTCTGTGCCGAGAACAGCTTCTTCTGGATAGTATGACTGTTAAAGTGCAGCCGGAGCTGCATAAAGCAGCTACGAATTTACCACGCTCGCCACCAGTCTTCTCTTAGCTTCCCTAGGACCACTAATGTTGGGCATGAGCCGAGTAAGAGCGGCTCTACATTGGATGGCTTTCGCAGCTGCGATCTTTAGGTGTTCGCCAAAGCTAAGCCTACGATCCAGCATCACCTCCAGGTACCTAATGCTTGTTTTCCACTCGACCTCATGCTCTCCGAGAATGATCCTCGGGTATCGAAAGTATCTCCTGTCCGTAACAAGCAAAGATTCGGTTTTCTCAGGGGCCATTTTCAGGCCTCTGCTATCCAACCATCGCTTTGCTCGCCAGAGACTTTCATTGATCCTCAGCTCTAGGATTGTGACCTCGTCAGCGGTGCACACGACAAGTGCGTCATCCGCGAAGCCGATGATGCTCGTTCCAGCAGGTAAGTCCATGCGCAGAAAATCGTCGTACATGACGTTCCAAACGAGTGAACCCACCCGCGACCGGAATACACGGACAGACCGGACTCGCTCGAAGCATCACAGGCTCCAACACCTGTGTTCAATACGCACTACCTGATCAAGTTCCCGAAGGGGCTGGCTCCTGATCCCGCATGGCACACCACCTAGGCAAAGCTAGGCTCACATCGGCCTCGCCTCCTCGTGGGCCGGGGATGACACCACTCGGCGACGAAGCACTCCAAGTAGGATGCCATACAGGAACGATCGTTTGGACTGTTCTTGGTCATAGACTGCGGAGGTTTTGCAGTGTCCCCCAGGATATTCAATACACCAGTTCATTCTGAGCCTCAGTCAAGAGAGAGCCCGTCTATAGGATCTTCTCTCGCATTTAAAGGACACATATCACAGTCACGTTTTTGGTACTTTTTCATGGATAATTCAAGCACTTTTTTCCCGGAAATTTTAGTATAAGAAAAATCGTATTCTTTTCCAGCAGCAATTTTCTTGTAAATATGAACATTTTTCTGAAACTTTTCTGAGGGTCTCGGTCTTACGTATCTTCGGATGAGGAGACAATTTGAAGGGATTTAAACATTTGTCCACTCGGATATTTGACCTTTTCAATGCTTTCGATGATTTCTCAAAAATATTTAATATCTTTCGATCTAATCGAGTCTCCACTTTTATTAAATATGTGCTAGTTATATTGAGACATAGCGCATATGATAGTGTCTTTTCCAAATTTTTTCACTGAGGGGTCAAACATGCGAAAATTGTTTGAACATTTAAACTCCTAATATCTGTAGTTAATGAACAAAATAAAAATAATCAATTTGATTATTCCAACTGGAAATAATGAATTTTAAACACAAGAGAATTGATCATTTTATCCAATTTTATTATTTTTTTTAAATCCCTATACACGTGTCCCATATAGAAAAAGAGAATAAACATTTTTAATCATAATTAAAAATTGCTGGAGACTCAAATAATTGACGTACGAAAATTCTGTCATTTATTTTTTATTGAATAAATTCTATTGATTATGGTAAATTCCATTGAATTAATTAAATTGAGGCAGGTAATTTACAACAATTAGTTTGCAATCAATTTTTTTTACACTTTGCAGCTGCAGGTACTTGGATTTGATATTTATAATTTGAGGAGATGACGATCGTCGAGATGGTTCTTTATAATTACGATACTGCCTTACAGAAACTATCAAACTGTAAACTAGTGGTAAAGAAGCCCAAAATAAAATGTATAGAAAAAAGGCAAACGAAAAATAGGTGGTGCAAGCCATTAAAAAGTAATGACCTTCGCTTGAAAAAAAATTGTCACGAATAAGCATGAAGCTGAAGCTAGCTGCCACATTTTTTAATGAATGATTTACATGATCAAAAATAATTATTAATTTTTGTGAATCTCACGTTACATTACGTTCTTAAATAAATAGTAGAATTGCAACTTATCTTATAAAATTAATAGTACATTGCACAACTCTAGCATGGAAAATTCGATATTCGGCGTATGTAGAGCATAAGCGAAAACACGAACTATGAGTTTTCGACACCTAACCTAACCGAACTGAATGTGAAGTTGGTTTCACTAGAGCGCGAGGTATCGAGTATCGATACTTTCGATATCACTAAATATCACTAAAGAATCGTCAAAAATATTGACTTTTTTTCTTCTTCATTGCTGAGAGTGGAGGAAAATCCGTTTTTCTTAACTGAGTGAAGAAAAAAAAACACGTGAAATTGGCCAAATTCGCTATGCTCTACAGACGTCGAATATCGAATTTTCCATGCTAGAGTTGTGAAAAAGACTTTTAAATGAATATAATTTAACTACAGTTTTCAGGAATACATTCAAATTATATGAATACATAAAATTAGGAACGGATCCACTAGAAAAATTTGAAATGTTGAATGTAGTTTATAAGATTCCATGCTTGGATTGCTAAAAAGCTTATGTAGGTCAAACTGGAAGGATACTTTTAGTCATATGTGATGAAAACAAAAGAAATATCAATTTAAATGAAAAATATCATAATGTGGTTACAAAACATAGAATGAATAATAAAAATGATACAAGTATTCAACATGATTTTGACTGGAATCTTTATATGAGCGGAACTGCTGATCTGCCAGAGTATGTGCCATCGACCGAAACAAGTAATAATCGGACGGGTCAATATCTGGGGAATACGGTGGGTGGGGTAGGATTTCCCATTTGAGCGTTTTCAGGTAGGTTTTAACGCGTTTGGGAACGTGAGGCCGAGCGTTGTCATGCTGTCGAATCACTTTTTCGTGCCTCTGCTCGTATTGTGGCCTTTTTTGCGCAGTGCTCGGCTCAAACGCATCAAAATTGCGTTCGGTACCGTTCCCCTGTGATGGTTTCGTTCGGTTTCAACAGCTCATAATAAATAACATCAGCGTCTTTGAAGGTTTTTGGCCTTCCTTTACACAGACGGTCGTCAACAACGAAATTACCATCTTTGAAGTGACGGAACTAATCACGGCACGTTGTTTCACTTAGAGCCGAATCTCCGTAAACTTTTTGGAGCTCTCGATGCGCTTCAGCTGCCGTTTTCTTCTAATTAAAAAAGTAAAAAATTCCCGCAAATGACGATTATTTGGCACAAAATCAGACACTTTCACACAACCAAAAGTATATGACGCCGAAACAAAATCACTAATGTGTCAAAACGGTTTGTTTACCACATGTCTAAGCTTGAGTCATGACATTTTGGATATGTCAAAATCGACCAGCACTTACTGCTGGAGCCATCTATTCACAAACAGTGGGAACTTAGTCGCGCACCTAATATATAATAAATATTCTTATTATTACGTCACTGTTAAATTTGTCCACATATATAACATGGTTACCTTTCTATTCACTTCTCTGGATTCCTATGTTAGTTCCATTGAAATCACATACTTGAAATAAGAAATATGTACCATTCTTTACAAAAATTGGGACTCGAAAGAAACAAATGGCAAGATATAAAAAATAAAACGTAAAAAGTGCGGCAAACGTTTCGGCCACATATGGGAGCCCTTTTCAGTGCCATAAAGTAAAAGATTAATTCAAAATTTAATTAAAAGATCAGAATATAGGAGATTGTTAAAATAAGGAAAAGCATAAAAATAAAAAACTTATCTCATAGCTTGCAAGTCAAAATGAAGCAGTCTGGTATGCACAACACGTATTGGAAAAATATGTATAATTCACTGTAAATGTAGTAATCGGATAGAACGAACAAAACTAAGAATTTTGCAGAATGAACCGGCCGGAAAATTTTTTTTTCAAATGTGAATAGATAAATAATTATAAACCGAACACTAGTCAATTTTGAGAATTTTTCTTGAGGAATTTGTTACCGGAGTCTCTCAACTATTGAGTTGAACTCCTTTAAAAACCGACTTGGGACATGTGGTTTTGCTGAATGAAATTTTTTTTTTGAGTGCTATCCTGAGAGGTTCTTTTCCTCCTTAAAGAAGACAATTGTGCTATACCTAGTGTATCTAAAATATCAATTATCAACCTTAGTTTCCCAAAGAAGATGGATTTTATACGCGTGGACTATTGGATTACTTATTTCTATGGCCATACTTTTGAAAAACGAACCAAGTTTCTTAATCTACTTTTTTCAACCTTACTTCAGCGAAGAAGATGTATCTTTGCAATTTTTTTTTAATATTAAAATTTATTTCAGTACATTAGTGATTTGTTACATGAAAATGTACATATTGAAAGGTTCAAAAAAATTATTTTGTTTATTTTTATCTAAATCCGGCGAAGATATGGCAGCCTGAAAAAAAAACTTCTTTTTGCTGGCGACCACGATTTCTGAACTTTGGAGTATCTGAAAGCAAAAATACAAAATGATTCTTAAAGAGTACATGAATGATTATAGCTCGTAGTAGAATCATAATTTTTAATTAATAATTAATAATTTTTTTAAGCAATTGCAGTGGTGAAAAAAAGGAGATAAAAGTTTCAACGTCCGCCATTTTGTTATTTTTCATTTTTTTTTTACGATTGTAGCACCGGCTATAGCCATTCATGTACTCTTATAGAATCATTTTGTATTTTTGCTTTTAGATACTCCAAAGTTCACAAATCGTGGTCGCCAGCAAAAAAGAGTTCTTTTTTCCAGGCTGCCATATCTTCGCCGGATTTAGAAAAAAATAAACAAAATAATTTTTTTGAACCCTTTAATATGTACATTTTCATGTAACAAATCATTAATGTACTGAAATAAATTTTACTATTAAAAAAAAAATTGTGAAAAATCGTTGAATAAATGTATACTACCCCCTTAAATTACAGTTCTTAACTTAACTCCCGGGAGGAAGATGCATTTTTACTGCCTAAACCTATCAGGATCTCTTATCATCGACGAGATCCTTGAAGAACTATCGATATCACTTGAATATTAATTAATAATAATTAATAAAAATAAAAATAAAAACTTAACTTTTGCGAAGAAGATTTATTTTTAACGCCTAAATATATCTGTATTACCTTTTCAATATGAAGACATCGTCAAACAGCATCCCGGTATCTCAAATATCATTTCTTAATTCAAATTCCATAAAAAAGATGGAAACTCAAAACCTGGACTACCAGAATTACCTATTTCACTGTCCGAGTTTCTGGAATAATATTTCTCAACTTAAATTCCATAAAAGATAAATTCTCAAGAACACGACAATCACGATCAATTACAATCACGAGCCCATGAAAAATCACCCGTACATATTGGATTCCAGATCTTAACCTAACTTCCCCGAAGAAGATGTATTTTCAACATCTAGACTATCAGAATTAGTTATTCCGAAGACAAGACCCTTGAGAACCGATCAGAGTATCTAAAATATCAATTCTCAACCTTAATTTTCCAAAGAAGATGGATTTTCTATAACTGAAATATTGGATTACTTATTCCAATGGCCATATTTTTGAAAAACCATCGAAGTGTCTTAAATTACAGTTCTCAACCTATCTTTCACGAGGAAGATGTATTTTTACCACCTAGACCTATCTGTAATACTTATTTCACCGACGAAACCCTTTAAGATTTATCCGCGCATTTGAACTATTAGGTGTACAACTTTGCATCCGCCGTTTTTCGTTAGATGACTACAGCAGTAATTGCTGGTCGAATAAGGCAGATAAAAAATGTCACACGGAATCATCTGTCGATCTCAACCAAAACTTAGTGGTGACACCAACTTTTGTCTAAGGGCGGAAACTTATTTGTACACCTGATATGTGGGTTTTAAAATTTCAATTCTCGACTTAACTTTCGCGACGAAAGTGTACCAAGGTATTTAGAATTGACGTGATAAACTAAACAAGAATTAATTTTTCTCACAGAAATCGGCTTCATTTTTCAATTTACTCTTCTTTCAGCTCAATAAGACGAGTACAACGATCTTCCAACTTTTCTATGCCTTCCCAATGATACGATTTGTCACACGCTCCAAAATACCCTTCATCTTTTTCGTTCGACTCAAAACGCCTACCACACAGCCATTTCTTAAATTTTGGGAACAGATAATAGTCGCTGGGGGCCAGGTCTAGAGAATACGGTGGATGTGAATGCGATTCGAATCCCAATTCATGTTTTTTCGAATGTGCAGTTTTTGATGTGTGAGATGGTATATTTCAGCATAAAGAAGGATTTCCTTCTTCTTCAAATGGGGCCTTTTTTTCTGATTTCGTGAATGATTACTCTATGTGCATCCCACAAAATACTACCCATAACTTTCCCAGCCGATTGTTGCGTTTTCGGACGCTTTGGGGCACTTTCACCAGGTTTAACCCACTGTTTTGACCCATCACGTGATTCCGGAAAATAATGGTGAACCCATGTTTTATCCATTACCACAAATCGACGCAAAAACTCTTTCAAATTGCGGTTAAAATCGGGCAAATTTGGCTCCAAAGTGGTCAAACGAATGCGTTTTTGGTCGATTGTGAGCAATCGCGGCATCCATCTTGTACAGAGCTTTCTCATGCACAAATCTGTATGCAAAATATTGACCAGACGCTTGGTTGACGTGAATAGGATCTTAGTTATCTCGCATACATTCACTTTCGTGTCATTCAAAAGAATATCATGGATTTTATTGATCATTTCTGGTATAGTGATTCACAGGGCGAGGCACGTAAAGTGTTACAGAGCAATAGCACTCAAACTATTGATCATATCCAAAAATGTTTCAGATAAAAGTTTCAGTATTCGAGAAGGCCGTCATACTCGACCACCCTACTTTTTTCATCGGTGGAGGCGCTGAAGCTACGTCAAGGTCAACTCCACTTTTTTGAATGAAACCATGTATTTTTTTTTCGATGATATTATTACCGATTTTAAGACGAATCCAGCGACCTACAACACAAGGTCATTCTAGTCACGCAAAGTATGGAAATAGTCGAAAAATCATTTTCATTTCTTTTCATTTCTTACGATACCCATTATAATACACATCAATAGGGTATTGTTGACATCGGCAGAAAGGAAGCATTCTCTATTGTCATATCAGAATATCTTGATATGTTGATGGTGCTGGGGAAATGCCGTAAACATTACAGAAACGCCCAAGACTTGTATGCGCCTCGTTATCCGGATAGGCAACAAAAATCGCATATGGCTTTTAAGCGATTAGCTGACCGTTTCTGTCGCTTCGGTTCAGTGAAACAGAATGCTGCACTAAATCCACATGCGAGCAGCAGGAAAATGAGAAAAAAGGGTGGAATTAGTCAGCGATCTGTATTAAGAATCTTACATCAACACAAGTTCCATTCGTATCGTATGTCATTACATCAGGATTTGTACGGCAATGATTTCCTAAAACGCGTCAATTTTTGTAATTGGATGTTACATCCTGCATAAACTTAGGATATGTTTTTTTTATTATATAAAAAGGTAACAAATAGGAATTAGTAATTTGTAACAAATCCTGACACCCGGTATACACAGGAAGTGAGCACTTGTATGCAGCTGACCCAGAGTGCAGGAGAGCAATAAAAATGTCAAAATGCACAAGATAAGGTCGCTTCCCTAATCTCAAGGCACTGCACCAAAAACAACTTAACCGATTTTAGAATTTTCTCCCAAATAATATTTTCCGATATCTTAAAATTTTAATTTTATTTTCAAATTTAGCCACGTAAAAATCAAGAAAAGTTCAATTTACGAAATTCAAAAGATAAAATTGACTTTTTCATGATTCAAGCTTCTTAGGATCAATAGGGCGAAGAAAGCATGAGGGTACTTAAGCTGAAATTAAGATAAAATCTGCTGAACAAATCAAGAAAATGTAAAAACAGAAAAAAATCTAAATTTTAAAATTTAAATAAATTTGGTAAAAGGCAAGTAAACTAGGGGACACCCGGTATAAACCTAAACATCCCTCATGCTTTCTTCGTCTTACTTATAGAACATTTGGGAACCAAACCATATAAATAAGCGACGAATTTTCATGAAAAGTCAGTTCGACCTGGGCTTTAGCCCCATAGCCAGCTTTTTGAACAACTCTGAGCCAGTCGTTGTAAGGGTTATTACGAGGACTTAGTTCAGAGGGACTACAATTGTATCTAGTCTTCTATTCGAAATAAATCAAAAGTAAGTTAAAATTGTTTAATTCTTCTTAATCCTTAATTTCAAATTTCCACAATTTTTCTATTTCCTTATTTCAAACTTTCGTATTATTAACGCAAAATTTTATTAAAATCTTAATCGTAAACATTTTTAAATCTTAAATTAAACATTGAACATTAATTTTGTCCAGTGTACATTTTCTGTTATTCGTTTGATCTAAATTTTCCAATTGAACACTGAGCATTAATTTTGTTCAGTCACAATTGTATTATTTGTTTGTTCTAATTTTCTTTTGAACATTGAGCATTAATTTTGTTCAGTGTCAATTGTATTATTTGGTTCTAATTTTTCCTTTTAACATTGAGCATTAATTTTGTTTAGTGTACATTCATATTATATGTTTGATCCAATTTTCAATTGAACATTGAGCATTAATTTTGTTCAGTGTCAATTGTATTATTTGTTTGGTCTAAATTTTAAATTGAACATTGAGCATTATCTTGTTTCAGTGTACATCCATATTGTATGTTTGATCCAATTTTGAAATGAACATTTCGGACGTAACATGGAAGTGTAGAAAAATGCGCACAGATGTCTCATTTTTGAGTCATGTGCTTTTTTTTGATGAAGCTAACTTCGCAAATACGCTTGACTGGGCAAGTTTACGGAAACTTTCTGCAAAACGTACTGCCTCAATTAATGGAAGACGTGCCCTTGCATATTAGCATGAACATGAACCCCATTATGCCCCTTATTATATCTCGTTCGCCAGATCTAACATCACCAGATTACTTTTTATGGGGTTTTGTCAAAGAACGCGTAATGGCGGTAGCATCTACGACGCCTGACGGCATGAAAGGAAGAAAACGCCGAGCATGTACCGAAATTACACCACAAATTTTGGCTGAAGTTAGACGGTCTTTTTATCAGCTAATTAACAGGTGCTTACAAGTCGAGGGTCATCACTTCGAGCATCTTCTGTAGGTAGACCCAAACCAAGGTTAGTGGATCCTCTGAAAGTGATTATTCCGATATGTTTCGATTTTTCAACTATTTTCATACTTTGCGTGACTAGAATGACCTTTTGTTGTAGGTCGCTGGATTCGTCTTAATATCGGTAATAACATAACTTCAGCGCCTCCACCGATAAAAAAATAGGGTTGTCCAGTATGTCGGCCTTTTCGAACACTGAAACTTTTGTCTGAAACATTTTTAGATATTATCAATAGTTTGAGTGCTATCGCTCCGTAACACTTTATGTGCCTCGCTCTGTATATGTATAGTTCCTGTGCTCGTAAAACCAGTGTTAAATCAACACACGAAATCCACTATTTTCCATCTTTGCAAAAAATTCGGAGGTTGGTTGCTTTCAGACACTGTAAATTATAAACTAAAGAATGGATTTCTCTCAAATTTTGACAAAAGAGGTTTGAAGGATGGAACTTGTTAACAATGATATCCGTTTGTTATTAGTGTCGTCCTCTCATAGAAATGTCACGTCAATATCAAACACCTTAGTATTCTATGAAGTTGAGTGTGTAATCGTGACACTTTAACCCCATGAGCGGCTTTTCTTCTAGTGACTCATAATATTTCTCAGCCTTCTCTTAAATTTTTTCATCTTTTGAGGCTATCCACGAATTGAGCCATTTTTCGATGTTTTCATATAAGCGGAACTACTGATCAGCCAGACCATGTGCCATCGACCGAAACAAGTAATAATCGGTCGGGGCGATATCTGTCGAATACGGCGGGTGGGGTAGGACTTCCCATTTAAGCGTTTCCAGGTAGGTTTTAGCGGGTTTGGCAACGTGAGGCCGAGCGTTGTCATGCCGTAGAATCACTTTTTCGTGCCTCTGCTCGTATTATGGCTGTTTTTCGAATTTCAGAACATAGCTTGTTTACTGGCTAGAATGGTTTTCTGGCGTCCATTCATTTCATTCGGGTCATCATATTTTTCTAATTCATAATGTACGTATTAAACGAGGTAAAGAATAAAAAGAACATGCCTTGCTTTTTACCAATGTTTGGGAGTTTTGATGTTTCACTATATTAACCTTAACTTGACATACTTCTCTGGTGTCACGTACTTGTTACACAGGGATCATATGCACCCCAGCGATAAAAATCGTTATAAATAATTAATTATTCAATATCTTAACGTGATTTTTTTTTTTTAACTTGAAAGTGAATTCTTTGAAGTAATTTAGGTTACATAGCTAAAAATTTAAGTTCTATATGAAAAAAAAATTAAAATTAAAAATTAAAATAAATAAATATATAATATTATATTTATTTAATCGACACGTATATCGGAATTTTTTTGAAAAAATTAGATTGGAAGATATTGAATATTTTTGAGCGCGCGACGTATTTAATCATTTCCGAGTCGACCAAAAGCACATTATGTCTCGAGGAAGGCTAGTTGCGGCTCGACTTGGAAATGGTTAATTACGTCGCGCGCTCAAAAATATTTAATATCTTCCGATTTAATTGAGTCTCCACTTTTATTAAATATGCGCTACTTATATTGAGACATAGCGCACATGATACTATGTTTTCCAAATTTTTCTACTGAGGGAGCAAACATGCAAAAATTGTTTAAACAATGAAATTGCTTATATATGTAGTTAATCAACAAAATAAAAATTATGAAAATATTTCTCTGAAAACCTAACGCAATAAGCTAGAAAATGAAACAAACCCGAAATCAATTTGATTATTTCAACCGGAGATAATGAATTTTAAGTACAAGAGAATTTAGCATTTTATCCAATTTTATCAAAAGTTTAAATTACTATATCTCTCAAATTTTTTTTTTTTTTTTTTGAAAATCCCGATATACGTGTTGGCTAATTTATTAGAAAGAAGCTATAAAAAAAATTTCATGCAAATCTAAATTCTGAACTCAAAATGGGTGTACGATTTGCAAAAGAATGTCCCAGCTGTGATGCTCACACACAGGGTGAGTGCAATTTGCACAGTCTTTTCTGCACTTCTTATCTTTTCTTCTTGGTCAACATGCGCATCTCTGTTGCGTTTCAAAAACTATACGTTCCAATGGATTTGAGTAACGATATCTTTCTTTAAAATTGATGTGATACCAATTTTAATATCTCTGCGCAGCGTGTCTGCAGTGTACCTCTGCACCAAGTGGAGCTTGAAGAGATGAATATATAATCTTTCAACAATCTACGCCGATGTTTTTGCATTGAGAATAGTAGAGTTCTTTGCCCGAGTGTCAATAAGCTACATCAGCTGTATGATTCAGATGCTCGGATTACATGCACTTCAAAATGGTATTTTCAAAATTTAAATCCATGAATTTAAAATTATACTTAATGTTAGAGCATGGAAAAAAATGAACCAGGTCGGAAAACTCGTAAAAATCTTGTACGTAGTGTACCTATTTCGGCAGGTAGGCACGCAAAAAAAACCACCAAGTTTAAGAATAAGATACTTATATTTTCTAACTACAAAATGATAACTTTTGTTATAATCGCAAACAAATCATGAAAATCGTGTGATTTTTTGGTCTTCTAAATGAGTTTCTTCTCTTAAATCATTGGTGATAAATTTTTAGATAAGAGATTTTATTCAAACTAGAATACTAGAAATCCTAATAAATTTCCTGGCTTCAGAAGATTTTGAGCCTTTTCCCAGTCTCTCGGCTTAAGGAGGGGTTCTAATGTGCACGCCTTATTTTTCACCTAATTTTTTAGAATTTTCTCAATAAAAATCAATAAGGAATTTCGGGATGAATAATAGAGCGTTCGAACTATCTTCCAAAATGTTTTTATTGAAAATATTTCGAAATTGCGGCTACATGCTTAATGACGCTTTAGATATCGGAAAAAAAAATAAAAAAGTTATTAAAATATAAAAGTACGGCTATCGCATGAACAAGAATAATCTTAATATCTCAAAATTTTACAATTTGTCAATACCTCAAAGTTAAAGCATCGATTTTCCACATTTCTTGGACTACATAATTGCCCGTAAATCAATATTATTGAAAAACTGTTGTAATATAGTTTGATCGCTCTATTGTTGACCCCGAAATTCTAGAAAATTCTAGAATTCTAGAAAATCAAGTAAGAAATTGAGCGCACACACTAAAATCCTCCTTAATGGTTGCTTCACAATGATTCTGGAATATTTACTATAAAGTGGCAATCCTAAAGAGTCAAATTACAGGTGACGTCACTTATAAAAAGTGGCTGACCGCAAAAGCTATATCCAAAAATTTTGATTGCAAAATGTTGAATTGCGAGTGATCAATCCAATGGCAGAAAATAGTGGCAACACGAATGATGCAAACACTACTCGCCGAGCATTTATTAATGTGAAACTTTTCGCTAACACTGTTGGTTTCAAAAATGAGCTTATTCATAATATTCTAATGACTGATTGCCTTGTCGTTCCAACTTCTCATTGATGTAACTGATGTCGAACATCTCTGCACTTCCACTGCCAAAATTTATGTGAAGCACTATAAATGGCATCACATGCTCTATGCTGTGCATAAGATATTGATTCATGGTGGAAAAATCATCAGAAACAGTGTTCTGCCCGTAGGAATGCTTGGAGGGAGAAGTTTTCGAGAGTTAAAACAAAGTTTACAGAAATGAATATCTGTAACATACTGGTTACCAGTGTCTCCAGAACGTGGGGTTTTTTGGCCCCCACTACGTTCCCATCTGGGAGAAACACATGCAAACGTGGCGTGTCAGTGTGTCGGCTCTGCTACACGCTGCGGTCACCAGCTTCGTGTAAAGCCGAAGGTGCACGAAGACGGACTTCGTTACAATGCTTGAGTTTTCAAGTTATTTTTAGATTTCACGCTTTCGTTTATCGAGTCGAAATTAAGAATTGTATTTTTCTCGAGTACGTGCAAAAGAGGCGCGAAGCAGACGACGAATTTGAATTTACGAAGTATATAGTTCAAGAAATAACACTTCTTCAATTTCTTGAAGAAAGTCTGCATGAAATAAACATCCGTATGATCTTGGAAAATTTCATGAGGATTTCAACACTTCAAAAATAAACTTTCAGTGAAATTTAGTGACAATAAATGTATAAAATTTGAATCAATATATAATTTTCCATTCAAATTTATATACTTCTTACTAATTTTGTACATTTAACAATTTTTCAATTATAACAATATTTTCTATCAAGATAAAATGAACATAAAATTCAAGTTCATAATTTATATTTTCAGTTATATGTTAGAAATATTTTCATCTCACATTTTTGTAGCCTAAGCACAAACTTTTCATTCCAAAACTTAAAATTTCTACGGAAATGGAAAATTGTCTAATAGCAGTAGATAAATTAAAAAGCTAAAATATGTGTTTATTGGTATTTCCATATTAACATATAAATATCAATCAACTTTAAATTTTACATAAAAATGTTCGTTCGAAGTGTTCAAATCTTGTTACAATTTGACAAGATTTTATGGAGGAGTGCCATCTTTTGGATGAAATATTTTGTAGTTCTTAATTTGTCTGTCCGTCTGAAATCGTAGTAAGATCTGAACAGTAAACAACAAATTTTCCAATAGAATTCAGGATCAATAATAATTAATTCAGGAAATACTTCAACTCTGTAGAGCATTTTTGTATTTCGAATTCAAAATGTGTGCTTAAGCCACAAAAAAGTAAGCTGAAAATGTAGATATAAAACTAATTATGTCATGTTTATGTCTTCTTAATGGAAAATACTTTGCATATAATTCTCTAATTCGATATTTTTTTAATGTATGAACATTCAAGAAATTGATAAATATTCCATCTTTTTATAGGAACTAAAAATTTCCGGATAATGCTTTGATTGAGAAAGCTAAAAATTTGTCAAATATTGATATAAATTGCAATTTTACAATTGCATTATTTTTCAAATATTTTAACATCTCTTCAATCTTGATAATTCTTACAGAAGTTTATTTCATGTGAGTGACTTTTTCTTTTTCTAATGAAAGATTTCGTAATTCTAAATTCGGCCCAATTCGTAACATTGTAAAAAGATTTTCAAACTTCATAAAAATTTTTTTTCTGTTTTATTCAAAGTCAATAAATATTCAATGTTTGGAATCGAAATATTAAGTAAATGATTTTTAATTTCTGGGAATAAACTGCTTTAATAAGACAATCTTTCTTCTTTGTGAGAAATCTCAATTTTAAAATTAAAATTCTACGCATAGGATACAAAAACATAATATGAAAATACTTTATTACAGAATTTTGAAATATACAAGTTGACCAATTTTTAATCGAGTAAATCGGCTACTTTAAGCAAAAAATTATGTTAAAAATATTTTATCAAAAAAAAAATAAGACACATTAAATTACGGTTTAAAATCCACATTCATAGATTGATGGTAAAAGCAGTTTAAAGTTTTTTAATCTTACGTTTTAGTGACGCATGCACAGACTTTTAATCAGATAAATGAAATGCTTTATAGAAAGTCAAAATTTTCTTATTACTGCACTTAATCAAATTTATAAAGTAAAAATATTTTTTAATTGATGCTTTCACTCAATTCTTTAAACATTCATTAATTGAAAATTGTACTCAAAATTTAATCTTGCAGCGTTCCAATATTCCCACAATGTTACAAAATCTTATTAATCATTATTTTAGTCGAATTATTTTCAAAATATTTAAAAAATAAATGTAAATATTTTGATTAAATACTCTGTCAAATTTTGCATTTGACTGATCTTGCAAAATTGTTGAAAGTTTTGAATACCGATAGAAGAAACTTTAAATGAAATTTTATGTCCATAAATGCTTAAAGTTCTATATAGAAATATTAACTACAACATTCTCAAATTTTATAAATAAACTACTAAATTCAAAAAGTTTCGGATTTTTTTAAAAACTGTACAAATTTCAAATATGAATCAGTCAAAATCTACTGATTATCAGTGAAATTTGACTGATTTAAATAACTAAAAACAGGTTACTGTGAATCAGTCAAATTTCACTGATTACTTCAGTGAAAAGTAACTGATTTAATAGTGAAAAATATTGTTTCCAGTGATGATTCAGTGAAAAGGCAAATCACTGATTCAATCAGTGAAAATTTGACAGATTCAGATTTAGAGTGTATACAAATTTCAAATATAAAGTGTACTCTGTACATTAATCAAACAAATTTAGAAGATGAATATTTTAATAAATATTCCTAATTATTATTGGAATATGATACATATCGATTTAGGAAAACTTCTTCAAAGTACTCAGACATTTTTCTTATTTTACGACATTTTTGCACCATGTTTGACCTTTGGGTAGGATTCAAGAAAACAATTGTAGACATACTTTCATTACTTAGTAAAATACTATGAAGACTTGCTTTTTAAATTAAAGCGAAAACTTTTAAAACCTTTAACAATCGGTTGCATAGATTCTGCTCTAATCTTGGACGCAATTAGAGAAATAGGTTTTTTTGCTTTTTTTAGATCTAGTTTTTGCCTTAAACATAAAAGAAAGAAAACACATTTGAAATATTAAAATAAAAAAGCTGGTTCATTCTTAGAGAATCCCAAATATTCTGAAATAAAACTCCTTTCCACACCACCACGGAGGTAGAGTTTACTAGTAATAGTTCAATAAATTTTATGTACTCTAAATAAATTTTTTCGTAATTGCAGAAAACTTATTCCAAATACAAAAATTGTATCTTTAAATGTACAGGATAATTAATTATAAAAATCGTTCGAATTTGAATTTCAAGGACTTGTACACACTTTCAAGGCACATCGTTTTTCCTTTTGCAAAAATTTTTAAAACTTCTAATTTTTCAAGTAATTGGGAGAAGTACATTTAAAAAAAAATTGTTTTCTCTACTTCCACTCGCGCTAGCTTAACAAATTTTCAGAATTTTACGATTTTATTAATATTGTATTAAGTGTCTACATTTTCTGAAACTATCTACAGGAGAAAAATTTTAATACTTTAGTAAAGAAAGTTTTCTGAAAAGTTGTAGCTCAATCAGATTAATAGCCAAAAAGTTACCAATGTTTTAAATCGCAAACGAACGATATAGAGGTCAAATTGGAGACGAAAACAAATAATAATATCAACCTTCTTTTGTTTTCTTCTAAGATATACTTGATTCTCGCTTTATGCGTTATTTGAGAAGGCAAGAGTGTGGATTCTTCATATTTTTATCGTAATTCCTTATTGAAAACGGCAAAAGTAAGAATATTATATTATTATTTGGTGATACGTGAGTGCTCTTACGTACGTTATTGTTTGATGCTTGTGGGTAAGTTTATTTTGTGAAACTTAATTTGTGTGCAGATTACAAATTATTCACATTCGCTCAATTTTATCGACTTTTCATCTTATTAATTCTTTTCAAATAATTCTGTTTTCCTTCGTCGTATAATTTATTGTTCACAATGAGTAATCCGGTTGACCCAAATTCGAGTGTTTTGAAGGACAGCCAGGTTCAAACGAAGGTTGACCACCGTTTGAACTCTGGTTCAAACGAATGTCAACTAGAAAAGTCATGAAAAATGCAAAAAACTTTCAGTTGGGATGGTTTGAGGAATTTCCGTCGTGGAGAGAGTGGGTGGTTACATTAGCAGATGAAACAAGATTTCATTGCAAAATTTGCAATAAAACGTTGCTATGTGGCAAATCGGAAATTGAAAAGCATGAAGCATCTTTATCACACAGAAAGAAGCAAGAGTTTTCAAATAAATTAGAATGTTATGGAGTCATTATTTTATTTAAAACAAAACATTTTTGTTCGACGTATACTGGCATTTGATAGAGGTAAGCCTGAAGTACGGGCTACATTTGTAGCGTTTTTTACCACTTTGCTTCATTTTTTTCCTTTTTTCTTTTTGCTTGAAAGCAAAAACCCTTTTCGTTTCGTAGGACGTGGACTAGGCCTACAGGGGATACCACGTAAAAAAACGAGCCTTAAACTCTACCTCCGTGGTGGTGTGGAAAGGAGTTTTATTTCAGAATATTTGGGATTCTCTAAGAATGAACCAGCTTTTTTATTTTAATATTTCAAATGTGTTTTCTTTCTTTTATGTTTAAGGCAAAAACTAGATCTAAAAAAAGCAAAAACACCTATTTCTCTAATTGCGTCCAAGATTAGAGCAGAATCTATGCAACCGATTGTTAAAGGTTTTAAAAGTTTTCGCTTTAATTTAAAAAGCAAGTCTTCATAGTATTTTACTAAGTAATGAAAGTATGTCTACAATTGTTTTCTTGAATCCTACCCAAAGGTCAAACATGGTGCAAAAATGTCGTAAAATAAGAAAAATGTCTGAGTACTTTGAAGAAGTTTTCCTAAATCGATATGTATCATATTCCAATAATATTTAGGAATCACTCAGAGCCAAAGAGAAGGGGATTAATTTTTTCCAATAATCCTTTATTAAAAAACCAAGATCACCAAGATCACCAAGCTTTCGACCTTTACATTAGGTCCTCTTCAGGGCACAATAATTTCTAATACAAAATGGATTATTTAATTAACTTGAAATTTATAGCAAAATAAAAAAAAAAAAAAAAAAAAAAAAAAATTTTTTTAAAATAAGAAAAGGAGTAAATAAAACTTACAAGTTTAAAACTTACTTAAATTCTATTTATGATAAAATTTTAAAATACATTTAAATTTTGATTCCTTGTTTTCTTTTACACTTATTATTATTATACTATTTACCCTACTCTTCTCTACCTTCTCAGCTGATTCTTACTTGTAACCACTCTTCATCATACCATTTGCCTTTTAACTACACTAGATACAAGCAGTGAATTCTCGACTTTCGTCTTTCTATACATGAATTTTATGACTAAATCTGTCTTGGATGGCTTATACTACTGCGACTTCATTATTGTAAGTTTTATTTACTCCTTTTCTTATTTTTTAAAAAATTTTTTTTTATTTTTCTATAAATTTCAAGTTAATTAAATAATCCATTTTGTATTAGAAATTATTGTGCCCTGAAGAGGACCTAATGTAAAGGTCGAAAGCTTGGTGATCTTGGTGATCTTGGTTTTTTAATAAAGGATTATTGGAAAAAATTAATCCCCTTCTCTTTGGCTCTGAGTGACTGTTTTTACTACTATTATACACTTGAAACGGAGCATCTCATTCTAAATATTTAGGAATATTTATTAAAATATTCATCTTCTAAATTTGTTTGATTAATGTACAGAGTACACTTTATATTTGAAATTTGTATACACTCTAAATCTGAATCAGTCAAATTTTCACTGATTGAATCAGTGATTTGCCTTTTCACTGAATCATCACTGGAAACAATATTTTTCACTATTAAATCAGTTACTTTTCACTGAAGTAATCAGTGAAATTTGACTGATTCACAGTAACCTGTTTTTAGTTATTTAAATCAGTCAAATTTCACTGATAATCAGTAGATTTTGACTGATTCATATTTGAAATTTGTACAGTTTTTAAAAAAATCCGAAACTTTTTGAATTTAGTAGTTTATTTATAAAACTTGAGAATGTTGTAGTTAATATTTCTATATAGAACTTTAAGCATTTATGGACATAAAATTTCATTTAAAGTTTCTTCTATCGGTATTCAAAACTTTCAACAATTTTGCAAGATCAGTCAAATGCAAAATTTGACAGAGTATTTAATCAAAATATTTACATTTATTTTTTAAATATTTTGAAAATAATTCGACTAAAATAATGATTAATAAGATTTTGTAACATTGTGGGAATATTGGAACGCTGCAAGATTAAATTTTGAGTACAATTTTCAATTAATGAATGTTTAAAGAATTGAGTGAAAGCATCAATTAAAAAATATTTTTACTTTATAAATTTGATTAAGTGCAGTAATAAGAAAATTTTGACTTTCTATAAAGCATTTCATTTATATCAATATTTGACAAATTTTTAGCTTTCTCAATCAAAGCATTATCTGGAAATTTTTAGTTCCTATAAAAAGATGGAATATTTATCAATTTCTTGAATGTTCATACATTAAAAAAATATCGAATTAGAGAATTATATGCAAAGTATTTTCCATTAAGAAGACATAAACATGACATAATTAGTTTTATATCTACATTTTCAGCTTACTTTTTTGTGGCTTAAGCACACATTTTGAATTCGAAATACAAAATTCTCTACAGAGTTGAAGTATTTCCTGAATTAATTATTATTGATCCTGAATTCTATTGGAAAATTTGTTGTTTACTGTTCAGATCTTACTACGATTTCAGACGGACAGACAAATTAAGAACTACAAAATATTTCATCCAAAAGATTGCACTCCTCCATAAAATCTTGTCAAATTGTAACAAGATTTGAACACTTCGAACGAACATTTTTATGTAAAATTTAAAGTTGATTGATATTTATATGTTAATATGGAAATACCAATAAACACATATTTTAGCTTTTTAATTTATATACTGCTATTAGACAATTTTCCATTTCCGTAGAAATTTTAAGTTTTGGAATGAAAAGTTTGTGCTTAGGCTACAAAAATGTGAGATGAAAATATTTCTAACATATAACTGAAAATATAAATTATGAACTTGAATTTTATGTTCATTTTATCTTGATAGAAAATATTGTTATAATTGAAAAATTGTTAAATGTACAAAATTAGTAAGAAGTATATAAATTTGAATGGAAAATTATATATTGATTCAAATTTTATACATTTATTGTCACTAAATTTCACTGAAAGTTTATTTTTGAAGTGTTGAAATCCTCATGAAATTTTCCAAGATCATACGGATGTTTATTTCATGCAGACTTTCTTCAAGAAATTGAAGAAAAGTGTTATTTCTTGAACTATATACTTCGTAAATTCAAATTCGTCGTCTGCTTCGCGCCTCTTTTGCACGTACTCGAGAAAAATACAATTCTTAATTTCGACTCGATAAACGAAAGCGTGAAATCTGAAAATAACTTGAAAACTCAAGCATTGTAACGAAGTCCGTCTTCGTGCACCTTCGGCTTCACACGAAGCTGGTGACCGCAGCGTGTAGCAGAGCCGACACACTGACACGCCACGTTTGCATGTGTTTCTCCCAGATGGGAACGTGGTGGGGGCCAATAAACCCCACGTTCTGGAGACACTGTACTGGTTACTGACCTTTTATTATATTATTTATTTTTCCTCGTTTTTTGTTCAGAAAATAGACCTGAAAAGATTTCTTAACCGAAACAAGGGATGAGGATAGCCAACAGTAAAACTCAAGAATATCACAATTATTAACCCTTTTTTTAAATATTTTGAATACAAATGTGATAGAAGTTCCCCTTGAAAATTCCTCCTGGGAAGCAGCTTGAAAATGAAAGGGGGAGAATTTATAGGTCTATTCAAGTTAAATTAGGGATTTAATAAAAATTTTGTACTTACAGTAAATGTTTTATCTTAGTGATTCGAGTCCACCAAATCCTTGTGTCCTCTGGGTACAATGATGAGGATAATTTATGTAGATCCAATTTGATATTTAAATCCTCTAGCAGCACTGATAATCCAATTAATATTCAGAATGATGAACGAACTGAAATTCTGAAATGAAATTTATATACATCTGAAGCGATTAGGTGCTGAAATTGCAAAACTTTGTATTACCATGTATTAAGCAGTAAATTTGGTGTTGTAATTTCATAACTTGATCGCCTCTGGTGCCTCATTGAAGTATTTGGCATTAATTTCCTTTGCTTCAGACTAAATGTCATTTCACAAGCAGCTACGACTCTACTGAACTGCGAGATCAACTGTTTTCTGGGGGATTTTTGATTGGCTGCGTGATTCCCCACATTTGCATGGACGTGTTTCTGCCCTCCCAAAGTGGGCTTCACTCCCATGGTTCCCCAATGAGTACAATTTCGTTTTGTCTAGACATTTAGGGTTTTTCAACGATCGATATATAGAGATACCTGTTGCATTTACATGTTTAAAACTTTTTAATTATTAGTTTTACACATATTATTTTGAAAATAAATATTGATAGTCACGGGACGTGACACTTTCCCCTTTAGTTCAAACACGGGGATGCAATCACCGTGTTGGAACTTTCGAAACCAAGTTAAACAGTCGATTCAAATTAAACTTTTGTTGATATCAAAATTTCTTTTGTCGAAATGAATCAAGAGATATTCTTATCATTCGTGATTTACATTGATACGTATTTATTAGGTTAATAATTGTGTTCTTTGCGAATACATTAAATTGAATACATTGAATACATTGTTTGAATATTTAGTAATTACAATGCATATATTGAAGCTTGTTACACATTACAAGATATATCGATACATTATTTTAAATGTTTGGACAAAAATAATTCTAAATGAATACAATGCAAAACGTTGATTGGAATCTCTCTTAAACTTTAAATTTTTTTTCAGATTTTGTTTCTGTATAATTTTGTTTATTCGTTAATTCCAATTAGTACGACAGCGCATTTTACAAAATTCTTGTTCGCAAAACCCTAAAACCTACATATTAATAAATAAATTTCAATTATTCGATGAATACTTTAATATGGCTAAATATAATTTCTTAAAATGCCCTTTATTTTTTAATATAAGAGAAACATTTATTACACACAAACACACACACATTTTGTTCTATTTTTATTTTATATTTAAATAATTCAGCATATGTTTCGAATAAACATTATTTGTCTATAAAGAAATAACTACATTCATATTGATATAAATGAATTACGATATAAAATGTTATTCATTACACACATAAATGTTTGTATTTATTTTTTAATTTTTTATTTCAATTCATTTTTTTGATGAATAATTTTTTATCGTCGAGCATTGTAATGCGTAATAATGAAGAAAGAGGTTTTAAGAATATTGCTGAGTCGTTTGTTTAGAAAGCTCAGTAGTTATAACTTTATTGGTCGAACAAGAACTGAGGAGCGGGCCCTGCGCTCTAAATTATATAGGCGTCGAGTGCTAATAGAAGGGATATCTTACTGTTAGGCATAACATTCCCCTGTTTCGAATGAATTTAGTCCCTAAATTTTGATACGTCTATTTTTGGGTGGTTCAGTTAGCAAAGCCTGAACGCTCGCGTTGTAAGTGATCACATGCGTGGGTGTGTCTATTTTAGTTGTAACGCAAAATAAGCATATTCTTTTCGGGATACAATTTTTTAACAATTCAAATAATCCGAACCTGTAACTAATGTACAGTGTGACTAGTCCAAGTGACGCATACCCTAAATAGCTTAGGTATTCCATGATTGTTTCTGTCGTTGTCTTGTTTCGCCTATGCTGAACTATAGAGTTTGGCACGTTTTCCGTATCGTCTAAACTCAACCTGGCTTGCTGTAATTCGACGTTATCAATTATCTTGGGTAATTGAATGAGCCTATTTTCGAAACTTGCTAAATCGCTGGCAGAATATGGAATGTCGTACGTGACGTTAAAATACTTCAAAAGGGTTACACTTAATTGTGTTTCCTAGATAGAGTAAGTCGTAATTGTTGTAAAGTTTACAATTGTTTTCTAATAAGAGTGATGGTTCAGAAATCTTGTCTTGTTTGATGTTATTTTCGCAAGCTAAATCTAGGTCTGATTCCTTTAAAGGGATAACGATGTAGCCGTTTTTTATGGGTATAAACGTTTCTCTGTGAAGCAAGAAGGGTGATTTTTTACATTTATTATTGACGTATCACTTAAATAGGGTTGCTTCGCAGGTTTCGCTGTCTAATAATTTTATGCTAGGTTGGTTTCTGGAACAAATTTTGTACTCGGAAATCTCTTTGCAATCACTTACTGTCTCTTTGTCTGTTGGTACATAGAAGTCTCTGTATTTTATAACATAGTCATGGTCTGGTATTATAGAAAAGTAAACATTCTGTACAGGATGGGGGATGGGAATTATTCTCTGGAATTGTTCCTCTTCTTTCTTTATAATCGGGATACTGACAACGTAGGTAAACAATCCTTGAATGATGGCTACGGACAGTTGACTAATGTCGATGATGTGCTGATAGTTGCTTTTTTCGGCTATTACCAACTTGCTGTTAACAACGCTATCTCTGGATATAGCGTTCACTCCTATGCTCAGATTTCCAGCTAGTTGTCGCTCGCTATTTAGATTGTTTAGTAGCTCCTTGTGATTGACTGATGAGGAATCCAAGATGAGTTTGAGAATTTTTGTGTGATTTGACAACACGGTAGCTATATTCTTATTGTCACTGTAAACTTTATCAAATTCAGCATTTATTTGACTCAGATCATTTTCGTTGAGGGTTCCAAATAATGTTTTTGAAATATCTCTGACGAAGTTTGCTAATGCTCTTCGTTGCCTGGTTTGTTGTTTTCCTAAGAGCTTCATGAGGATGATATTTTTGTATCTTAATCTATTGCATCGATTCCTAACTAGATGTATTTAATACATAGGTGAACATTCGTTATTGCATGCTGTTTCAGCTAATCTAATAGTGATGTCCACAGAAGTAAGTCGTTGGTAATTTGAAGTGAAATTTACCCCAATAACAAGTTTCCATGTTTCGTTGTAAAGGTGAACCTTTGACTGTTCTTTTATATAAACATTCCATTTAAGATACGTCAGAGTATAATTCGCCTGACTAATCATAGCTAGTGCTAACAGCGTTATCGTTTGTATCAGCATCTGAAAAATACGGCATACATTGGTCTATGTGTATTCGAATGATCTTATCTTTATTTCTAATTCTTAGATTGTTATTGTCGATGTAATCTATGACTTCAAAAGGACCTTTCCAGGCAGGTTCAAATTTATTTTACTTAGTGTTGTTGAGTGTTTTGACAAGAACTCCTGCATAATATATTGGATGTTTTCTAGTTGCATTTTCTTCGAGTCTCCTTTTTGTCTTTTCCATTTCCACCTGAATTCTCTCTCGGGTTTTGGACATGATCTCTTCGTGTTTCTTCTTCCATTTCCTTATCAGGTCCTGATAAGTTAGGTTAGGTGAGGTGTTGACCGTTGACGGGATATTGAGTGTTCTTCCGAATGTTAATTCATAGGGAGAATGTCCAGTCGTTTGATTGGTAGTAGTGTTGATGACGAAATTGATGTATTTTAAGTTTTCGTCCCATTGTTTATTATTTTCAGCAATACTAGTCTTGATCAGGTTTACTAGTGTAGAGTGCATTCTTTCGATGTTCCCGTTTGATTGCGGGTGGAATGCAGTTGTTTTAATATGCCGAATGTTCAATGCGTTTTCAAACTGTGTCATTAATTCCGATAAGAAGTTTGATCCTTGGTCAGAAAGTATGGTCTTAGGTGCTCCGAAAGTATAAATGTAGTGATCGATTAAGCCTTCTATTATTGAATTCGTTGATTCATTCTGCAAAGGTACGAGAACTGTATATCTTGTTAGTCTATCTTGCATACTGAGTATGTAACGATTTCCTTTTTGTGTTTCGGGGAGTGGGCCAAAGATATCTAGTGCCAATTTTTCGTTAGGTGCTAAAGGTATATCAGATAATATGCTCTTCGCTTCATTCTTTATGCGCGTTGTTCTCTGTAGTTGGCAAATGGGGCAAGACTGCACGTATTTTACAATTTCATTGTCCATTCCGAGTCATAAGTCGATGGTCTTAGCCTTTTCAGAGTGTTCTTTTCTCCAAGATGAGTGGAGTGTGCTTCTTTGATTATAGCTTGCTTTTCTTCTTTTGTCAATTCTCTGGTAGGCGTGAAACATAAGTGGAAATTCAGGTGAGGGTAATAATTTGAGAGAAATTCCATCATTTCCTGAAGTATTTCCTTTTGCAGTGGGGTGAATAGTGGGTCTCCGAAAATAACCCTTATGATGGTTAATTTTTTGGCTATTAATTTCCTCTATAATCTAGCTTAATTTTATAAGCCAATCCTCTTCATCATAGTCGGGCATTTCCTCCTTTGCAGTCTCCAATTTATAAATTCCGTATGCATGTCAAGTTTTTCGGTTGTCATTTCTTCTGTAGATTCGTTCTCTGTTTCCTGTGAAGGTTCCCTCATCCTTCTTGGTCATAAATTGATCTTTTCCTCTCCTTTTTGTACCCTATCTTCTGTTATAACTGGGGTACCGAAAATTTCGATTTTCTGTGGTTGAGTTTTTAATTCCGCAGTTCCATCTTCCTCATCGGATATTCCTGCTTCCGACATTGCTTGTTTTGAAATATCAGATGTTATAGGGAAAAGTTGGGATAAACAGTCTGGAACTTTGTTTTCTTTTCCTTTTACGTATTGCGTAAATTTATGTATTGTATTCATACCATCGTAGCAATCTTGAGCTAGGATCCTTGACGTTATGGAGCCAGACCAAAGCTCTGTGATCCGTTTGGATTTAGAATTTGTTACCAAGGAAATACTGTCTCAAACGCTTCATAGCCCATACTATAGCTAAAAGCTCTTTTTCTGAGGTACTGTATCTTTCTTCAGCTTTGTTAAGAGTCCTTGAGATGAATAAGCATGGGTGTCCATTTTGACTAAGAACTACTCCTAAGCCTTGATTTGAGGCGTCAGTTGTTAAGGCGAATTGTTCTTTAAAATTTGGAAACCTTAACTCTGGTGCTGATATTAATGCATTTTTCAAGTCATAGAATGCTTTTTCGCAGTTTAATGTCCAGTCGAATATTGTATCTTTTTGAGTTAGCTTAGTGAGGTCTTGAAATGCATGAAAAGTTTTTTATAAATTTTCTAAAGTATCCTGCGAGACCTAAAAAGGATTGTACGTCCTTTACTGTTTTTAATTGTTTAAAGTTCTGTACTGCACTTAATTTCTCTGGGTTGGGTTTTACTCCATCCTTAGTAATTACATATCTTAAATATTCCAATTCTGGTTTAAGGTATTCGTATTTTCTGGGTTCTAGACGTAGTCCTAGGGTTTTTATTCTTTCCAAAACCGCTTCTAAATTTTTGTTATGTTTTTGAATAGTTTCGCCAAAAATTACTATGTCATTATATATGCAAAGCATCTTGTGCCTATTAATCCTCTAAATGCATTGTCCATCATCAGTTGGAATGTAGCTGGAGCATTCTTTAATCCGAAAGGCATTCTGTTGTATTCAAAATGTCCCTGAGATGTAGAAAAGGCTGTGTACTTCTTGTCGCTTTCCTTCATTGGGATTTGGTGGAATCCTGTGCTGAAAGATCAAAAGCTGAAAAGAATTTTGCTCTACCAAGCTGTTCCAATATATCGTCTATTACGGGTAACGTATATGCATCTTGATCCGTATCTTCATTGATTTTGCGGTAATCAATGACCATTCGTAATTTATTATCTTTTTTAGGTACTATCCACAGTGGGGAGTTCAATGGTGATTGGGATTCTCTTATAATTCCTTTTCGTAA
This sequence comes from Diplolepis rosae, assembly GCA_030998225.1. Classification (NCBI taxonomy): domain Eukaryota; kingdom Metazoa; phylum Arthropoda; class Insecta; order Hymenoptera; family Diplolepididae; genus Diplolepis; species Diplolepis rosae. The sequence goes on from JAPYXD010000355.1 coordinate 1,170,830, forward strand.
AAGTTTCTCCGTTTCCTGGAGTGAATATTCTCGGTGTTTTTCCGGCAGTTTATGTGACCTTAAATTAATGATTCTTCCTGATTTGAGAAAAATTTCGTGTTGTGTTAGGTTTGTGCATGGGAGTGGTTCGGTGTCCAAGGAGAATACTTCTTGGTATTTTGTAATCAATCTTTGTATAATATCTTTCTGATGTTCCTCTAAATGATCCAGTTTCGATAGTTTAAAAATTTCCTGTAATCTATTCCATAGTTCGCCCTCCTTTTTGCGTGAATTCACTTCTCGGAAATTAATAGTTAGTATTTGTTCATACTTAATTCTGGTGTTTATTGGTTTAGGTTCTATACAGTAATTGGTAATGGGTACAGAAATCTCGTTGTTCTGAATTCTATAAATTCCGTCTGGTATGTTTTCTTTATCTAATACAAGTACATCCTGATTTTGAGCAGTCGTTGCTATTCTAAATACTGTTGTTGTCTTTCCAAGGATAAATTCTCCGTCTTCGTGGAGCGGTAATTTTATGTTGTCAAGTATAAAAAATTCTGATGTTATTGCATAACGTCGATATTTAGAAAAGAATTTTAATCCTATTATCCCTTCTTCCGGAAGTAGGAAATTGTCAGGTACAATATGAAAAATATGTGATTGTCCAAAAAATGTTAAATGAACTGTTTCTGTAAAGATGTGTTCATCTCTACCCATAATGCATTTTTTAATGTATTTGTGCCTTTCATCGTCAATGGCAATCACTTTCTCCTTAATCAAATGTATTGCTGCTCCTGAGTCGACCAGTAGTCTGTATTCTCCTGTTCTTCTTCTTGCTCGTATGGACCAGAGTCGTCCGCATACGGCTGATATTCTGCTGATTCCTCGTACTCTATTTGTTGCTGTACTGACAAAATGACCTGTCTTGCCGCATTTATAACAAATCATTTTTACTCTGTCTGCTACTGCTAGTGAATGATTAGGTGTTCTTATTCCGTTAGTGTTGGCGTTAGATCGTGGCACTGGTTTCGGCCTTGGTAGGTATTTCAGTACAGGTCTCTATGGCATGCGTATGTGCCTCCGTTATTGTATTGGGTTTTAGTAGTCATATCTGTGTACCTATCTCTTTCTTAAGGTTAAGGAGGTATCGGTTCACTGCTTCTTGTTCTTTGAGCTTAATTTTTAATCGACGCTCCATGGGATTGACATGCTGTGCCTGTACAGCGCAATTAATTTCATTTATAATCTGTCTGAACCTAACAGTGAAATTTTGAACACACTCAGTTGCTCCTTGTTTGCAACTTTCTAATTTTGATTGTAGGGCTAGAATCGAGTTTGAAGATTTTAAATTTTGTCTAAGTGCTTCGTATAAATCCTCGTATGAGTTTATTTGTAAATATCTGATTGACTTTTCCGTGAAGCCAGTAATTTTCTTTGCTATGATTAAGTCCAGGAGTAAATTAGATTGTGTACATCTGGTTTTTGCTTTCTTAACAGTTTTAATGAAATCTTCAGTTCCTATATCGTCTTGACCATTGATCCCACGAATGGTTTCGATCGCGGTTTCTGCTTTTATTGTTTCCTCCTCGTCGATGTGTGATGCTGAGGGGACGGGGAATCGTACATTAGGCTCTGCGTAGATGTTCTCATTCCTAAATCGTAAGTTTTCTTGTGCTTGCCTGTTTTCCTGTTCCCCTGCGGATGACGAGTCATTGGTAACATCTTGTCGTTGTTTGGTTTCTTTATCTGTTTCAACTTCTCCCGAGCAACCTACTTTCTTTGCCAGCTTAGAAATTTCCTCTATTCTGTTTTCATTTTCTCTCTTAAGCGTATTGAAAGAGAAAGTGAGAGATTCCATTTGGGCGAGAATTCGTCCTAACAGTTCTTCCGTGGTATGGGAGGGGGACTTGGCCCGGACGGGTGAATGAACTCTAGACATTGGAGCTGTCGCGAATGGAAGGTTTATAGAAAATGAAGAGTCGATCTGGTACAAAGTACCGTTTTGATGTTTGTCAAACGCCGGTGTGTCTATTTTCACCTATTTTCACCTATTTTCCCTATTTGATGATGGTTTGCGTAACAGGTGTGTGTGTCTCGTTACAATATTAAATATTTCACTTTTTTAATACTATAAAATCCGAAGCAATCACCTATTGCAAGTCCTTAGATTTTAATAGTAGTGTATTTGTTTCATTGAGGAACGACCAGTGCTCTGGAACACCAGGAGTATAGTCGACCCGATCTCACTACTACTTAGCCTCGCCTGTATTTTAATACAGTCGCCGTTCAACGAACGTAAGGAGGACTTATACTCAATGGCCTGAGATCGCTTGAAGTCGCGAAGTTACAATGCTTAGATATTATTATTTTTTTTTTTCTTACGGTTTCTCGCTTCCACTAACAGCTGAGATTCGGGGTCTCTGGATTCCGTGGAGTCCGCTGCCACTTTCTCAAGCGATGACGTATCAACCACTCTGCTGCTTGCTGGAAACCGGTTTCTCCAAAGGGCGTCAGCTACTTGCTGCTATGCACATTATGGGCGTTGGCCAACCTGGTCCGATTCTTCTTAGGATCTTACCGTCTATGTGACGTACCTCTTCCGCCTGTTTGCGGGACTCATTCCAATTTGAATGTGAAGTGTTGAGTGAAGTCCGGAGTTCTTGACTTAATGAATCTCGTAAGATTCTTACTTGCTTCTGGTCCGTAGAATCCAGTTTCTTTTCTCAGTGCTGTCCGCGTTTCTATATGGTTCTAATTAATATATTCCGTAGAATTTCGAGAACCGAGAGAACATAGCGGATCCTGGCAGGATCGCCAAAAAATGTTATGCGTGATAACGAAGAAAGAGTGCTAATAGAAGGGGTATCTTACCGTTAGGCATAACAGCATATACTATTTCATCTTTTAAATAATTCAATATAGTTTTTAATTTAACATTTATCTATTTGAAAAGGAATATACTTTGTGACATGAAATGTTTTATAAGTTTGTCTACATAAATATTTTTCAAATACATTAAGTAGCGCATATTTTAAATTCTTATTTGGATATAATTTAAATATAGACAAGATATATTATTTAAAAGGTATAAAGCATATTTTTTGAACTTCGTAAACATAAGTATTTGGTTACGCCATTAAGCAAATTCGTTAAGTTTTCTCGCTAATATAATTAATTATTGAGTAACAGCATTCAAAGCATACCTTTAGTTATTACTAAAAGCTACTATCAATTTGTGGATAAATTTTTGGATAAATTTTAATACATTACAGTTTGTTATTAGAACTTTTCTGGTAATATATCTCATACAAAATATCGAATGCATTCATGATAATTTTTATCAATATTATATTAAATACCAGGGGTGTTAGTTGAAATTTTCCGGTTTTACTCATAGATGTCACTAGAGATATGTATACATTTCTATGATTTAGCATCTATGTCATATTTTTCTATGGACAATAACCTTCAAAATACACAATTACATTCTGCCAAAATAATAGTATCATAGTTGTTTACCTCAGTGAATATGTCGAGTTTCGTTCCAAGTAAATCGCATTTGCGGCATTCGTTGCTTTTCTTATTTCATCAAAAGAAAAAAGCAGCTGAAGCTCATCGATTGCTGGTAGAAACTTATGGTGAACATGCTCCAGTGATTAGAACATGTGAGACATGGTTTCGTCAATTTAAAAGTGGAGATTTCGATTTAACAGACAATGAACATACCGCTAAAATGGTGAAGAACACATTAAAAGCATTAAATTGGGAAATATTATCGCACCCGCCGTACTCTCCAGACCTCGCCCCGTCCGACTATCATCTTTTCGCATCGATAGGACACTCACTCGCAGAGCAGCGCTTCGCCAATTTTGAAGCAGTCGAAAAATGGCTCGTCGAATAGTTTGCCTTGAAAGAGAAAAAGTTTTTTTGGAATGGTATCCATGATTTTCCTGAAAGATGGGCAAAAAGTGTAAAATCCAATGGTCAATACTTTGAATACAAAATTTTTGAGATTCCCTTGAGAATTAAGTGTTTTCTTTATTGAAAAAACCGGCAAACTTCAACTAACACCCCTGGTATATGAATTAATCAATAAAATACATAATTAGTGAATATAATCAATTGCTTCCAATATATTTCCCTTTGGTTAAATGTGAATCAATATAATATCGAGATAGAGAAAAAATTTCTTATCTTTAAGTCGCATTTGTAATAGTTGCTAGACAAATAGTCCTTATACAAAGATTCTATAATAACTTATGAGCTGAACTATGTTTAGATGCTTTTTTTGTTTTTGACTTTTCTCCTATACTTATATATATATATAGAGAGAGAGGGGGGGGGGGGGGGGTCGGTACCTTTATGAATTCCTTTTATTTCTTTGAGCGCTCCTCACAGGTATGACACAACAACTATTCACCCCTTTTTGACGCTGAGTCTAAGATCCCTTCAAGAATAGTAAAATGGACCACGGTAAATTTATAACTCTCGGGTCTTCACACTGGTAAACTGCGCGGTACAATTATGTCACGCTGTGAAATTGATCTGAATATTTTTTAATCAAATTTTCTACATGTTGTTTTTCTTCTTTATTTAAATGATCCAATCTTAATAATTCTTTAATGGAATTTTCTCGGTTTTTATTCGAAATGTAAAATGGTAGATCACAATCATTTACTTTTGGAATTTGTTTAATAAAGTCATTGAAAATTTTTCGTGAACAATTGAATTGCATAATTAATTTTTACGTTATTATTTCTAAAAAATACTGTTCCTAGTAGACCATCATGTCCGATAGGTACTTCATTCTGTATTATGTTAAAGGTTGTCAAGTAGACAAAAATATTGATCGTTATCTGGCCAAGTGTAAATACAGGATGTTCATTTATACCTGTCAGTTCTAGACATTCAAATTTACTTATTTTTACGTTTGTTTTGACTGCTTGTTGATTGATTAAATTTGATCCGGCTCCTGTATCTATCATCATGTGTATAGAATTTTTTATCCTTCAGCTGATAGAATTATTTGAGGAATTGTATTACTTGTACTTAAATTGACTTATTCAGTTTTATTTTCACTGAAATTAGGTGCATTTAATTGTTCATTTAAGCCCTCCTCTGTGCACCCGTTCCGGGGAGAGCATTGGAGTTCTCCTGTTGATTAAATTCTTCTTGTTGTGGTAGTTTTTGTTGTTGTTGTTGTCATTGTTAATTCATATTTATTTGTTTGTTACAATTCCTAGATGTACAGTACAGTCGGAAAGTATTAGAACAAAATTAAAAAAGTTGTTTTTGTCAGTTTATCGTATCATTTATTAAAAAATTATTCACATATTTGCCATAGTTTCGTACGTTCAACGTAGCTTTATGATTTGAAGACACTTTTAATGCATTTTACTGAAATTTCCATCAAAATTTATAAGAAAACAGCCTATGGCCGAAAATCGTGAAAAGTGTCCAAAACTGCCGCATTAGGTTTTCAGTTGTTTTTCGCACAAAAATCGATTCAGCTGCGGTTTAAAAGGTTACATGTCAATCATTTAAACAAAAAAAGATGGTATTATCGTGTCTGGTGCATTGCAGTGTCATAAAAAACTGTAAGTCTGTTAATTCGACAGTCGTTGCGTTTATGAATAATTGTGCCCGCTTTTTCGTCGAAATAGCCTCAGAATTGTATTTTTCCAGATTGAAAATGGTCAAGCGAAAGGAAATATCTGTAGAAACGGGCCCAAAACATTATTTTGCGAAAAACAGGCAAAAACTATCGAGAAATAGCCAAAATATTGAAAATATCTTTGTATTTAGTTCGTACGGCCAAGAGAAGATATCGGGAAACTGGACAAAATACTAACAGAAAACGATCTGGTCGACCAAGAAAGACAAATCAAAGAATCGACAGCAAAATATATGCAATAAATAAGGGCAATCGACAGAAATCCGCATCAGAAATTCGTGCTTAAATCAATTAAGACTTGGATTCACCAATATCGCTCACGACAGTCAAAGGGCGGCTTGAAGAAAAAGGTATGATTGGACGCATTGCTGTCAGAAAGCCACTTCTACGGCTAGTAAATAAACAAAAAAGACTGAAGTTCGATCAAGAACATGTTGACTGGACGATTGATCAGTGGAAATCAGTTTTATGGACAGACGAATGAAAATTCGAACTTTTCGGTAGCTATCGGCGTCAATATGTTCGCAGAAAAGTCAATGAAAGATTCATTCCAGATTGTATTGTGCCAACTATAAAACATGGTGGTGGCTCAGTAATGGTTTGGGGCTGTTTCAGCCACGCTGGCGTTGCTCAACTTAAAAAAATTGAAGGAATTATGAAAAAAGAGCAGTATCAAAGTATACTCCAACGCCATGCAATACCATCTGGCATCAATTTAATTGGTCGTGGATTCATTTTCCAACAAGGTAACGATCCGAAGCATACATCGAAACTTTGTACTTCTTATTTATTCACTGTTTCCTTATAAATTTTGATGAAAATTTCAGTAAAATGCATTAAAAATGTCTTCGAATCATGAAGCTACTTTTAACGTACAAAACTACCGCGAATATGTGAATAATATTTCAATAAATGATACGATAAACTGACCAAACCAACTTTTTTTATCTTGTTCTAATACTTTCCGACAAAATTTACTTCATTTAGATAATATTTTTAAATTAAGTTTTTATATTTGATCGTCAATTTTTTTTTTAATGTGACTAATTATAATGTGTAATATTATCGGTCCAGTTTACAATCGACCGTACTAAAAGCAATGCTTATTATTTTCTACACATAAGGTAATCAGTTTTATATTCTAATTTTGATTTTAAAAATTGTGAATTCTTGGCCTGAATTATTCAATTTTTTATCATTTGAGTTTTTGTATTATATTCAGACTAAAATCCTGATGATGCTATCGGAGTGATGGCGAAACGTCGATGTAACTTAAAATAAACATTGTCCGATGGATTCATACCCACACTTTAGGTGTTATTTGTTATTTGAAAAATATTCTTCATAATTTCTTCGCACAAACATTGAAAAGATTCATGATCAATTTCTTCTTGTGAAAATTCATAGAATGTGTGTAATGGAATCATAATAGATACAAACAGAAGAATTCATAATAAATACACTATTGAACAATTTTTATCGAGGGTAATTATTCACGTAAGGTAAAAATAAAGCATTCCTCTATCCGTATGATAATTATCTACATGGTAATGAGTTGTTGAGAGGTTTAAAAAGGCCGCTCAACTGCGCGTGGCATTTTAAGTGTATTATAGCTCTATTAGTAGTTTTTGCCAGTACAAATCAGGTAGTGTTACTTTTTCGGAGTCGTGCAAACGCGGTCTTGGATTCAAGCTTGTTGTAACGTGTGAAATATGCGTATACCTAAATACTACTGTTGACAGCAATCCTTTAATTAACGGCCATGCTTTGAATATAAATAGACGCCTCACTTTTGCTATGAGACTTATCGGAATTGGAATTCAAGGAATAAGTAAATTTTGCGACTTTATGTGTCACCCAAAACCTGTATTCTCTTCTCTTTATGGATTCGCAAGTTTGATTGGATGGTTCTCAGGAGAAGTTATTGATATTTGCGTAAAATCAAAGTACTGCAAGGAGTGTGAATATTGGGATAAAAAGAAAGGCATCACCGAATACGAAGAATGACACGATTTACTCGAAAAACACTGCGATGCAAACATATTCAAAAAAGACTTGGAACAAGACTGTGCAATTTGAATATGCTACATTGTACCATAAAATATCTCAAGATGAAAAGCCTCAACACGACAGATTTCCCGTAGGAGAAGATTCTTGGTACTCTTGGCAAAAAGCGAAAGCCTCGCATACTCTCGACATATATACTCATAAACCAGCTATGACAATGCAAGTATTCGATGCTGTTCAGAAGATTTACGAAGATCTAACGAGAGAAGATCTTCCCTCCTGTTACCTCGGTGAATTTACTCAAAACCCAAACGAAAGTCTAAATGCCGTCGTTTGGTATATTGTGCCGAAAACGATATCCAGCGGTAAAAGCGTGGTTGATATTGCAACTAACACCGCTGTTATTACAGACAATGATGGTTTTCGAAGACTGTTGGATGTCACGAGCACGCTTCAACTGAAGATCAACTCAGAATTATACAATTTTTCCATGGAAGTCGATTAACGTTGAATTAAAGCCGCAAACCACTCAGCATCGAAACATTGAAAAAGCGCTCGTAAAGACATTACGTCGCTTAGAATAGAAGCAGAAAAGCAAAACTCATGCTTGGAAGGACTGTTATATGGTGTTGGGATAGCAGAGCAAAGGTAAAAAAAATTAGTAAGTCAATATCATTAATATTTCATATAGTAAATGCGTTTTGAAACTTTAAACGGGTTTTTCTCGAAACAATTTTTTTAAAATTGGCGTACATAGTAACTCACTCAATTTCTGTCGGATTCACTTAATATTTTAGCTGTAACTTCTTTGATAGATTATCTAGGAAAGTACACACGATTTTTAAGATTGATAAATAATTACATTTTTATAAACAATTTAAAGTTGATTTTTAGCCATAAAGTGGAAAATAATTCAAACTGATGCCAATTTGCGAATTAAAAAAAAAATTATAATCGTGGATACTTCACTAGAAAAACTAATGTAGATTAACCACAAATTTTTATTTTGCTCTAGGTAGTGTTCAGAGACTGCTATGTTTTTTTTCAAGTTACCAAGTGCCACGACGCCATTTTGTATTGTAAATTTGAATAAAAAATTTTTGTATACCTGAATACATGTATAATATAGTCTCAAAATTTCGTCTTAATCCATTGATTAGTTTTCGAGACAAAAATTCCCAAAAAAATGGTTCATTTTTCAGTGTGCCTGGGTAGTATAACACCGTGTGTCTGTAATCTAGTAATGATATACTAATAACCGAATGAGGCAGTAAAAACTTATCAACATAGTTTCATTAACAATAATTTGTCCGTATTCACAAAACTCATTATAAATCAATAACAAGGTCCAAAACCACTCACATTTTCGATAGATAAAATCGTCCAGTTTAAGGTTACATCGTAAGACTATTGAAAACACAAAAATTTTGTATTGAACATTTTCTTCAAAAAAGCGATCCTTTTGAGATATTTCACCGCCCAGCATCTTTTCATACACTGTTTCAATTCCTTTTTTTTTAATTCGACGCTCGGTCTTGACTTTCAATTTTAACTTTGCCATTTTAAATTTTAATTAGCAGAATTCAAATCTAAGCACAGAAACGTAAATCATTCGAAATATAAATTTCCCAAATCTATTTCAATTCTTCTGTTCTTGCCAGTTTGAAAAATTTATATACATTTTTCTAAACATTTATATACATAGGATATACCATTTTTTACACAAACTGTTATTTCACTCTTTTTTTTCGAGCACGTTCTGTTAATGTATAATTTGATGACTTTTTTCATTCACAGGAAAATGAATTTCTACCTGATATCAGTGAGTCCATTTATATACCTACTGTGCATTACTTTATGACGGGAATTTTTCAAGATGTGAAAGATTTACTATTTAAAGCATTGGTAAGATAAAGATAAACAGATTAATGTGCTTCTTTAATATTAGTTATATTTTTCTGGAAAAAGGTTTACTTGAAGCACTACGTTATTTTTGCTTTTCATAAAAAAAAAATTACTGCTAAGACTACAGGAATGATTTTCTAGGTAAGTGACCCTGCTACATGATAATGCAAAGCCACACACAGTACTCTGGTGAAATTTCTGGATTGGGAAATTGCGTTTCGTTTTAAAATCCTTTTCATTCCGCCCTATTCCAAAATCTTTTTCTGAACTTATTCCCACCGATGAAAATTCAATTTGAATTTCAGAGAAATCATATTCATCTCGATCCGATTAAATCCGAAGCTAGCAGAAAATTTTTTAAATCGAATTAATCCTAAATTCAATTTTTTTATGAACAATTCAAGATATCTCAAAAACAGTAAAAGGTATGTGAGAACTGATAAAATTTTGTAGCTCTTTAAAAAAGGGACAAGTTTTTCTTTTCATGAAAGAATAAAAAAAAAACAAAGAAAAAGTCTTTTGTGTGGTTTTTTCCGCTACATGACTTTAGTCGTTCGAAGTCGTTCTTTTCCAATGCAAAATCCAGACCGTATATGGTATTTGACTGCTGACGTTTCATAGATTATTCAGTAAAAAAAAAATTTTTAAGTTTTGCTGTTTATTTATTGTTTTGCATTGATTTGAAATGGAGATTCGTTCGGTCGTTTTCGTTCCGGAGATTTTGACCTCAAAGATGCAACACGCTCTGGACGCCCAATTTGAAGTTGACGACGACAAAATAAAAGCAATGATAGAAAATAACCGGCGTAGTACGACACGAGAGATCTCAGAGAAGCTTAACATATCATATACATGCGTTCAAAGACATTTAAAACAACTTGGTTACGTTAATAAGCTCGATATTTGGGTTCCTCACAAATTGAACGAAATTCAACTCACCAAACGAATTTCCATTTGCGATACACTGCTGAAACGTATCGAAACCGATCCATTTTTAAAGCGAATCATAACGAGCGATGAAAAGTGGGTTGTTTACGATAACGTCGTGCGAAAAAGGTCATGGAGCAAGCGAGATGAGCCTGCACAATCGACGTCAATAGCCGATATTCATTAAAAGAAGGTTATGCTGAGTGTTTAGTGTGATTTCAAAGGTATTGTCTATTTTGAGCTGCTCCCAAGGAACCAAACTATCAATTCGAATGTCTATTGTCGACAGCTAATGAAATTGGACAAGGAAATAAAGGAAAAGCGGACAGAACTGGCAACTCGTAAAAATGTCATATTCCATCAAGATAACGCCAGACAACATACATCTTTGGTCACTCGCAAAAAATTATTGGAGTTAGGCTGGGATGTTTGTTATTTGTATTAATAAACTTGCTTTGAAAATTTTGAAAAAAAATGAAATATAAATATATAACTATTAGTATATATAACATATACAGTTTCCCGCCTAACCTGTAAAAATAGAGAAAAAAAAAGATTAATTTCAAAGTCAAAAAACTGTGATTTATGGCTTTTTTCAGAAAAATAAAAGTTTTTACGGACTATATCCCAGGTTTCACAGAAAGTATAATATGTTCTAGATGTTTTAGAACTTTATAAAGATGATTCAAACCTCCGTTATTTCGCAATAATTGCTAAACAAACGGAAGAAAAGTTTTCAAGAAAAACGCGTCTGTAGTTGCACATGCATAATAACTAAGCCCCGTGTGTTACTTCACGTTCGAGGCTGTAAAATCAACAACATTTTGAATTCCAAAAATAAATATGCAGTGTATAAGAAAGAAAGATTGATACTTGTCAAAAATGCAATAATAAAAAAATTGATTCTTCGATTGCCTAGTCTCCTTAATACCCTAAGCAACTCCTTAATTGTGTAAGCAAAATTAACTTGAGTGCACATGGACTTTCAGCAATTCTTCATAAGGATTAAGGATGCTTATGAAAGATGATATTCAAAATATCTCGATTAAATAGGGTTGCGATTGATTCAGTTTGAAAAGTTGGAGTACTTATTGATAGACTCTTAATCAGGGGTGAACCATTGCCTACTTCTTACAATGTTTTTTATTACAGGAAATAAGAACACTATCTAGTTGCAACTTAAGCAAAATAAAGTTGAGTGCACATGGATTTTCAGCAATTTTGCATAAGGATCAAGGATGCTTATGGAGAATTATCTCTTGCGATATTCCAAATGATTTAAAACCGAGGTGCTTTGAAGATACTGGATTGACATTAAATCAAATCTGCGACTTGTTTACTACTCGAATTGGCGACTTGAACACAATTTGGTCACAACTAAACGAAATTGACATGTAATTATCTTTTACCTCCTTTCACATATGGGACATTCTTTTACATATCGTATGGATTAAAAAAAAAAATGTTAACATTTCCAAAAGTCTTAAATTTTTTTCTGTGGCGTTTTTTTTTATTAATTTAATAGACACGTGTAAAGGGATTTTCGTAAAAAGAAATTTTTTCGAGAAATATATCAATTTAAACTTTTGATAAAAATGGATAAAATGCTAAATTCTCTTGTACTTAAAATTCATTATCTCCGGTTGAAATAATCAAATCGATTTCGGGTTTGTTTTATTTTCAAGCTTATTGCGTTAGTTTTTCAGAAAAATATTTTCATATTTTTTATTTTGTTGATTAACTACATATATAAGCAATTTCATTGTTTAAACAATTTTTGCATGTTTGCCCCCTCAGTAGAAAAATTTGGAAAACATAGTATCATATGCGCTATGTCTCAATATCACTAGCGCATATTTAATAAAAGTGGAGACTGGATCAGATCGGAAGATTTTGAATATTTTTGAGTGCGCGTCGCGCGCAACACGTTTAATCATGTCCGAGTCGAGCCGCAACTAGCCTTCCTCGAGACATAATGTGCTTTTAGTTGTGGAAAAACAGTACTAACGATCGCAAAACTGTCTTCCGCTATGGTATTTCGATGAAGCAAAAACATATAATTTCAAAAAATTCCAAAATTATCGAAAGCATGGAAAGAGTCAAATATTCGAGTGGACGAATGTTTTGTTCCCTTCAATTTGTCCGCTCATCTGAAGATACGTAAGACCAAGACCCACGGAAAAGTTTCAGATAAATTTTTATTGGCAGTAAATAAAACTGTAACAAAAGAGTCTCTGGAGCAGCAACTTTTTTGTCGGCATTCAAGGAACATTAAAACTAATAAGAGTTTCGACTATTTCTTACTTTTGAACACGAAATATTAGTTTTGCTTATGATTTCGATATTAGGGCAACAGTGATCTTTATTGTTCGATAATTAAATACTTTGAACATTTCTCTATTTTCAATTGCTCAATAAACATGATTTTATTTTTATATTCCTAATAAAAATACGCATTTTCCTATACGTATAATCTTTCCGGGAAAAAGTAAAATTCAGAATGTGGCTATGAAGTAAAATAATAAACGTACCTCCTGGTCTGATTCACGTCCTTTGTCTTTTTTTACAGATAATTTAAGCAACTTGAAATGGTACGTGTTGCAAATTTTTTGCTCCAGAGACTCTTTTGTTACAGTTTTATTTACTGCCAATAAAAATTTATCTGAAACTTTTCCGTGGGTCTTGGTCTTACGTATCTTCAGATGAGCGGACAAATTGAAGGGAACAAAACATTCGTCCACTCGAATATTTGACTCTTTCCATGCTTTCGATAATTTTGGAATTTTTTGAAATTATATGTTTTTGCTTCATCGAAATACCATAGCGGAAGACAGTTTTGCGATCGTTAGTACTGTTTTTCCACAACTAAAAGCACATTATGTCTCGAGGAAGGCTAGTTGCGGCTCGACTCGGACATGATTAAACGTGTTGCGCGCGACGCGCACTCAAAAATATTCAAAATCTTCCGATCTGATCCAGTCTCCACTTTTATTAAATATGCGCTAGTTATATTGAGACATAGCGCATATGATAGTATTTTTCTCCAATTTGTACACTGAGGGGGCAAAAATGCGAAAATTGTGTTCCCGGAAGACCTGCAGGAGCCACCACCAGGAACATGGGCGATATCTTTATCGCCCCTCTCTAAAGACGACAGGAACCTCGGCGTTGCCTTGCAGTTCCGGGCCATGTGTCCCGTAGCACCGCATCTCCAACAGACATTCTTCCTGTCGGGGTTGCAGCAGCCCCGGGACCCATGGCCGTAGCCAAGGCACCTGAAGCATCGAGGGACTTCCGCATGTTCACGGATGCGGCACGCGACCCACCCGATCCTAATTTTACCCAGCTGAAGCAGACGCGCGGCGTCTGCCTCAGCTAGCCGGATCACTGCGGTCTTCACCCCACCAATGCGGGTGAAGAGCCTGAAGGACCCGTCAAGTGCCGGTCTGCCCAGTGCCAAGCACATAGCAGACAGAACCTCTTCTTTTTCAACGGTCTCGTCGAGGTCCCTAATTTCGAGGGACCTCGTCGAGACCAGGGCCAAAATTTCCGCCCTCTCCCGGACCGCCCGGTCGAGCTCCTTACGGAAGGCCGAAACGTCTCTCCCCTTTTTGAGGACCAGAAGGACTTCTTCCTTCCTGATCCTTCGGATAGACAGGACCTCAAGTCCTGCCTTCCGGGGGTCGACCTTCGCCTTCATTTCCTTCAAGATAATGAATTTTAAGTACAAGAGAATTCAGCATTTCATTCAGTTTTATCAAAAGTTTAAGTTGATATATTTCTCGAAAAAAAAAATTTCTACGAAAATCCCTTTACACGTCTTGGTTAATTTATTAAAAAGAAGCTATAACATTTTTTTATGCAAATCTAAATTCTGAAATCAAAATGGGTGTACGATTTGTAAAAGAATGTCCCATATCTACTATAAACCCTTTGAAGCACAATGAATCATATACCATATCATTTACTTTCTTAAAATCGGTTTTTTAATTATAAGATCTCAAATTAATTTTTTATGCATTCTAGTAACTTTTATACATAATTTGGTTTATATAATTGCAATAATGATGTATAAACACGAGTTTTAATAATTCTATAAATCTGGAAGGTGCTATAAATAAATAAAATGTTAAAAAATACTTTTTTTATAGAATAAATATAATTGGAGAAGATTATAGTAACTAGAAAGGTATTCTCTGAAATTCACCCAGACGCTATCGCTTACACTTTGCTTTCTTATATTAAGATCATAATTATAATTTCCTACTTAAGACGACCTTAACTGTAACTTGTACTCTAACTTGCAATGCTTAACAAGTTCTACGATTCAATATCATTATCATTTCCACGCTAGCTCCAGGATATTGACCGAACTAAGACACTTTGCTTGGATGAAATGAAACTGAATAAAAAATAAAGAAACGTTTGAAAACTGTCAAAGTTTTCGAACTGCGGTATTGTTAGCAAACAAAAATTCATTCTATATTATATCCCTACTTCCGGATCAGGGATTTTTCTTGGTAGTGCAACTCTTTTTGACACTAGTACATGAATAAAAGAATCGTTCAAAACCAGGCATCTTAATCGTGGTTTGAAACTACGATATCCGTCTTTTGAAACCACAATTTATCAGAGTTGAATAGTGCTATGATTATCGTCGTTTGAAACGACGCTGTTCGTGTCTTGAAACTATTGGATCATTAAGTATGAAGTTGGAAGTTTCTCATATATGGATTTTGACATTTAATATCTCTGACATTTTGCTTTGAGATTTTTTTGTTTCATACATTGTGAAGCTACGTTATTATCCTTTTGACTACGCTTTAAAATTTACAATTATCTTTTGAATAGCATTTTATGGAAAATATTTTGTAAAACTCTGGATATGTCGAAAATTTGTGCAATCTTCGAATATAAGTTTTGTTGTGGAACCAACGCATCGGGAACAGCTCATACAATTAATAGTGTTTTGGAGAAGTTCCAACGAGACATAGCACAGTATCGTTTTCGTTTGCGAAATTTCGTTCTGCGGATTCGAGTCTTGAAAATGAACCACGTGAAGGCCCCCAACCCGAAGTAAATAATGATAAACTGAAAGCTATTGTAGAGAGTGATACATCTCAAACTACTCGTAAGTTAGCATCAATATTTGGTATTTATATCCCAACCACATTGGACCATTTGCCTCAATCAACAATGTAAAAAAGCTGGACAGATGGGTTTCGCACGAATTAAACGCACATCAGATAAAAAAACGTTTTGATGCTTGTGTTTCTTTGCTTTCGCGGAATAAAGGAGAGCATTTTCTAAATCATATCGTTACTTGTGATAAAAAATAGATCCTCAATGATAATCGTTAGCGTTCAACAAGTTGGTTCGATAATGATAAATCACTAAAACACAGCCCAAAACCAAACATTCATCAAAAGAAGCTCATGGTTATTGCTTGGTGTATTAGCCTCGGTTCAATCCATTATAGCTTCATAAAAACTGGTAAATCGATCACAGCAGAGGTCTACTGGAACCAACTAGGCAACATGATGAAAAATTTAGCAAAAAAACAGCCGAGATTATTGAATAGAGACAGGCTCATTCTCCTATATAATTACGGTTGCCCACACACTGCAAATCGGATGCAATTAAAATTACTGGAATTAGATTTGGAAACTATTGAACATCCTCCGTATTCATCGGACCTTTCACTAAATGATTATTATTTGTTTTGGAATTTGGATAACCTCTTACAAGGAAAAATATTCAATTCCCAACAAGCTTTCAAAGACGCCTTTCGCGCTTTCATCGGTTCTCGTTCTCCAGGCTTCTATACAAAAGGCAAAAGTATATCAATGCCTCAGAAGCATACTTGTAATAATTAAAAAGTTATTTTATTTGAACAACAATAAAGCAAACTTTTGAATCCAAACTTCCAACTTCATACTTAATGACCCAATACGTGCGGAGGGCATCCGCGAATATATACTCGCGACGTTCGTCCTGGCTTGAAATCACAGAGCACTTTTGTGGATGAAACGACGATATTCGTGGTTTTATACCACAATAGCGTCCAGATCTCAAATGACGGAATACCTGCGTGCTTTTAAACGACATTATTTCTCCGGGTATATTTAACAAATTTCCGAATAGGTAAATGTGTTATAATTGAATAGTTTGACTCAGTAATGATATTGATTTCAGGAATTGTTGGATATTAGATCCATTGAATCCAGATTCAAGTCATTTTTATCGAACAATATATCTGACACGATCTTCATCTGTTAAGATAACAGTGGATCTATCTCATCCTGTGGGTGTTCCGCAAATAAATCTTTTAGGAAGCGAATCTATAATATCTGAACACCGTGACAAACTTGCAAAGAGAATACAGGTATGAACCTAACTGTCTTAATGTCATAAGCTAGGTTGTCTACGCGACTACCCTAGCGAACCGGCCGAACGTTAGGTTTTCGCTGTAGCAAAACCTAGCGAACCGGTCGGTCGAACGCTAGGTGTACGCTGTAGCAAAACCTAGCGTTCGGCCGGTTCGCTAGGGTAGAATTATAAATTTTTGGTGTTTTAAGTAATATAACAACAGATATTACCGAAAGTTTGAATAGTTCAATAGAAATTGTTACTACGCATGGTTCTCCAATTATTTTAAATTTTCATACCATAGAATAGGTTAAATTTAATTTAAATTAAGGTTTGAAGATTTAATTCAAATGAAATCTTCAGTATCAATGAATCAGCGTGTAATTCCACATTCAATAGAAGGTACAAATTTCAAGTAATTATACATATAAATGTAATTTGTATAATGAAAATTACGAAAATATTAAAATGTATAAAACATTGTATAAAATGAGAACAAATTTTGAGAAAATCAACAATAAAAAAACTACAAAGTGTCTTATACACGTGTACGTGTGTACAAATACACGCGACAAAAATGCGATCGTTTAGGAGTCGCTTCCTTACTGTATAAATGTATTTTGTTATAAAGCCTGTACCATAGTACTACTAAAGTATAAGTTATATTATGAATTGTTTTTATACATATATTTATATATAAATCATTTTTTGAAAAACTTGATTTTTCCCTTGGACGTTCGCATATGATCAACCCTATTATGGTCTTTACAAAATCTATTTTTGCCAATTTATAGCAACAGTCTAAATTTTCAATTTATATTTCCCAGGTATGGAATTCAGAATGTACTTTACTACAAAATTTATCATTTGTGCTTGAAATGCATAAGTTCCCTCAAGCTCCAACACCGGTACATTATCAATTACAAAGAGGTATTGTAGATGACGATGAGTGCTTCATTTGTTTCATAAAAGAATCAGATCGTGGTCAGCAGCCAAATATAATTTGTGTAAACGAACTATGTAATAAACATTACCACTTAGGCTGCCTACAACAGGTAATGTGCAAAAAATTTATATGTTTATAGCAACACGAAAATTGATTGATAAGTCGGTACAAAAATAAAAACAACGTAATTTTCTGATACAAGCTTTTTTTATTCTCCAACGTAGTCTCCTTTTAGGCGTATGTACTCATCAAAAGAAGCTCATGGTTACTGCTTGGTGTATCAGTCACGGTTCAATCCGTCATGAACCAAGCTTAGACATATGGTAAACGAGCCGTTTTGACACAGTAGTGATTTTGTTTTGGCGTCAAATACTTTTGGTTGTATGAAAATGTCTGATTTTGTGCCAAATAATCGTCATTTGCGGGAAGTGTTGATTTTCTTCTTTCATTCGAAGAAAACGGCGACTGAAGCACATCGAGAGCTCCAAAAAGTTTACGGAGATATTGCTCTAAGTGAAACAACGTGCCGTAGTTGGTTCCGTCGCTTCAAAGACGGTGATTTCGATGTTGACGACCGTCTGTGTGAAGGAAGGCCAAAAACCTTTAAAGACGCTGATGTTATTTATTATGAGCTGTTGAAACCGAACGAAACCATCACAGGGGAACGGTATCGAACGCAATTGATGCTTTTGAGCCGAGTACTGCGCAAAAACTGCCACAATACGAGCAGAGGCACGATAAAGTGATTATACAGCATGACAACGCTCGGCCTCACGTTCCCAAACCCGTTAAAACCTACCTGAAAACGCTCAAATGGGAAGTCCAACCCCACCCGCCGTATTCCGCAAATATTGCCCCGTCTGATTATTACTTGTTTCGGTCGATGGCACATAGTCTGGCTGATTAGCAGTTCCGCTCATATGAAGACATCGAAAAATGGCTCGATTCGTGGATACCCTCAAAAGATGAACACTTTTACCGTAAAGGTATTCGAGCTCTACCAGAAAGATGGGCAAAAGTTGTAACTAACGATGGGCAATATTTTGAATGATTCATTTGTAACCATTTTTTCACATTAAAGTTGCATTTTTATCATAAAAAACAGCGAGAACTTAGTTGCGCACCTAATATACCATATATGGTCTGTTACATGTTCATAAAAATAATAAATATTCAGAAACTTAAAATGGTGGATCCAATATTACGAAGGAAAATGTAATGAGTTCCGTTGTTATATTTGGTACTCGGGAGTTTTCAGGGTCTTTGATCCAAGCTCAAATATCAGAAATTCAAAATTGCGGATGCAATATGCCGGACGGAAATGTAAAAATTGACATTATATTATGAAGTATGATCTCAAGAATATGTAATGACTTTCATAAGGAAATGATATATTCATACAAACTTTAAATATACTTTGTAGCCATCGTTCGCTCGAACGAAATGTGTCAAGAAGGCCATATATCTTTAACGCCATGAAACTCGATTTTAGCAGTTTGAGTGATCTCATTATCATTTATGACAACAGAAGCTTCAGTTGGAAATCCAATATTTCACGGGAGAATAAAACACATCGACTTCCGTCATCACTTAATTAGAAATGTGTTAAGGGAGGAGCCTCATGTTTTTTGTTATTCTCATCAAAAATTCATTTACTATCTCAAGAATGTATCCTTAAAGTTTTAAACTCAAGAGAAAGTTCTAAAGGTCTCTAAGAGGTATTATTATAAATCACTCTGAACTCTACTTTCCTAGGCTGAAAACTTGATTTCTAGAATTGATATTCTTTAACTTATTAGCCATCGAATGAACCTAAACATACATTTAACTTGTTATAGTAAATATTATTATTATCGATTTATTTATAATAAAAAAGGTCATTTGTTTTTAAATGTTCCCAAATTTCGAATTATCCGTTTTTTTGCTATATTTAGGTTCATTTGAATCGGAAGGACTAACTGCAATCAAAAAAATTTGATTAATTTATTTTAGTCAATTACAAGGACTTGGGTGTTCCCCTGCGCAAATTGAAGGAGTGGACTTCGAACAGCTGTAGCGCCAACATTTTTGATTTTTTCTACTAGAAAAAATTTTCAAATACATTGTAAAGTCCATATTATCGTGTACTTTATTCTGATTTGATAAATGTCCTCATTTTGCAGGAAAAAATTCTCAAAAAAACAGTCGTTTACATCAGGCTTCCCCCTTAGTTACAATAAAACGTGTTCTCGGTAAAATAGGTTTTAAATCGAAGTCAAGTCGCTAATTTCTCAACAAAGCGATTTCCTAGAATTAAACATGAGTTTTAGATGACTCCAGCCGGACTACGTAAATTAAACATGTGATGTTTTTTTAATTATATATTTTCAATAGGGTATCTATTTTTGACGGCACGCGCGCATGCTAAGCAGTTTACAACTAAATTATGATAGCAAATGATAATAATTGTTTTTAAATTTCTGTTCCAGTGGTTGGAATCAACTGGTCGGAATCCTGCTGCGTTTAACCAAATTCATGGAGAATGTCCCCACTGCGGAGAAACCATAGCGTGTGAACTATAAATAGATTGCATGTTCTTCTTTAACTATTTTTATTTTCACTTCCTTTCACGTTAAACTATTACTATGGCCTCAAGCCTTATTGATTGTTCCAATAAGCTTATCAGACTGCGAGTTTGTACCGAACTTGATTTTCCTTGAAAAATGTCTATCCCAATAACTGTCTAACAAGATATTCTTGGTCAAATTATGCATGAAACAACACACCATACTCTATTCTTTGAAAGTCTAAATTACTATATATTCTATATGCTCTGAAGATGTGATATCTAGAATAGATTTTGAGTTCTTTCTTTCAGCTAGGTTTGGTACAGCCGGTGAGAGTAGGTATGATCGGGTAAAAACAGTTTGCAATCCCCCCCCCCCCCCTCTCTCTCTCTCTCTCTCTCTCTCTCTCTCCCCCCCCCCCCTCTCTCGGCATCCTTTTCCCCATTTTCCTCCCTCGGATAACGACCTCGTTATGACTTATTTCGAGCCAGGGCCTTGCCCATTGATGAATAAATTGTAGCTCTAATTAATTTATGCCCTGCTTGATTTATTTTAGTATTTTGTTTGCACAAGAGCTCCTATGTTAAAATGTATAGTTTAATAAATGTTAAAAGCTTCGAAGCAAAATATCGATTAATATATTTTATGTGCCTCCGGTGCGTAAACTCGTTTTTACGCTACAGTTGAGAGTAGCGCAATGTAATGCAATGGAATGTAATGTAAAATTTGAACTGCGCATGCGCCTATTACGATACGCTACTCCTGCTACTACACAAGATCGAGAAAATCACAATGGCTGGAAGTATTCGCGAAATGTCAAGTGAGATGGGCGACAACCATGGCAATTTCGACCTTTTCAGATTGGATTCGAGTGTACGCATAAAAACTCGTATATGCGCTGAAGTAAAAAAAAAGTAGAATATGTGCCAATTTACGCAATTCGGGCGATTACAAGACTCGCTTAAAATGCTCGCAGGACCGATCGCGCCTCGGCTTCAATTTTCTGCGAGCATTTTCGCTCGTCGCGTAATAACCCTCATTATGCGCCTAGGCACATAATATACTATTTTTAGTATGGTAAATAAACTATTTCAAATAACAAATTATGCCTAAAATACTTTATATTAAAATGTTATACAGTAAAACCTCATTTATCGGGACGCCTTTGAAATGTAAACACTTCGTTTATCGGGATTTGGAGGGGCTCCCCACTACCACCTACAGTCTCATGGTGGGTTGCCATGACTCTTATTGTATGTTGACATTTAGTAATGGTTATATACAGAAGTCGTAATGTATTTGCAAATTTTGTAAATTTATTTGGTTTTTCATGATGGAAAATGAAGATAGAAATACAAACGAAGGTATGTAAAAAAATTGACATAATAAAACTCCTGCAAATGAAACATCTAGAAACTGTCACTATGTCACTATGTACAAGGAGTGGTGGCTGGAGGAGAAACAAAATGTCCCAATAAATGAGGTTGCGAGATCCCGATAAGTGAAGATCCCGATAAATGAGTGTCCCGATAAATGAGGTTTTACTGTAAATATAAAGAACATGAATTGTATTTAAATTTACACACAAAATTACACACTAAGATTTTTTTGGTAGAAAGCAACATGAAAAAACATTAAATTCCAATAAAATATTTTTTTAAGTTTTTGAAATATGTAACATTTTTTATGAAATGTCGTTTTCGAATCCCAAGTGCGAATAAAAGGTGTCATTGTTTAAAAAGAAATCATACCTAAATTTGAATACGAAATTACATCATGAGATTTCTCTGCTATGAAGTAAAGTTGAAGACTATTTCGTTTGAATAAAATGCTTCGAAACAAATTTTGTTTAAATAATAGTTTTGTCGATAAATATTACGGAAATGCCTGTTAAAATCAACATTTTAAAGAAAATTGCTTATTTTATTAATTTTACTGGCATTTTGGTAATGATTATCAGCAAATGTATTATACTTTCCAAAAAGCGGTGAATTGTATTAAAATATCTACTAAATTTGCAAAAATTTTGTGCTAGAACTATTTAAAATTGTTGACTTGGTAAAATTATGTATGTTTTCCTGACTCCGCGCAAAAAAAGCGCAAAAGGCACGCCATTTAATTATTTATGGAATATTTAATTTAAATTTAAATTATTTAATAATAACTTCAATTATTTGATTTTATATATTTTGAAAAATATTTGCCCAAAAAAAATGCCTGAAAAATTTTGTTAAATTTTTAGAATGATTTAGACACTTCAAATATAATTTTGCATTAACATTTGAAAGTCAATAAATGTTAATAATTAAAAAAATATATATCGATGTAAAATTTGTGTAGCTTTCAAATCTATTATTGTAATTTAAAAATTATGCACAAAATTGTGTTTTACAATAAATATGAGGTTCAAGTTTAAAATTAATATTGTGTTTTTGTTGTATATGCAGAGACTCTTAATTTGAAAATTCAAATCCTCTATAGGAAAGACAAAAATCAGCTTTTTAGGAAATGTATTGAAGTATTTAAGAGCTAGGTATTTTCTGCTCAAAATTTGCGAATTTGATAATAGTAGAGGGGGTGGTTCTTTACCAAGGGAAAAGATAATCAAAAGACACTGCTAATTATTAAAAATTAAACCAAATGAACAATTCAATGTTTAATATTTATTCAAAATAACATGAATTCGTTGAATCATAAGTATATTGTTTCATGATGAAATGAGGTTACATAATAATTAAGAGGATATAGAAGGCAAATTTATATAATATAAATTTATCGAATGACACAAATAATTTTAGGGAAGAAAGGGAAGAACTAACTCGAATAGTTAGGACCTTTCCGTCCGATATTCAAGACTCGGACATTGAAATTCAATTTTAATAATTTGGAATAAATGAGTTTAGCTTTATTAAATCATAACTTCTCGAAAGGTAATTGAAAATAAATCTCACCAACAGAAGTAAAATCCAATAATTTCCGGATCTTTAATAGGTAAATAGAATAAAGGATTCACAATCCTTTAAATAAGGCGGGGTCTTTATAATAGATCTGTTTTATTTAAGCTAACCGAAAGAAAACTTTAAATAGGTCTTCACTCTTTGGAAGCTGCTGACGAAAAGGTGAAGAATTTCCAACTTTATTTATTTCCTTGACGACTAATGTTATATATCCACAGGTTACAGCTGTGCTTTGTTTTCAAATTATATTGGCTGAAATTCGATGCATTCCTATAAATCCAATGACTAATTCAGGGACGTAATCTTGAAGACGATCAATCTTCACAAAAGAATTACTTCTGAATTAAATAATTAAATTCTTATTAATTCGGTCCAGACGATGGTAGATTATCATTGCGCTTCTCCAATATCAGCAATCAAACAGGCTGGCTACCAAAGCATCAAGAAAATAATCTGATCGGGTTGGCACGCAGAAACATTAATCTACTGATACGGGCCTGGCTTCCACCGGCAACAGAAGATTCATAACGTATAGCTTGAATATAATGATAAAACCTTCCAAGGACATGGGATCTTGAATTTCACGCCAGGTGAAGAAGTCATTTTGTACCAAGGCACCAGCAAATGTACAAATGGCATTTCAAAATTTACGAATTACTCCTTGGGTACGACCAGAAGTAATTCACATCCACACTTGAGATAGGTTAGGACAGGATGGCGGGAATATTCAAATAGAGAAGGAACACAGGAAGCAGGAGAAAATTCATTTTAATATTTTCTAAAGTCAATACAAATCTTTTCTTATACTTCTTTTTCTTCCAAATTCAGCCTCGATGTCAGAATTTCATAAAATAAAGAAAATTCAAACGGAATTAGTACTTAAAATTAAAGGGTCTAAAGTATGTCCAAATCTTGAAATACCGTGCAGCTTCCAAAATTGCAAAATGTAATGTCTTTTATATAATAATCAAAATTTTCTATAATCTTTCAATTAGACAGGTTAAGAAAATAATTTATTAATTAAGGAAAACAACTTTTGTGAGTTGCAAAATTTTGCAACGTCACAATATCTACTCAAAATTCAATTTGTAAAAATAAGTACTCAACTTCCTGTAAATTTTACTAAACTTTTTTCTGCGTGTGCAACTTATAAATTCGCTAAGGAATGTCTGTTAAACTAATAAAATAAGAAATTTTCTTCAAAATGTTAATTTTAACAGGGATTTCCGTAATGTTTATCGATAAAACTATCATTCAAAAAAATGCGTTAAATAATTAATAATTTTGCTTCATACCAAAGAAATTTCAGTTTTATTTTGTATGCATATTTAAAAATAGTGTATATATATTTATTAAATATTTTAACCCTTTATTTACACTATTATATTGACAAAATATAATAAAATATATATTAAAAAATTTGTTTTGAAGCACTTTATTTCAACGAAATATTCTTCAACTTTACTTCACAGCAGAGAAATCTTATGATGTAATTTCGTATCCAAATTTAGGGATGATTTCTTTTCAAACAATGAAACCTTTTATTCGCACTTGTGATTCGAAAACGACATTTCATAAAAAATGTTACATATTTCAAAAGCTTCAAAAAATATTTTATTGGAATCTAATGTTTTTTATGTTGCTTTCTATCAAAAAAATCTTATTGTGTAATTTTGTGTAAATTTAAATACAATTTATGTTTTTTATATTTATAACATTTTAATATAAAGTATTTTAGGCATAATTTTTTATTTGAAATAGTTTATTTACAATACTAAAAAATATATAAATCTCTATTTTGTTTTGAAGCTTTTAACATTTATTGAACTATACATTTTACTGAACACTTTTTTTCTCAAGTGTTTAAATCATCTTAAAATTCGAACAAAATCTTTTAGATATTCATTGTAGATGAAGGTTTTTTAAAGAATCTAAAAAAGGAGGGTAAATTAAAAAAAATTATTAAATTATTAAATTATCTATTTAGTCATTTTAAATATGTCGTCTGCTTCGCGCCACGCTTGAACGAAGTTTGATTGTGTGCAGATCCACACGGGTCAGTGGTGGAGGCCGAAAACGTCCACATTCTGCGTATACTCGCGTGGTTTCACATTCTTACGGCTAAGTGACAGTAAGTGTTCCTCTTGCTAGGCAAACATGGTTCAGCCTTTGCTTCTGGACTAGTGATGTGCCGATACCGCCATTTTTGGTCACTGGTAATTTCTTACCAGTAAATCGGCAGTAAAACTGGTAATTCGTTATTTACTCTGTTATTGGCAAAAAGTTTTGAAGGATGACGCGCTGGAATACTTTTTTTCAAAAGAAAAGTAGCTATTATAAGAATAAATGTCTGTAAAGTAATTTGGAGATAAGAACAACGAAACTTTATTACTCTATTCTGTCAAATGGATATAGCAGAACAAGCATGTATAAACTAATTATGAAATGAGAACTTTAAAAAAAAAATAATATTACATAAACTTTTATTGTAACTTATATGGGACATTCCTTTGCAAATCGTACGGATTTCAAAAAAAAAGATTGTTCACATTTTCACATTAACTACAGACATTAGTAATTTAATTGTTTGAACAATTTCCGCATGTTTGCCCGCTCAGTGAAAAAATGTGGAAAAAGAAGTATTATATGCGCTATGTCACAATGTAACTAGGGCATATTTAATAAAATTGGAAACTCAATAATATCGGAAGATATTAAATATTTTTCCACATTTTTTCACTGAGGGGGCAAACATGCGAAAATTGTTTAAACAATGAAACTAAAAATATGTAAGATTGATCTCTTTAAGTTGACCCCGCTGTGATTGATATAACCAAAAAGTTATAAATTTCCTATGATGCCATGTTTTATGTTTAACGTTCGATAGCAACATGCAAGTTATGGCATACCAGTTCGTTTCCTTTTAAGTTTTAATAAAAAATGAATAAATAAAAATACGTTATTTCTATCTTACCTTCTCTTATTTAACAACCTCTCTGTTGAAAAATAACAGGGAAAAACACGCAAATATTCTATAATAGGAACATAGTTCCACCGAGATGAATCCTCTTACAATAGATTTTGATCAGGGAAATCAGCTTGAAAATAAGGGATACTAAAACTTGTTGCAACCCTGATGTGTGTTGGAATTTTCAGATCTTCTGTTAATAATATTATTGCTGGGATCAAACTAGATTTTTAAATATTTAGTTTTATTGACGTTTGATCACTGGAAGTGGATGCTAGTAATTCTTGACCTATACTTTCCTCACTGCATCTGTGCTAGGGAGAGCTTTGGGTAGAAAATGATTGTTGCGATTGTTGTACCTTTATTGTAAAAAATTTTTATCATTATTTCTGTAATTATTATTTTTATTTTGTCAAAAATGATTGTTGTTATCACCGAAATTATAATTTTTATTTATTAAAAAATTATTGTGATTATTTCTCAAAAAATTATTATTATTATTGCTTTCTTGTCCATTAAATTTATAATATCTTTGTTGTTTGGGATGAGAGAAATTTTGATGTTATTTATTAAGAACTGCTTCTTGAACTTTAATCAAATGAAAACATTTTTAAGTTTTATGACCTGGATTTTTACAAAATGAACAAATAATGTTATCTTCACGTGGTACATTAAACCGAATAATTTTACTATTTATATTATTAATTGGTTCGTCAGTTTTCTAATATTTATAAATTCAATTTATCCGCAGTGTAAAATTTGGAACCCCTGTATAAAGCATTGAATTACGTCCTTTTCAAGATTTTACTAAAATGTGTTGTCTACCTGACCGTCATTATTGAGTCTGTGAGCATCTTCAATTTTGTCAGCAATTTATTTAATCCTAGCGGCATTGGAAAGTGAGTTTTTTCATTCCCACATGAATGTATTACGTAATTTTCCCTGTAACTGGTATACGCTTTTCCAGAGAAATATACTCTTTTTAGTTTTTCTATTACTGGCACCATGCGCAATTGTCAGTGTCAATTTTTTAGAAAAGCACAACTTTTATTACTTTGTAAATTGACATAAACTTCAGAAATTATGAAATTCTTATATTTGATAATTTAGAATTCAGTAATTAATTTATTAAAAATCTCTTCATTTAAAAACTTTTGTTAGCTTTATATAAAATTGTTGGCGAAACAAGGCGCAGCAATTTCTCACACAGCCGTGTATTTTCTATGGATAAAATTTACCCGAAATTTTTTTGGAAATATCGCAAGTGCTGTTAAATTTATGAGGTTAGACAGCGTTATACATGTAGGTTTTTTTTTATTTTTATTTTTTTTATTGGTGAGGAGGAAAAATGGCGAAATCTTTTATAGACGTTGTACAGGACTCTCCTAGGACGGGTCTAGGCATACCTGTTAAAACCAGAAAACCCCCTCTCACGAACCAATGCACCGCCCGCGGAACCGCTTTTCGGCTTCAAACTTCGCGAGCAGTTGGTTCCAGCTTAAAGTCGCGTACGACTCCTCCGTCGTCCGCTCGCCCGGGACTCCCATCCGCGGGCACTCGCCCGTTAGGCAGGCCGGCCAACCGCGCCAACCAGGAAAGGAACAAGAAGATTCCTCCCCCGGTCGACGCGAACAGCCAAGTCCGCCCAAGACGCAGGACCGCGGGTGTAGGCCCCGATGCGATTTCTACTGGCCCCCATTGTTGCCGCGCTCTGCACGCTCATCGAGCCCCCTCGCCTTCATCACCAGGGTGACGAATGACTCGACAAACATCCAAATCCGCTCAGACAGGAGCATGAGAGAGACCATCGTGTCAGGAGTGAGCTCGGCACCCGCTGCCCGACCGAGGGCCTCCCTTGCCGCGCCCCACTTTGCGCAGACGAAGAGTGCGTGCTCTGCATTATCCACAAGGGAACCGCAGTAGAGGCACGACTCATCGTCTCTTTTCTTGAAGCGCTTCAGGTACGCATTAAAGCAACCATGGCCCGAAAGCGCTTGCGCCAGGTAAAAGCCGACTTGACCGTGCTTTCCATCCAGCCAGGTGGCGAGCTCCGGGATCAGACGGTGTGTCCATCTCCCGGTTTGGTCACCATGCCATCTCGTCTGCCATTTCTCGACGAGTCTGCGCCTTCCATCCTTGCGGATGTCCTCCTTCGCGCGAGCGATTTCCTGCAGGTCTGCGCAGGTAAGCTCCTTGCGAAGCTGAAAGGTCTGCTGCCTTTCCTCCGCCAATAAATCTATTGGCGGGACGCTCGCCAGGACCAGCACAGCACTCGTCGACACAGTTCGGTATGCTGAGACAATTCTCATCACCACACCTCTCTGTGCCGAGAACAGCTTCTTCAGGATAGCATGGTTGTTAAGGGCATTTGATGGTCATTTGATGATGGATGGCTTTGGCAGTCGCGATCTGCGGTGTTCGCCGAAGCTAAGCCTTCGATCCAACTGCACACCCAGGTACTTAATGCTTTTTTTCCACTTGATTTCATGTTCCCCGAGAACGATCCTCGGGTATTTGAAGGATCTCCTGTCTGACCAGCAAAGCCTCGGTCTTCTCAGGGACCATTTTCAGGCATCTGCTATCCAACCAACGCTTTGCCCGCCACAGACTATCATTGATCCTCAGCTCCAGGATTTTGACGTCGTCAGCGGCGCACACGACAAGTGCGTCATCCGCGAAGCCGATGATGCTCGTTCCAGCAGGCAGGTCCATGCGCAGGAAATCGTCGTACATGACGTTCCAGACGAGTGGACCTACCCGCGACCCTTGAGGGGCGCCACATGTCATCTCTTCCTTGAGAGACCATTTGTCGCCCTCGTATATCACCCACCTGTCGCTCAGATAGTCATCTATCATTCGTAACAGGTAGTCTGGAACCTTTTTCCGCACCATCGCCTCGATGCAGATGTTCCATCTCGCGGTATTGAACGCATTGCGTATGTCAATGCTGATCAACGCGCAGAATCCCTTGCGCTTACCAGTTCCTCTTCTTGCTTTAGTGGCGATGTCCACCACTGCCTGGATGGCGTCAACTGTGGACCTGCCTTTCCGAAAGCCGAACTGGTTTTCCGAGAGACCATTCTCGCGGACCATGTGACCCTGTAGTCTTTGTAGGATCATTTCCTCCAGAAGTTTCCCCATCGTATCCAACAGGCATATTGGTCTATACGATGAGGCATCCCCTAGAGGTTTGTTGCCTTTCCTCAGCAGGACCAACCTCTGCTTCTTCCAGTCTGCGAAGAACTTCGCCTCCCGAAGACAGGAGTTGAAGACTTCTAGGAGGATCTCCGGGTATACCCCGATCACCTCTTTGAGGATCTCGTTCGGCAACCCGTCGATCCCCGGCGCTGTGTTTACCTTGAGCCTTCCACCCGCTCTCTTTAGTTCTTCGAGAGTGAAGAGTTCTTCGCCCCGGACCACGCAGGAACTTCGGTCCTGTCTTTGGAACGGCTCTACATGCGGAAACAAGCTTCGCACGATGTACTTGACACGATCGGCACTATCCAGGCCCGGGGTCTTTCTTCTAGTCACCAATCTCTTAGTGACTATTTTGAAGGCGAGACCCCATGGATCCTTCACGACCTCAACGATCAAGTCTTTCCAGCACTGAAGTCGGCTTTTTTTTATGCCTTGCCTCAGAGCTGATTTTGCTTTTTTCCATGCCTCGCGCAGCAGAGGATCACCCTTTGAGCGGGTAAAACTCCGCCGCGCTGTAAGGCACTTTCGACGCAGGACGGACAACTGGTCGCTCCACCAGTACATCGAGTCCCCGGTACGCCTGTGCCCGCGGCTAGGCACGGAGTGGTCGCATGCTGCGACCACTTTCCGCCTCGCCGCCCGCACAGTGTCCTCCAACGACCCAGCAGACCTTGCCCAACCAAGCTCATCTATGAGCCTGGTTTTTTCAAGATGTTCGCGAAGCTTGTCTTCGCTGAGTCGTTTTGTGTTCCAGGAGGGGCTTCTTACCTTGCCGCCCCTTCCCGTATTCACTGGGTGACTCCGTTCCTGGATGCTAAACTCAATGCACCGGTGGTCACTCAATGTTATTACATCGAGGACGCACCAGTCGCCTATCCTGGAGGCAAGACGGGGCGCGGCAATTGTGAGGTCGATAATCGACCCCCCCGCTCCTCGTCTGAACGTAAAATCCCTGCCCCGATTCAATACAATCAGGTCATTCCTGGCGACCATCTCACCGTCCAAGATTCCCCTCCTGTCCAGACGGGCTTCTCCCCACTCGGGCGACTTACTGTTAAAGTCACCCGCAATAAGGGACCGCCCACTAGCCTCTTTGAGGCTTTCCTCAAGGAGGAGGATCTGGGTTTCGAAGATCTCGAAAGGATCGTTGGGGGAGAAGTAGCAGCTGCACACACGTACCCCCGCCACCTCTACCCAAACGAACCCCGCGTCGGTCTCCAGGAACTCCGCGATGCTCAAATCAGGGCTGCAGACAAGGATCCCAGCCCTCCTTGATGCATCCTGGTACCAAGTAGAGTTTTCGGACCATTTGTGTTGCTCACTAATGAGCAACACATCGGCTCTCCTCTCCCTGGCAGTCTGCATCAGAAGGTTCTGGGCTTCCTTCCCTCTCCCGAGGTTGAGCTGTAAAAATTTCACTTTCCACCTCTCAACCTCCGGAGCTCCGCCCTGAATATTGGGCAAGAACCGCTCCCCGAAGCATGGGCGACATCTTTTTCGCCCCTATCAGTACAAGTCAGGCACCGAGGGGGAGCCTTGCACTCCTTGGCCACGTGTGACGCGCCCCCACACCTCCAGCAGGCATCCTTCCTGCCTGGAAGCGTGCAGCCACGCGACACATGGCCGTATCCCTGGCACCTGAAGCACCGGGCAACCTCGACATGCTCTCGGATGCGGCAGTTCACCCACCCTACCCTTAGTCTACCAAACCCGAGCAAGCTCCGGGCGTCCGCCTCGGTTAAACGGACCACTGCAGTCTGCACACCGCCAAATCGTTTGTACAGCCTGCACTGGTCCCCGAGGTCTGGCTTGCCCAGTGCGATGCAAAGCGCGGCAACAACCTCTTCTCTTGTGACTGTCTCGTCGAGGTCCCTAACTTCAAGGGACCTCTTCGAGACCAAAGATTTAACTTCGGCGTTCTCTCCGACCGCCTGGTCGAGCGCCTTTTCGAAGGTCGAGACGTCACCCCCCTTTCTGAGGACCAGGAGAATCTCCACCCCCTGGTTCTCCGAATGGAGAGGACCTCCGCCCCTGCGTTTTGGGGGTTTACTTTCACCTTCATAGCCTTCAGGATATCGGCGTAGGACTCTCCATCCTTCGCCGACACCCTGATAGCGTCGCCCGACCGTGCGGCCGGAGAGCGCCTCGCCAACTTCACCTTTGTTTTAGGTTCCTGCGCAGATGGCACAGAAACCTCTTTTTTCTTCTCTTTTTTAATTTTTTTCTCTTTTCTCTTCTCCACCAGCTACCATTCCCCATCCTTTTTTGGGGTTTGGCTTCTGGTGGCCGCAGCGTAAGTTGGCGATATGCCGCCCTTCCCTTTCTTGGGAAGCCGATCTTCGGGGGGAGAAGGAGCAACCCTCTTCTCCCCCTTTGTCAGCTTTTTTGGGGTATCTTCCGGAGACTGCGCTCTGCGTCTCTACGCAGAGCGCAGTCTCCGGAAGATACCCATCTTTTTGACGGCGGGGTGGGATTCCATCCTTTTCTGGATTTCCACCCCGCTCTCTAGTAAGCACTTGTGGGTGTTGAACATTCCGCTCAACACCTCCGTAGCCTCACTCACACTGTCCTTAACATGGCCAGGGTTGTTTCTCAGCATACCCTGCTGGATAACGCTGAGAGCCCTGGCCAACCTCTCCATTTTCTTACTTTGCTCCTTCAGGAACTGAAGGACGTCTTTCCATCCATCAGCCCCTGGAGGAGTGTGTGAGTGCGCATCAGGCGCCTTCACCGCTTCATCTCTTTTATTATTTTCAGAATTCATATTAATCTCGTCGTGTCTTAAGACGGTTCGCCCATCATGGGAGCCCTACCGCAGTAGGGCTACTATCTCCGCCTGTATAGATCCCTAGTTATGTGCACCGAAACCGAGAAGCGGCTTATCGGATGGTCCATCCTATCGGCACATTAAATGAAGCTAGTAAAAAAGGTTACGGGATAGGCCCGCGCCATAATGATGCTAAAGGTTTAACGTCACCCCTATCGACCGAGCGGTGCCGGGTCCGCCCCGACACCTGACCCGGACTTCAGGCTAGACGGTGTGCGATTTATCCTACGCAGCGTCGGGTATAAGGAAATACTGACCAGGTAATCCTTCATTCCTGCGCCCGGGCGTCCATGATTTCAACCCCGAAATTGGCTCCAGACAGTAGAAACGTGAGCGGTTTTCACAGTTTAACATGTGGTTTCACGGGATCTTTGCCCTTCGCGGCCGAACACCGGAGGGACTTACATTTACCCATATTACTTCCACAGAGGTAAGGTACTGACATCGCGTCCTACCCTGGTCGGGAGGCTACTACTCCTCCCTTGGCTAGTCTATCGGGAATATCCATCAGGCGCCGGCCGCAGCCCATTCACTCGGCAACGCATTCGTACTGGTATGTGTGGGTGTCGGTATCGTGCATGTGGTTGTGATGTGACCGCGAGAAGGGCACGAGGGAAGTTCAGCGCCACCGCCGCATGCGCATTTGGGTTGATACCCCGATTAAGGGGCCCCCCGCATTCACACTGTTTCCACTCATGCGGCATCAAGGAACCTGTTCAAGGTCCCCTGATGCTTTTTGCTCCACACCGCGTCCTCGCGCGTCCGAAGGTTGAGGAGAGACCATTCGAACGCGTGCGCCCGGCAGGCCCACCGCTAGGGAAAGTCTGTCTATAAGACTCCCTTGACGGCCATCCTGACGGCGACAGCCCAGCTGTTGGCAGAGTCCTTTCGGCTACTACCATTCGCGGGCTGCAGGACGCGTCTGCTCCGTGCATGGCCTCACACGTTCCTCTGGGTGAGACGCTGCCCTCCCGCGAAACGCCGTCTCGGGTATTGATTGTGTTGCGTTCAGTTTTGCTGTAAGTATGTAGTGTCATGTTGCTGTTTGTGTGTCCCCTCCTCCTTTGCTGAGTAAAAGTTGAGGTTCAAATCCTGTCAGCGTAAGATTAATTTCAACAGCGGTAATATATATTGTTCAGCGATGTGTAGTGATAGTGTACAATAGTATAATTTGTAATACAAATCAATAAAAAAGTATGTAAAAAAAGACAGCTTGCGAAAATAACTTTTTTTTCTTATTGCCTTTGATAGTCCATAAAAATTTCATTGGCTGACTGAAGTTTTCATGCACGAGTGCTGTGGGATCTTTATCTGCCCGTATTCAAAATTCCATATTAAATCTTAGAAATATCCAATCTTTGAACTTTATTTTCTGAAATGATACACAGAAATTATACATTTTGCGAATTCGGAATTTTCATTGACTTTCTATTGAATACTATTGGAAAGTTCTATACTTTTCCAGGAATGTTGATCTAACTGTACAAGAACGGTACTTCTAGTTTTAAGTAACTTTTGAACGTATCTGAAAGTCGAGCACTCTGTCATGTAAATTTCGCAGTACTTACACGGAGAAAAATAGTTGAAGTAATTTTACTCAACTCTGTCGATTAAACTTGGGACATAAGGACATTTGAACTTCTATTAAATCCTAGTCGGGTAAAATGAATTTTATAAATACCTAATTCACCCAAAGTGAATAACAATAAGCGTTACATAGGGAATAGTAAGGAGTTAAGTAAAACGTTATTGACGACAGGGCACCAACATGCGTCAGTGGGTTAACATGAAATGTATAAGTATATCACCGACGCTTTAGGTGCTTCACACCCTACACTTCTGAATTTTACTCAACTTTGATTAACTTTTGAGCATTTAATATGTCACAAATAATTACAATGATATTCAATAGCTTCTAACTTGTCCATATGTCCCAAATTTGATCGGAAGTTGAGTAAAATTACTTCAACTATTTTTCTCCGCGTACTTTTTCCGTGTAGAAGCGTTTCGGGTGATTGTGTGAAATGGAGAAAAGTGAAATTCGTAGTGAGATTGAATTCCTTTTTCTGAAACAGAAAAGAAAGGAACCGATGAGACTTGCGCTTATCGAAGAACCTGCTCACAACGTTGATTTAGTGGTCTGAAATGTATTGGGTTGACCATACAACTGATCGGTACTTAATGACAAATCACCAGAGATAAACCTGGGGGATATATATTATTGGATTTTCTAATATTGGAAGCAGTGGGAGTAAAGTCGCGCAAAAGTTATGAATGTCACATTCGTTCCAAGAATTGCGATTCCTTCCTACTTCTATCTTTGAAAATAGTCTAACATGAGTTCAACTTCGCGTTTGTATTCCTTCTCCTCTCTCTATTGCCCAACTTTATCTTTAAGTGACGAATAAATGCAAGTCGGACCTATCACACCTCCACTTACTTATCTGTACCTCACATTTGATACATTATGACCTATGAAGGTTGTTCTTTTGAGCGGAGTACGACGCTGATGGAAGTTGGGAAGTTACTGAAGATTTGTCAGAGAACAGGTGCTTTCATTTATAGAAGTGTTTTTTCTTTATAGATTCACAATTTGTCTCTCACTATTGCAATTTTTATTCCGTACATTCTATTTTTGTTTCGTCTAGATATTTAGGGTTTTTTTATAATCAATACATTTAGAACTTGTTGTTTATACATATAATATCGTGAATTCTTTTATTAATTTTACATAGATGATTATTATAAATACATGAATATTTATGTTCTCAGGACGTGACATCCCCTATTGAAAAAAACGATGTAATATACGATATTGCAAGCGACGTCGTGAAGGACGTCGTAAACGGCATCGCAAACGATGTCATAAACGATGTCGTATATGACGTCGCAATCGATGTTGTACATTGGGATAGTATACGATATCGTTTATGACATCGTTTCTGATGCCGTTACGACATCGTTTACGACTTGCAAAAAAAATGTCAATTAAATATTTTAAAACTTTTCATAAATTTAAACGAAAAAACTATATACAGCCGTTATAGAGTATGTTTGAAGTTTCTTACAGGAAAGGGGTAAAATTAATGGATACCAAAAAATAACATTTTAGATATTTATTTGTCGGAAGTTATTTAAAAAGTGAAGGTAAGTACATTTGATGTTCGAAGGTACGCACTTTATTACAAATATTATTTAACATAATTCTTTACAAATATGAAGACGATATTAAATAACGTGCTAAAGATTAGGTTTATGACTCAGTATTTTGCATATTGTATATGAGAGCGCTTTGTTTTAGTATTTATTTGGCATTCTTATAAATTATTGTTTTTTGGATAAAAAAATAATACCAGACTTTTGATACTTAAAAAAAAATTGTGCTTCGCTTAAGGTCAACTTTTTTCAAAATGCTTGTTTTCAATTACTAATACCTTTTTTTCATTTCGTTTTCGTAATCGTGGATCGTGTTTCTATTTTCATAGTAAAATATCAAACACTGATTTTATTTTATATTTGTAGATAATCAAAAATCCATCCAGGTTATTTTGTTTAGAAAATTTGTATTTCACCTCACCATTTACTTTTTTTTTCATTATATTGTATTCCAAATTTACATATTTTGGCGACAAAATCAGTTTTTTAAAATATGCTACAGTAACCTTTGATTATTTTTTTGAAAGTGTGTAAAAAATCAATTCCTCTTGTCCAAAAAATGTGTATTATTATTTTGTTAATAAAGTGGTCATATGTAATTGGTAACCTCAAACCATTGCACGAGGCCTTAATATTTCACTATAAAAAACACAATCCAATACTACCATAAGAAATACGAAACAGAATCAATTGAATAAAGAAGAAGCATTTTAAATGAAAATAGTCTTGAGCGACGATCCATAACATTTTTTTTTTCAAATTCTGATTTCTTACGTAGCAAATATATATATATATATATATATATAAATCACAATCATCAATAGTGCGCTTAAATTACTTGTATGATATAGAATATTTTATGGCAAGTGGAAGAACATTACTTAAGTCTGTTGCGTGCGTCGTAAATTTTTTGGGACAAATATCTTGATAGTTTTCCTACTCGTATAGCTCTCACTGCTCATGTAACGCCAGTGTTAGTGACTTTGTTGTACAGTAATTCTGTGAAAATAAATTGAAATCAACATTTGGAAATCGGGAACTAAATTCAATTTAATAGTTTTTAAATGAGGTGCTTGAAAAAAATTTGTCACGTATCTCACTTGATACATGTTGTTAAGGATTAGACTAATTTTATCTTTACTTTTACATTTAGTAATAGGGTTGGACGATCGATAAAAGCCGTTGCTAGACTAGTCGAGTTTGTTTGTTTGGTTTTGTTTTTCGCCAGTCGATTAAAAAATCTCTTTGAGTTGGTGCTTAATTTTTTGGAGCTCTTACGCTCAAGACTTTTGTATTTGCAAATCGTCGGATTTACGTAAAATTAAAATGTAATTGTTTAAATAAATTGTGTTGTTGAAATAGACAAATGTTATTACATTCGCCAATGGTTGCGCTCATAAGCGTTAGTTCGAACCTGAACTTTTTATAGATTTTGAAAATGGCGATCCTCATTTCTACACATTAATTTGGCGATCCTGCCAGGATACATTGGCATATAGTTTGAGATGACGCCGAAAAGCATCGTCTCGACGACATTTTGTCTATAATTTGCAGTTTAAAAGCCATTTGAGTGCATCAATTACATTCACTCTTAGTGCATTTTTTTTTTACTTTATCGATCTCTATCGCATATCAGCAAACACTGGGTTTGTTGGTTTCTCGCGAGTGATGAGAAATTTGTAAATTGGAAAAAATAAATCATCTATCATGGAAGAGTCCGCGCTAAAACAGTAGCTGGTTTACAGAACCGACTGCAACTAATATCACGAATTTGGGAATTGTGTGTAATTACGGACACACAAATTCAAAATTTAAGGACACCCTCGTTAAAGGATCCTTATTTCTTGCAAAAGCAGTTTGAGGAAGCTGAAAAATTCTTTCTGACTTACAATGATTATATTTTGAAGAGGAGTACCGAATTGGAAAACCAGAACGCCATGTCGTCTTCAGAATCCACATCGAATTCCCCTTCTCCGTCATTGCATCAGCATCACCAAGCCACACCGCTTCCAACGATAAATATTCCTATGTTTTCCGGTAAGTTAACAGATTGGGCAACTTTTCGGGATTATTTTACCTCGTTAATCATTCAAAATAATTCGCTTAATAATTTGCAAAGGTTACATTTTTTGAGATCGCTTTTGGAAGGTGAAGCCGCGTCATTGTTGAAAGGTATCTCGCTCACGGAAAATATTTTCGTTTCGGCATGGGATCGCTCATAAGACAGATTTGAAAATCATCGTGCTATTTTTCAAGCTGAATTAAAATCACTATTTGCAATTCAATCTATGAAAAATGATTCTTTGGTGGCGCTGAAAATTATTCGCAATATTGTAACCGAAAGAATCGCAGCATTAGAAAATTTAGGACGTTTCCCATCGTTGACCGTCGCGCCGGAAAACAGAAATCAATTAGATGGCGTTAGTGACATGTTAGTTTTCCTCGTGTCACAAAAGTTAGATGCTAATACTCGATTAGCTTGGGAATTGCAGTTAGGAAATACTACCGAATATCCACATTTTTCAATTCTTTTAAAATTTATTGACTCTCGAATTAGAGCTATGGAAGCTGTACAGCGTAATGATGAAAACAAACCAAAGTTAGAACCAGTTAGATCTCATGTCGTCTCGGATGGAAATCGTTGCCACATCGTTTTCACTTTTTTTAAAACTAAAAAATTGTGTTTAAATTGTTTAAGAAGTGGCCATTCTGTAAATTCTTGTCCAAGCTCATTTTCGTGCGCGCAATGTCAAGCGAAGCATCATACGCTATTACATTTTAAGCGAGATTATATCAATAAGGAATTGAAGCCTACAACAAACACGGGTGCAGACTCTGGTGCATCATTGCAACAAACAGATGCCTCCGAGGTTGCGCAGTTACTGCACATTGCTCCTAGGCAAATGAAACCCCATAACGTTCTCTTGGCAACCGCTAAAATTATCGTTTCTTCGGAATCGGGACGTTCCGTTAAAATTCGTGCGTTACTTGATCAAGGGTCAACTTGGACTTTCGTAACCACGGAATTGGTTAATGCTTTGAAGATTCGTCCTACACGATTAAAAGATATAACGCTGCTTGGTTTGGGAAGTGTTTCGGCTGGTGAATCGCGTTATATAGCTCCTGTCATGCTGCGCTCTCGTACAGGTCAAGGGCAGACTTTTTCGACAAATGCATTAGTCCTAAAGAATTTAACGAATTACGTGCCTAGAATTTGTTCTGACGTTTCAAACAAGCTGTATTTGCAAAATCTCGAATTTGCTGACGATGATATTACAGGCTTACAACCAATTCACATGATAATTGGCGCTGATCTGTATGGATCTATTTTACAGAATGGATTGAGAAAGGGTCATCCAAATGAACCGATTGCACAGAATTCTGCGTTTGGCTGGATCCTCTCCGGGAAAACTATTGATTTTACTTCAAAGAAACCTCTTGGTAATCTGACAGAAGTGGTTGCACATCATTGTGTTTCAAATGTCGATTTGAATAAATCACTACAAAATTTTTGGGAAATCGAAGAAATTCCTCGCGTGTAACATCTTACTCAATCGGAATTAGAATGCGAAGCCCATTTTCAAAGTTCACATTCGCGAAGGCCAGACGGTCGCTATGTGGTGCGATTACCTTTCAAATCGGGTCCACCAATTAATATCGGTAATTCCTTAAAATCAGCTGAAAGGTCAATGGCATCCTTATCAAAGAAATTTATTCGTTCGCCAGAAATCAAAAAACAATATAACGAGTTCATGACGGATTATGAGAACAAAACTCACATGACTCGAGTACTTGAACGACCGTGTGAAACAGCGCAAACTGTTTATCTGCCGCACCATCCGGTCATGCGGGAATCCAGTTTGACAACCAAGCTTCGCGTTGTATTTAATGCTTCGACCAAAACATCGAATTTTACTAGTTTGAATGATCACATGCTCATTGGTCCGAAGTTACAAACCGGTATCTTTGATGTTCTTTTGTAATGGAGAACATTTCGATTTGTTTATGCTTCGGATATAGCTCAAATGTATAGACAAATTTTGATTCATAAGTCGGATCGAGATTATCAGAGGATTCTTTGGACCTCGATTTCTGATTCGGAACCCGTAGCTTATCGATTGAACACTGTAACATACGGTACAGCATCGGCCCCATATTTGGCATTGCGGGTCATTAGACAATTGGTAGAGGACGAAGGTTCCTCATTTCCGTTGGCTTCAGACGTTCTTCTGCGTCAGATTTATATCGATGATTGTCTTTTCGGTGCTGATTCCGAAGAACAAATTCTGAAGATTCGAGAAGAAGTTAGAACTCTCCTTGGCAAAGGGAAATTTCAATTGCGAAAATGGACAAGTAATTCCGACTCATTGCTTCGGGATATTGATCCCGCTGATCACGGTCTCGCTATTGAAAAGCCACTAAAAGAGGACGAGTCATTGAAAATACTAGGTATTTTTTGGATTCCCATACAAGATACTTACCGTTTTCGAATTCAACTCCTGGAAAAACCAGTTCTTACGAAACGATCGGTGCTATCTTTGACCGCTCGACTTTATGATCCACTGGCATGGGTTTCTCCAGTTGTAATTATCGCTAAATCGCTTATGCAGAAATTGTAGTTGAAATCACTGAGTTGGGATGAGCCACTCCCTCCAGATCTTATCAAGTTTTGGTGCTCATATTATAAAGATCTTCCTAATTTGGAACAACTCTCTATCCCTCGTTGGACATGACAAGGAAGAGAGGTGCTTGAATCTTCTCTCCAAGGTTTTTCGGATGCATCAAAGACTGCATATGCAGCCGTGGTTTATCTCCGATTGGTGATTCGTTGTGGACAAATAATTACGACTTTACTTGCAAGTCGAACAAAAGTAGCGCCTATCAAAACGATATCAATTCCTCGATTGGAGCTTTGTGGTGCGCTGCTTCTTACGCAATTGATGTCTACCATTAAAATTAATGCCACTTTCGAAAACATCGAATCCTCGTTTTGGACGGATTCTACCATCGTGCTTGCGTGATTGAAGAAACATCCTTCTTCTTTTTCGACTTTCGAAGCAAATCGTATTGCCGCGATTCAGTCTGCTGCTCCAGTGGAATTATGGCATCATGTCGCTTCCAACGACAATCCAGCTGATCTTGCATCGCGTGGGGTGCGAGCATCTGATCTTTTGAGCAATCAACTTTGGTGGAAGGGCCCTGAATGGTTAAGTTTATCAAAGGATTTCTGGCCTGTGTTTCATCGTTCATCAGATGTAAGTATAGTTGATGCAGATCGAGTTGAGGTCCTTCATGTTGCTGAAGTACCACATTCAT
This sequence comes from Diplolepis rosae, assembly GCA_030998225.1. Lineage (NCBI taxonomy): Eukaryota > Metazoa > Arthropoda > Insecta > Hymenoptera > Diplolepididae > Diplolepis > Diplolepis rosae. The sequence goes on from JAPYXD010000355.1 coordinate 1,211,608, forward strand.
GGTTTGATGATCTGATTTCAAGGGTTTCCTCTTGGCCTAAACTTTTACCAGTTGTCGCTTATTTGCTCAAGTTTCTGGACATTCGATTTTCGTTCGTGACAAAAAACCATAATTCAGCTGAAACCATTTTGTTTTCTGATTATTGTCTGAAGGCGCAGACTGTTTGTATTCAATTGATTCAATTTCGTCTGTCTTCCAAAAGAAATCTCACTACTAAGAAACCGGGAGTCTGTGTCAAAAAGCAGTACACTCATAGCTCTGAACCCTTTTCTTGATGAAAAGGGAATTCTAAGAGTCGGCGGACGTTTGACAAATGCTCCTTTGGAGTTTAATTAGACGCCATCCGGCTATACTTAGAAAACATCCAGTTGTCAACCTGATCATACGCTATTATCATGAGAAATGTCTACATGGGGCAACTCACTTTGAGTCAAATACGCCAATGTTTTTGGGTTTTGAAGTCCCGACAGGTGGTTAAATCGGTAATTTTCAATTGCGTTCAATGCGCCCGCCTAAAAGCTACTGTCGCTGAACAATTGATGGGTGCCCTGCCTGTCAATCGAACTTCACGTCCGTCAAGACCTTTCTCTCACGTCGGTATTAATTATGCCGGACCTCTAAAAATAAGATTACATAAAGGTCGCGGTCATGCTTCTCATTCCGCATACGTTGCAGTATTTGTTTGCTTCGCGGTCCGTGCGATTCATCTCGAAGCTGTAAGTGATTATACATCCGAAGCCTTTGTGGCAGCGCTCAAACGTTTTGTATCTCGTCGCGGATTACCAAATACAATATATAGCGATCACGGGACTAATTTCAAGGGTGCCCAGCGCGAATTAGCTGAAGAGTTTGCTAAAGTTATCCAGTCCCCTTGTTCAAGCATATTTAATCAATGACCATATTAGATAGAAGTTTATTCCGCCGGCTGCTGCGCATTTCGGTGGCATCTGGGAGTCAGGGGTTCGTAGTACTAAGCATCACTTGCGGCGAATCTTAGGGAATCGTGCTCCTACTTTAGAGGAGTTAAATACATTATTGTGTCAGATTGAAATGTGTCTTAACTCGCGACCTTTAAGCCCTCTTCAGGACGATCCACAGAATTTGCGAGTGCTCACACCGAGTCATTTTTTAATAGGGGGAGAATTATCCGCAATTCCAGAGGTCTCACTCTTGGACGTAAAAGAACATCGTTTATCTCGATGGCAGCTCTGGCAGGAACTCCTTGAATCGTTCTGGAAGGCTTGGTCTGAAGACTATCTGCTTTCATTACAACAACGAAAAAAATGGCGAATTCAACAAGAAAATCTTTGTATTAATCAACTTGTATTGGTAAAGAAGACACGTTATCCCCTACTAAATGGCCTTTGGGCAGAATAATACAAGTAAAAAAGGGATCCGATGGTCTTGTTAGAGTAGCTATTGTTCGTACAGCTACGGGCACTTATACCCGACCCATTACAAAATTAGCTTTACTTCCTGTTAAACATGTGGATACAGATAAAGACTAATTGTTATAAAAAATTATACCGTCGCCCAAATTATATGTTTTCTATGTTTGACCCGTGAAGGTTCACTGGGGGGAGTATGTTAAGGATTAGACTAATTTTATCTTTACTTTTACATTTAGTAATAGGGTTGGACGATCGATAAAAGCCGTTGCTAGCCTAGTTGAGTTTGTTTGTTTGGTTCTGTTTTTCGCCAGTCGATTAAAAAGTCTCTTTGAGTTGGTGCTAAATTTTTTGGAGCTCTTACGCTCAAGACTTTTGTATTTGCAAATCGTCGGATTTACGTAAAATTAAAATGTAATTGTTTAAATAAATTGTGTTGTTGAAATAGACAAATGTTATCACATTCGCCAATGGTTGCGCTCATAAGCGTTAGTTCGAACCATAAATTTTTATAGATTTTGAAAATGGCGATCCTCATTTCTACACACATGTCTTTAATATGTAAGTGTTTAAAGCAGATAGAAAAAGTAAACTGAAAAAATTGTATCATCATATACTTTTCAAAAGTTTGTACTTCGATGGTGCCAGTTCCCGTCTAAAAGAGTCCTGCGTAGTGTTTCCTTTGTTAACTCTTGACTCGTTTAAACATCGTTTCTTAAGCGTGGCTCTGCCCCAAAAGACTTCTGCTAAGTCCTTTACAAATTTTGAATCATTTTTTCTACGTATTAATTCCCATTTATCTTGATCTAGATATATATCCTCACCAAGATGAACCTGCCCAAAGTAAAGTAGATATATGAAAATATAGTTTGGAAGGTAAAGGTTTAATAACATAAGCAGTCATAAAAAATGAGCATCAAAAATGAAAAATGTTTATTGTGTTTATTTAAAATGGAATAAAGGAATCAATCGGCTTGTGTCAGTAAATATAAGAGCACAAATTTACACAATTCACAATGAACTGCAAAAAATGACAAGTTTGCAACTTGAATCATAACATTTTAGATTTAAAAAGCAGAAGTTCCATAAGAAAAACTTTCCTAAAATCAGTAAATAATTTATATTGTCGAAATTGTTACCAATTGTAGTGATTCATTCCAAAAATGTTTTCAAAATACGCTGACTTTTATGATTTATAGTAACGTTATTTATTAGCTGAATTCAAATATAGAAACAGAAGGAAATAATTTTTTGGTAGTTTCAAAATTTTAAAGAAAAAATAACATTTCAAGAAATATATATTTACTTGGTTATCATCTACATCTTCTATATCCAGTAATATTCCTCTTCTTCTCAATGGTTTTGGACTTCTGTTAGCTTTCTCGGTAACTATAGGGTCTACAAAACTGGAGTCACGTGTTGGCGATCTTCCTCTATTAAGTTCTGTTGTCCTAGAGGGTGTACTTTGGGGGGGGGGGGGGGGTTGAGTGGGAAGTTATAGGTTCTCCTGCAAAAGTATGTAATTTGTTTTTAATGTGGAAATATTACATATAGTTCACAGCAACTTACAATAATACTAATAAAAGTATAAACATAAGTCTAAAATATTTAAAAATTCGGATTCTATATTTTTACCCTCTCTCCTCTACAAAAAGAAGAAAAACTTTTAAGGGGGTCTCCTCATCAGTCAGCTTCAAAAAGTCGATTTTTTTGTTGTTGCTTCAATCGTTAGAATTATTATCTGAGAATATTCTTGCAAAGTTTCAAAGTATAACTGATTAACATCTCATGCCTGTAAGTTTCCTTTAATTTGATTTTTTCCTTCGAAAAACTTTAAAGCCCATTTTATGAGAACCATGTTTTATGAAATTCCGTGCACGATTACAAAAAAACTATAAAAGCTATGTATACAAGTAAAACACTGTTTTTTAGATAATTTAATTGTACACAGACTGAGTTAGGAAAATGTATTAAAAAATCTCTTTTTACAATGTTATTAACGCACTTACTGCTAAAAAAGGCCGAAAAATCGAGTACTTTATTCAAAAATGACTAAAATATTCAAATTTCAACTTTCAATCACCATAATAGACTATACTGTACAGAAAAGCCTTCAGAATAAGGAAGTATTTTAATTTTTTGTTTCAGGTAAAAATTACGGGCTGAATTTTTCACGAAGTTTGAGTTGTCCGTGGCGAGCTGCTGCGCGAGATTGTTTATAAATCCGCTATTTTTATTTATTTTGACATTCAAAAAACCTTTTATTGTTGAATAAATATATGTTCTAAGATACGCAAAAGAGACCCCCTTAAAAGATTAAAATATTTTAAATTGAAAGATAATTTTTGATTGCAGCTTTATAAATTAAGCAAAGCTTCAAAAATTGAATTGAACCAATTCAAATTGGAATTTTCAATATCTGAACAATTCTTTTAAAAATTCTAATTAAAAAATTATCCACTTTGCAAGCAATTTAACATTCTGAAGTTGTGGAGACTTTCAGCTTGAAGCAAAGGAAAGTTGCATATTATTCTTTGGAAGTTTTGTTAATTGAGGGCCTCGATGCAATAAGGGCCTTAACGCTCGAAACAGCTTGAAAGTGACGTCCCGATTACACAAATGAACAAAGTACAGAAAATAATTTCAAAAAAATACCATCACATTCCTTACAAAAAACAAAAACTTTTTTGTATTTATTTTTTTTACGTACATTGTTTATTTCCCGAGATAAAAAATAAAAACGTGATATTTTTTTACAGGCATAAAATATCTTAGCGCTGACGATGAAAGTATCAGAAGTTCATTTTTTAATAATAGCAATTAATTATTCAATTGAAAATCATAGGCGCACGACTTTCCGGTTTACGTAACTTTCGAGAAAAAAAGTGTGTGGGGAACTATAAGCTACGAAAAACTGTCAGCGAGACATTTGTTCCTTAATAATTAAAGAAGTTTTTGGCGAAGTTTCATATCGATTCGATGAAAACTGACTGAGATCCAGCGTTTTAAACAAATTCGCGCGCTCCCGCGAATAACCACGTCGTCCGCGCCACAAGTCGATAGAAAGTCATGCGATCACAGAAATTCAGCCACAAATATTTCCATCATTTTTATTTCAATGATCTTTTTAAACAATGCATTTTTATGAATTGTTTACTGTACGCTTATTACTCGTCACATATAGCTGTTGAATAACTGTCGAGACGCGTTCCCAATTTTATTTAGTATCAATATGTACAATATTCCATAAAATATAAATTGTTACTGGGCATTCGAAAATAACTGCGTAAAATAAAATGACATAAGCATTTATCAATTGATTAACAACTTAATTAAATACATATACTTCTTACACATACAATATATACAAACATAACAATTATTGCAAAAATCGTTACTTTTTTGATTGTTTAGATTTAGATGTAATTTTTTTCATATCGTTTTGAGCACCTGGTTTCTTTTTTGACTCCCTTGTGTTCATTTTTTACTTCTTAATATCAGCTTCGAGTTTCACTTTATTTTTTGTATTTTAAGGTTTTCTTTTACGTGGTTTTCTTTTACGTAGTTTTCCTTTTGACTTCTCTTTTTCTTTCTTGAGGTCAACTGTCTCTTTCTTAGTATCTTGTATGGACATAAAAAAAAGAGTTGAGAGAGGGTTGAAACTGAAAAGGAATACGTGGATTTGATCAAAAATTCAAGAAACCCTCCGTTTGAAATGGTTGAAGTGTCGTAATTTGACATGAAAGATTATGAGCAGTTATTGGCGAAGGATGAAGATTTGCAGAAGAACACGATTAAGATCAGCAAAATTATCAAAATTGTGTATAAAGTGAAACTCGAAGCAGATAATAAGAAGAAAAAAATAAATAACTGCTCATAATCTTTCATGTCAAATTACGACACTTCAACCATTTCAAACGGAGGGTTTCTTGAATTTTTGATCAAATCCACGTATTCCTTTTCAGTTTCAACCCTCTCTCAACTCTTTTTTTTATGTCCATACAAGATACTAAGAAAGAGACAATTGACCTCAAGAAAGAAAAAGAGAAGTCAAAAGGAAAACTACGTAAAAGAAAACCACGTAAAAGAAAACCTTAAAATACAAAAAATAAAGTGAAACTCGAAGCTGATATTAAGAAGTAAAAAATGAACACAAGGGAGTCAAAAAAGAAACCAGGTGCTCAAAACGATATGAAAAAAATTACATCTAAATCTAAACAATCAAAAAAGTAACGATTTTTGCAATAATTGTTATGTTTGTATATATTGTATGTGTAAGAAGTATATGTATTTAATTAAGTTGTTAATCAATTGATAAATGCTTATGTCATTTTATTTTACGCAGTTATTTTCGAATGCCCAGTAACAATTTATATTTTATGGAATATTGTACATATTGATACTAAATAAAATTGGGAACGCGTCTCGACAGTTATTCAACAGCTATATGTGACGAGTAATAAGCGTACAGTAAACAATTCATAAAAATGCATTGTTTAAAAAGACCATTGAAATAAAAATGATGGAAATATTTGTGGCTGAATTTCTGTGATCGCATGACTTTCTATCGACTTGTGGCGCGGACGACGTGGTTATTCGCGGGAGCGCGCGAATTTGTTTAAAACGCTGGATCTCAGTCAGTTTTCATCGAATCGATATGAAACTTCGCCAAAAACTTCTTTAATTATTAAGGAACAAATGTCTCGCTGACAGTTTTTCGTAGCTTAAAGTTCCCCACACACTTTTTTTCTCGAAAGTTACGTAAACCGGAAAGTCGTGCGCCTATGATTTTCAATTGAATAATTAATTGCTATTATTAAAAAATGAACTTCTGATACTTTCATCGTCAGCGCTAAGATATTTTATGCCTGTAAAAAAATATCACGTTTTTATTTTTTATCTTGGGAAATAAACAATGTACGTAAAAACAATAAATACAAAAAAGTTTTTGTTTTTTGTAAGGAATGTGATGGTATTTTTTTGAAATCATTTCCTGTACTTTGTTCATTTGTGTAATCGGGACGTCACGTTTGAGCTGTTTCGAGCGCTAAGACCCTTATTGCATCGAGGCCTTCATTGGTTTTAAATACTACTGATTATTTTAATGCTTATTTCCAGAAACCTTATATTTCAGTAGTATTAAATTTAAAAGTAGATCCACTCTTCGCAAGATTTAAATTTTAAAAATTAATTTAATTTATAATATTTCAAGTCCTTTATTTTCATAATAATCAATTTATCATTTAGAATTTGATCAATTCTTTGCCAATTTTGAAGATTTTTTGAAATGAAGTATTTTCGAATTATAAAACTTCCACTTTAGACGTAGGTATGATACAGTCAATGTTCCAAATTCAAATAGCTTAATTTCAACATAAAACATTTGTAGTACTTTGAACTTGAAAGTTTTAATTCAATGAAAATTATTTTTAGCTTCGCAAGCTTGAAGGTTTTAATATTGAATTCATAATAAATAAATAAATAAGTAGTTTTCTATATTAGTACAGTTATACATTTGGTATATAATAAGTATTCAACTTACAGTTGAATCACAATGAATAGCAAAATATTTTTAGTACTGAAAAAATAGTACATTTTCTTATATTATTAGAGTTATTTAGTGATGCCAGTCAACGCGTGGTCAACTTTACATTGTGGCTTGTACTTTTAACATAAGAAAAACCACGTGTCAGACTAACAAACTTTAAAAATAAATATTAATTACCTTACGTACACTGAATCCACTGAATGCACTAAAACTATGATCATGAAAATTACGTGAAAAAAACTGATTATGAACGACCTAGCCTAACCAACAGAAAGAAATGCCATGTTGAAGTTTATTCCAACCATGTGATTACGCGGGAATATTATGAGATGAAATAAATTGAAAAACATTTTAAAAATAGTAAAAGTAACTTAAACTTTCATTATAAAATTCTAACTTGTGAACATTCGATATTTAAATAAGTCTGTCGATATTGGTAAACTAAAAATATACTTACAAAATTTAAATTTATATTCCAGGAATTTTGCATATTTCCTTTTTTCTGCAGGAAATTATTAACATACATTATTTAATTACTATTAATATTAAATAAATAAAATAAATACAATATTATTTAAATTATTAACACAAATTAACATTTTTATTATCATAAAAAGGTCTTATATCAATAATATTTAATATATATAATATACCGTAAGAATCCGAGGAAACTGAACGCTATATGGGAGGATGGGGCTATAGCGTTCAGTTTCCTCGGATCCTTACGGTATGTAATATATATAGTATATATATATACAATACTAGGTTGTTCAAAAAGTTTTGAATGCGGAAATGAAAATACGTTTTTTTTTGGTGAAACCACTTTTATTGCTCAGTATAATCTCCCATAAGATCAATATATTTGGTCCAACGGTCTTCCAACTTGTTTATCCCATCATGGAAGTGACTTTCTGCAAGGCCTGCAAAATACTCCTCTACGACGGCTATGACCTCTTCGTTTGATGAAAAATGCTTCCCACGAAGGAATTTCTTGAGGTGTGGGAACAGCCAGAAGTCAGAGGGAGCTAAATCAGGCGAATAAGGTGTATTCTGCAACAATTCGTACTTTAATTCGGTTATTTTAGTGATGGGTTTCTGAGCTGTGTGAGCGGGTGCATTGTCTTGATGAAAAAGGATTTTTTTCTTCTGCAAACCGGGTCTTTTTTCACAAATTTTTGCATCCAATTGATCCAAAAGGTTACAATAATATTCAGAATTTATTTTTTTGCCAGTTTGGAGATAATCCACCAACAAAATCCCTTTTGCATCCCAAAAAACTGATGCTTCTTGTTTTAATTCAGGATCATGATGGAAGACCCAAGTCTCATCCATAGTGATGAATCGACGCAAAAAATCCTTTTTATCCTTTCGAAAACGCTCCAAATGTTGCTTAGAAAGTCGCATTCGAACGTGTTTTTGTTCCATTGTGAGCGAATGCGGCACCCATTGTGCACAGAGCTTTCTGAAACCCAAAACTTCACGTAAAATATGACTCACGCTGCCTAATGAGATGTCTAGGGCCTCTGCTAAATCTCTCTCGGTCAATCGACGATCTTCCAAAACCATATCCTGTACTTTTGCTATGAATGCTGGTGTTGATGCACTTTTTGGACGTCCTGAGCGTGGATCGTCTTCAACGCTTTTTCGACCACGTCTAAACTCTAAAACCCATCGATGCACAGTTGGAAATGAAGGAGCAGCTTCCTTTAACACTTTCACCATTTTTGTATGAATTTCCGTTGCTGATAAACCTTCCAAAACAAAGAATTTTATCACTGCACGATATTCGGTTTTTTCCATTGTACAAAAATACACTGACACGTCAACTTCAAATAGCTTGTAAACAAACAATGAATTGACAGAGTGGAATGAGACTTTGGGTATGTTCATATGAAAGATGAAATCTTAAAATGGCGTAGAAATTTTGGTTATTCTACTGCTCTATAGATGTCGCTTTCAAAACTTTTTGAACAACCTAGTATATATAAACAGATGCCTATCACAAAGTGCGAGACATATGCCTCCCACGTGCGGGTAACGCGCCTCGCACGATTGTTATCTGGAATACTTGGTATTTACGACTTCGAGCAAAATCATTTCTTGTCTTTGGAGAATGAAATATGCACGTGGTTGTCACAATCTTTTGAAGTCCGTTAGTAAAGAGGACGAGAGCGTGTGATACCACGATCTTTGACATTGTATTATCAAATTTTTCGTTCAAATTTTCTGTGCACTTTTTCCGCAGCACATGCAGATTTGCCGGTATGAACACGTTGATCCGCTTTTGTTTTCATTGTTCACGTGATACAGTTTGCTCATGCGCAGTCCACTAATGTTCCCGATGTTGGCGGTCTGAGCTACTGTTCGCTTACAGTGTCTTCAGATCGTCGAACGGATCTCAGTGAAGTTGAAGACAAAAAGGGCTTTTCTAGGCAGTTATAGTGCTGACGTGAAATTAAAAGAAGAAGAAGAAGAAGAATCTCAAGACTTATTACGAGCATCCCTTTTATTTCGGCAATTACCGACATCGAGATTTGACATGTAAGTACCAATTTTTCACATTCCATTTTATTTTATTCAAACACATATAACGTTATACACGTGTGCTTCGAGCAATATGTATATGAAACGTGAAAAGTTAGTAAGATGCGCCTCAACCAATTTTAAACATTTTAAAGCTATAATTGCACTAATAAGCATACTTTGATGTTGAGAATTGTATAGCTTAAAATAATGTTATGTTAGAGATTCTATGTCATATAGAGACAGAATACTTTTATTTTTACTCAAAATTGCTAAAAAAGATTTTGGAATTTCTTTATAATAAATAAATTAATTGTTTCAGAAAATTGTTGGAACTCAATCTGAATAAAGAAATTATTAAATACATTTAAATCCTTGATTCTGCATTTTTTTTTTAAATCGGAGAAGTGAGATATCAAATAAAAAAAACTATCGATTTCAATCCAACATTGCGACGTAAATATAAAATAAATAGTTATTTTTAAATATTGGGTTGATCACTTTACATTATTTTAGGATTGATTTATATTCATAAAGTGGTGTCAAAGAATGATTTTATGTATTTTTCATCACTTTTTAATTTTATTTTTCTAGCATTACATTTTAAATAAAGTGAATGCTCACCCATAAAGTAATGTACTTTAATGCCAAATCTTATGGAGTGTTTTCAGTTTCATGAATTGGGTTTGTTTCTGCCAAACATTGTACAACTAGTTTTTAAATTATTATTGTGGTTGTGTTTTGCATTACATAAATTTTGGAAGATGATTGAAATCGATTCAACGTTCCTCACATCATTATAATTTACTTCTTTGATTTCAAACAAGTGCGGAATCGCGAATTAAAAACGGTTGAACTATTTCAATCGTTTTCAATGCAAACCTTTGCACTAGGGTGTCAACTTTAAATAAAAATTTGTTAGTGTCAAAACACTTTATTCACAAAATCCTTGAGGAAATCTGAAAAATAGCACCAGGAAATTCGCGAGTATGTCCTGTTCGAAATTTGCAGAAAATATCATAATTATAGATTTCTCATCATCAATTGTATACAATCGTCATTTGATTCATTTGAAATGACTTATTTCCTTAGAAATTGTAGGTCGATTTTATCAGTATGAAATTCGAGTGCTAATCAGTGGAAATTCACTAAAATTTCAGTTATTTCATGATTAGTTCCGTAAGAAGAGATGCATTTTTGAAAAAGTTAGTGAAAATATATTTTTTTCTTTAGCTTTGAATAGTTGAATGCTTTGCAGAGTATCATGGATGGCTCCAGATCGAAAGGATATAAAAGATATTTAGAATCGGAATTAGGAGGTCCAATCCCTGCATCTTCTTGGTTTCGATATAGAAAGCTGTGCAAAGAACAGGTAAATTAAAGTTAACTGAGGGTAAATGAAAAAGTTTCTTTAAACGGTCAAGTAAGAACCGTTTTTACTGGTCTCACAATTTAAGTGTACAATGAAAGCTCACAAATTTATATTCGATAAAGCCAATTGTGCCAGTTTTCAGAATTCGTGTGATTGGAATGAAAATTTATTTTTTTCATTCAAAAAGTTTATAGTATTGAATTTACTAAATACAAGTTTTAATCAATGTAAGAAATGTTAAGTGGTGTAATAACAAGACATGTTATCCACAAGATGTCACAAATCAATAAATAAACTTTGCTGCATATTTCCAACTATGAGAAACAAAATTTTAAAATAAAAAATTGTTTTTACAGTATTTAGTAACAATTACAGAAAGAAGCAGAATTTTGCGTAAATGAAGGAAATTATATCAAAATGTTTGATGAAGCCCAAGTTGTAGATGTTAATGCAAAGATCGATGATGAGAATATTCATATATATATAATCATTTCATGGCTTTTAAAGCAGAAGAAAATAATTCAACAGAAGAATTTGAGGTAAGAAAAATTGTGAATAATTTTTTTCCATTTCTTTGGTTAAATAAATTTTAAACACTTACATTGTTTAATTTAAATTTTCATTTCGAAATTTTATAATTGCTTTCTTTCAGAAACTTTTTATGGAGGAGAACTCTCATGAACGTTGCGATCCCGATTTTTATAATGTAATAGAATCGTTAGCTGATGATCTCGATGTGATTGAAAGTTCCAGAGGGGAATGTGCGCAGGTAATATACCATAACATATATACTTGTATATACTAGCGAAATTATACGCGCACCAGTAAGGTCGGGGTAGTATAAGTGTTCCATGATCTTAACTGTGTTATCAAATTTGTATAGCTTTCAATTTGCTGCCCTATAGAATATAATTCATGTTCCATAATTCCCTGCTTTTAAGAAACAATTTAAAAATATTATAAAAGCTACGTTAAACAAAGTAGTTAAGAAATACAACAAAAATAACATCTTTAAAACCAGTCGCCCTTCAAATTCAAATTTGTTGAAATTTAAGCTTTTTTCGCGTTAATTTTATCAGTGAAACACCTGAGATGATGCAGTTGTACAAAAAATTCGTTCGCTTGTACACCCTGTGGCTGTGCATTGTCCGATTGTGCGCATTCATTTTGGTCAATTACTTCCTCGATTCAACAAAAAATATTTCATCAATATTTTTGTGTACACGCAAAAAAACTTTGAAAGATGGTACCGATTCTACATTAATCAATTTAATATTCATCTAAAATCTCTAGCTTCTTGGTGTCCAACTCTAAATAAAAAATTTTCCACTGAACCTCTCCACATGTAAATAGAATTATAATATATATAACTTATTATTGTTCTGCTTGTTCGATTCCACGATGAACGATTCAGCATTTACCTAAAAAATATACCAAATAGTGTTTGTACTTTTTGATTATTGAAAAAATATTATTTTCAGAATATTATTATTTTAGAAGTTGTTCCATTCTACACATTGCAATTTCATATGATTCTTTTATGGTTAATTAATACTTGCGAATAAAAATCACATTAAGTTGCAACGTGTAGAACCAAACTACTTCCAAAATAATAATGTTCTAAAAAAATAATATGCCAACGAAATCTTTTCCTAAACAACAGAAATATTTTTAAAAATTTCGAGGAAACGCTTGCATAAAATTTCGACCCCTGCTTCACAACCCTATCCACAATTTCCACATTAATATATGTGCTTCTGCGTTTCAGAATTCAGAGAAATATGATGACGATTTTTTCCCCGACGCCTTAGACGATAATGAAGTTCTTATAAATAACTTTGCCGATGAAACACTAAATCTGGAATTTTCACCTAAGAATTACAAATCCCTCGACGACATGGTAGACAGCAAAAGTTTCAACGATCCGCTTAGAAAAACGGTAAACAGAAGCGTCGGTGAAATTATTATTATGATTTTAAGATACTCAATGGTTCATGCATTATGTTTAACGCAAATTTATGACTTGTTCAAGTTGATAAATTGTATTTTCGACAAATTATTTTGTCCGAAAACTTGTGTATATTTACATGCAATGTGCACACAATGCGGCGCATACATAGGTGAATTTCGACGGAAGGATTAATTCGTGAACTTTTCAATTTGTGAAGCCAAAATTAATGTTAAAGATAGCGCGTATGAAGGCTTTTTTGTAATGTTTAATGCTTCCGACCCTATTTCTAAATTAATAGAGTCAAACAGCGAATTTCACAAATATGTTGTAAATGACAGAGTTCACGTAAAAGGTCAGATTCAAGATATTTATGACGGAAAAAGATATCGCAATTTCATAAAACAGCTAAGTGGAAATGACAAAAAGCGATATACTACAGTAACGTTTAACACGGATGGAGCACCTCTGTTTGAAAGTTCAAAGTGTTCTATTTGGCCTACATTTCTAATGATAAATGAATTACCGAATGATATTAGAACAAAAGAATTAATCTTGGCAGGACTTTGGTTTGGTAAAGACAAGCCGAATATGAATTCATTCCTTGGACCATTTGTAGATACTATGAACACCCTTTCTACAAATGGAGTTCCGTGCACTATAGAAGATTCTCAAGTTTTTATTAAAATTTTTGCACTAATCTGCTGCGTGAATTCAGTTGCCAGCGCACCAGTCCAAGGATTCACTCAGTTTAATGGTTTTTACGGTTGCTTCCAATGTCTTCATCCTGGTGAGACAGTTTAGAATAAAAAGAATAATCCTCGTTGTGGGAATATTAAATATCCATTTTTGGAGAATGTGCCAAAAGGAAGAAATGCTGAAGATACAATCAAGCACATGCAAAAAGCAGCTTCAAGTAAAATACCTTTCATTGGAGTAAAAAATCCATCACATTTAATAAATTTAATGTTTTTTTATATTATTTTCGGTTGTGTACCTGACAGCATGCATTGTGTCACCGGAGTAGCAAAACAGTTTGCTACGGTGTGGTTTGGTAATAATAAAAAAACTGGATTATTTTCTAAACAAAAAATACTTGAAATCGACACACTTTTAAAGGGTATCAAAGCACCTCATCAAATAGTTAGATTAACTCGTTCACTGTCGGAAAAAGAATTTTGGAAGGCAAGAGAGTGGGAAAATTGGATTTTATTTTACAGTTTGCCAATTCTTCTACTTATTTTACCACCAGATTTATTAGCGCATTGGGCTTTATTTGTAGAATCAATTAATATACTACAGAAGGATAATATTCAAACTTGGGAGGTTGATCGAGCTGACCGATTACTGCATGAGTTCGTTGCTGATACTGAGAAATTATATTCCAAAGTAGCTATGACATTCAATGTTCATTTACTTCTACATTTAGCTAGAAGTGTTTATGATTGGGGTACTCTCTGGAGCCATAATGCATTTGCCTTTGAATCCGGCAATGGAGATGTATTGAAAGTTATTCACGCCGCTAAGGGTATTTATAGCCAGGTATGTCGTCGTATCAGCTTCAAATATAGCATGCTAATTTTAAACGAACGAGTGAATCCTTCTACAAAAAACTTTCGAAATATCTGAACACAGATACTTTGGTCCAAACTCAAATTTTAATCAGTCCTGGATAGGCAGATTACAACTCTCGTCCGGAAAAACTTTGCCATATAATAAGGTAATTAAGAATAGATGCCTATACATGTCGTCAGTCAAGACCAACAATCGTTCCAACAACACCTTTGGAGGCGTTCACATAATACGTCACGCGGTTTTTAGCTATTTTTTACCCCCCCCCCCCCGTCCTCCCATGTCACACATGGTCGCAAGCCTCAGCCCCCTTTCAATGTCACGTCACACCTCTTAATTTTATAAAACATTTTTCGTTCACGTGTACAAAATACAGTAAAAAAAGAAGCTATTAATTATTATTGTAGATAATCTTTTCAGAACTTTTTTTCAAATTTCGTGGGTACACATTTAATGTGTGACGTAACGCAGGGGGCAGACCCCCCTCCCAACATGTCATACCGCGTCACAATTTGCAGACCCCCCCCCCCCCCCCCATAAACTGTGTGACATATTATGTGAACGCCCCCTTTGCTCAATTACGGGATGGTACATATGTCAAACTAAATTACTTCATTGTGGATTCAGATAATAAGAAAGAATAAACTATAGTTCACTGCGTTCACACAATTGATTTCTTGCAAGATAAATGTAATATGATGCGAAAAATTGAAACAATTGATGTACTGGAAACAGCTGTATTAACGGATGAAATTTTGAAAATATGTGTTTTCCAATTTGAATGGAAATCAATATCTGTGCACTGTCCCAAACCTGCATTTTTATTAATATCGTCTTGATATTTTTCTGGAAAATATTTTCGATTTGTCCTTCAATGTTATGTCAATTTCTACGCTATAAAATGTAAAAATTGTTTAAAACATGTTTTCGTCCTCGACTTTCATATTAGGCAATTTTATGATTCGTAGAATGTGAGTGATGTTTCAAAATAGTGTCGTTCTTAACCTTAATATTAAGTAATTGTATGCGTCGTTTAAAATAAGCACTTTAATATTAAATCTAAGTGCACTATATAATATCGTGGTTATATTTCTTGCAAAATACTGAGAGTCATAAACCTAATCTCAAGCACGTTATTTAATATCGTCTTCGTATTTGTAAAAAATTATGTTAAATAATATTTGTAATAAAGTGCGTACCTTCGAACATCAAATGTACTTACCTTCACTTTTTAAATAACTTCCGACAAATAAATATCTAAATTGTTATTTTTTGCTATCCACTAATTTAAACCCTTTCCTGTAAGAAACTTCAAACGTACTCTATAACGGCTGTATATAGTTTTTTCTTACTACCCTAGTCGAAAATACGTGGTTTCGGCACCAATTTCACGGCAGAAAGTCTAACTTTCATGCATTGGTCAAGCTATATGCGCGCCCTCTATAATAGCGAGAGTAAAAACGTAAATAACCTCAAGCGTCAAAATTTGTCCGCTCTCTGCTAATGTTTATTAGTGGCAATGAGTGAATATTATTTAGAATGTAATAGTAGTGACAGAAGTGTAACAAAAAAACAAAAACAAAATGAATGACATATCATCTGATGAATCGACAGATGAAGAAGACATTAATAAAAACTTTGAAACTAAAGCTCAATTAATAGTAGAAACTGACACCTTACCCAAAAAGTCCGTTGACAGATACATGCTAGTCTATGATAATTACCAAAGATGGAAACAAGGAAGTAGAAATCTAAATCTTAATTCATAGATGTATTTGATTTCTGCCCCCCCCCCCCCCCCCCGACCAGCAGCACTTGCTCCGCTCGTGCCGCAAATGTCGGGGCAGGCATCAATATATTCCAATGGACACATGCAATTGTTTTGTCGTAACGGTATCATAAACGATGTCATAAACGATATCGTATACTTACTCAATTTAAACCATCGATTACGACGTCATATACGACATCGTTTATGATGCCGTTTGCCGTTTTATCATTTGCGATGCCGTTTACGACGTTCTTCACGACGTCGCTTGCAATATCGTATATTACATCGTTTTTTTCAATAGGGTCTGTACCCGCCACATCCCCGATGTACACATCCCCAAAAGTAGTCATTTTTATAGTTATGTTCATTAGCTAAGATTTTAGTTTTATCAAAATGGAAGAAATGGTCTGTCTCAATTGTATGTTTTGTTCTGTCATTGCTTTTGCAAGAAACGCTGTCTTATTCGTTCGTCTACGTCTAGAAAGTAGACAGGTACTTCAAAATTAAGGTTAAAAAGCCTGTCTTTATCTCGGTCATCCATAACTATACACTGTGGTGTTACCTTTGTCTGCCCTAGTAAAAACTATATCCGGATTATTTCTAACAAAATTCCTAGCTTTTTCTATTTCTTTAACAGGTTGCACGAATTTTGATTTGTCACTAAAAAATATTGGCACCTATCAGACACAAAATTCCTTCAAGTCTCAACCTCGAAAACGTATTTTTGTAAGAGTTATGGAGGGGAAAAGAAAAATAAACAAAGTAGTTTTTCTCATAAACGGCTCGACCGATTTCGATAAACAAAAAATATGTTATGTAAGTCGATGGGACAATTTGAGAAAAAAAATTTATACTAAAGAAATAGGTCTAAAAAGTTTTTTAAATTAAAAAAAAATTTCAGATTAGGTTTTATAGTGACACCCATCAATTTTTCATGAATTTCCCTGCAGATGTCCTCTTTAATATATGATTTTATCAAATTTTTTGAAGTTGTGCAACATAGTGAAGAAAAGTAAAAATCGTACTGTTCTCGCCGGCTATTTCTTTTAGAAACAACCCTTCTTCATATGTCATTCTTCAGCAACATCATTTTCTTTACTCTGTATCATCTTTTCAACAAAGTGACAAAACCATATGTTGAACAACAGTGCTATCCTCTTTCTTACGAGGGTCATTTGAAAAGTTTCCGACCTGACTCAGAAAACATTTTTTTTATCCAAATGATATTTATTTTTCAACATAGTCTCCCTTTAACTTAATACACTTGGTTGATCATGTCATCGGTTGTTGTAGATTTCCTCATAGAAAATGCTCGTTCTACCACGTTTAAACTCAGCATTCCAGGGTTTCACGGTCGCGAATGGAGAAAAAGCAGCTCCATAGACCGGATCTAGATCAGCTTTAATTTCCATAGGAGTTTCATCTTCCAATTTTGAAGGAATTTCATCACGTCGCGAAACTCCAATTTCTTTGTTCTTGGAAAATTTTGACAAACACTCACTTTCAAAAGCTGTCAAAAACAAACTAATCGTTAGATTGACCTCAAACTTTGCTCTATTTCCTACACTCCTATCTATTAAACAAATATTGAAACTTAACGGATCTCTTAGTTAGGGCGAAAACTTATTAATCCACCCTCTTACTTGGTGAGAGATACCCCAGATTTATGTTCCGTTCATGAATTAAAATAAAATAAAGTAGTGCGAAATTCTCTTGCGATTTTCATTTATTATTGTCGTTATCTCGCCATTTCACTTTGCGATCTTTATTTGTTCGTAATTTCAATTAGTGCACTGTTTCACTCTACTGCAAAGACACCTACGATCTCACAACTTAATGTGATTTTATTATTATCGCAAGGATCTCCTTGTTATTTTTATTTGTTTCCCGATCACTGCGCTATTTTCTCTAATGGATTTTTACAAAATATTTTTCTAAAAATTCAAGAAATGCAGTAGATGACAATAGAAAAACGTGATTCAACATAAAAAAGTTTATATATGATTTATTCACGTGGCCTGATAGAGAAATTGCCTTAACCACGCAACTAAAAATATGACATTGCAATGATGAAAACACAGATTTACAACGTTTATATATGAACATTGGAGTAAATGGGTGGAGTAAAGATGATATATCCTGAGTGGATTTTCACAAACGAGTATTTCGTAGCAAGAGACGAATAGCGTTATGAAATACAAGTGAGTCGGAGCGAGTAGATAACTCTAGTATTGCGTGTGCATACGTGTATATCAATGTCTGCGCGCGAGAATGTGCATCAAGTATCGACAGATCAGCGCGAATTCTCCCGATAGCTTATAATTGGAGATGACGAGTACCAGCGAGTCTCGGCAAGTCGCAGAGAGTCGCGGTTAGTATTTATTGGACTGGAGTTTTAACGGTATTTGGCTTTATTTTTCATTATTAAGGGAAGAAATACTTTAGAGACAGTTTCATTCGGAATCGACTCATGAATGGAAACCCACTCGATGTAACCCTTATTCCCTAAATTGAAAAATATGTAGTGTCACAGACATGTTCAACGAAAACAATAGAATAGTGGAAAAAACTTTAGAAAGAATTCGATGTACGGAACAATCCGTTGATATGTCGATACTAATTATGTAATATATATAAAGGATTCCGATTCTTGGAATGTGAAAACATTTTGATAATCTGCATGAAAGATGAAGATTTAAAAAATAATATATTCTCTTTAATGTCATCAAAACATGACTTGGTAACACTAAGAACAAAAAATTACAACATGTATGTACGCATGTGACAATAGGCAGATAAAAAAAAGATAGAATGCAGCTTTTTTCGTAAATAAAGATACATGACATAATGCAGAAGTTCATTAGGATCAAACAAGACGTTAAAAGACACTTTAGGATAAATAGGATGACTCCGTTGTGAGGAAAGCAAACATTCCCAATCCTTAGATATGAGCTAACTCACTAGACGATAAAAATGAATGTGATGCAACCCTTTTTTCAAACTTTTAAAACTAGATAGGTTAGAGAAAGAGATGAGAAATCGAATTTAAAAAAATCAACATAAAACACTGCTCATATGTGCATACTACATAGGTGATGCACTTAAAGGAATGAGATTTATAAAATTTGATAACATGATAATGATTTGAACGAACTTTAGGAATTTTGGAAAAACCATTTTCTCTTTAATATTATGGTGACACTTTTTCCAGTAAATGTGCACAAAGAATCTTGTTGTTCTCTTTTTATTTACTCAAACAAAGTTTAATTGATTTATATTGTACATAATTTTGAAACATGGAAAAAACTTGTCTTTGTAACACTGAAAACAATAAAGTTACAACATGTTTTCATGCCTATCAGACTAAGAAGATGAAGAAGTGATAGAATCAACTTTTCTTGTTAATTGATATATATGACATAATGCAGAAGTGCATTACGATGAGATAAGATATCAAAAGACACGTCAGGATGAATAGGTACAGACCGTTGTGAAAAAAGAGAAAATTTCATATATTCAGACATGGGCTGACTCACTAGACGGTCGAAATGACTGTGATGTAACCCTTTTTTTTAAACTTTTAAAACTGGATTGTTTAGAGAATGATATAAGGAATCGAATAAACCCTGTAAGATAGCTCGCGTTCAATAAGAAGTTACTTTTTTAAACGAAAACAATAGAGAAAATTTCTCTCTTTTTAAAAGTTCTAACACGCCTTTCTAAACATTCCAAATTGATTAAATCTTAGCCCAGGTAATAGAAGGAATTCTCAACTTTCTATTGCATATATAAAAAAGAACATGAAATGCATAGGGGTTGAGATTTCGCTGTTTTCCTGAGTGCATAAATTCGTCTTACTTTCAAGAAATTGAAATTTCCAAGCACAAACTTGAGACGATTTGGCCCCACAATTTTTGTCAGCCAGCTCGAAGTCGAACCCAAAAGCAGGTAGTGGGTCATTACAATAGAGGCAACAAACCGTACGTGCTGCGCACTCTTAATTCTAAATTGATATTATACTTAAAGAACACATGAGATTTAACATCATAGAGGTTTTTCGCGAAACACATCATATGAGTGCAATGTCACATATGAGAACACGAATTGTGGAATGCCCATACAGTGGCTGTAATTTTAATAAAAAAATAATCTCAAGTGTTGAATTTGAATCATACATAATGTTTTGGAAATGTAATAGAGTATAAAATTATCATACTTCATACATCATACTTTATTTATATGCGTTTCTCGGTGAGTTACGTTCCTTTTTGTGAACGTAACAAGTCGTAATAAAGTTACTTTTCGAAAAAAGTAATTTATTAAAGTAAAAGTTAGTAGAGAACAAACAGATGATAATGATTTGAACGAACTTCAGGAATTTTGAGAAAAACATTTTCTCTTTAATGTTATGGTGACACGTTTTCCAGTAAATGTGCACAACGAATCTTGTTGTTCTCTTTTTATTTACTCAAACAAAGTTTAATTGATTTATATTGTACATAATTTTGAAACATGGAAAAAACTTGTCTTTCTAACACTGAAAACAATAAAGTTACAACATGTTTTCATGCATATCAGACTAAGAAGATGAAGACGTGATAGAATCTACCTTTTTTCGTAAATTGATATATATGACATAATGCAGAAGTGCATTACAATGAGATAAGATATCAAAAGACACGTCAGGATGAATAGGTACAGACCGTTGTGAAAAAAGAGAAAATTTCATATATTCAGATATGGGCTGACTCACTAGACGGTCGAAATGACTGTGATGTAACCCTTTTTTTTAAACTTTTAAAACTGGATTGTTTAGAGAATGATATAAGGAATCGAATAAACCCTGTAAGATAGCTCGCGTTCAATAAGAAGTTACTTTTTTAAACGAAAACAATAGAGAAAATTTCTCTCTTTTTAAAAGTTCTAACACGCATTTCTAAACTTTCCAAATTGATTAAATCTTAGCCCAGGTAATAGAAGGAATTCTCAACTTTCTATTGCATATGTAAAATAGAACATGAAATGCATAGGGGTTGAGATTTCGCTGTTTTCCTGAGTGCATAAATTCGTCTTACTTTCAAGAAATTGAAATTTCCAAGCACAAACTTGAGACGATTTGGCCCCACAATTTTTGTCAGCCAGCTCGAAGTCGAACCCAAAAGCAGGTAGTGGGTCATTACAATAGAGGCAACAAACCGTACGTGCTGCGCACTCTTAATTCTAAATTGATATTATACTTAAAGAACACATGAGATTTAACATCATAGAGGTTTTTCGCGAAACACATCATATGAGTGCAATGTCACATATGAGAACACGAATTGTGGAATGCCCATACAGTGGCTGTAATTTTAATAAAAAAATAATCTCAAGTGTTGAATTTGAATCATACATAATGTTTTGGAAATGTAATAGAGTATAAAATTATCATACTTCATACATCATACTTTATTTATATGCGTTTCTCGGTGAGTTACGTTACTTTTTGTGAACGTAACAAGTCGTAATAAAGTTACTTTTCGAAAAAAGTAATTTATTAAAGTAAAAGTTAGTAGAGATGAAACAGATGATAATGATTTGAACGAACTTCAGGAATTTTGAGAAAAACATTTTCTCTTTAATGTTATGGTGACACGTTTTCCAGTAAATGTGCACAACGAATCTTGTTGTTCTCTTTTTATTTACTCAAACAAAGTTTAATTGATTTATATTGTACATAATTTTGAAACATGGAAAAAACTTGTCGTTGTAACACTGAAAACAATAAAGTTACAACATGTTTTCATGCATATCAGACTAAGAAGATGAAGACGTGATAGAATCTACCTTTTTTCGTAAATTGATATATATGACATAATGCAGAAGTGCATTACAATGAGATAAGATATCAAAAGACACGTCAGGATGAATAGGTACAGACCGTTGTGAAAAAAGAGAAAATTTCATATATTCAGATATGGGCTGACTCACTAGACGGTCGAAATGACTGTGATGTAACCCTTTTTTTTAAACTTTTAAAACTGGATTGTTTAGAGAATGATATAAGGAATCGATTAAACCCTGTTAGATAGCTCGCGTTCAATAAGAAGTTACTTTTTTAAACGATAACAATAGAGAAAATTTGTCTCTTTTTAAAAGTTCTAACACACCTTTCTGAACATTCCAAATTAATTAAATCTTAGCCCAGGTAATAGAGGGAATTGTCAACGTTCAATTTCATATGTAAAAAAGAACATGAAATGCATAGGGGTTGAGATTTCGCTGTTTTCCTGAGTGCATAAATTCGTCTTACTTTCAAGAAATTGAAATTTCCAAGCACAAACTTGAGACGATTTGGCCCCACAATTTTTGTCAGCCAGCTCGAAGTCGAACCCAAAAGCAGGCAGTGGGTCATTACAATAAAGGCAATAAACCGTACGTGCTGCGTACTCTGAATTCTAAATTGATATTATACTTAAAGAACACATGAGATTTAACATCATAGAGGTTTTTCGCGAAACACATCATATGAGTGCAATGTCACATATGAGAACACGAATTGTGGAATGCCCTTAAAGTGGCTATAATTTTAATAAAAAAGTAATCTCAAGTGTTGAATTTGAATCAAACATACTTTTTTGGAAATGTAATAGAGTATAAAATTATCATACTTCATACATCATACTTTATTTATATGCGTTTCTCGGTGAGTTACGTTACTTTTTGTGAACGTAACAAGTCGTAATAAAGTTACTTTTCGAAAAAAGTAATTTATTAATGTTAAAGTTAGTAGAGACGAAACAGATGATAATGATTTGAACGAACTTCAGGAATTTTGAGAAAAACATTTTCTCTTTAATGTTATGGTGACACGTTTTCCAGTAATGAATCTCTAACACGGATTACTGCTGAA
The DNA here is from genome assembly GCA_030998225.1 of Diplolepis rosae. Lineage (NCBI taxonomy): Eukaryota > Metazoa > Arthropoda > Insecta > Hymenoptera > Diplolepididae > Diplolepis > Diplolepis rosae. The sequence continues at coordinate 1,234,622 of JAPYXD010000355.1, forward strand.
ATTTTTGCAAAAATGTTGCAAAATATTTTGCGAATTTTTTTTGTTGATAAAAATTGAAATTTGTACATGCTTTGTGAACAAATGGTTGATTGTGCACTGAGAAAAAAGATTCGATTGAATCATAAAAAATAATTTGTTTGAACGACTTTTTTTTATTTAAATAATAGATTTGTTTGAATGAAACAAAATTTGTTTGATTCAAACAAAATATCTTTGAACCAAATAAATATTTATTCGAATCAAATAAAGTTCTGCCTTAAATCAAAATAATTATATTTTTGACCATATATTAATGCATTAATTTCTTTGTTTTGCAGAAAAATTAATTTGATTCAAACAAATATTTATTTGGTTCAAAGATATTTTGTTTGAATCAAACAAATTTTATTTCATTTAAACAAATCATTTCTTTAAATCAAAGAAAGTCCTTCAAACAAATTATTTTATTTGATTCAATCAAATATTTTTTCTCAGTGTGATTATTCGCAAGTCGAAAGAGTGTTGCGGAAATTATCTATTTATATTCTTGAATATTTTTCGAATATACAGCTTTTGCCCGTTGAAAATTTAGTCCGTTCAAAAAAATTCCGTTTTATAAAAAACTGGTATACAAAAAGTAAAATTGGTTTTTCTACAAACTTACAGTTATAAACGAAGACAGCGATGATGACTAATTTATAATTGAAAAATAAAATTTTATGCTTGGAAAATGTTCAGCCACTTATGGAGTATGAAGTGCTATGAAAGTACAATTAACCGTCTATATTTGTAAAAACTCGATGCTATAAAAATATATTTTTGTAGGAAAACCAATTTTACATTTTTTATACCACTTTTATTTGAAACGGACAGTTTTTTAACGGACTAGGTTTTTTAACAGGCAAAACTTTATAAAAAAATGTAACGAAAATGTAAGTATTGCAATGCAAAATAACTGCTAAAAATGTTTTGTTATCCAGAAATCCAAGTTAATTACTTATTTAATTTACGAGCTTTTCTTATTATTTGTGCTCATTAAAATTTCAAAAAGTTAAGTAAATGGAGGACGATTTGAGGGCATTTTCGATGTCTTGTATGGTAAAAAGAGTATGTTATTTTTAACAAAGAGAAATTAATTCAACCTGTATATTCGAAAACTATTCAAGAATATAAATAGATAATTTTCGCAACACTATTTCAACTTGCGAATAACGACAATCAAACATTTGTTTACAATGCATGTAACAATTTCAATTTTTCGCAAAAAAAAATTAGCAAAATATTTTGCAAAATTTTTGCAAAAATTTCAGCAGTAAACCGCGTTAGAGATTGATTACCAAATACATTTTTTTTCATTTGTTTACTGTTATTATGGAATGTGTTTTAATGGTAAGACGTTGGAAGAATGCGTATTTTTACGGTTTTTATTTTTTTTTTACCCCCGTCCACACCTTGCAAAAATCTGCAAAAATTCTGTTTTAATCATCGGTAGGTAACTAATGAAAAGAATAATTCAAAAGAGTGGTCGCGCAATTCAAACACGAACAAAATTGCGTGTAAAAATTTTCGTAATTTTTTGCATCGCGAATTATGCATGAAAAAGTCTGCAATAATTTACAAATGTGTCTTCTATTGGAAAAAACAACTCTGATTTTTTTCAAAATTCCCCTATAATTAGTTCAGCTAAAAAAAGAAAAAACGAAAATGGTAAAATCCTCCATTACTTATTTAAAATGGCAGATAATGATTAGAAAATTTGGCAAAATAATTTGTTAAAACATGTAATTTAAAAAAATCTGAATTTCAAAAAAATAAAAGTTATGCCAAGTTGTGCTAGGTCAATTCAATAAACCTCGTCCGGAACAATTTTCTCTCAGACGCATCCTTGTCAAAATAAGTTCATTTATATGAATTTGACAATTTATCTGAACATGTAATTTTCAAAAATGTCAATTTAAAAAAAATAAAAGTTTTGCCAAGTTTGTATATACTCATATATCATTTACTCATATCGTTTTTATCACAACCTTTATCTGTCACACGTGCTATTTTTTAAGTTTCTCCCCTTGGTATTTCTACAGGAAAAAATTTTTTTTAGTCTTTATTTGTATTTTTGTTGGAAAGTTGGTTATTTAGACCAATTTTATAGCTTCATACCTACAATTTATTTATATCGCTTTACCACAATGTTTATCCGTCACATGTGCTATTTTTAAAGTTTCTCCCCTTTGTATTAAAGGAAAAATATGTTGTACACATTTAATTTTCTGTAAAATTAGCTATTTCAGACCACTTTTACAGTCTCATACGTGCAATTTTTTCATATCATTTTGTATCACAATGTTTTACCCGTCACACGGGCAATTTTTTAAGTTTTTTCCCTTGTATTTTTATAGAAATAAATTCACTTATGAGGACTTCAATCTGAGTCGAAACGTTTGAAAACATGAAATTTCGAGTTACATTTTTTCTGGACCCTAAAGCCAACTTAGAACATCAACAATATTTGAATATTATTATCTCTAAAGGGTCGATACAAGTCCTAATCATTATTATTTGAAAACTTCGAAGTGCTATAGTTTTTTGAATTTTGATTTTAGGACAAAGTGTATTTGGACTTATTTGTAGAACTAATTGAGTAGAATACAGAACTCTAAACAGAACTCCTAGAACTTTCAAAAATGAGATTTTCAAAAATTATTTGAAAACTTCGAAGTGCTATAGTTTTTTGAATTTTGATTTTAGAACACTTTTTTTTTTTTTTTTTTTTTTTTTTTTGGTGAGGAGGAAAAATGGCAAAATCTTTTATAGACGTTGTACAGGACTCTCCTAGGACGGGTCTAGGCATACCTGTTAAAACCAAAAAAACCCCCTCTCTCGAACCAATACACCACCCGTGGAACCGCCTTTCGGCTTTAAACTTCACGGGTGGTTGGTTCCATTAAAGTCGCGTACGACTCTTCCGTCATCCGTTCGCTCGGAACCTACATCCGCGGCCACACGCCCACTAGGCAAACCGACTAGCCGCGCCACCCAGGGGAGAAAACATACAGATTCCACCCCCGAACGACGCGGACAGCCAAGTCTACCCGAGACGCAGGACCGCGGGTGCAGGCCCCGATGCGATTTCTACTGGCCCTCCCCGTTGTTTCGCTCTCGACGCCCATCAAGTTCTCTCGTCTTCATCACAAGTGTGATGAATGACTCGATGAGCGTCCGATTTTAGAACACTAAATACACTAATAAGTTCATATAAATTTGTCAGAAATTTTCCTCTTTTTTATCGGACTTTTTCCTTTTTTTTATCGGACTTTTTCGTCGCAAGAAAAAGCAAAAATTTATTTTCGCTTTTATCGATCCTTTTCTCCTTCTTCCCTCTTCTCCTTACAACGTTTCTACCTTCATTTTTCTACTTATCATTGACAACCTATGTGAAAGGAAAAATTATTCAGAATTTTATTATCATGCACAATTATGGAACAATGTTAGTAATTATATTAGGAGATTTGAAAATTTATGTAGTAAAGCTGAAAAAATCTGAAAATAATTCTGCTCCAAGCTGGGTTGGAACTCGCGCACTTGTGGTCCGTAGGCTAGAACGTAGACCGCTGACCTGTGAAACAATTCCAACGGCACTTCGATTATTAGTTACATGACCCACAGCCTGAGATGCCCCATTTTCTTACGAGTTTTACTTTGAAAAACTCTACTGTTGTTGGTGAAATCGTTTCCCAAAAGTAGAAAAACAAATTTGTTTTTCTAAATGTAGATTCTACATAGCGGTATACAGATGGTCCTTAGCAATTATAAAAGTTTATAAAGCCACTTTTTTAAAATAAAAATTTTATAAAATTAGTGAATTTTTAGGAAGCTAACTTTATGAACATTTTTATAAAAATTGTCTTCATGAAATGCGTTTTTTGTATAAAAATACAAAACTTTATAAAATCACTGACTTTTATAAAGTTTTGTCTTTCTATAAAGGTACAATTCTTTATAAAAACTCTCAACTTTTGTAAAATTTTTATATAGTTGACTTTACCGAAAATTAGTATTTTTATAAAGTTTTTATAAAATGACTTTATATGAACTGTTTAGAATATTTGTAAAGTTTGTATCTAGTTTTTTTGTAAGATTGACTTAATTGACGTGTTTTTTTATAAAGTCAATATTATAAGAAAATGTATACATTATGAGTATTAATAATGTAAGTTTATGAAAACTGAATAAATGTACCAATTTTGTATATAGTAAACCTTATGAATGTTTTATACAGTTTTCTATTTTTATAAAGACCTTTTTTTTATTAAAAGATTAAATTTCATAACATTTTTGTATAGTTGACCTTATGAAAAGTCAGTATTTTTATGAAATTTAAAGTTGACTTCATAAAAAGTCATTAATTTTATGAAGTTTTGTGTTTTCATATAGTTGACTTTACCGAAAATTAGTATTTTTATAAAGTTTTTATAAAATGACTTTATATGAACTGTTTAGAATATTTGTAAAGTTTGTATCTAGTTTTTTTGTAAGATTGACTTAATTGACGTGTTTTTTTATAAAGTCAATATTATAAGAAAATGTATACATTATGAGTATTAATAATGTAAGTTTATGAAAACTGAATAAATGTACCAATTTTGTATATAGTAAACCTTATGAATGTTTTATACAGTTTTCTATTTTTATAAAGACCTTTTTTTTATTAAAAGATTAAATTTCATAACATTTTTGTATAGTTGACCTTATGAAAAGTCAGTATTTTTATGAAATTTAAAGTTGACTTCATAAAAAGTCATTAATTTTATGAAGTTTTGTGTTTTCATATAAAGTAGCGTTTTATTAAAAAAAAACAAAAATTTATAAATATTTTTTCAAGTTCACTTCATCAAATAGGTACACGTACACATGTACGCTAAGTCACTTTGTACGCCAAAAATACATTACTACATTCGAGCATGACGCACGTCTGTATACACACGAACACAAGTACACTGCTCACGTGAGCATGCCGCACACTAATGCACAGAGTCGTGTATAGTTGATGCCATCAGTCCGAAAAAAACCAGTAAAATCTGCCTTGAACTTGAGGTTTTTATTCCGATAATTTATCGGAAATCTGACGGACCATAGAAAGTCGCATAATTTATCGGACTTTTTTAGATTCAGTAACTGTACACATTTTCTTTAAGTACACGCAGAAAAACGATCAGTAAAATTTACAGGAAGTTCGGTACTTATTTGAACAATATGACTTTTTAGTAAATTTTACAAGATGTTGAGTTCAATTAACAGATTTTCTGTACAATTAACTTAGCGTACATCACAATTAACTTAACTCGGATTTTTTCGTATTCAGTAGATTTTATTGGACGCTGAGTGAAACGTACAGAAAATCTGCTAATTGAACTCAACTTCTGGTAAAATTTACTCAAAAGTCAAGTTGTTCAAATAAGTACCGAACTTCCTGTAAATTTTATTGATCTTTTCTCTGCGTATAAGGTACTATTTCCGTCAAAATTTGAATAACAAATTTCCTATAAAAAAAAGTAAATAATTTTATTTTTCATCCTCTTATTTCACTTTTGCAATAGTATATACTTCTTTTCAACTAGCAAACTTTCCTCTTTTCTACCCCCTGAGGTAGAATTCCTATAAAAAACAGGAAAAATTCAGATATATTTTTCTCAGTGTAGTTTTATGTGGAAAATAACATTCGAAAATTTCATCAAATCATTACTTTCTGGGACCCCCTGAATCAAGATAGACGGTTTGCACGTAAGTGTCTGTCTGTCTGTCTGTCCGTCGTGGTCCGTTCGTCCGTTTGGTGTTTATGGACACGACAACTTACGAATAAATTATCGGAATGGATTGTGCTTTGGCATATTTCTCAAGGGCCTAAAAAAAAGGTCCGATCCCCTATCACTAAAAAGCAACCCTTAATTTAAAAAAATACATTTGGGACAAAAAAAACTACTTCAGAATATCGGGTTCTTTCAAAAATGTCTATATTGATTTTTGGGCTCAAACTCTTAACATCAAAATGCACCCCTGCATGGCCATGTAGACACGACTTAGACTAAAAATCATCTTTTTCTGAATTTTATGGTCTAGGAATTTTCTCTGATTTTAGGGCTCTTCAAAAATGTCTATGTCGAGTTTGTAAAGCCCAAAAGTCAAAAAGTATTCCTATACGATAAAGTTCACAAAAAGATGATTTTTAGTCAAAGTCATGTCTACATGGCCATGCAGGGGTGCACTTTGATGTTAAGGGTTGGAGCCCAAAAATCAATATAGACATTTTTGAAATAACCCGATATTCTGAAGTAGTTTGTTTTGCCCAAAAAGTATGTTTCAAAATTAAGGGTTGCTTGTCAGTGATAGGGTTTTTCAAAAAAATACAAGAATCCAAAAATCGGCATTACCGCCCAAAATTAGCCCATAAGTACCACAAAAATGTGGCATAAAGTGATTAGTGATATTCCGTTATGGAGGTGCCAGCTGATCTGACCTTAAAAAGAAAGGATAAGTTAAATAAATCTATTTTGAAACATATGCGTCTGGGGGGAAATTATTTCGAAAGACATTTACTATGCTCGCTTATCACAACTCAACACAACTTTCATTTTTCCAAAATCCACATTTCAGTGTTACTTTATGTCTCTACATAGGACTATACCGGTTCCCTATAGTCTCGCATTTTATATTGGAGCTAAACTGAGTATTTACAAAAGAAATTTACGTCTTTTTTTAATGCATCGATAAAAACTTGGAATTGCTTTCTACTAAAATACCTTTAAAAAAAATTGAAATGTTAATAATTTTTCACAATGAATTCGAAACTTCCAAATAAATTTGTAGTATCATACTAAAGATTTTCCCAATTGTGGGTATGGACAATGAGATTCATTATTCAGAATGTACACCAAATGCACCCAAGTTTTCATATATGAATAAAGTTTTCTTTGCTTTGAGTCTAAATATAAAATACCTATATAAATATTTTTTTGGTACAAAGCAATACTTAGCCTGCTATCAAAAAGACTTAACATGTAAAATTATATGTAAATATCGACACAATCTTATGTACGCTTGAAGCATTCGACTTAATTTCTTCCATAATTAACAATTTGTACAATCTTCAACACGTGGTTACGCAATTTTGCCGAAAAAATGTGAATGTTTTCTGAACTCTACCTTACACCAAAGAAACTTCGATTTACAATATTATGCACAAATTAAAAAAAAATGTTTTCCAACATTTTTACATCTACATATTTGGGCCAAATTATCAATTTATTTCAAAAAATGTTTCAATTTCAGATTAATTTATTCGCAAACAATGTTATTCTCATTTGCTCTATACCAAAGAAATATTTACATAGATATTTTATATTTAGACTCAAAACAAAGAAAACCCACAATTGGGAAAATCTTTAGTATGATACCACGCATTTATTTTGAAGTTTCGAATTCATTGTAAAAAAAATTATTAACTTTTCAATTTCTTTTATAAAGTATTTTAGTCGAAAGCAGTTCCAAGTTTTTATCGGTGCATTGAAAAAAGATGTGGATAATAAAATTTCCTATAAAAGAAGCCCTTAGTTAGCGAAATTCTTTTTAGTATTCTTCAGGCCCAATATAAATCAATGGTGATTTCCAATTATTATTATTCAAAGGTCAATGAAAGTCCAGAATATGAATAGTATATAATTTTTTGAATTTTAATATCAAAAGGTAGGGTGAATAAATTCTTGCTCTTCCAATTTATGTTAATTAATTGATATTGTGTTTATTAATTTAAATCTTCTAGTTGTGCTAGGTCAAGGGTAAAAATATTTTGTTCATTTGCGACAACCCTTTTTTTGGTCAGAACCCATTATTTAAATAATGATCGTATTGATTGTACTATACAGCATTCACGCGTTTGACTCGTAATTGAGGGTTCTGATGAATAGACTAGCTCAATGTTCAAGGACGAATAAAAGTAAAATCCAATTATTTTCAAGACGTGACAAATTTCCAAGTCGCAGAATTTTTTTTTGTGCATTCTTGTCACGTATGCTCCGATAGACTTTATCGAAACCAAAAGAGAAAAGTTTCTTAACCGGTCATATTCGAACAAAAACTTTAATTCAGGCGTTTTTGTGGAGAATGTATATTTATTGTTTTAGCTAACAAAAATACTATTAGGATGAGAAAATTCCATTTTCAACAACAATTTACGAGATACGAAAAAAACGTTATAATTTACAGAATCACCTATTGACTTTTGAAATTATCAAATTCCATTTGTTATTCAAAACCTCTAAGCAACTTCTGTACGCAAATTAATTTTTTGTATTGAATTTTGAAAATTTGTTTCAAGACATTTTTTTTGTAACCAATTTAAAGTACTAAAAAACATTGCTATTGAACTGGTGCCAGGAACTTAATAGGTTAATAAATTGATGTGAAAGTTGTCCAAAAACTCACCTTATGAAAAAAAAAATTGGATCACGTATTAGAATAAGTACTGCAATAAGTATAGGTAAATCCAATACTTTGTTCACGTCGAAAGTATTGGCGATAAGTATTGGAGTTCAGTGTTGTTGATAAGTACTCAACTTAAGTATTGGCCATAAGTATTGGAGTTCAGTGTTGTTGATAAGTACGGAACTTAAGTATTGGCTATAAGTATTGGATATAAATATTGAAATGAGTTGCCTAATTATATAATTATAAAATCACTTTGAAATATTCAATTTAGAGCTCCCCGATATTTCTTGCTTCAACACTTATCACCAATACTTATCTCCAATACTTATCGCCAATATTGCAGTTCAGTACTTATCAACAACACTGACCTCCAATACTTCTCTCCAATACTATCGACGAAAAAAAATGATTGGATTTACCAATTCTTATTCTCATATTTATTCTAACACTTATTTCAATATTTTACTCGCAAAAAATGAATCTTAGTCATCAAAAAAAAAAAAATGTATTGAAGACACAAACATTATTAGTATGAAACATTATTCACAACATGTATATTTTACATTATCATAATATGAAAATTTATTAATTTTATGTGAGAAATCACTTTTTTTAATTTTCATCAAATTTGTACGTTTTGAGACCCCTTGAGTCAGAAAAAATGATTTTCATCAAAGTGCCTGTCGTCTGTTGTCAGTCTGTCTGTGAAGTGTCTATGAACACGATTTCTCTCCATAGAATCATCATATCTGGATAACATTTTTCGACCAAATTAAAATTTGGAAATTCACAGTAAGTTAAAACTTGAAAAAATGCAATATAGAAATTCCATTATACACACGGAGAAAAATGGATGTTCAGTTATGAGACAGCCATATTATATGTTTAACTCTAATATCCAAGATATTAATCTGTGCATATTTTGACATCTTAGATATTACAAATAAAAACATAAGATGGCTATCCCATAGTTGGACATCTAGATATTACCTCCAAGCATTAATTTCTCACTTTACAGTTATATCATACGAGATACAAAAAAACGTTGTTATACAAATCAGCCTTAAGGAACACATTCTCACCATGGCGCTCGCGCTTCGCGCTCGATTTTCTGTATACATTTCAGTAACTTTTTAATAAATTACATGATTAAAATAATTTATTTTCTTCCAAATCTCTCAAAAAGAAAAAACAGTCGTAGACTTTATTTAAAGAAACGATTTTGCAGAACAACGCTTATTTCGTATCTCACATACCCGGGACGAAAAAGAAGAATCTCTCCTCGGTCTCTCGCGTCTCCCCAGTCTCTATATGAGTCTCTGATAGTCTCCATCAGTCTCTCTCGTGAGCCGACCAGTTTTTCACAGTCTCGGTGATCTCCCGGCCAGAGATCAATAAAAAGTGATCCAGTCTTTCTTTTTGAAACTCAGTCTCGCGGAGACTTGAATCTCTGTCTCAGAGATTTTAGTCTCCAAGATTGAAAATCTTGATCCATTATATAATGCATTTAGAAAAGAAATGTTTCATACTCTATCATTACAAGTACTAACGATAATTATATCAAATAAATTCATTCCTACTGCCTCCTCCTCTTTATAAACAATAATAGAAAATAATACAGTAGTAAGCCCTCAAAGTTTTAGTTCGATCGGATATCTTTTGTTCTGTGTAAAAATTTGAAAAAAATTTCATCTGGGCCCAATTATTATGGCAAATTTTTATTAAGTACAGTTTTGAGTAGTGAACAACAATAAAAAATTAGGAATGAAAAAACTAATGTTTGTGCAAGTTACAAGTTTTTTTGGCTTAAGCTGAAGAAATGGCAACACAATATGATCAATTTTTTTTTTACGAAAATCCTGAAAACATGTTTTTTCAACATTTTCAAGAAATTGTAATTTGCAAAAAAATTAGTTTTATAATTACAAATTTTGTACAGTTGTTCATTACTCAAAACTAAACCTTAAAAATAATTCACTATAATAATTTGGCCCAGATGAATTTTTTTTCATATTTTCCAACATATGAATTTTTATATTTTTGCACAGAATCTGAAAATCTAAAAATATTACTGAAGCTACGCTTACCACGGCTCACAAATTTCGCGATGGACATTATTATATACAAAAAAATTGGATGTAAGTTTAAATTAATAAAAGCAATACACTGTATTTTTAATTTTTCTTATTCTTTAGTCTATTCCTTTCCCAAAAATTTATTTTCGTAATATTGATTCATTTATCTAATATAATTTATTTAAAAACTTTTATTATGTTGTAAATTTATTTATAAAACGTGAATTAATAATTATTTTTTAACTGTGAATAAAAAATGAATATTACATTTAATTGACGCCTGAAAATCATAATTTTTCACTGTAAATAACTTTAGTATGAAATAATAAAATGCTCAATATCCCAACAAAAATTATTATGAAAAATTGTAAACAAATTTCAATTTTTCATATATTATAGAAAAATTTGTTACTTTCATTGATATTATTTTAAATAAATTAGATATTGCTTGAGCAAAGTTATATTATTTATATTATTGATGATTGAACTTGACTGATCAAATGAAAGTAGATTTTCATTCATATTTTTACTAAGCATGAAAATTTTTCAACTAATCGATATACGGAAATAAAATAAAAATAAATTAATTGATCCTGAAAATATGAATAATTAAAAAAAATCTATTTTGCTACTCAATTATTTGTTTCATTTAATACTAGACAAAATCTTACTTCACATGTAAATTTTTATTTCATTATCTTGGGGCCCTCAAAATTTCTTGATCCTTCAGTGGCAGATTTTAGGGCACAGGAATTTTGAGGCCGGCACTAATATTCTCTCACAAGTGCTGATACATGCTCCTAGTTAGTATATAAGGAGAGTTCGAATTTTACTTGTCAGCGTGAAGCGAGCGATATATCTTATACATTGCGGCGTTATTATTAACTTGTATTAGTTAGGTTTATGTAAGCGTATAGAATTAATATACTTAAGACCTTCAACCTTAGATCACCCTGTACCCAAACTGAGTCGACATATCCTGGTCGTCTATATCTAACTATAAAATGTAAACAATTGTTTAGATAGTGAATTCTGGAAGAAGTATTTTTTTTATTAAAATAAATTTTCTCCGTGTAAGCATAGAGAGATTAAAGATTCTGATTCCGAGATTTACGAAAGACTTGGTAGTCTCCTAAGAATCTCTCGCACAGATACTCAGTCTCTCTACCCGAGACTTGAGTATTGCTTTCAGAGACCCAGCAAAGACGCGCCAGTCTCTGCGGAGTCTACCTGGTTGCGCGGAGAGAGACTCGAAAAGAGACTGGGGAGACGCGGGAGACTGAGGAGAGATTCTTCTTTTTCGTCCCGGGTATTTTGGTGAAAAAAATCGAATTTTTAAATATTAAAAATCGAAACATAAAATATACCTCCTGTCCCGAAATGTCTTAATGAGAATTTGTAGACCTCATTTAGGCAAACAATTTTCCATCTAAACGTTTTTTTTGTATCTCTCATATTTTGTCTAAAAAATGGAATTTTTGAATTTTAATCCTATTTTTTAGAATTGAAACGAAAAATATATGTTTTATCAGAAACTGTGTGTGACAAAATTTGTAGATCTTTTTGAAACGAACAACTTTGTATTCTTACGTTTTTTTCGTGTTTCGAATATTATTGTTAAAAAATTGAATTTTGGATTTTCAATATTTTTTTTTGAATTAAAAAGAAAAATATGCATCTTATGAAAAAATGTTACAATTCAAATTTGTAGGACTTTATGTAGAAAATAATATTGTATCATAACGTTTTTTCGTATCTCGTATAATTTAACTGGAAAATGGAATTTTAATATTGACTTCTTTCGAATTTGAATATGCTGTAACATTTCTAATTTTGATTTAATCAAAAAATGTTATCAGGATAATTTTTAGAGATTTATGAGCACTATCTAAAACTAGTATTGAAATTTTTGATTTTTTCAAAAAATTATTTTCAAAAACACAAAAGTAGTGCTCAACCCCTCAATTTTGATTGGATGTGGCTGGTTAACGAACGTGTCCTTACTTTTTCGGCTCCGATAAAGTGTACCAAAGCTCAATTCAATCTGATAATTCTATCGAGAGTTGTGCCGCACACGACCTACTACAGACAGACAGACAGACACTTTCGTAAAAACCATTTTTCTGACTCATGGAGTCTCAAAACGTAAAGATTTGATCAAAATTTCGAAAGTCATTTTTCACATAAAACCAATACCTTCTCATCCATGATGAGAATGTAAAAAATATATGAGTTACAGAAAATACGCAGATAGAAAATTATTTACCTAAATGAGGTCTACAAATTCAATTCAATGTTCTTGGACTCATTTCAGAGCTAAATTTCTATAGAATCGCACTTAATTATTTAAAGTTATGTGTAATTTTTTTCTCACATAGTGCACGAGGTTAAAGTTCGAATAGAAAAGTTGGGAAAATTCCAATATTGTTTTTGCTGAGAAAAACATTTTTATAAGATATATAAAACATATAATCATTCATTTTCTATGAAATCACCTTAAAATATACATCCATATGATTTTTATTATCATTTGCTTACAGATGAAGTGTTTTCAAATTTTCCCTACTTTTTACATTCTCATCATGGATGAGAAGGTATTGGTTTTATGTGAAAAATGACTTTCGAAATTTTCATCAAATCTTTACGTTTTGATACCCCCTAAGTCAGAAAAAATGGTTTTTACGAAAGTGTCTGTCTGCCTGTCTGTCTGTCTGTAGTAGGTCGTGTGCGGCATAACTCTCGATAGAATTATCAGATTGAATTGAGCTTTGGTACACTTTATCGGAGCCGAAAAAGTAAGGACAAGTTCGTTAACCAGCCACATCCAATCAAAATTAAGGGATTGAGCACTACTTTTGTGTTTTTGAAAATAATTTTTTGAAAAAATCAAAAATTTCAATACTGGGTTTTGATAGTGCTCATAAATCTCTACAAATTATCATGATAACATTTTTTGATTAAATCAAAATTAGAAATGTTACAGCATCTTCAAATTCGAAAAAAGTTAATATCAAAATTCCATTTTCCAGTTAAATTATACGAGATACAAAAAAACGTTATGATACAATATTATTTTCTACATAAAGACCTACAAATTTGAATTGTAACATTTTTTCATTAGATGCATATTTTTCTTTTTAATTCAAAAAAAAAATATTGAAAATCCAAAAAGATCTAAAAATTTTGTCTGACGCAGTTTCTGATAAAACATATATTTTTCGTTTTAATTCCAAAAAATACGTTTAAAAGTCAAGAATTCCATTTTTTAGACAAAATATATGGGATACGTAAAAAACGTTTAGATGAAAAATTATTTGCCTAAATGAGGGCTACACATTCTTATTAAGAAATTTCTCGACAGGATGTATATTTTATGTTTTGATTTTAATATTAAAAAAAATCGATTTTTTTCACCAAAATATGTGAGATACGAAATAAGCGTTGTTCTGCAAAATCGTTTCCTTAAATAAAGTTTACGATTGTTTTTTCTTTTTGAGAGATTTGGAAGAAAATAAATTATTTTAATCATGTAATTTATTAAAAAGTTACTGAAATGTATACAGAAAATCGAGCGCGAAGCTCGAGCGCCATGATGAGAATGTGTTCCTTAAGGCTGATAGAGCCTTTAGTAAATTGAATCTCCTGTTTCACTTAAATTCAAAAAGAAATAAAGTGACTTTGAGAAAATGTGTAATTCACATCATCTGTAATATTATTATAAAAGTGGTTTGAACTTCAGTATCAAATTATAAGAAATAAACTTAAATGTATGCGAAGACACAAGACCGAGCGCGAAGCGCGAGTTCCATAAAGAACGGAGCGCGAAGCGCGACGTTCAAAAATTCCGGAGCGCAATTTACTGCAATTTTTTAGAATCTTAGCTTCAAAACAAGCACAGGAACATTAAAAAATATTGATTATTTCAAAAGTTTCAAAAATTTTTATAATTCACAAAATCAAAATTAAGATAATTTAAACAATCATCAAAAAACAGGTGGTCTCACAATTCTGACCGGTAGTGTTAGTTTATTTCTTGTAATTTGATACTGAAGCTCAAGTCAATTTTATAATAATGTAGATGTGAATTACATTTTCTTGAAGTTACTAAATTTATTTTTAATTCTACATGATGAAGGAAATTTAATCTACTTAATGCTCTATCAGCCTTAAGGAGCACATTCTTATCATGACACTCGCGCTCGATTTTCTGTACACATTTTTGTAACTTATTAATAAATTACATGATTAAAATAATTTATTTTCTTCCAAACATCTCTAAAAGGATAAAAATTCGTAGACTGTTTTCAAGCAAATGTTTTTTTATTTTAATGCTTATTTTGTATCTCATATATTTTGTTCAAAAAATGTAATTTTTGATTCTCAATACTGTTTTTTTAAAACCAAAATATAATACATACATCTTGTTAAAAAAATGTTCTACTGAGAATTTGTAGACCTCATTTAGGCAAATAATTTTCTATCTTTGCGTATTTTCTGTAACTCACATATTTTGTTTAAAAAATTAAATTTTTGAATTATAATCCTATTTTTTAAAATTGAAATAAAAAATATAGATTTCTCAAGAAAACTTTTGAATTGAAATTTATAGATCTTTTTGTAGTAAACAATTTTGTATTAGAGCTTTTTTTTGTATCTCGTATGATATAACTGTACAGAGAAAAATTGATGTTTAGAGTTAATAACTAGGTATTCAACTATGTGATAGCCACCTTATGTGTTTAGATGTAAGATCCGGATAATTAATAGAGATCTATGAGCGCTATAAGAAATCAATAGTGCAATTATTTCTGGAAATAAAAAATGAAAATCGAACTTTTAAAATTTTTTTAAATCAATGTTTTGCCAAACTAAATTCATCACGGCCTAAAAATAAAAATTTAACATCAGGCTTCATCACAGACGTTCTTCGAACTTTGCCGATACAGAGAAAGTCTCAAAAAAGGTGAAAATCCCATTATCTTAATGTTTATTTTATTATTTTAGCAATACGACCCTGCATGCACATAAATCAAGACCAGAAATTTTAAAAGAACATTTTTAAAGAAATAATATCATAAATATGAATCTTGCACTTTCTATGATTATAATTAAACAGTATTTTTCTTAACATGTCTAGTAAAAAATTATACTTTCTCAAGCTGTTTTTGACAACTGTTGATATCATCCCCACAAGTTGGAATAATAGCGACTTTCACCGTTTTAGCGGTGAAAGTACAATTTTCAGTGGCCTTTTGGAAGAAACAACCACTCATTTGCAATTTTTCGTTTTCCCCACCATTAAAAAAAATAGCTATTTCAGAAAAAAAATTTTCCGCGAGGTAACGATCTTAAAAGCCGTCCTGAGACACAAGTTCTACCAACCAAGAACTTCCTCTCATGACAATGCGGGATCGCAAAATTAGAAACAATTGTTCCCCCATATGCGGAAGTTATTGATAATTCTCAAGGGGAATTATAGATAACTCCCGCATTTTTCGTGTGTACCCCAAAAAGGTGATTTTCTTCCCTCGTTTCAGGAAAAAAGTGGCCATTTCTATGCATGCATGAGAAAAATATACATATTCTACGACTAGAAATTTTCATGTTATGCGGCTTTGGGGAAGTTTCTTTTACGCGTTTTCGAGGGTTGAACTAGTTCTTTGATCCGGAATCGCAATTTCTAGCCTTGTGAAACAAATTTAGAATAAGTGATTCTTATTTTTGTGTCTCGAAATATTAACAAAATTTTTCTCTTTTAGGACATATAGACAAGTATCTCGTCAACAACGTGTCACTGTGGAATTGAAATATTCCATTCCAATAAAAAAGTTTATTGAGCTTCTTTTTCTTGATTGTTTTTTTGCCTTAACAGGTGTTTGGAAACATCTCATTGAGTCTTTTATTCATTTCGTTCAGTTTCAGTTCTTCCGAAATAGAAGTTTTGTTGTTTCCTGTAAGATGTGAAGGAGAAGTCAACTTGTTTCAAAAAAATTGAACTAGTATATAAAACTGCAATTAAAATTTTCGCAAAATGCAACGTGAAGGGGAGAAGAGGACACTTGCTGAAAAGCGTTTTAAATTGATGGCAGAAATCATAGCTGAATATGTACCAGCAATAAGTGCAGTCTCCTTTACTGCTTTTTCAAAGGATTCAATATCCTATAAGATTTGTCGTAAACTAAGAATTGGCAGTGATCGTAAGCAGATGATCAAGTTGCAACATATTTGGGATCATAATATTGGCGGTATTCAAAACATTGTTGAAGAAATAATGCAAAATAAACAAATGAATGAAGAGATCCATATAGAAGACATCTGCATTCAAAATCCAGACGCGACTAACAGTCAAAAGTGTATCGAGTGTTCAGATTTATATGTCTCTAGCGCACTGAAGTCATGTAACATGAGGCATTCTGCTGCAAACAGCACAACAAATGAACACATTACAAGAACTCAGAAAATCATTCAATCTCTTTCCTATCTATCATTGCAATCATTTAAAAACGACACTCTAAATGACGAATTAGACCAAGATCGCCTTTCGAAGTACAAAACTGGCGGAAAAGACGTCTATGACTTCAATACTGATACAGATACTGAACTTGGATACAATGACTTCGACTATGATAACAAGAAAGATAAGGAGAGCGTTTTAGAAAACGAAGCGGATATTACTCGATCTCCTATGTCCGCAAAATTGAGAGCCGTATTTTCTGAGGATCGAGGAAATTGCTTACTAGCTTCAAATTTGATTGATGAACATGGTCACTTAAAAAAAGACCTCACTCGTCAAACACTAATTGACATACTACCAACAGAATTGAATATCACATGCACTTTGCGCTTTTATGGCTTCAGAAAGAATAAAGATTTCTACGTAATGTATGGTCTCTGTAGATACAAATCTGATGCCCAACGATTCAAATTTGACATCGACTACTCTGATAACGGTCAAGTAACACTCTTCGTTTACAGCGATGTAGCTGGAGAGGTTATTCATGATGGACCAAGGCATTACTACCAATTAGCTGGCAAGGCGCGAGAAAAAACACAAAAAGTTTTGCAGGCTGTTAAGCCAAGAGAGATGCATCTGGAACTAGGTCGCGAAACGAATAAGGAACTCGCTGCAGATGGTAATATGCAAAATTTAAAATTGCTTAGCACGTTTCAGAAAGCAAAATCTGAACAAAACTGCAAGTATGATTTAAGATTGAAATCGAATCATATTGGCGACTTGATGCAGCAATGTTGTAATGACCGCAAAACAAGTGATCCCTATTTGCAACGAGTAGGGATTCCTGTGTTTGCGATGATGTACTCAAAAAATCAATTACATCTAATTGAAAGTAAAAAACTATGGGTATTACATCTCGATGCAACCGGTTCTGTCGTTAGAGAACCAGACAGTGAAGACTGTAAACGTATATTGTACTACGCCCTTGTAGTAAGATTTCTAAATTCAACAATACCTTTAGCGGAGTTGATATCTTCCGAACACGATACAACAGCAATCAGTCATTTTTTAAAAGACTATCGGAAGTTTGTAGTACAAGATGGATACAAATGGCCTACATTTTCAATTGTTGTAGTGGATTGGAGTTGGGTACTGATCCATGGGTTACTGTTTGAATGGAATCACATAGAAATACAAACATACCTCAAGATAGCGTACGACTGTGCTAAGAAAAATATTGCATTTCCTAAAGATATGGTGATCATTCACACTTGCTGCTCATATTATATGCATCGAGCAGCAGATAATTTAGATAGAAAATTTCCAGAATATCCTGGACGCAATCTTGTATTAGATTGCATAGCATTCATGATAATGTGTCAAACATTAACTGAATTAAATGCAGCTTTTGAATCGACTATTTCAATCCTTCTGTCACCCGATGAATCTGTCGCAGATGAGAAATTGGAGAAGTTAAATAGTTTTCACAAGGAAGGTTTTGCTGAAGTGATAGCAAACAATAGTAATATTGACATAGAATTGACGTTTGACGATGATGATGACAAAGATGGCATAGCCATCAATTCGCCATTCTTCTTTCACTTCTATGAAATTTTTCAAAAAGTCGAAAGTAGCACGCGATCATTAAACGATGACGAAGATCCTACAAATAAGTGTTACAGTCCTGAAGTGGCTAAACTTATTTTGAATCATTTCATGCCCTTCATAATAATGGCTGCAGCTATTTTGTTTAAAAATGTATTACCTGAAGCTTCGCGGTTGAGTAACGCTTATGTTGAAGCTCATTTCAAAACCGTTAAAGATGCGGTTTCGCGCAATCAAAGACATTTGCCAATTGCGCGATTCATTCGCAAATTAAAAAAATACACAAGCGAATTGGCACATGAAGAGAAACAAAAAGTGTTATTAAAAAGTCGCAAAGAAATGAAGCCCCTGTACCCACAGAATAGGAAGAAAAACGAAAAAAAAATCGAGGAAAATGAAACTGCTGATTCAGAAAGTGATGAAATTGAAATGATCCCAATTCCTTTAGATCCTTCTCTTGAAGAAAGTTGGGAGAAGAATAAAAGAGGAAGAAAAAGAAAAGCTCAAAGTCACTTGGAATGCCACAGTTTTAAGGAAAGTACTCAATCGCAAGAGTCTAAAGTATATAAAAAAAAGAGAAAAGCTTCAAGAAAAAAAAAATGACTGTTTGTAAAAGACATATCATTCTAAACAAACGAAGCAATACAAATGAGAAAGAAAAAAATGAAGACTTACAAACATCAGAAACTGGTATAGTAGACCAAACTTCTTTTCAGTCGCAAGCGACAAGAATGAACTCTGAAACATGGGACAACGTTTCGTTATCACTATATAACCAAAGTGATAACTCCATCCATGAACTGGCGCTGGAAAATGGACTGATGCGTGATGTTTCTTATTACATACACAGAAAAGTGGAAGAGGATATCCCTTTTGGGGCCTATAAACCAAGAACAGACTCGCCAATTCTGTCACTTGTGCCTGAATTACATGTATCTCTTAATGCTTTTCAGACACTAAAAGGAGAGAATTGGATTGATGGGTCTGTCATTGATGCATACATCATGATGTGGGATATAAATTGGCATCATATTTGCTATATGCCAACATATTACACTAGATCCCTCTTTGGATTTAATGATGTAAATATTCCTAAAGAATTTCGAATGTACGATGTATATTTACCGCTTTCAGGTAAAATTCTTATGCCTTACCTGTTCAACGGTCACTGGCGTATTTTACTAATAAATTGTGATAGAAATTCGTTTGTTCTGATCGATCCCATTAGAGTAACCAAAAAAAGAAGTTGCACTTTTAAAGTCGAGGAAAAAAGAGTAATAAGGAATTTCAAGAAATTCATATCTGAATGCCCACAAAGATGCTCTTTCTATGGACTACGTCACGTTATATGGAAAAGGGAACAATAGGCAAACTGCAGACCTTTCCAGACTGATAGTCATAACTGTGGAGCACTCATTGCCTACTATATGCAGTGTATTGGTAGTAATACTGCAATGGAGGTTTCATTTGATCCTGCAAATTTCCGGCGTAAAATGGCAGAATTTCTAATTGAAAAATCAGAAGACATGAAAGGGTATTGCATTCATTGCTTTGTGGTAAACTCGCACTTTGATGGAGATGATCTGGTAATGTGCACTTTCTGCAGACGATTTGCACATAACAGTTGCATTCCTGGAGAAAAGAAAACACTTAGCAGCTTATAACTATTTCATTAGTTATTTAGCGCTACATTTGGATGCTCATAACTGTTATATCAGATATTTAGCTTTGCATCTTTTTTCTTTTTTTTTTTTTTGGTGAGGAGGAAAACTGGCGAAATCTTTTATAGACGTTGCACAGAACTCTCCTAGGACGGGTCTAGGCCTACCTGTTGAAACCGAAAAACCCCCTCTCTCGAATCGATACATCGCCCGCGGAACCGCCTTTCGGCTTTAAACTTCACGGGTTAGCTTTGCATCTGGCAGCTCATAAGTATTTTATTAGCTATTCAGTGCTACACTTGGCTGCTCTTAACTGTTTTGCCAGTTATTTAGCGCAGTGATCCCAGAACGTGGGAGCTAGAGCCCCCCACCATAATCCCCACCAGCTCATGGCTTCTTCCTCGCTCGACTGCCATAGGTTGGTTGAATGAGGAAGACACAATGAGCTCGAGGCATCTATGGTGGGGACCGCCAGCTCCCACGTTCTGGAATCACTGATTTAGCGCTATATTTGGATGCTTATAACTGTTCTATCAGTTATTTAGCTCTGCCCTTGACTGCTCATAAAGGTTTTATTAGTTATGTAGTGCTACATTGGGATGCTCATAACTGTTCCATCAGTTATTAAGCTCTACACTTGGCTGCTCATAACGGTTTAACCAGTTATTTAGCACTACATTCGGATGCTCATACCTATTTTTTAGATATTTAGGACTAAAAATAGTTAATAATGAATTAATAGTTTACATTGAAATAACTTTAGTGGAATAGGTCTACAGGGGACACCACTCAAAATAAAACGCACCAAAAATTACTCTACCTCATGGGTGGTGTGGAAATGAGTGATACACTTTATAAAAAATCATTGAATTCAAATTTGGTTGAACTGAATATTCGAAAAAAAAACTATATTCAATTTAACCTGATTGGAAGCTTCCGTTAAAGGTAATCCTTGCGTCGAGCGCAAAAAGAAGCCGAGCACACTTTAATACTTTGTGTAATAAAAGTGTCAAATACGACTCAACGGCAGACTTCAAAATATCCCAGAAAACCCCTAATTTTGATTAAATTAATTATAATTACGAATAACTTATATTCATAGCATTACAATAAATAAAAAATTTTCCTTAATAAATGAGAAACGATGTCCTTTCCACAACATTATTATGTACATTTGAAACCTCAACCGTTGCATGGCAATCTCGAATCAGTTTTTTTCAAAGAAACAAAGTTTCTAGAAATAAAAATTTCAGCTTGTTTCGATCAATAAAAAGAGACAAACCGGATTTTGTGAACACATTCACTGGAAAACATGTCACGGAAACATTAAAGAGAAAATAGTTTTTTCAAAATTCCTAAAAATCGTTCAAATCATTATCATGTTATCAAATTTTATAAATCTCCATCTTTAACGTATATCACCTATGTAGTATGCACATATGAACAGCGTTTTATGGTAATTTTTTGATAATTTGTAAATCATAAAAAACTGATCGATTGGAAGGGTTGCCTAAGATTAATTTTTATTTTAGGCTATAGTGAAAGACCCTCGGTTTATAGAGGTTGATTTTGTTGCCTCTATTGTAATGACCCACTGCCTGCTATTGGGTTCGACTTCGAGCTGGCTGTCAAAAATTGTGGGGCCAAATCGTCTCAAGTTTGTGCTTGGAAATTTCAATTTCTTGAAAGTAGGACGAATTTATGCACTCAGGAAAACAGCGAAATCTCAACCCCTATGCATTTCATGTTCTTTTTTACATATGAAATTGAACGTTGACAATTCCCTCTATTACCTGGGCTAAGATTTAATTAATTTGGAATGTTCAGAAAGGCGTGGTAGAACTTTTAAAAAGAGACAAATTTTCTCTATTGTTATCGTTTAAAAAAGTAACTTCTTATTGAACGCGAGCTATCTAACAGGGTTTAATCGATTCCTTATATCATTCTCTAAACAATCCAGTTTTAAAAGTTTAAAAAAAAGGGTTACATCACAGTCATTTCGACCGTCTAGTGAGTCAGCCCATATCTGAATATATGAAATTTTCTCTTTTTTCACAACGGTCTGTACCTATTCATCCTGACGTGTCTTTTGATATCTTATCTCATTGTAATGCACTTCTGCATTATGTCATATATATCAATTTACGAAAAAAGGTAGATTCTATCACGTCTTCATCTTCTTAGTCTGATATGCATGAAAACATGTTGTAACTTTATTGTTTTCAGTGTTACAACGACAAGTTTTTTCCATGTTTCAAAATTATGTACAATATAAATCAATTAAACTTTGTTTGAGTAAATAAAAAGAGAACAACAAGATTCGTTGTGCACATTTACTGGAAAACGTGTCACCATAACATTAAAGAGAAAATGTTTTTCTCAAAATTCCTGAAGTTCGTTCAAATCATTATCATCTGTTTCGTCTCTACTAACTTTAACATTAATAAATTACTTTTTTCGAAAAGTAACTTTATTACGACTTGTTACGTTCACAAAAAGTAACGTAACTCACCGAGAAACGCATATAAATAAAGTATGATGTATGAAGTATGATAATTTTATACTCTATTACATTTCCAAAACATTATGTATGATTCAAATTCAACACTTGAGATTATTTTTTTATTAAAATTACAGCCACTGTATGGGCATTCCACAATTCGTGTTCTCATATGTGACATTGCACTCATATGATGTGTTTCGCGAAAAACCTCTATGATGTTAAATCTCATGTGTTCTTTAAGTATAATATCAATTTAGAATTAAGAGTGCGCAGCACGTACGGTTTGTTGCCTCTATTGTAATGACCCACTACCTGCTTTTGGGTTCGACTTCGAGCTGGCTGACAAAAATTGTGGGGCCAAATCGTCTCAAGTTTGTGCTTGGAAATTTCAATTTCTTGAAAGTAAGACGAATTTATGCACTCAGGAAAACAGCGAAATCTCAACCCCTATGCATTTCATGTTCTTTTTTACATATGCAATAGAAAGTTGAGAATTCCTTCTATTACCTGGGCTAAGATTTAATCAATTTGGAATGTTTAGAAAGGCGTGTTAGAACTTTTAAAAAGAGAGAAATTTTCTCTATTGTTTTCGTTTAAAAAAGTAACTTCTTATTGAACGCGAGCTATCTTACAGGGTTTATTCGATTCCTTATATCATTCTCTAAACAATCCAGTTTTAAAAGTTTAAAAAAAAGGGTTACATCACAGTCATTTCGACCGTCTAGTGAGTCAGCCCATGTCTGAATATATGAAATTTTCTCTTTTTTCACAACGGTCTGTACCTATTCATCCTGACGTGTCTTTTGATATCTTATCTCATCGTAATGCACTTCTGCATTATGTCATATATATCAATTAACAAGAAAAGTTGATTCTATCACTTCTTCATCTTCTTAGTCTGATATGCATGAAAACATGTTGTAACTTTATTGTTTTCAGTGTTACAAAGACAAGTTTTTTCCATGTTTCAAAATTATGTACAATATACTCTCTAAACCTGAATCAGTGAACGGCCACTGATTCGCAGTGACTATTCACTGATGGCAGCAGCTATAAGTCTTTCACTGAGAATCAGTGAAATTCGACTGATGAATCAGTGAAATAGATTAAACTCACTTATTGAATCAGTGAAATCTTCAGGTGGGAATAATAAAACCAGCAATATATTTCAACGATCGATGAACTCGTTTATTTTAGGTTAAACAACACTATAAAGAAATTACGTTAATATTATTAATTATCGTAAATATTAGTATTCTGCATTCGAAGTTGATGGTTCCGACGACATATGTTTGAAATTGTTAATATTTATGTGGAGCGATGAAACAGAATTCGTAAAAATTGGATCGATGCCGTACACGTAGTTCGCCAAGAAATTGAAGAAGTTGATGAGCGAGGTTGGAAATTGTAGATTAAAAACATAATAGATTTTAAATAAGAGGTCAAAAGCTGAAACAGGCGATGATAGTGGAGGAGTAAGGAACCACCCATCTCCTTGGATGAAGCATGAGGTCTTCTCTTGTCCCTTTACGAACATGAGATAAGGCTGTATGTTCTTCTTCGTCATGTGTCTCCTCTCAGCCGCAATTGACGTGACATTAGTCCCTTCCTGTAAAATGTTGTTAAAATGAATTAAAAAAATTGTGAAGAAAATGCGATTTGTAAAGTGAGCATATGAAATATGACTACGTACAGATCATCAGATCTGAGTTCGGTATTTCCGCCGTTGAAACAGGAGCGAAGCAAATTCGTGCATCATTATTTTCAACCCCAGGAGACATCTGTACATAGTAAAATTGTTTGTTAACAAATTCTTCATTACAATTCATAAAAAGCCACGTTTAATTATATTTTTACCGTTTTGGTCCGCTTTCCTTTGCCTTTTCCTTTCACCATTCCCTTTGAATTTGTGACGGGAAGCAATGCACAAAGAGCCATCAAAGCTCGTAGATTTTCTGGAATTATTGTAGTTTACACGTCAATCAATGTTAATGTTATTTTGAATTTCCTTAGAAATAACTACGAAGCTGTAAGTAGTGATGACGATTACTCACCATCCATAACAAGATCCTCAACTTTCATGAGAATGTCCGGTCTGTATCTTTTCGTGTAACCCAAAATTTTATTTGTGTAATGACTCGGAAATCTTGAAAGAAACTTATCCCCGGCGTATTGGAATTTGAGTTCAAAATCTTGGTCAATCTGAATCATAAATTTGTCTATTAATAATTAGAGATCCAATTTCAAGGCATTTTACATTGATCGTAAAGAGTGACGTATTTTCTGTACGTTACGATTCTGAATTTCACAAACCATTTCTCCGTTATAATCTTGCAGCCGTGGATAAGACTCAAGAATTTCAGTTATTGAAGGGCCATCTTGTTCTATCCATTTTCTGCGATTGTAGAACGTATCTGCCAAGCATTTCTTTATTTCGTGTTTGTACGAGTCAACGGGGACTTTGAAGCGCATCCAAGAGAGCTATTGATGACATGAAATTTATTGTCACATTTCACCTTGTAAACGAACTACTTAACAAGATCAACAATTACCTTTTCATTCAATATTTCCTGGGACAAAATTTGGAGGTCCTCATCAACTGATTGTTTTCGAGTACATTTCCCAAGCTTTCTCTTCAGAGCGGCACCCTGATACTTTTTCTTCGAGGGACTTAATGCATTCCTCACAGTCCACAAACGAAACTCAATGAACCCTCGTCTTGATTTGATATCGAAATAATGCTCCTATTTATGAAAATTGAAACAATGTGAGTTTAATATTAGGAAATATGGATCGATAGTTGTTAACATTTTGATACTTACGAAACCTTCAATGTTTGGACCATTGTCTTTGAGTAGAGGATATTCCGTCACAATTGCTTTTGCTAAAGCAACTTTGCTTTCATCTGGTGGATAGCTGAAAAATACACATATGATTAGAGCAAAAGTTGAGCATTGAGTTCAATTTTAAGGATCAGGTGAAGCAAAGGAAGGAATCAGCTTGGTTATTTTGTACATTTTGGATGCATAATGCTAAATTTCTGTTATTACGTCTAAAGGTGGTGTCAAAAATGAATTGAAGTTGTGATAATTTATATACGAAAAGTATTTTAATAAATCGCAAATTATCAGCGTTGGAAAGAGAAAAATTATTTTAAATGGAGAAAAAACTCACTAATTATCGTTGTTTGCTGCAAGTAATTCTGCAACAACAATCCTTATTAGGGAACGCCTGTCACTCTCGCTGAAAGGACCATTTTTTGCTGCATCGTGTATTTTTTGTCCTTGTGGATGTTTCAATAAAGTTTCCTCAACTGAATTTTCTCGCTACATAAAACAGATATAATATATTTTATAAGAAAAGTATGTCATAATAGTCATCGAAAACTGGAAGCACTTACTGAAAATACGACTCCTCGTACTGGTGTTTGTTTTTTCGTGGTTGCGTTTGGTACAGGCATATTTCTTTCTGCGAATTCAGAGACATCTAAAGTAAGAATGACCTGAAAATGGTATAACAGTATAGTAATGAAACGAAGAAAGAATATGTGGTATTAACAATTTAGATTTAAAAGTACACTTTTACTTACCGTGTCTTTTAATTTTAATTCATTAGAAAATTTCATAATTTTCTTAATTGGACCTATTTTGATTTTGAGGTCCTTAAAATCTCCTTCCGTCATTTCCAAAAACGCCGAACCATCAATCGATTGATCTACACATTAAAAATTAGTTATAACATTTGTAACGATTTGTAAATGATTTATACAAACTTCTAAAAATAAATGCAACAGTTCATTTGTTAACTAAATAAATAGTTATGATACTCGACAATAATGTCATTGACGAGCAGGACTTGCAGACACTCAATCGTACCATATTAAAGAAGAATATGCCGCATACTGATGTACAATCGTTTACTGACTGGCTCAGTCCATGGGCACACTGGTTTATAATGAGCTAGAGATTTCGATGAGATAAATTCAGATGTGTAATTGAAACTTTTATTTGGACGTACTTCAATGACAAAAGCATTAAAGTCTGGATCGAAATCCATCGTAATTGAAGGAATGACGAGAAAATGAACATTGCTTTCGTCTAAGAGAATAATTTCTATAACTTTTCCAAATCGTGGTAGATTATCTTCGTATTCTATTCCTGAACTGAGGCAAACAAATAAACCAACTCTGAATTCGACACCTTGTATTTTGACCTTTTTTGTTTGGAATATTTTGTCCTCAGCAGTAAAACCAAGTTCTGTCAAAGCACTGAAACTTCGGGTTCTATTTACCCAGATTTTTTTGCCACTAGTCGTACTGACTTTAAATAGTTTTACGTCACCTGCTCCCCATTTACTGCTCTGAGAACATTGACAAATCCTCATCAAAGTTTTTGCTGGATTTTTGAAATTATGCATGTTTTGTGCGCGTAGCTTGATTTCAGCGTGTCTCGCTTCATACCTCAAACAAATGAATCCCCACATTGGGCCTGACCAAGAAATGCTTTCAGCATAATGAAATAAGTGGTGAAATTTGTTGATTAAATTCACATTTGGAAATAATGTATGAAAAGATTCTACCAAATCACGTACAAGAGCCTCCAAATATGGCAGTGAAGATTTTGTTAACTTCGGAGCAAAAATTATTTCCATGACGCGAAGCAGTAACAAAAGTAACTGCATGTGAAAATTTCCTTTCTCAACCTTTTCGGCTACTAAAAATGGGAAACTTCTCAACAATACCCACATTTGCATTGCTTTTTGATTGACTGTATGATCAAGCAAATTTCGTTTAAAGTTGGGAGAAGGTTTGTTACGTTTTTCAACGTAACCGAACTGAAAAGCATGAATTTTTTCGTTAAACCAATCGATTGTGAAAAAATTGTCAACAGAAACGTATTGGTGTAAAACAAGTTTAAGGATTTGTTCTCCTACACCATGGCACAAAATGTCGTGCATTCCATCCCAAACTTTGTTTTGGGAAAGATGAAAAAACTTGGATTTGTGTAAACAGCAATCTCCCTTTATGCCAGTTTCAGTCATGGATGCTTCTGAAAAATTACTATTCTTTACATATTCAAGCTGTTCGTTGTACACTTGTTCAGTACGCCTTTCCCCTGAATCTAATTTGGCATCAATTAAATTTTCTCTTGAATAAAGACAAGCTCGACAAAAAAGCTTCGCAGCAGGGCCCTTGAAATTATAAACCTGATGAATCGCCAGGGTGTCGCCAATAAAAGCTGCCAAAGTCGCACGTAAAGTGAAATTAATTCCACCTAAAAGAATTTCAACTCCATTATCACTCTCTAATTTTTCCAAGTCGGAAAAAAATGGAGATAGAATTTTCTGGAAGCCATATCGTTTGACATCAAAATCAGAACAAAGCATGAGGACGTGAATGCTACTCAATTCCGAATTCATGTGAGCTGGGACGTTTTGAATAACATAATAAAAAGCTCCTAGCTTATGAACTCCCGTTTTAGATCCAAGAGGATTAACGATTTCTAGTTCATCATAATAGAGTTGAATTCTTAATGCATGTTTATGAACTTGCAGAAACGGATGGTTTTTGAAGTGATCGCCATCGATAAAAGAGTTTAATTCACCAAAAGACGATGGTGTCTCTGAATGGATTGCTTCAAAAACGTGCCTATTGGATAGCACAAGTTTCAGGGTTTCAATGACAGGAACATATTGACAAGTATCGAGGACTCGTTTTGGCATAAAAGTTCCAGTTTCTCTATTTAGTGTGTTATCCATTCTGTAATCTAATGGTATTTCAATAGGTTCAATGTAATTGCATTGTTCCTTCAATGCTTCAATTTATTGATCAAGGTCTCGGAGTTCTTCATATGGATTTTCTATGTCAAATGTACGAAGCAACTCAACTGACTCTAAATCTTCGCTTAAATTTTTAGAAGCAATAAATTTTTCTACTTTTTTTCGAAAAAAACCTACGATTTCTTGAAATATTTCTTCATTTTCATCGATAACATCGCTCATAATTGCTCCTGTCATTGAGCCCTTACACAGTAACCTCCCAATCATTCTAACGACTGAAGTTCGCAAATTCAACGTTTCCTCTACATCCTCAACTTGCATTGGTTCTTGAACTTCATTCTCATTTGAATTAGACCCTGCGTCCAAATTAAAATCCCAATTTTCATTCTGAAATTCCACATCCTCATTATCTCTTTCACCAAGGTGTTCTTTTTTTATATGATTCCTCAAATTATAGAAATGGTAAAATCTCCGCTGACAACCATTTTGTCCACAAATAAAACCATTACTTCCTACTCCACGATTAATCGTTAAACCATGAAAACCTCGCAAATGATTTACGAAGGCATCCAGGCCTCCAGAGATATTTCGACAACATAAGTAGCAATGTAGACTCTCCATTTCCGTTATTTTTAATGCACTGAAACAGTGACGAATTAATTAATAATAAAACTACTCGAATAGTGTATTTTCACTTTCTTGGCATGCTAAATATCATCAAGAATATCTCCTGTACATTTTTAAATAAAAATTAAGAAAGTGCACGATAAATTTAAGAACAAATAAAAGACTACCTTTCACAGCTGCTGCCACATCTCCATCGCCCGATACATTTTCCAATAAATTTGCAATCTCGTCGATTGTATAATTTTCAACGTCTTTTATCGAACAATCCATTGCGAGCATTCTGAAACATGACAGATTAAAAAATATTAAAGGTTAATAAAATATTTGCTAGGAGTGGAATATATATTATATCGAAATTTCTTACCATATATATTTACTCTGATTATATTATTATTCGACCAAAAATAATCAATTAAGCTCCATTTATTTTTTGATTTTAACATTTACATCGTTGAAAAAAAGAAAAAATTCGATCGAATCGATGAAAAAGTGTGAGGTTATAATAACTTACCACTTTGAGAGAACTTTGTGAGAAATAACTATGTACACACACTACATACGGCGAATACTTCTAGAAACTTGAATACAGATGGTGTCAGAATTTTGATGCAGAGGCCTGAGGAAACATACAACTTTCGATTCTCTTGTTAATGATATGTCATTGCAAAGAGCACTTGCAATCACGAAAGCACATTAACGATGATGTTGAAGTGCGCGTCAAATGTTCACGTCGCGCGTTCACTGATTCATCAGTGAAATCAATGCAAGGCACTGATTCATCAGTTGATATATTTTCACTGATTGAATCAGTGACTATTTCACTGATTCAGGTTTAGAGAGTAAATCAATTAAACTTTGTTTGAGTAAATAAAAAGAGAACAACAAGATTCGTTGTGCACATTTACTGGAAAACGTGTCACCATAACATTAAAGAGAAAATGTTTTTCTCAAAATTCCTGAAGTTCGTTCAAATCATTATCATGTTATCAAATTTTATAAATCTCCATCTTTAACGTATATCACCTATGTAGTATGCACATATGAACAGCGTTTTATGGTAATTTTTTGATAATTTGTAAATCATAAAAAACTGATCGATTGGAAGGGTTGCCTAAGATTAATTTTTATTTTAGGCTATAGTGAAAGACCCTCGGTTTATAGAGGTTGATTTTGTTGCCTCTATTGTAATGACCCACTGCCTGCTATTGGGTTCGACTTCGAGCTGGCTGTCAAAAATTGTGGGGCCAAATCGTCTCAAGTTTGTGCTTGGAAATTTCAATTTCTTGAAAGTAGGACGAATTTATGCACTCAGGAATACAGCGAAATCTCAACCCCTATGCATTTCATGTTCTTTTTTACTTATGCAATTGAACGTTGAGAATTCACTCTATTACCTGGGCTAAGATTCAATCAATTTGGAATGTTTAGAAAGGCGTGTTAGAACTTTTGAAAAGAGACAAATTTTCTCTATTGTTTTCGTTTAAAAAAGTAACTTCTTATTGAACGCGAGCTATCTAACAGGGTTTATTCGATTCCTTATATCATTCTCTAATCTATCCAATTTTAAATGTTCGAAAAAAAGGGTTACATCACATTCATTTCGACCGTCCAATGAGCCAGCCTATATCTGAAGATATGAAATTTTCTCTTTTTTCACAACGGTCTGTACCTATTCATCCTGACGTGTCTTTTGATATCTTATCTCATTGTAATGCACTTCTGCATTATGTCATATATATCAATTTACGAAAAAAGGTTTGATTCTATCACGTCTTCATCTTCTTAGTCTGATATGCATGAAAACATGTTGTAACTTTATTGTTTTCAGTGTTACAAAGACAAGTTTTTTACATGTTTCAAAATTATGTACAATATAAATCAATTAAACTTTGCTTGAGTAAATAAAAAGAGAACAACAAGATTCTTTGTGCACATTTACTGGAAAACGTGTCACCATAACATTAAAGAGAAAATTTTCTTCTCAAAATTCCTGAAGTTCGTTCAAATCAGTATCATCTGTTTCGTCTCTACGAACTTTAACATTAATGAATTACTTTTTTCGAAAAGTAACTTTGTTACGACTTGTTACGTTCACAAAATGTAACGTAACTCACCGAGAAACGCATATAAATAAAGTATGATGTATGAAGTATGATAAATTTATACTCTATTACATTTCCAAAAAAGTATGTTTGATTCAAATTCAACACTTGAGATTACTTTTTTTTTTAAATTACAGCCACTTTATGGGCAATCCACAATTCGTGTTCTCATATGTGACATTGCACTCATATGATGTGTTTCGCGAAAAACCTCTATGATGTTAAAACTCATGTGTTCTTTAAGTATAATATCAATTTAGAATTAAGAGTACGCAGCACGTACGGTTTATTGCCTCTGTGACATCCTAAGTTTTAAATTAATATAAATATTTCCTACCTAAAGACTAGAGCCAATTACCCTAACTATGTTCCTCTGTTTATTGTTAAAATTAACAATTAACCGGGTAGAGGACAAGCCAAATGAATAAAATTACAATTATTGTTAATAATAATTTATTATAAAAATACAAATTTATTTCAACCCAAGCGACTTTTTAGTTGTTGGTTGCAGCCTGTTTTCCTTTGGTTGGTCGAGTCTGATTGGTCCAACCTTAAAGAAAACACACCGTGAGTCTAAAGGGCTCAAAAGAAAAGAGAAAAGAGAATTTTATATATAACAAAGTTATTTTGATGTCTTGATTACAATGGCACTAAATCCAGTTTTATTTAAATTCACTCTGTTGTTATTATATTGGTTTTCCCGAACACGTGGAAATTACGGCCACTTAGATTTATTGCGGTACGGCGACGAAAACCGGTTCTAGCGATGCTGCTTGATTGTACGCTCCCTTAGACTCGCTTCGACTCAGACTCCGACGCGCTTAGACTTGCTTAGACTCAGACTTCGATGCGCTTAGACTCAGACTCCGACTCAGACTGGTGTTTAGGCCTTGCAGCCTGGCTTATATTGTCGTCTGTAGTCTCAACTCGTAGGTAGAAAGTATGGGAATTTGAGTTCCATGGTTTCAATAGCTTTTTCGAAGTCCATTAGAATCTTAGGTGTCAGTGTGGTGAGTTGAGACTATGGGCCAGTTTGCTGGTGTGCTGCGTTGGTGAGCTCAGGGACTCACACCGATTTTCCAAGTCCGTGTGGGTCATGCTTTCGTGGTGTAGGTGTACTCACATCTTCTCAAGGGCTGTGTAAACCCGTACCATCAGGTTTTTAGGTAGATTTAGTCGCAAGGGTCAATGACATTATTTGTATACATAGGTAAGTAATAGAGTAACTATAATACAATTGTTGTACATAGATGGTGATTATGATTTGTTTATAATTCTATTAATCTCTTTATTTAAACATTGCTTTTGTTTATAAAATAACATAATAGTAATAGTTATTAAAAGAACGTATTTTATAATTAATTGCTGATTGTTGATTAACATCAAATAAGAATACTAACAATAATGATAATTATTATAAACATTATTATTATAAAATTTGAAGTAACATTATTATAATATTTGTTGCAAATTCAATAACAATATGAAATAATTATAATGAAAGTGATTGATAATTATGCAAATCAAGAAATTGAAGTAACATTGTTATTATTTAATATTTGTTGCATTTAGACAATTAATGTTAATAAAAATATTAAATATTAATAATAATAGTGATTAATAATAATTTTAAATATAAAGGTTGAAATAATATTGTTGTTATATAACATTTGTTGCATTTCGTTAATTGTTATTATTAACAATAGTAATAATAATAGTTAATAATAATAAAAGGTAATATTCGTTTTAATTAGTATTTTATCAATAAAATCAATTGTTTATTGATATTTTAGTTAATAGTAATAGTGAAATTATTTATAAAAACAGTTACATGTATCTAGCAACAATATTTATAGCAACAATAAAACGTGTTATATGATATAATAGCATAATAATTTTATATGATTATAATATATAATATAACTGTCATGGATACGTGAAACCTACCTCCCTAAATTCGATCGTGGAGGTGATAGAATAGAACTGTAACGATTGAATCCTCGGTAGAGGAAAAATTAAAATGAGTTCATTATTTCTCTGAAAAAATATTGTTATAGGATAAGAGGTGTCTCGCATATGATTCCTATCGAAATATTATTTATGAAAAGTTCATATGTATGCAGTCATAATTTATATAATAATGGAAATATATAATATTTTAATTAAGTCGTAGGTTTTTATTTCTCGTGGGTCCTTTACATGTATAAATCAAGTGACCTCTCTGATAGCATTTCTCGCAAGCCCCAGTCCATTTATATAACACTTTACGATTTCCAAAACTGTTTGTTTTGATTCCTGAACCGTTTTGTTCGCTAAAAACATAATTTTCGTTTAACAATTCTAATAATTTTCTGGCTGCAGCGTGTTTTGCCTGTTTGATATTTGGAGCTTCGTCACTGCTACATGTATATTTAGAACAATCTTTAGTCAACGTACATTTTGCGATGAAAGTCGGAATATTAAATAAATTGAAAGATGTTATTTCGTATTTTGGAGGTGTAAAATCGTATTCTACGCTTAATTCATTAATCAATTGCATAGGGCTAGCGACTGTGGCTGCATTTATTGTTCTAAATGGAACTTCCATTTTTTTCTGAAACATACAGAGAATACATTTTATAGAGAAAGACCAAAAGTTGGTAATTGATTAAGAATAGAATATCGTTCTATGGAGTATGAGTTGTTCTTAACATAAAATCTCGTAGTGAAAACTTACATTTATCGTTATTATAGTAGTATTAAAATTATAAAAGGGTGGCATGATTTTGTTTGAATGTTAAATTTATTATTTTTCATTATCAATTTTCGAAGATTATTGTTGAAGCTTCAGAATCATAATCGACCTCATTAGGTTCCGAATCCGATTCTGCATCGGATTCTATAAACGACTGCTGTACTACATGTGAATTTGGATCTTCTACACTTAGTTTGAAATCAATAAAAGCTCTACAATTCTCGCAATTATCTGCTCTTTGTCTAAAAAAATATACTGGTTTGTCGCAAGCATGACAATTGGTATCTGATAAATTGCTGAATGGCGTACATCTGTCCGTAGTTCACAAATATTATCGCGTTCGTCGTCAGTTATTAAAAAATAGCAGTCAACGCATAACGGTCTTCCTAGTATTGGATTGAATAATACTTGTTCATCTGCGTGTATTTTAATGCAACAAAAATAATTCATGTATAAACTATGTAAGAATGTAGAATAATAGCTCAATAGATTTGTTTTGCTTTTTCGTGCAATTTTGGGAGCAGTCGTCTCAGTTAGCAGCATTTTCCTGCGAGGAGATAAAAAAAAAAAAAAAATTGTTTTATTTTTAATATTTTGGGCATACCAAAGTATGTTTTCAATAGTCATGCCATTAATAAGGAAAATCATCTGCGAATTATTTATTATTTGGATTCATGCGTGATACATATGACAAATAATTTTCCCCATTTCCCTTTTCCTATACATGCGTACTAAGATAGTGTCAAATTTCAATTTCTATTCCATTTTGTATGAGATTCTGATTGTCTAGGAACTTATCGATGCATTGAGTACATTGAAAGGCTGTACAACAAATGGATATTATTTTGATGTTACAAAAGAAACAGACTGTATTAAATCGGCGTTCATAGCTTTCTTTTTCATAATCTGACAATTTGAGGAAACAATATTCACAGATACGCATTGCCGAGTGAGTTGATTTTACATAGATCAATGGTGTATTTTCGTCTAATTTGAAACATTTGGTGATGAATAGTATGTCATAAGTTTCTGGGTGATGTTCTAAGCAAATACCGTCGAAAGATTTCTCGTTTTCAGGTATTTCTTGAGGAGGTTTCATGATTCTAAAAATGATAGAAAGAGAGAAAATTTTTGGTTATAGGCAAGTTACTAGTCTGAGTGAAAAAAGTTTACTGATTTATGATTTTACTGCTTCTAGGATTTATGACGTTGGTTGGGAGGCATTTTCTTTATGAAAGTTATTCACAGTGTGATAATTGGGGTTTCTAAGGTTGTCGTTTTTTTTTTTTGACAAAATTTTAGAAGGGTTTAAGTCAAGAGGTTTGTGTGTTTTTATGTATTAGAAGTAAAAATAGGGAAAGTTTTGGAGAAATGAAGCTCGAAAGGGTTAACTTTGAGAGTGAGAAGAGTGTTAGTCGAAGTTTAGATCCTTTGAGTAAAACATGGAATCGTTTCAGAAGGAAAATGTTGCAAATGAGTTTTCGGAATTTTTCGGAAACGAGTTTTTATCGTCGGATGATTTTAATTTTGATTCTTTGATTGATTTTGAGGTTCCAGAGTCTAGTTTGAGGTTTTGCGAAAGCGGGGAAAATAGTGAAGTGTGTGTAGATAGTGACTTTTGGGCTGATTTAGATCGAACGTTCTTTGGGGAGTCGGAAAAAGACGGCGAGACTCTTGATGAGTCAATACTTTTTAATCTGAATGAAGGAAAAGAGAAAAGTGTTGAAGAAAGTGTAAGTGCTGTGCATATGGATGTTGATGAATCTATTAGTGAAAATAGAAATGCTGAGGATAATGAAGTTGTTTCTCCAATTGAAGACTCTGTTGTTCAGACGGAGAATATACGCGATTCATTTGAGGATGTGAATCAAATGCCTCGATATGAGTTGAGACAATGGTCTCATGATATATGGAAGGAAGTGACACATTTCAACATTTTTAAAATAAGGATTGTTGAAGGTGTAAACCATCATGGTCCCGGATGGTGGGCTGATTTTCCTTTGGCACAACAGGAAATGTTAAGAGCTCAAGTAATTTCTGAGTACCAATCGCAACCGTCTGGTGTATTTAAAATAAGTGAAAGGTTTTGTCATTTTAATGAAGAGCGTCTTCTTGTGCTGGTAAGCATTTTTAAATATATATATTTTTTTATTAATTTAAAAATTTTTTTTTTTATAACAATAGATGAAAGAATATATTTGAATTGTTTATTGCAGGTTGATTGTGATCGCGTTAGGTATGACAATGATGACAAACGAGTTTTATTGTCGCCTAAATTTTTGGTTTTGAACAATGGTATGCGTGTTCAATTGCCTTGGCTGTGGGCTGGTTTTGACCGTTCTTGGCGTTACTGTAGAGCAGCTGAGGTTAAAAAACAATTGGACGAAGGTGGAATGGAAGTGATAGTTAAGGTTGACAGAATGCGATTTAGAGTCGTAAATTCTGTACTTGAACAGGTAAATATAATCGAAAATAGAAATTGATTCATTTATGAATTTGTTTTTGAATTTTTATTATTTGTTTATAGTTTTTACCATGAGGGGAAGAAGAAGACGAAGGAAAAAGTGAATGTGACAGTTAGTGACTGTGTTTTAAGTGAAAATATTTGTATATAAGTGAAAAACGAACGGATGATTACACTAAAGTGTTCAGAAATTTAGGTTGTGAGTGTGAAGTTTTGAGCTGTTCAAGTTGGATTGGTTCGTTTTCCAGAAGGTTCAAATCTTGGTGAGTTACTGGAGGTTCCAGAGTTTTTAAATTTATCGCGTTTTTATGGATTTTTATGTATAGGCACAATCCGAATAGCATGAAGAGAAGTGAGATAATAATGAATACAATTGTTACTATAAAAATGTAAAAAGATAATGTTTCAAAGTCCTTGCTGATTTCTGTTCTTTTATTATAAGACTTTTGAAACTGAAGAAATGTAAATAATTGTTGTTCAAGGGTAGATAGTGAAATAATTTCATTATTATTCCAAGAACTGAATAAATTTTTGAGTAGTGGATTTGAGTTTAATGATAAGTTGTAAAGATTAGGGGCAATTTTATGTAGTGAAGTTGAATGGCCTGTAGTGGGGGTAATTTTTAGAAGAGATTTTGATTTTGTGTTAATCTGTGGCAAGACTAAATTATTTGCTTCAATGATGCAATCGGATTGTGTTTGTAAAATACCAGCGTTATTGACAGTAATCTGAGAGGAAATTTTTTGTGGACAATGGATTCGAATTTTTGTAGGAAAAGGAGTGGAGTATAACCATCCTTGATAAAATTTAAGTGGAGTCCATTGGATGTTATTAGTTATTTTTAGATAGAATTGGCACTGATATAGTTTATTTTCTGTAAGGAGTGCTGTTTCACAAATTTGGTTGTTTAATGTGCTCCATTCAGGGGGAGTGAAAGTACAAATTTTTCCAATTTGTGTTGAATGACAGGTATCATAGAGATAATCGTCGAAGGTAAAATAAGTTTGTTTGTCATTTGAAAGTGCCAAATAGGAAATTTTAGATTTGATAAAAATGGATGTAGTCAAGTCTGAATTAAATGTGTGATAAATAGGGATTGAATAGGGTTTGAATATTTGATATTTTTTTCTGATATAAATGGAAGAGAGAGTGAGATAACTAATTTCTTCTCATAAAAGAAAAGTTGGACTTTAGCAAATATTAGAAGTTCAGAAAGAGTGAGGTCGTTTGCAGTTTGGTATGGAGAACTTATGGATGCTAGATTCTTGATTGAATTGAAAGGGATTAAAGACAGTAGAGTAGGATGCCAATTACCATTAATTGCAAAAGCTAAATTAGTTGATAGCTGTTGTATACTGAGAATATAATGGTGTGTAGCGTCTTTGATGTTAGTTATCCATGATACTTCGAACATTTCGTACAAGGAATCTGTTGAATTTGGAAACTTTAGATGCTAGTTTTTAAATCTAGCAATTGTGTTTTGGGCATGGATGATTTTTTTACAAGTATCTGTTAGAATAGAAGGAAAAATATAAATCTGTTTTTCGTACCAGTCAAAGGTAGAATTATCCGACTTTTGCATTTTGATAAGTGCTGTTTTAAAATTTTGAAAATCATCTTTCAATGTGATGTCGACAGTATTTTCTAGAATTAAAGAAATTTCGTTTAAAACTGATATTATTTTTCTTTCTTTAATTATTATTTGTGCTGTTATTTCGTTGAGAATGCAGTTATTTTGACAATGGACAGTCAGTTCTTTGAAAGTGTCAAGTATTTCGTATCCAAAATTCGAAAAGCTTAATATATTGATATAAGAAAGAAGATGCCAGCTGCCAGAGGTAAAAGTTATATTGTCTAATGGCTCGAAATAAATACTAGAAGCGTTTGAGATAGAAGTTATAATGAAATTGTCAGCTTCATAAGATTGTATAGGATTTAATTTGATGATTATGATGAGAGTACAAATCCTCAACATGTCGCTTCTCGAGTTCCTAGAATAAAAGGGTCTTTTTACCATCATTTTTATTGGTGACAGCATGCAGAGAGATTAACTAAACAAAAGTAAAGAATTAGATTAGTAGTCATAATTACACACATATACCATGCTATTAAAAATTAAAACTAAAATAAGAGTTGCGTGCGTAAGAGATTCATGCTTATCGTCTAACAATTGTAATAAGGATTTGATGGTCTAAACCCACATTTCATGCACTTTTTATAGGAATTTGTAGGTGATTGGTTGTATGAGGTTGAAGGTTGAGGAATTGGGTGGATTGGTAAGTTATGTCTAATTCTTTTTTTGAAGGGCAGATTATTTATTTGTTTTATATTAGAACGTCCATTTTTGATTGATTGTGAAAGTGGATTGGTTTTTAAAGAATTGGATTCTAAATTTACAGTCAAATTTTGAAAGTCATTTTGAAGATTATTAGCTCTTTCTGTTTCTATTTTCTTAAGTATAGAATGAATGAGTTTACAAGCTGCCTGGTCTTTTGCTTGTTTTGGTGTGCTACCAATTCCACTTTCTTTCATTTGATCAGTTGTACAAATGCTCATATAGGTTGAGGATGTATTTGAATATTTGATACGGAAAGTTAACATTTGTGGTTTTGAGATTCGGAATTTTTTACAAGTATTTTGTAATTCTTTAAAGGCATTTAACTGGAAGGATTGTTAGGAATTGGAGACTTGGGCTTCTATTTCTGGTATCATTTTCAATAATGTTTCTGTAACATGCTGCTTTGTTAGTTCAGAATCATATCCCAGCCCAGTTACTTTTTGTTTTTTATACTCTGCAGTGATTTAAAAAAATAACTCATTTTTCTTATCCTTTTTTAATTTATAAGAGTAGTTCATGCTGATTACTTTTTAAAAGTGAAAAGTTTGAGGTATATTAGACAGTTCTGTTAGTTCACTGTGTGGATATAGGCTGGTGGTTTCGTTTTTCTTTTGTTTACCTGTTTTAATGTTTTCTTCAAGTAAATGTGTAGATATATCGGGTGCTGAAGGATTCGTATCAAGTGGTTCTTGTTGTTGGTCCTGTGTCCTTTGGTTTTCTCTACCTAAATGTAATAGAAGGTTAGTTACGGAGTCCCAAATAGCTCCTATTAAGTGAAATGACCGGCCAAAAACAGTGTAAAGTGCATAACCGTGAATTATGGTATCAATTATTATTTTAATGCCCCTTATGATAATGATTACTCCTATAAATCCTGCGCTAACTGTGCCGAAATTCGAGAATACTGTCCATATTTTTGTCCAAGTTGAGTGAGCAATTTTTTCAATAGTTTCCTCATCTAAAAGATTCATTAACGAGATTCCTTGATTTAGAGTGGATTGACCCATGATTCCGCGAGCTAATGTGTTGAGAACCATCGGTTTTTCCGCGGGAAACATTATGTGATCGCGCAGTTTGTTTAAATCCGATTGAGAATATATTCCGCTTGTTGCAAGATGAGCCGGATTTGTATATCGCCATGTGGGTTTTGTCAAAGGTTTCATTATTTCTGGGGGTAAAGATTCGATTGGATTTGGAATTAATTTATACCAAGCATTTCCCAAAAAATAGATAATTGGAACAAAAGAGTTACAACTTGTTTGAGTGCCTTTGTTAGTTAAGATGTGAGTTCTTGGTGTAATAAAAGAAGTCTGATTTCCTCTATAGATTGGTAGGTGTAGATAACATTCTTCTGTTTTGCGATATTTAACCTCAATTGGGATGCATTTAATTATATGCACAACTTCTCCTGCAATTATTGACATGTAACCTAGACCTTTCATTAAATGATAAGCAAATTCATCAGGAGCTTGAGTAGCTAAAATTAAGGTATTTTTAAAAACTTGTTGCTCTAATTTACATTTTTGAGTTAAAATATCATGATATAGTTTGTTCACTTCATTTCGAATGTGTCGTTCAATATATACAAATTTTGAATTGATGTATGTAAATAAATCCATATTTTGGACAAGTGGTTTCTTGTTTAGAAGCGTTGAGGATCCTGGTGTGATTTCAAGTATTAATAATTTTGGATGTTCAGTTCTAATCATTAAAAGATTACAGACTGGATTTTTTGCTTTTTGTGTTAAAATGAAAGTTATGTCTTGAGTTGTAAGTGAATATAATATGTTTGGGCTTTGTGTTTCATTATCTTGAGTTTTATTTGCGTAACCTTAATATAATATTTCATATTTATTAAAATTGCAAATGTCATCAGGCAGAGGATTCCAAAAAGTTTGTCCTCCTTCCATGTCGACACAATGGGATTCTGAAAGCGAACATGTTATTCCTGATCGTAAGTGTATTTTATCTGTATTTAAATTCACGTTAGCATAGTATTCTTGAAGTGTGATTTTTAATACGCCTTGAACGATTACGTTATTCCACGTTCCAAAAGGATCTGAATATTGAGTTCCAGAGCAATCTCCATTCATAGCCAAAGATCCGGCTAGTAGTACGCTGTGATAAGATGTTTGATTAATTTTTAAATTTGAGATTTGTAGGTTTTGGCCCAAGGATATTGTACCTGATGAGTGTAGTGTATCACATTGTTGGTGCGAAATTTCATGTATATATTCACTTTGTCCATTAGTTACTGCTAAAATATGTGAATGCATTCCACAGTAAGATATAGTACGTCTAATTTCGATCTTGCATTGTCTTACTTGGGTGAGTGTGAAATCACTTATTTGTAAAAGTTGAATGTAAGTTGTTTCTATGTGTAATTCAGGTTCAGGTATATCACATTCTCCTACCTCAAGAAGAGACAGTGTTGTTAAATTAAGTTGATTGGACCCACAGTCGTATCCGATGATTGCTTCTAGAGTTGCTGTCATTAATATCAGCATGACTATGGTTGTCAGTTTTTTCTTTCCGGACCCCATGTCTAGAAAAAGAATTTTTCTAGTTAACAAATTTTATTCATTTTCAGAAATAAAATTTATTTGTTCACTGATTTGTTATTCTTATTTGTATTGGGTATAATAAATACTTTTTCAATACTTATTCAATGAGATCCAAAATTTCTGCTAATAATCCTTGTCCAGATTGTCGTAAACTTAGTATAAAATTGTGGTATGCAAGTGGACCACGAGTTTTTATTGCGAGTATTATGTCTTCTATAGTTGATGGATTTGTTATATCATAAAGCCATAGTGGAATATTATGATCATCTCGGTTGAAGATTTTATTTCTTATTAGGAAAGGCCAAATTGTTACTATATTTATGTTGTTGACAAGAAGATCGCAATATTTATCTATTCTTTTCGATGGATGGGATCCATTGAGGAACGATATCTGAAAGTAGTTTCCAATTTAGTCTGCTTTATTTAATCGAGCACGTTTTAGTCGATTAATATGTACTACTTTTGGCTTATTTTTAATTTGAATTTTAACATTGCCTTTTCCTAAAACTTCTAAAATTTTATAAGGACCAGAATATTGATTTTCGAGTTTTTTAGGTTTTGGACCACTTAGTAAAATTACTTCTTCATCAACGTTGAAATTTTGTGGGCTTATATTTCTATCGTAGTACTTTTTTGATTTTTCTTTTGCTGCAATAAGATTATCTCTAGCAATTGCTCTTATTTCATGGAGTCGGGTTACTAATTTAATCAAGTAATCATCATATGTTTCTAGTTTTTCATGTTCTGGAAGGGGTTCGCTTGAAGTTTGTCTGGCTAATTTACCAAAAACTAATTCGTATGGACTGCAACGAGTTCCTTCATGAATGCTTGTGTTGTAAGAAAATGTAGCTAGTTCTATCCAGTCATCCCATTCAGAATTTTTACTAACAAATTGTTTTAAATATTCAGCAAGTACATGATGAGATCTTTCCAAAGATCCATTTGATTGTGGGTGAAAAGCTGTTGTTTTGAATTGACGAATTCTAAATATTTTGGCTAATCTTCGGATAAGATTACTTAAGAAATATAAATTTCTTTACAAGAGCATCTACTATAGTACTTGCGAAAGAATTAGGAAGTGGTATTGCTAATGAGTACTTAGTGAAGTTATCTTGAATTGTTAATATATATTCATTTAATTTTTGTGTCACAGGCAATGGACCTACAATGTCCATAGAAACTTTTTCGAAGGCAGTTCCAGGAGTATCAGTTATTATCATAGGTTCTTTTGTTTTTACGCGTACAAGTTTCTTTAATTGACATTTTAAACAAGTTTGAATATATTTTTGAATATCTAGTTTCATATTTTGCCAATAATAATTTTGACGTATTCTATTGAAAGTTTTAGTAACTCCTTTATGTCCACCTAAGGCCGATGAGTGAGCTTCTTCGATTAATTGAGATTGTTGTTCTTTAGTTGCATATTGTGTGATTCCATTACATATTATGATTTTTATTGGTGAGTCAGAAAAAGCTAATTTTATGGTACTTAAAATTTCTTCCCATAAAATATTATTAATTTCAGATGTTTTTGCTATACTAATTGTGCATAATTTAAGGCTTTTTGCTTTTGAATGGAGTGAATAAATTGATAATTTAATATTCTTTAATGTATCACTTAAATTTTCTTTTAATTCAGATTCTATTGGTAGTGCTAAGTGGTACTGTAATCCTCTACGAAATTCTTGTGCATGACCTACGCAAAGATTTTTAAATTGGGGTAACTCGTTACGTTTTAGTAAAATTTTAGAACCATTATCTCGTGGTTCGTTTTTGGTTGAAATAAAATAAGCATAATTGTCCTTACGCATTGTAAGTTGATCTCGACATTCGATTATATTGCGGTTTGTCGTTAATTTTATGGCCGGCAGGTCCTTTTCAGCGGGGGGTGGTTCTGGTGGAGGTCGATTTTCTAAGTCTTCAGATGCTATATTTTCGTTTTGTGAA
The DNA here is from genome assembly GCA_030998225.1 of Diplolepis rosae. NCBI lineage: Eukaryota > Metazoa > Arthropoda > Insecta > Hymenoptera > Diplolepididae > Diplolepis > Diplolepis rosae. Next base: position 1,277,931 of record JAPYXD010000355.1, read on the forward strand.
TATAAATCATCATTAAAGTTTTCGTGAATTCTTTCTTCAGTATTTTCTAAATGTTGATTCTTATATTGTAGAGAATTGTCTTCTGTTAAAATATCGGATTCATCAGAAAAAGAATCTAAATCTGTGTTTTCTTTGATCAAAGGATCTTTATTAAATTCATAATCTGAATCAATTGCATTTACATCTTGTTCAAGATTATCATTTTCTTTTCCTTTCTGTTTCCTTTTCTGAGGTTTGTTCTTATTTTTTATTACAATTTTTGGTGTATCCTTTCTTGGTCTGCCTCTTTTTTTTCCAGATATAGGCACTGATATAGTTTTATTTTTGATAATTTTTCGTTTTTCTTTTCTTTCAGGAGGTTCGTCGTCGCTATCTTCGTCTTTTTCTTCATTTGAGTCTGAAAAATCTTTATATGTTGGCTGGTTATATATTTTCACATTTTGTTTCCTTGCTTGATTTCGAGTCAATATTGTATTTATTTTTGACTCGAGTTTTGCATATTGTTTTTGCTTCAATTTTGATAATATATATGTGATTACCAAATTTTCGGTTTCGTCATCAGAACTTGAATTTTGATTGGAGGATTGTTTTTCCTCGAATTTTGAAGAATTTGTGGCTATCGGAGGTTCGGGCTCGCCATCAGAATCTTTAATATATGTTTGTATTGAATAGAAAGGATTTGTATGTTTCGTAGAATTTGTAGATTTTTTAGATTTTGTTTTCGTCTTATAATTTTCTTCTTTATTATTTTCTTTGATGAAATATTTTGAATCATTATTGTTTTTAGATTCAAATGTATTTGTTTTATTTTCAGTTTCTTTAATATTTTCGACAGGATTTCGAGATAATGCATCAGCATTAACATTCGTTTTTCCTGCTTTATATATAACATCGAAATCATATTCGGCTAATTTAAATCTCCATCTCGTTACTCGAGAACAGGGGTCTTTAGAATTCTGGAACCATACTAATGGTTTATGGTCGGTTACTAGAGTGAAACGTCTGCCGTAAAGGTAAGGTCGAAAGTGCTGAACTGAGTATACTATTGCTAGTGCCTCCTTTTCATAAGTGTCAAATTTTCTTTCACTGTCGTTAAGTGTACGAGAAGTATAGGCTATCGGTTTATCTTGTCCTATTTTTCCTTGAGAAAGTATGCCTCCTATCGCATATCCGGATGCGTCTGTAGTTAATATAAAGGCTTTGGAAAAATCGGGTCGCTGCAGTAAAGGTTCTTTGCATAATTTTTGTTTTAATATATCAAAAGCTACTTGTTGTTTTTCAGTCCAAACAAAAGGTGTATCCTTTTTTAAAAGTTGTGTCAAGGGACTCGCAATTTTAGAGAAATTTTCAATAAATCTTCTGTAATAACCGGCTAAACCTAAAAATTGTTTAATATTCTTCTCATTTTTTGGTCTTGGAAATTCTTGTACAGATTTTATTTTTTTAGGGTCGGGTCTAACTCCGTTTTTGTCTATAATGTGTCCTAAATAAGCTACTTCAGGTCTGAGAAATTCCCATTTATCAGGTTGTAAATGTAAGTTACTCTTTCTAAGTCGATTCATAAGTTCATCGAATTTTGCTTCATGTTCTTCTAATGTATCGGCATACAGAACAATATCATCTAAATAAAAAAAAAGTTCGGTTCCTTGTAATCCCGTTAATACTATATCCATAAGTCTTTGGAATGTCGCTGGCACATTTTTTAATCCAAAGGGCATTCTATCAAATTCGTAGTGTCCAAATGGAGTTGAAAAAGCTGTTTTATGTGAATCTTTAGGATCCATGGGGATATGATGGAATCCAGTGGCTAAATCAAAGACTGAAAAATATCGTGCATTTCCTAATTGATCTAAAATATCAATAATGTTTGGTAATGGATAGGAGTCTCCGATCGTTTTGTCATTTAATTTCCTGAAATCTAAAACCATTCTCCACTTTCTTTGACCATGTGAATCTAGTTTTTTAGGTACAATAAATACTGGTGTATTATACGGTGATTGAGAAGGCTTAATTATTTTAATTTTTAAAAGCTCATTAACTTGTTTAGTAATTTCTTCTTTGTGTGCTGGTGGAAATCTATATTGTTTTGAGAAAATTGGTCGTTCATCTACTGTAGGAATTGAATGCATGGCAGCATTAGTTGGTTCTAAAGGTTCATCTGGTATTTGGAATCTATCTGAATGTTTAACAATTAATTTTGTTACATGATCGAACTCTTCTTGATTCAAGTGATCTAAACGAAGTAATTCTTTGATTATTTTAATTCTATTTTCTCCTGTGATTTTATAAAATTGAGATATTATTTGTTCTGTGTCACTAGAATTTATAAATTTGTCAATTAATTCTTCAGGGGGTTTGTTATGATTCTTGTTCGTAAAAGTGTTAATTTGATTTGTAGTTGATTTAACTAAAGTACTACTCATTGTGATTTCTTCAAAATCTTCTAGCATAACTATAGGAGTTTCTATTTCTATAGGTATAGAAAGTATGTTTGCTACTTTTATATAGGCTTTTCCACCATGATTTTTGACAATAGCATTTCCTGCATATATTCCTTTTTTCAAATTAAGTAAAGGTATAAATCCTTCTTTTTGATTTGTATTTGAAATTTGGATACAAAGAGTTGAAATTGATCTTGCTGGCAAAATTATGGTCTCCGGATTTCCAAATGGATATTTATTATTTTGTATTTCTAAACATTTTGATATATAATTTATATTGACGTCATTATGAGTGAAAAATTCGAATCCTAGTACTCCATCTTCTTCTACTGGTACACTATTTGGAATTAAGTTAAAAACTGTGGGTTATCCAAAAATATTGAGAGTTATCTGACCCAATGTATAAACTGGTACACTATTTATACCTGTAAGGCGTAAAATTTCAACTTGATTTATTTCCACGTTGTGATCAATTATATTTAGTTTTATTAAATTTCGTCCTGCTCCTGTGTCTATCATCATACGTGCTGGGTTTTTTAGACCATCAGCAGATACCATAATAGAAGGAATTGGGTTGTCTGAGTGTACATTTATTTTTGTATTTATAATATTCTGATTTGAAGTGGGTGCTGTAAAATGTTTTAAATGGCCTCCCTCATTGCACCCTGAGCGGGGAGGGGTCTGGAGTTTCCCTGGTTCTGTTTCTCAGCTCTTTTAGGTTGTTGTTGCTGTTTAAGTGATTCGTTGTATGCTCGACGCCGACATTCGTCAATTGTATGACCTATTTTTTTACAGTAATTACAATTTTTATTATTATTTATTTTTGGATAATTTGCCGAAGTATTTTGAAATTCTCTATTTCTATTAAAATTGCTAGTTGTTTGCTGTCGCCATGAACTTTGGTTTGGTAAAGATGACTGAGGTCGCCATTGACCTGGATTCTCCTGACGGGGGGTTCATTGACTCACGTTCGGTTGTGGACCTCTGTTAAAAGGTTGCCGTTGATTATTTCTGTTGTAAAAATTTTCATTATATGGAGGATTTTTTATAGGCTGTAATTTTCTTCTATAATTGTTTGAATATCCTTGTCTGTTTGAGGTTATTTGGTTCCATTGTCTACAGGTGGGAGCTGTATGTCCTCTTTTTCCACAAATTTGACAAAAAATTTCTTCCTGAGTTATATTTATCCTATTTCTGTCTCGTTTTTCTGGTGGTCATGTAAAATTATCATCTTTCTGTTCATACGGTGAGCGTGCAGAACGTAGTGCTGCAGTCGCTCTAAGCTTTCTTTCCATTTCTATGGCACTATTCACTGTGTCCTTAAAGTTATGAATGCCATGTAATCTGGATTCAATTTCGGTCTTTAATCCTCGTAAAAAGCAATCCCGAATGTCGCTGTCAAGGGCTGCTTGAAAGTTTGCGTCTATTCTATCATTATTATTTGCTTTATGGGCATCTAATATTTTTTCTCCAAGTTCCCTAACACGAGTTGCATAGGAAATTACTTTCTCACTATCCCATTGATAAATGTTACCTAATTCACCTTGTAATTGATATACTGATTTATTTAAGGAATAAACGCGTTTAAGACTATCTATAATATCTTCTACACTTCTGTATTGTCCTCCACTGACACATTTTCTTGCTTCTCCTTTGACCTTTGTTTTGATTAATTTAGTTAAGTTTGATTCTGCCCCTGCAGGAAGCATATCTTTTGCTTCTATACATCCTTCTATAAATTGATCCAGAGATATATTATCTCCTGTAAATATTGGTACAACTTCCAGTGCATCTCGCAATGATACTACTTGATTATGAGCAACAGTTATAATTTGTGGGTTATTGGTAGTCATTTTATTTGAAATAGGCGAATATTCTTCTTTATATTGTTTAATTCGAGGTTCTAATAATTGTGGGTCGTTAGAAATTGATTTTTCGGGATCTTCTGCTAATTTGTTTGGAAATTTGTAATTTAATTCACGGTCTGAATCTTCTGAGGATTCAGATAAATGTAATTGTTCTTTATAATTTGAGGTGTTTGTTGGGATCAAAGTGCGGTCAAATTTATCGACTATAGTAGAATTTCCGGTTAAATTTGATGTATCAAAAATACTTTTATCGAATAATATTGAATCTGTTGAAGCTGATCGGTCTTTTGGAGGTATACTAGAACTAATTATTATACTAGTATCTTGATTAGGATTTTCTGATAACTCTAATTTTTGGGACGTAGAGGCACTAGTATTTGAAGGAGTATTTGGGTTTTTCGAATCTTGGTTTTCAGCTGTTTTTTTCTTAATTTCAAAAGCTTTTTTCCTATTGTCTTCTATAATTTCAGCAAGTTTTGGATTGTTTTTAGCCTGACTACGAGTAATACTTTTTGTTGTTAAATTATCTTTCTTATTTTCCACAGACATATGGATTCAAGATCATAACGATGAAAAATATAATTTATTGAATTTAATCGATTTATGTTTAACGATTTTTCATTTAAAAAAAAACAAATTCTTAGATAAAAAGTATATAATTTTTTGTATATTTGACGAATTTTAATTCAATAATTTAATAAAGAAGAATAAACATTTATAGAAGAAACAACAGAAATTTAATTTTTATGAATTTTATAAAATTTGTGTAAAATTGTATAAAAATTTATGATATATGTATCCAGAGCATCAAATTTGTGCAAAAGCATGTTTTAACCTGCCTTAAACAATCCAAATCTTATATTTTATACGGTGAAAAATTGTTTATATTTTATTATTATTATATTTTTTATCATAATAAAAATATTTTATCTGCGCAATATTTTGAAATTATAAAATATGAAATTTGTTTTTAAAAATTTTTCGAAAATGAAGAAAAATCAATTAAAATATAATTTTAGGCATAGTTTAAATAAAACAGAATAGCTTATAATTCTCAAATGCGGAGGCAAAATATTTCTCAATATTAAATTAAATCTCGTACGCACTGTTTTTGTATTAAAAAAAAAAAAAATTTTTTATAGAGGCACCTATTAGAATTATATTCAGATAGTAAAAACTTGAATACAGGAAATTTGAATGTGAATTTGAATAATTATTATTAGACTATATAATAATTTTTGATAATATTTTTATGTATAATTTATTTATTTAAAGTTGTAAAATAAAATATATTTGATTTTCTTGTATTCAATTTTTTTTTTAAAGAAACTTAAAACTGCTACCAACTTGTCGACTTGTTCAATGGTTATATTAAAAAAATAATTTTAGTTATTAGAAGAATTTTGCTCAAACTGAAATTATTTTAAAGAAATTTCAGGAGATTTTTGTAAAAAATATAAAAACTATTCAAGAAAAAATTTGCAAAAAATTCATATGGCTTGATGTTTGCCAACGGCCGATGCACCAGAATAATTAGCTCTGTGACGTCCTAAGTTTTAAATTAATATAAATATTTCCTACCTAAAGACTAGAGCCAATTACCCTAACTATGTTCCTCTGTTTATTGTTAAAATTAACAATTAACCGGGTAGAGGACAAGCCAAATGAATAAAATTACAATTATTGTTAATAATAATTTATTATAAAAATACAAATTTATTTCAACCCAAGCGACTTTTTAGTTGTTGGTTGCAGCCTGTTTTCCTTTGGTTGGTCGAGTCTGATTGGTCCAACCTTAAAGAAAACACACCGTGAGTCTAAAGGGCTCAAAAGAAAAGAGAAAAGAGAATTTTATATAAAACAAAGTTATTTGACTTACCGGTTGTTTTTTTGATGAGGTGGCCTCTTGAAAGCGATAATCCCTTAAGTTATATTTATCCTCTGCTAATCGGGTACCTCCCCTAATTATCCTTGTTGATCAACAGTGGCAGGTCAATCCTTTGTAAAACAGGTATCCTTATTTTGATGTCTTGATTACAATGGCACTAAATCCAGTTTTATTTAAATTCACTCTGTTGTTATTATATTGGTTTTCCCGAACACGTGGAAATTACGGCCACTTAGATTTATTGCGGTACGGCGACGAAAACCGGTTCTAGCGATGCTGCTTGATTGTACGCTCCCTTAGACTCGCTTCGACTCAGACTCCGACGCGCTTAGACTTGCTTAGACTCAGACTTCGATGCGCTTAGACTCAGACTCCGACTCAGACTGGTGTTTAGGCCTTGCAGCCTGGCTTATATTGTCGTCTGTAGTCTCAACTCGTAGGTAGAAAGTATGGGAATTTGAGTTCCATGGTTTCAATAGCTTTTTCGAAGTCCATTAGAATCTTAGGTGTCAGTGTGGTGAGTTGAGACTATGGGCCAGTTTGCTGGTGTGCTGCGTTGGTGAGCTCAGGGACTCACACCGATTTTCCAAGTCCGTGTGGGTCATGCTTTCGTGGTGTAGGTGTATTCACATCTTCTCAAGGGCTGTGTAAACCCGTACCATCAGGTTTTTAGGTAGATTTAGTCGCAAGGGTCAATGACATTATTTGTATACATAGGTAAGTAATAGAGTAACTATAATACAATTGTTGTACATAGATGGTGATTATGATTTGTTTATAATTCTATTAATCTCTTTATTTAAACATTGCTTTTGTTTATAAAATAACATAATAGTAATAGTTATTAAAAGAACGTATTTTATAATTAATTGCTGATTGTTGATTAACATCAAATAAGAATACTAACAATAATGATAATTATTATAAACATTATTATTATAAAATTTGAAGTAACATTATTATAATATTTGTTGCAAATTCAATAACAATATGAAATAATTATAATGAAAGTGATTGATAATTATGCAAATCAAGAAATTGAAGTAACATTGTTATTATTTAATATTTGTTGCATTTAGACAATTAATGTTAATAAAAATATTAAATATTAATAATAATAGTGATTAATAATAATTTTAAATATAAAGGTTGAAATAATATTGTTGTTATATAACATTTGTTGCATTTCGTTAATTGTTATTATTGACAATAGTAATAATAATAGTTAATAATAATAAAAGGTAATATTCGTTTTAATTAGTATTTTATCAATAAAATCAATTGTTTATTGATATTTTAGTTAATAGTAATAGTGAAATTATTTACAAAAACAGTTACATGTATCTAGCAACAATATTTATAGCAACAATAAAACGTGTTATATGATATAATAGCATAATAATTTTATATGATTATAATATATAATATAACTGTCATGGATATGTGACACCTCTATTGTAATGACCCACTACCTGCTTTTGGGTTCGACTTCGAGCTGGCTGTCAAAAATTGTGGGGCCAAATCGTCTCAAGTTTGTGCTTGGAAATTTAATTTTCTTGAAAGTAAGACGAATTTATGCACTCAGGAAAACAGCGAAATCTCAACCCCTATGCATTTCATGTTCTTTTTTACATATGAAATTGAACGTTGACAATTCCCTCTATTACCTGGGCTAAGATTTAATTAATTTGGAATGTTCAGAAAGGTGTGTTAGAACTTTTAAAAAGAGTCAAATTTTCTCTATTGTTATCGTTTAAAAAAGTAACTTCTTATTGAACGCGAGCTATCTAACAGGGTTTAATCGATTCCTTATATCATTCTCTAAACAATCCAGTTTTAAAAGTTTAAAAAAAAGGGTTACATCACAGTCATTTCGACCGTCTAGTGAGTCAGCCTATATCTGAATATATGAAATTTTCTCTTTTTTCACAACGGTCTGTACCTATTCATTCTGACGTGTCTTTTGATATCTTATCTCATTGTAATGCACTTCTGCATTATGTCATATATATCAATTTACAAGAAAAGTTGATTCTATCACTTCTTCATCTTCTTAGTCTGATATGCATGAAAACATGTTGTAACTTTATTGTTTTCAGTGCTACAAAGACAAGTTTTTTCCATGTTTCAAAATTATGTACAATATAAATCAATTAAACTTTGTTTGAGTAAATAAAAAGAGAACAACAAGATTCTTTGCGCACATTTACTGGAAAACGTGTCACCATAACATTAAAGAGAAAATGTTTTTCTCAAAATTCCTGAAGTTCGTTCAAATCATTATCATCTGTTTCGTCTCTACTAACTTTAACATTAATAAATTACTTTTTTCGAAAAGTAACTTTATTACGACTTGTTACGATCACAAAAAGTAACGTAACTCACCGAGAAACGCATATAAATAAAGTATGATGTATGAAGTATGATAATTTTATACTCTATTACATTTCCAAAACAGTATGTTTGATTCAAATTGAACACTTGAGATCACTTTTTTATTAAAATTACAGCCACTTTATGGGCATTCCACAATTCGTGTTCTCATATGTGACATTGCACTCATATGATGTGTTTCGCGAAAAACCTCTATGATGTTAAATCTCATGTGTTCTTTAAGTATAATATCAATTTAGAATTAAGAGTGCGCAGCACGTACGGTTTATTGCCTCTATTGTAATGACCCACTACCTGCTTTTGGGTTCGACTTCGAGCTGGCTGTCAAAAATTGTGGGGCCAAATCGTCTCAAGTTTGTGCTTGGAAATTTAATTTTCTTGAAAGTAAGACGAATTTATGCACTCAGGAAAACTGCGAAATCTCAACCCCTATGCATTTCATGTTCTTTTTTACATATGCAATAGAAAGTTGAGAATTCCTTCTATTACCTGGGCTAAGATTCAATTAATTTGGAATGTTTAGAAAGGTGTGTTAGAACTTTTAAAAAGAGTCAAATTTTCTCTATTGTTTTCGTTTAAAAAAGTAACTTCTTATTGAACGCGAGCTATCTAACAGGGTTTAATCGATTCCTTATATCATTCTCTAAACAATCCAGTTTTAAAAGTTTAAAAAAAAGGGTTACATCACAGTCATTTCGACCGTCTAGTGAGTCAGCCCATATCTGAATATATGAAATTTTCTCTTTTTTCACAACGGTCTGTACCTATTTATCCTGACGTGTCTTTTGACTCCTTATCTCATCGTAATGCACTTTTGCATTTTGCCATGTATTTCAATTTACAAGAATAGTTGATTCTGTCACTTCTTCATCTTCTTAGTCTGATATGCATGAAAACATGTTGTAACTTTTTGTTTTCAGTGTTACAAAGACAAGTTTTTTCCATGTTTCAAAATTATGTACAATATAAATCAATTAAACTTTGTTTGAGTAAATAAAAAGAAAACAACAAGATTCTTTGTGCACATTTACTGGAAAACGTGTCGCCATAAGATTAAAGAGAAAATGGTTTTTCCAAAATTCCTAAAGTTCGTTCAAATCATTATCATGTTATCAAATTTTATAAATCTCATTCCTTTAAGTGCATCACCTATGTAGTATGCACATATGAGCAGTGTTTTATGGTGATTTTTTTTAATTCGATTTCTCATCTCTTTCTCTAACTTATCTAGTTTTAAAAGTTTGAAAAAAGGGTTGCATCACATTCATTTTTATCGTCTAGTGAATTAGCTCATATCTAAGGATGGGGAATGTTTGCTTTCCTCACAACGGAGTCATCCTATTTATCCTAAAGTGTCTTTTAACGTCTTGTTTGATCCTAATGAACTTCTGCATTATGTCATGTATCTTTATTTACGAAAAAAGCTGCATTCTATCTTTTCTTTATCTGCCTATTGTCACATGCGTACATACATGTTGTAATTTTTTGTTCTTAGTGTTACCAAGTCATGTTTTGATGACATTAAAGAGAATATATTATTTTTTAAATCTTCATCTTTCATGCAGATTATCAAAATGTTTTCACATTCCAAGAATCGGAATCCTTTATATATATTACATAATTAGTATCGACATATCAACGGATTGTTCCGTTGGGGAGAAGCGGCGAAATTGGCGCACCTAATAGAATGTGCGAGTTTAAAAAGAAAGTATATGACTAAAAATTATGAAAAAATATTTATTTAATAGCTGGATATCTTTTCTATACTTTCCAATGGATAAAGATTGCATTGAAAATTATTAAAGCAGGTTTTTATTCAGATTTCCGAAGGACTGCACCTGCGTCAATTTACCCGCCATGTCGGGTAAATTGACGCACTAATATTATAATCTTCTCTTGCCACGTATTAGTTATATTTTCATAGATTTAGAATTACATTTCAGTAGCAAAGATTGATGAAAAGAGGTAGTTATAATTTGAAACTAAATTTGAGATAGTATATCAAGATATGTGAAGTTTTTTATACCTTTATTCACATAAACCAGCCAAAGTTAAAATATATTTTATATTTGTACAATAAAATACTGGCAATTGTGGATATTTAAGTGAATATTCAAATTGAAATCATTTTTATAGAGAATTATTTGAATTTGTAATCAGAAGTATATACAATTATTAACTTTAGAAGACTTATAAATAATTGAAACAATCAATCAAAAATACAAATTTTTTACTTACATTGCTTTCACATCTTAAAATCGAGAAAACTTTCAAAACACTGTCAGACTGCAAATTAATTATTAAAAATCGCTTTTAAAATGCCTTAATACCTCAAACTTAAAAAAAAAATTTAACCACTGATTGTTCAAATGAATATAACCTTACAAAGTCGATACATCAGTTTTGCGAACCAAATTACCTCCCATGTCACAAAAAACATTCAAATGTATATATCTATATATTAATAATTGTGTACTTACTATCTTCTTTATATTTTCAATCATAAACATCCGAGCACTTGACTTCAGTCACCGGTTTCCAGAAACACAACACGTGTGCCAACTTCGCGTCTGATTTGAATCTCGTATCCGCCAATTTTGCCGCAAGTGTATCGTTCATTAATTAAATACTTTTCACGTAAAATGCTTATTTTTTCATACAAATATTCTATCCTAATCGTAAGATTAATAATCAAAGATTATAAAATCGTTGCATTAATCTAATTCACCTTGAATTACTATTATTTAACGATTTAACTCAATGGCTTCGAACATAACCATTATGCCAAAAAACGATTAATCGCAATAAAACTGTATTAAGCAATTAGATTTTTATAATGTTTTCTATCAAATACATATCATACAAGAATGCACACGATAGAACTGTTTTTATTTTTTGTTATGTTATCATTTTCTGAAAAATAGGGTGCGCCAATTTAGACGACGCGCCAATTTCGCCGCTTCTCCCCTACATCGAATTCTTTCTAAAATTTTTTCCACTATTCTATTGTTTTCGTTGAACATGTCTGTGACACTACATATTTTTCAATTTAGGGAATAAGGGTTACATCGAGTGGGTTTCCATTCATGAGTCGATTCCGAATGAAACTGTCTCTAAAGTATTTCTTCCCTTAATAATGAAAAATAAAGCCAAATACCGTTAAAACTCCAGTCCAATAAATACTAACCGCGACTCTCTGCGACTTGCCGAGACTCGCTGGTACTCGTCATCTCCAATTATAAGCTATCGGGAGAATTCGCGCTGATCTGTCGATACTTGATGCACATTCTCGCGCGCAGACATTGATATACACGTATGCACACGCAATACTAGAGTTATCTACTCGCTCCGACTCACTTGTATTTCATAACGCTATTCGTCTCTTGCTACGAAATACTCGTTTGTGAAAACCCATTCAGGATATATCATCTTTACTCCACCCATTTACTCCAATGTTCATATATAAACGTTGTAAATCTGTGTTTTCATCATTGCAATGTCATATTGTTAGTTGCGTGGTTAAGGCAATTTCTCTATCAGGCCACGTGAATAAATCATATATAAACTTTTTTATGTTGAATCACGTTTTTCTATCGTCATCTACTGCATTTCTTGAATTTTTAGAAAAATATTTTGTAAAAATCCATTAGAGAAAAATTCTTTTGTAACATTCAGTTTTTTATAACTTTTGATTTGAATACCATATTAGTATTATATTCATCATTTACATTACATAAGTAGCGTTCACATATGAGCAAAGTTTTTTATGATAATTTTGTGTCAACCTAAAAGTCATAAAATGCTGATCAGTGACAAGGGTTTCCTTTAGGTAAATTTTATCCCAAACTTCGGTATAAGAGTCCCTCGGTTTATAGAGGTAATGTTTATTGCTTCTATTGTCTTCCTTCGTTACCTGATCTAGGGATAAATTTCCGTCTCATAGAAGAATTTTCCACCTAATAGTTCGTCTCACAATTCGTCACAAGTTTGGGTTTGAGACGTCTCAAACTTCAATATCATCAATTTCAGTTTGTAATATTCATTTGCTTTATCCGTATTTCCGATTAGTACACTGTTTTATTCTACAGTAAAAATTACTTTAATGATCTTAGAACTCATTTTGATTTTATTGTCATCACAAGAATCTCTTGTCATCTGCATTTGTTTCCCGAACATAATTGTCTTTCTTGCGTCATTTCACTTTGCGATATTTATTTGTCGTATGCGTACTTCTAATTAGTATCCATACATTTAATTAATACACTATTCCATTTCATTGGGAAGATTACTTCTGTTATTAAGATTTTATTACTCAAATATGGCTACATCACAGAATAAGCTTACGTGTGCTGGCTGCGATGTAATTTTGTGAAAAACAAAGGATAAAAAAAGTTGATGAATAATGCTGATGAAACTGAAGCTTTTTCCTCCTGTCTGAAATGAGTCATAGTTGTAGGTGACATTATATGTTGTAAATATCAACTCACTGTTTACAGAGAAGATAATTCTGAAAAAACCTTGATTCTGAAACTGAAACAGATCTTCCTGCTTCTGAATCGACGTCTGATCACCCAACATTTGAAGTAAAATTAAAATCAAATTAAGCAGATTCTGAGATTAAATACGTAGAAATTCCGATGCAGAGGTCTGTTGCTACCCATAAATGCTGCTGTTTTTCTTCCAATAATATAACTGAATATACGAAGAATACGAAGCTTTTGAAAACGCATTTCAACACAACAAGACTTAGCGTGTCAGAATTATTTTAAGTGAATATGTTCTGAAAATTAAATCTATTGAATTTATATCTAGTTATTGAATGTGTAAGAAAGTGATGTTTCTGTTTATCTGGGTGAATTATTTGAATGTGAGTTTGATGGATTTTGTTTTTCTGGAACCTTTTGTCTTTTTATACATAGCTTATTTCGTTGGATAAGTCGCCATTCAAAAATGATCTTATTTTTAACTTGATGAGTTCAAATCTGCACGTGTTGCAAATTTGTGAATCTTCTCGTAAATTTGGGAATTTTACGCTTAAATTGTCAGAAACACGACGAAGGGTTGTTCCTTCATGTTTCTTTTTTTGGAACGGATTAATGCATTTATCCTTCCAAATTTCGCGATCTTTTTTGGAAGACATCATTAGAAAAGTACTTCTTCGCAATTTAAGAAGAAAGCTTACATAGAAAATAATATACGGAGTAAAAGGAAAAGAAAAACAGATGAGGAAACAGAAGGAGCAAAAGTGGAATATCGTGACAGCAGATATATTTGATTTTTGAAATTAGAATAATTCAACAGAATCAATAAAATAATATCATGAAATTGAACTATTTCTAAAGACAAACCTGCTTTAAGAAACTCTTCTCAGATAAAATATGGAAATAATGTACCCAACTCGTATACTGGAATATTATACTGAGTCAAAGTATTTTCTCTTATGGGAAACGAAAATAGTGGAACTCTAGTGGTAGAAGTGACGAAGCAACGAAACAAATGAAGACAAATCAAGAAACAAATGGACAAAGAAACAAACTCTTCCACGTGATTTTGAGGTTAGGTTTCCAAACATCCCACATGTATTTCAGAGAGAGCAATTACACTAACCGTGTATGATATTATGTAATGTAAAAAATTCCCCGGCGTGAAGACTGTAGCGAACGGTCGCGCGGCCTCAGCTCCGGCGGAGACATACGATTATTCATCGCACAATTGTTCGAAAACAAAAAAAAAACGCCATACTGAAATTTTGCTATTTTATAGGAAAAAATCTCAGCTTTTTAACGAGATGATTTTTTAAAAAAATGGGTCCAAATTTGAGAAAAAGTCAAATGTATTTTTGATTTTCGAAAATGGAGGTCAAATTTTGAATTTTTTTCAAAAATGGTTACAACCAATTGAAGGATCACGAAAAAGACTGAAGAAAACATATCAAGTAAAATTTTTCTTTATGCAAAAAGAAATAAGTTACATTCGTTTAAAGAAGAGGCTCCCCATCAAAAGTCTGAAAATTACAGCCCCCCCCCCCCCTATTTCAGTAAATATTTGTCAAAACGAAAAGAATTTTTTTGTAGGAAGTACCATCAAATAGGACCCCAATCAACCAAACTTTAAGCCCGATCGGTCGACTTCGTTTTTTGGGGTGGCATCACTTGAGAAATTATGCCCCATATGTGCGACATCAGAAAAGTACAAGTAATAAATATTAGAGAAAGTCTTTCTCTGGACAAAAGGAAGTTCCCGTTTTGTGACTAAAATTCGTTGGACAGTAGAAGCTCTTCATGGTATTTTTAAGGGGGTTAGCAAGTATAGAATTTTCAAAAAATCGATTTTTTTATTGGCTTATTTGAAAGAGCGGACTATTTCGCGTGTTTTCCTGTAAACCCGAGCGGGCTACGCTCAAACTTCGCGCCGCTAGAGTGCGTGGAGTGGGGTTGAGCACAGTTATTCGAGCTGGCTCGTTTCCCCTCCATATTTCTTTGTGTACGCAGGTTTGTTCAATGACCTTTTGCCATGTTTCTGGGAACTTCATGATTCCACGCTCATAGGACTTCTGGTCTTTATCGGCAAAAAACTGAACCAAGTGCGATTTCACAGCTTCATCATCATTGAAAGTTTTATCATTCAAGGAGTACTGCAAAGATCGAAATAAATAGTAATCTGATGGTGCAATGTCAGGGCTATATGGTGGATGTGACATTACTTCCCAATCAAGCCTTAATAATTTTTGGCGAGTGACTAATCTAATCTCTCGCGCACTTACATGACGATCCGATTCGATTATGGCGTTGACTTGGTCATGAACTTCATTTGGCCGACCTGAACGTTGCTCATCAAACCAATTTCGACACTGTCTGTCTTTTAAGGCTTCCTCACCATACACATCACGTAACTTTTTAGCAGCCTCTACTGCGTTCTTTCCTTTATGGAAAAAAAAGAAAAATATGTGGAAAATGCTTGTTTTTACAGTCTATCTTAAAGTTGATGTCAAACTAACAACTGTAAACAAAATTATGCGCAATTTGCTTGTAAAGAAAGCTAAGAGTGACAGCTAACAAATTCCAGAAGGAAAAAGTCATGACATTGAAAGAAGCCATTCAAAAAGACGTTGAAATGTCCTTATGTCCCAAATTTAACAGACAGAGTTAAGTAAAATTACTCGAACTATTTTTCTCCGTGAGAAAAACTAGACTTGTTTTGTCCTTAAATATAATACTCGAATGAATACACGGGAGATAATACTCTGATGCAAGTATTTCATTTCTGGTAAAACGATACCATAATTCAGTTTCTAATCCCGGAGACGCGAAGAATAACATTTTTTAAATAACACGAATAATATACGCGTAAAAACCAGACTTCTTTTTTTATATTGATTATAAAGAACGTGTAAATTCGCGGGAGACAATACTCTTTGAATGTATTGTATTCATAGTAAATTGATGAAGTAGTTCTATTTATAATCCCTAAAACGCGAAGAATTACACTTTTTAATTAACACGTATTATATACGCGTAAAGAAACTAGACTTGTGCGTACATAAGTTATAATAATCGTGTAAATCTGCAGTAGACAATACTCTTGGAAAGTATTGTAGTTTTAATCAACCAATTACAGTAGTTCAATTTATGGTAATGAAAACGTGAAGTATTTATCTTTTTAGTTAGTACGTATAATACACGGGTAAAAAAATAGACTTACTTTTTTCCTAATTTATAATAATAGTAAGAGTTTGCGGAAGACGATACTCTTTGAAAGTGTTACGGGCGGACCAAGGTGTGCCATGTTTCTCTCTTTATATAGAAAAATTGGACATCAATTTCTTCTAAGAGTGAATAAAGTGTACACCTTGGAGCATTCGTAACTTGATTACATTCCAATGGTCAATGCAATTCAGCATTACTGGTCGCGCGAGCTGGCCCGAGATGTGAGAATGTATCTCTTGTTTCTGAATCCAATGCGCAGGTCCTAATAAGGTCGGTAACTTTTGTAAAAGACCACCTTCAAGAAATTACAAATATTTGAATAGGTGAGAATATATACACATGTAGGTATATATATATATATATATATGTGTGTATATATGTATGTATGTATGTGTATGTATGTATATATATATAAACATAAACACAAATACAAACATAAATGTAACGTCTAATGAAACTCGTGCGAGAGCCTTATTGACGCTCGATCACAAAACAACATCGTAGCTGTAACCTAGGACATGCGCTATACGCTACATGTAATCGTGCCAGTCATAATCCATTGTAATCCAGGCACTAGGCGCATACATTATAGGTATTCAAGATAAGGTAGATTCATCGTGAGAATAAAAGTATGGTCGATCGCTGCATACGAAAGAATAAAGGCAGCAAGAAAGAGAATGAAAGCTGGTAGAGAAAGAGAGAGAGGTTTACGTCCAGACACCGCACACCACTACGCCTTTCTGTCGTTCCATTTTTTTTTTTTTTTTTTTTTTTATTTTTTTTATTATTATTATTCCATCTTTCTTCCGTCCAGATGAGGAAACCATTGAAATTACCATCGGCATAAAATTTTCATTTCAGATAATGCTCCGATTTTCCCCTGCAGTTCAACGTGAGGCTCGAGATACACCCTACATTCTCCCTTCCCCGCGCCTCTCCTTGCTTGAATACTTACGTACCTAGTCAACTGATCCCCAGCCCCAAAGCCACGTGCCTTTGTAACTAAAATCCAGGGCTCATTTAAATAATTAAATAATTATGTTAAAGCTTTAATCCACCTAAAGATTACAAGCCTAGACTAATTATATAAATATATATATATTTCGAGTTACTCGGAAATATACTAGAAACTAAAATTGTTTCTACAATTTGATGACCATGCATCAAATGCTAAGAATTGATGAGCATATTTCCTTTCTCACGGTAAGTGTAGAAAGAGGGGAGAAATGTTGACACCTGAAGATCAGCACGGTGCAAAGTCCATCCTCGTTCCTAGTTTCCCCTGCCATTATTACCTTACTCATCAAAAAACCCTACTATATTCACCTCACGATGAACTTACGAGGTAAATTTCAGCCAAGTCAAATTCGCAGTCCTCTAAGCGTCTCGATACCGATCAGACCTTAGAGTAGTAAAGAAAATACTTTTCTTTCATCGTGCCCGTCTGCGGCCCAGATCGACAGTTCCTAGATCCTCGTTAGTTGATTGAACCCGTAAAACTTTTTCTAACGAAATTATTTATTTTTGGAATCGTGTCGGGCGGACGTAAAAGACAAAAGCCTTCATCTGGACTGAAGCAATACATATAAGATATATTGAAATATACAAAATATATTTTTTTTATATATCTTTATTCGGCGGACTATTTTAAAGTCCAACTCGTGTAATAAAAACGACGAAAAAGTGCGCGAAATCGCGGAAAAATTAATACTACCGAATCTCAAAACGGTAGTGATAATTTTTCATAAAATATTGTAATTGGATTTAATGGGAAAATTTTAGCGGCGAAAAGGGCGAGTTTAAAAGCACTCTACCCCTTTTCTGGTTAAAAGCCAACCGTTACTTTCTCTCATTAAACCTAAAAGAAAGTGGCAAAAACGGTATTTGTGAGCGCGTGTGCTATGCGCGACTTACAAATAGGACAAGTTGTGATTCTGAGCAACCTTCTATAAAAACCTTCCTGCCCAGTCAAGGACGAATAGAAGAGCCCAGGGATAAACCTCCCTCTCTCACGATCTCTCAGGACTGGTAGAATTAAGATAAGTCTACTATGTAAGGTATCGTTCCAACTATATTATATAATAATTCTATACCAATATATGTTTATAGTCATTTTTGTTTGTGTGGCTAAATAAACCTTGGAACACGAAATTTTATTGCCTCAACTTTTATTCGGTTCACTTCTCTTTCTTCTAAAAAGGTTTTCTTGTGCAAAGGGTATAGCCTCCTCAGTCAGAGGAGAGGGCAAATACGATCCCAGTAATTAAACAAATTTTGATTTATATTTTTCTGAGTTGAAATTTGGCAGTTTGGAGCCTCAAGCGGGCGTGTAATTGGATTTAATATTTTTATTTTTATTGAGTTTAATTATTCGTACGTAACAGAAAGTATCGTATTTATGGTAAATCTTTATCGTAGTTCAATTTATAATATTAAAAAACGCGAATAATTTCATTTTTTAGTTTTTCGGATCATAAATTGAACCATTTAATTCTGACGATGACATGTTCGATGAAATTCTACAGATAATGCATAATCAAAAGGAGATGCAAAATACTTTGGTAACTGAGGTAGAAAAAAATGGTTGACTTCGTCGGAAATTACTTTTTAAAAGTGTAAACATCCGATGACATTTAAGATTTCCCAGAAATGACAGAAAGAGATTTGATAATCTTATCCACTGATTTATATAAACTGAGCCAAGCGGTATCATATTTAACAGAAATGATGGAAAAAGATGGGAAACTGAAGAATTAGTACGCTAAAGACCAATCGAATGTACTCAAATTGAAAGTTCTATCTCGCCATATTTCTCACTCATCATACAGATGCTTCTTAAGATATAGGCCTAACAGCGTTGGTGTTTCTAGTTTGACGCATCACACATGCGAATGTGCCAGTGGAAAACGGACTGTTGGTTGTTGCTCTCATATTGCTGCGACAGTGTATTATTTATCTCATGCTAGATACTTATCCAAAGTCTTTAAACCAGCGCAAATACTAAGTGATATATTCAAGAAAAATAATTGCATTTCAGTAATTGAAAGTGACAGTGCTGAAGATTAAAAGAAATAATTACATAAAAAGTATTCGGTTTTATGTAAGGCACTGGGACACACACTCAAAAAGCACCCCGTTTTGTGAGAGACGAGGGGACTCACACTCAAAAAGCACGCCAATAAGGAGTTCAAAATTGTACTGCAAGCTCCTCGTTGTGAACTCCGGAAACTATAATTTTTATAAGCCAACTGCAGGCGATTCTTATTTAAATACTTTATGTGCCTCTGGCGCGTAAACTCGTTTTACGCTACAGTTGAGAGTAGCGTAATGTCGTGTATTACTATACAGAGGAATGTAATGTAAAAATTGAACTGCGCATGCGCCTATTACGATACAGTGGAGCGTAATCTTCTTCTTCGTACTGCGTTGGCACCGTACTGACAAAGCCTTGTACATTTGAACTGCGCATGCGTCTATTACAATACGCTACTACTACTCAAAATCGAGAAAATCGAAATGGCCGGAAGTATTCGCGAAATGTCAAGTGAAATGGGTGATAATCACGGCAATTTCGACCTTTTCAGATTGGATTCGAGTGTACGCATAAAAACTCATATATGCGCCGAAGTCACATAAAATAGAATATGTGCCAATGCACACAATTCGGGTAATTACGAGACTCGCTTAAAATGCTCGCAGGACTGATCGCGCCTCGGCTTCGTCTTGGCGTTGTCTCGGCTTCGTCTCGGCTTTGCCTCAGCTACGCCTCAACTACACATCACCTACGCATCACATACGCGTCGACTACGCCTTGGCTTCGATCTCCTCCGAGCATTGCCGCTCGTCGCGTAATAACCCTCATTATGCGCCTAGGCACATAATGTACTATTATATACATAGAATACTAACATTCTTTTGTATCTTTTTTTTATCAATATTTATTAACTATTTCGTTTGGTGTGTCACGTAATATCACAGCAATCGTAATTTCACTACAGGGTAACGTTTTCTTCAGTAACATAATTTACGAATAAGCCACTTCTTGAAAAATATACACTTGGAACATATTCTATGGAAAAGTATCTTAATTGAAGATTTATTCAATTTACACTTATTTTAATACTTGCAGACCGAATGAAGCTATCTGTAAGATAAATCTCTTAGAATAAAAAATGTTACGATAAAAGGGTAAGATTCGCGTAACATTTTTGAAATTTGAACGCTCAACAAAACGTCATAGAAACCTTGACAACTTTTTCTTTTTTTCACAAAAATAGTTTGACTTTAAAGATTCAAGATGTTCTATGAATTATCGGGAGAATCTCGGATATATTTAATGCAAAATCTGGATTGTAGATGGACTTTTTTGAATTCTTGTTTATTTGAGTTCCAATCAATGCTGTGTATTCCCTTCCGACTGTGCAGTCGGCACCCAACTTTAATAATCCCGAATTTATGAGATGGAGTTTTTAGGATTTTCCTTTTGACAGGTAATGCTGATTGGTTCTGGATTCTCAGTTGAGAATATCCATGAATCCATTAATGGAATACTGATTCAATAAATTGTTTCCTCTGTTTTTATTTAATGGCACATCGATGTAGAAACATTTTTGATTGTCGGGTTAACATCAGGCATTCGCGGGAGGTTGCTGTGGCTGTCTTGTGTATTGGTTGTGTATTTCTATAAATATTATTACGAATTGTTTCTTGGCATGATTCATAATAATCTTTATCTGCCATGAAGAACTATTTTTTATCTTTAGTGAGGGCAATATATTGTTTTCTTGGTGTAATGTAAGCTTCTCTGATGTGATTCTTAAAAAATTCTTGATTTAGTTCGAATAGATATATTTTATATAGTTGGTTCGTCTTCCTGTTTAATAGTGGAATATCGATTGATAATCATTTTCCAGATACAAATTTCACGTTTGTTCTTGCAATTTGAGAAAGTTGTTCTACTCTAATATCGTATGTGAGGTATGAGTTGAAAATTTGCAATTCTCCATTTTAGTGTGTATTTCGGCAATCATTTCTTGTAGCTGAATTTCGAAGATTGTTGATGGGTGTAATTTTGTTCCACAACCTGATTCTGTGACTCTAATAAATTTATTTAATGCTTATTGGTAAAATCCTGTTAAATATTATCAATTCCAGCTTTTATTATGTGTTTGCTTCTGTACTATTCTGCTGAGGTTGTTTTGTTTTTTGTAGATATCATTCATGGCTTCTTTATGGTCACGTTTCACAAAGTTTTTGAAAATCTAGTACCATTTTTTTTTTAAATTGAAGGTGGTTCTGAAATTCCTGCATGTCTATAAACACGACGAATCTCCAACGGCTCTGGGTGGTGGGCAAGAATTCGTGAAATGGATCACTTTTTTCCGACTTTATGGAATACAGAAAACAGTCATTGTATTTCAGAGTACGCATCAATACTGAATTATTGATAAAATATTTTGGAAAAATATTGACAATTACAAAAGATATTAGCAAAAAAGTGTTTTTGACAAAGTGTTTTCAAAAATTTCTACAATGCAAATAAAACCTCTGGATGAATTTTCACCCACATTAAAAATTGTTCAAAACTTTTTAAATTTTGATAAATAAAATATTGTGATAAAAAAGATTAAATTTTCACAAAAACAAGATTGTTTATTATAAACAATTTAAAGTTTAATATTTAAAGAATTTGAAAATCTTTCTGTGGAAGAAAAGACGCTTTCGACGAAAGATTTTCAAATTCTTTAAATACTGAATTCATTTGCATTTATTTGCGATATAAGAGTTTAAAATTGTCTACACTGAGAAAACAGTTTTGTCAAATCAACAAAAATATTTTGTTAGTATTTAGCTAACAAAATTCTTTTGTTGTACCAACAAAAAATTTTGCTATATCAATCAAATTTTGTTACTTAAACAAAATGTTTTGTTGGGGCAACAAAATATTTTGTCAGGACAACAAAAAAAGTTTTGTTGGATAAATTTTTTTCTCAGTGTACGAGGACACCTGTCGACAACGTATCCTATCTGATACGCGACTAGTGATTCTCCGATAATGTAGGCAGTGACAAAAATTTCAATCTCAACCAATTAATTTAAATTTTAATAATTTTCTCGATATTTTTATTGAAAATTGATTAACTCTATATTTTTGGTAATGTCTTCCGAATAATAAACGGAAAAAATATTTTGGATTCTCAACTAATCAATTAATGGCATCCGTTTTTGTTAGCCGAAGTAACTCGCCCTGCCCGATCGCGATGCTCTTGACTGTGCATAGGTACTTGAAGTTTGTATGCTATCATCAATAACTCTGCTACGATCAAGTATTTGTTTTATTAATAAAAACGTTAAATATCAATTTCGAGATGTAAATGATGATTGAATACACTCATTAATCATTGTTTCACATTTTAATTTAATGAAAAATCACGATAAAAATTCGAATATACATATAAATCAAATGCCCTTTCCGATTTGAATAATATTTTCTGTAATTTATTAGTATAGTATGTAGAATATTGTCCCAAATTTTGCAAGTGGACTGTTAAATACTTTATTAAATATGATTCATGATATTCTATCTCGCGCGCGGGCGAGCTGGTTGGCACGCGAGCCGGGCGGCGCGGGCGAAGCACGGGTCCGCGAGCGTGTTTTGTTTTATTGTCTAAGCCTGTCGATAGCTTTTTGTCGCATTTTTCTGCAGTCCAAAGTTGCTCATTTATTGATTCATTCTTTTTTGACTGATATTTAATCGTTAACATTCATATTGTAAAATGTCGAGAAATAAGATTCGTACTCGCTGTTCGAATCTGTTTCGTGAAAATTCACACTTCGCAAAAGCCAACCAACAAATCTTCGTCCTTTATCTAAAATACTTAATGAAAAGTTTGATTTTCTCGCGTTGGGAAATCTTGCATGTGCTGCATGTAGAAAAAAATTAAGTAAAGTGGATGTCAGTGAATTACGTGAGTAACTTTGAATTTTTTTTTTTAATTATTGACCCAAGTTGATTTTTTTAATAATCAAAAATCTGTATTTTCGTAAAAAGAACCTGAATTATATCCCGAAGTTCTTCTGTTTCCACTTATTAATTTATAGAAATTTAATTTTTGCATCCGATTTCAATTGATATTTCCTCGTCCATTCAATAGAATCAGCCACGGAAAATAAAATAAAATTCGATGACAATGATCTACAAAATAACAAAGAAGAAATTGTAGATCATTTAAACAGTAATGATGATAATTACTCGCCGTCAAGCTCTGATTCAGAAGTAGGTTTATTTTTGAAAAAGCATTTTATTAGTTCAACATCTAGTAAATTACTTTGACAGTTAATTGATCATGTTATTATCCACATTCGTATAGGATGAGCTTAATGTGAGTTCTCGCACAATTTCTGAACTCAAAGCGAAATTTCATGATTTGAACACTAACCAGCAGGAGAAGATTCAAATCCTAACACTTCTTTCATCCAACTTAAGCGTAAGTAACACTAGAAAATACATGAATACTTCGAATTATTATGTGAAAATAGCTAGAGATTTGCATACGGAATCCGGAATCATGTCTCTACCCCCAAAAGACTTGGTAAATATTCTAAATTATATTTTCTCAAATTAGTGCGTATACGTACAAAGTTGTTTCGATTGTCTGATATTTTTATGTCTGAATTTTTTATGAATACGAAGATATAAGTGCTAAAATGCCTGGGCAAGGAGATACTAAGTCTATCAAAATTGATGGAGCAAAGAAGAAACTTCAGTAACGTCTGATAACTGGAAATAAATTTTTTTTGAGAAAAATTATTTCATAGGGGTGAATTGGAGAATATAGCGCACCTAAGATATTTTACGTAGTAAAAATGAAATATCACGAATTTTGATTTCTGAAGTACTGCTTCAGAAACTGAAAACAATTCTTAATAGATATCGTCAATAAGCATGGATATTATTCATGTCATATAACAGTAGGGCGCTATAAAATGTTGAGAAAACAATCTCTTCATATTTTTCATTTTTTAAAATAATTTTAGAGAAACAATACTTGTCCAAGTCGAGTTGATATGACAGACTCTCCACATAATTCTAGAAATTATAGTGTTACACATAAACAGAGCTTCATAATGAAATACGCACAAGTATCCAACTCTTCCCAATTTCAATTGAATATTTAACGTCCACAGATATTTTTTGCAGGGAGTCATATTGTACAATTGATGAAAGAACACCAATATTGCGTAGAAAATTACCGCGATGTTTTGTTACTTCCGCTATGTTCGGATCCAAATGAACAATGTTTCTTCGGGGAGTGTAAGAGTTGCAGTGATAATGACAGTTTGGTCAATGGTCTGGAGATGGTTTTTGAAGAAAACGACGTTAATGAAGTTTCTTAGAAACACTGGGTTTCACAATCTCGAACAGCATTAGAAACTGTTAGAGTTCCGGTCAAAACATTCATTTCCACTTTTGAAAAGTCTAGAAAACCATTTCTTGTTCATTCCTTTATCGCTGATCAACAATCGAGTTATTATAGATTTCTTAAAAACAATCTTAGGACGATCAAGGTCTTATTGTTTGCGATTTTGCAGAAAATTATGCGTTTGTGATTCAGAATGCTGTCCCGGGATTCCATTGGAATAATAATCAGCAACTATTTTTCCAATAGTATTTGACTACAATGATGGATTTATGAAACAGAAAACATTACTGATAATATCAGACTGTAATAAACATGACTCAGTGTCAGTGTTCGTGTTTTTGAAAATATTCAACGAATTTCTTTCGCGCTTTCGCCCAATAATAAAGAATTGTATCTATTTTTCCGATGGAGCCCCTCAGCAACTCAAGAACTCCAAAAACTTTTCAAAAATTTATTGTATTATCATAAACAAGACTTTGATCGTTCTGAAATATGGTATTTTCAAGCCACAGCTCATGGCAAGGGCCCTTGCGACAGAGCAGGCGGGGCATTGAAAAGAAATGCAAGGAAAGCCAGTCTCCAAAGGCCTTCTAATGATCAAATTACAACACCATTGGAGTTTTTCGAATAGGCCCAACGCGATTCTTCGGAATCAAATGTCTTTGTTGCTTACGCGAACAAGCAATCTTACGATGAAGCAGTTGTTTTTTTGAAACAGCGTTTTGACGATTGTAAAACAATACCAGGTACACAGAAAATCCACTGTGTCGAACCGATAGGGGATTGCGAGCTCAAAATCAAAATTTATTCTCGCTGTCCAGCTTTAAGAGAGATAGAATATTATAAATCATATTTAATAAAGTATTCAACCGTCCATTTTTAAAATTTGGGACAATATTCTACTTAATATAATAATAAATTACAGAAAATATTATTCAAATCGGAAAGGGCTTTTTCGAAATATTTCAAACTGTTTAAAAATTTTTTTTATAAAAAATACTCAATAAATAAATTTTTGACGGTTCAAACATGCACAATGAAATGAAACCTATTGCACATTTCGCCCTAAAATGCCAAACCGTTGTGCGAAAACGGTATAAACATAAATACTGGGTCAATAACAAAAATTATAAAGTTACTGGGATGTATCAGCTTTGTTTATATTTTATATGACCTGAACTTCCATCGAAGCCCAAGGAACACAGTAACGCAGCTTTGATCATTGTACTGTTTGTACTCTCGATATTTTGAAGTATGACTTCTTGTTGCAATTCGATTAATCTTCTTTCAGTATGCTTCGGATTGAAATGCTCCTTTTAGTCGTCTATATTCGGCTTTAGAGTCTCGAACTTCGTTATACGGTCGCCAAACATTCGCTCTACATGGTTTCACCTCTAAATACATGTTCATGTTTACATTTTTAGACATACCCTAGCGAACGCTAGGTTTACGATAGGTTTACTCTACGGCGCAAAACTAGCGTTCAGACAGTTCGCTAGGGTTGAATTATCTACAAGAAATGCCAGAGCTTCTTCAGGTGTTTTTTTTTCATAATTAGAGTTATTTCGATTCCCACAACTTTCTAATTTTCTCGCCTTTTTGATCGATCAGACGTTTTTTGTATGTCAAAGAAAGACATCCAGGTCCTGGAAGAGCAGATTGCTGACTCATATTAGTAACTTCAAAAGTAGGAACTATAAACTCGGAATATAGCTAACTTGGATTTTTCTTCTAACTTCTCTTGGACTCCACACACTGCTTCGAATTTTTCCTTGCAGTTAGTTCTTAAAGTTGGAAGAGCAGCTTTTGATCGCTTCAATTCCATTGGGCAAGCATCCACCAGACGAATATTTCATGTTCCCAAAACATAATTTCAAGCTTGAGAAAAACCTCCATCAGAAGAAATTTTTTCAGGAATTTGCCGTTTCGTAAATTTAACCATTATGCATTGACAAATCAATCACGAAAAATACTTGCTTCAGAAGCGCCAGGATTGAGGACGTTCAATTTTGCGGTGCAGTGCAGTGACAGTAGTGCTACGCAGCGTAACGCAGCGCAGTGCGGAATACGTGGGCAGGTGGTCGCGTTCGGACAGGTTGAAAATTCTTTATACACGGTTATTGAAATTCTATGGCAAATTTAGAAAAAAGTAGCAGGTTCATATTTTATCTCAAAGTTCATATTACACCTAACACATTAAGGTCTCATTATACTTTGTGGGAGGTGGAATCTCGAGGAATGGTGGTGAATCGGAAGTCGGCAGTAAGATGAAAATAACTAGAGTATGACAATACAATAAGTTAAATATTGCAATTTATTATTTACTTTTTGAACTTATCTGCCTTATTCCTAATTAATCTATATCCATAGATAAAAACATGAAAAGAATTGTTTACAAATTAAACATAAATTGATTGATATACGAATGACATGATGAAAAGTCATATTAAGAATTTCAATATGTTTTCCAACTTTCCACGAATTTAACTAAAACAAGAATTGTTTAGTCAACAAAATATTGTTTTTATATGTACTCCAACTATTCCTGAGTATGACGTTCAGTTCCTTTCAGGTCAATTTTCAAGTTGCTTTTTGACCAGTTTTGGGAGTTCCGTGGCCCACTGTGTGCTGTGTAATTACTTTGTTTTTGTTGGCGTCTGAATAAAATTTGTAAATGGGAATATAAATTTTCGTAAGGCAGCTCCAGGTGTGATATTTTTTCGTAGGATTTCGAATTTTCCTGAAGAATGTTGAGATTTAAAACTAAAGTTGTAAAATCGCTGTGACCCCATATTTCAAGGAAAAAGAATTCGAAAAATCTTACTGTGAAAAATTAAAGTTTTGGTTGGCAACACTATCGCTTGGTTCTCTTGTACGATTCTGTAGTATAGTCTGCGTGTGTCAAGTATAAATCGAAGTATAATTACATATTGGTTTCCACATTAATAACAAAAATGTTTGCCGGAGGTAATCACAGGTACTATAGTGACAGTCAAAGTGATATTCATTATTTTCATACACGGAAAAATTAAGTCGCTTGAAGTTTAAGTTACTTTCGAAGACTCTTGGGCATAGAGTTTTAAAATGTTACATCCCCTAAATTTAATGAAATTTAAATTGCGCCTACAGCAAGGCAGCCCGGCATGAAACCAGGCGATTGGCGGACGTGAATCACATCACTGCGATGATAACTACTTGTCGATAGGATAATTACCCGAGATCGACAAGGCAGTTGAGTTGCATAAAATAAGAAAACTGCCTTACCGTCGGTAATGTAGAAAACCAAGCCAATAAACATCAATAATTATTTAACGAAAATAACAATAACATTCATTATTGTTAACAACAGTCGTTAAATGGTTAATAATAATAATCAAACACTAGCACATAATAATCAGCGATAACCAACAATGGATAATCAATCAATAACATCAATCACATTATTGGGGATCCGCAAAATAACTTAAATAAAATCCCAAAATGTAGACATAAATAAATCATGTATTACATAAATACAATAAGAATAAGATTGAAAACCAATTTATAAAATAATAGATGAGTCAGTGCAATTATAACCTAGTACGATTGCTTCGATCTAGTAACATATAAACATAAGCTGAAAAGACGAGAGAAAGATGAACCGCATCGAGCGAACTAGCCTCGAGTTCACGAGTTTACGCGACTGTCAGTAAGTATGGTCATCGACATTGCTGCCAGACGCGTGCCGATCAACAATTCATCATTGTATGTGCCGATCTAGGAATTAGCAACGTACATGCCGATCCATAAAATTGCAGGAACTCTCCCACTATAGAAATAATCAATAATATATAAACCCCAGATTTACCTATGGAGGTTGTCGTTTCGCTAGTAGCTGTTTAGTCTTCAAGATCTTAACGTCGCCAGGATTGTGCCATTATCGAGCTACCAGGAAAGAGAACTATACGACAAAACTCTTTCTCTTGCCTTCTTAGGCAGGGAAAAAGCGTAAGTTATATATATAAGCATCTCAAAACTTATTATATTTACTATAACGCTCGTTTGTAGTGCGTGAGTTATATACCTAGGCATCTCAAAACCTAGTATATTAGCGTAAAACGTACAAAATCAACCGCGTAAGTTATATATATATGCATCTCAAAACCTGTATTAATAATTTGAAGAAGCAGACACTTGGATGCATGAGTTATACATATATAGGCATCTCAAAACCTGTATCATTAACTTGAAGACGCATAAAAAGTTTTAACATTGCCTTCTCATCTTGAGAAGTAGTATAAGTCATACAGATAAGCATCTCAAAATTTATTGTATACCAAACCTTTAATTAATAAAGCTTGTACACCGCAATATAATAAAATTTGTTATTACTGTGAACAACTCGAGCCGCATAGGTTTGACTAGTGATCACGATCCCACAAAAATATAAATAATCAGAACTTACTACTCTGATTTAATCAACAAACTTTTCTCCCTTTTCCTAACTTTCCCAACCTACCCTCGCCTTAGCTCGGAATGTAACAGCTGATTTGGTGGCAGCGGTGGGATCGTCACTATTGTCACAATTAATAATAAATTCCAATTTTATAATTTGAAGCGACAAACTTATATGTACAATTAATTCGGAAAATTTAGATTGATACATAACTATTAAGCTTCACATTTCAGAAATTTTCTAAATTATTAATAAATTAATTAAAATAAATAAATTTAAAATTGCTAAATTTCAAAATTTTCAAAATAGTCGGAATTAATTAAAAGTTATTCCCGCTTTTCAAAATTAGAACATTTTGGAATAATTATTTGAATAAAATAAGTTAATATCCAAGTTTTAAACAGAACGAAGACTGCACTCGAGAGTATAAGTCCTTCTTATATTCGTTGAACGGTCATCATTGATCACGATCATTTGGACAAGGTTTGTCCAATCTTGCATCACTCAAATTCTCAATTGTATTCGATAATTAAATTATCGACATATTGTAGTTTTTGTAAATGCATTTTTTGTAAACGTAAGGTAAAATTTGAAGTGCTCGTATTGTAATGTTTATAAACTGCAATTTTTAACTTAATTAACTAACAGAATATTTTTGAATGTAAAGATTGTCCAAAAATTGTGCTTGAGTCTAGTTTGTCCAATCTTACATCACTAAAATTTTGTAACAATAAACAACCTCATTATGTATTAGCAATAAACAAATTTTATAATTACAAGAATTGTCCAAGCATTTTCATTAAATCTTGCTTGTCCAATCTCATATCACTGAAAATAACTTTTGTTAATGGACCTAAACAACTATTAAATTAACAAATGTAAAGCTCACTCAGGCGAATATTAAATACGTCTGACCTGACCCCCCTTGCATTACTGAAATCATAGCATTCAAGGCTAAGAACATACAGTACCTGTATACATCGCGACCAAAATCGACAGCACGTTAAAATTACAGCATGAATTCTTTAGCAAAAACCAATATTATAATTTCAATATATTCGGGCCTATTGAAAAATAAAATAGGAGATTCTTGTGCGATCCAACTCTAAATATTAATTTAATCCAAAAGAATAAACTAATCCCTGAAGTCAATATAAACCACTTAAAGATTTACATATTGCATAACGCCACTCTTACAACAATTGGATCAGTAAAAATCCCAATTTTGTGTCATTCAATTAAATTCAACGTAATTATACCCAAAATAGGTACAGGTATCACAGGAGTAATTGGAAAATCCTTTATTTCCAAATTGAATCTGCCCATTCCAGAATAAGACAAATAAACCAAACTTGGTACAAGTAAACTTATTTTTTGCAGTTAATTTGGTGGTCCATAATTTTGTAAACACGAAATTTTGAATTTTATTTTCTCAATCATCATAATTAAGGCAATTTATCATTAAATTTAGACTCGGGGGTTATGCTGCTTTATTTAGAAGTGATGAGAAAATAATAGTAAAAACAAAATATTTTGATAACGAAATAAAAAAATAAGTAATAATAAAATTAAAACCTTGAATAATTAAATATTTTCGGACTAATGTAATTAAGTCATTTTGGCTTACAAAACGATATAGAACTACTGATTTAGGCAGTTATAATTTTATTGTGAACAGATAAAGGGAACATTTGGTAAAATTCAAGAATCCCCACGTCAGCTGAAATAATATGCAAAATTACATTCAAAATTTATTTGAACATAATTTTATGTGCCACCGGCGCGCAAACTCGTTTTTTCGCTACAGCTAACAGTAGCACAATGTAGTATATTGCGCTACAGAGGAATGAAATGTAAAAATTGAACTGCGCATGCGCCTAAAGCCATGCAACGGAGCACAATCTTCTTCTTATTCTTCTACTTCTTCGTACAGCGTTCGCACCTTACTGGCAAAGCCTTGTCGATCAAAATGGCCGGGATTAGTCGTGACATATCAAGTGTAATGACTAGCGCCGCAAACAACTACAATTCTAGATTAGATTCAAGTGTCCGCATAAAAACTCGTATACGCACCGAAGTCACATAAAATAGAATACGTGCCAATGCCCACAATTTGGGAAATTACGAGATTCGCGACAATGCTCGCAGGACTGATAGCGCCTCGGCTTCGATCTCCTGCGAGCATTGTCGCTCGTCACGCAATAATTCTCATTGTGCGCCTAGGCACGTAATATACTATTAAGTCAAAAATTATTATTATCAACTAGCACACATGTCAAGATAACTAAGCGAATCAAGTTATTTTGCTATAAGAACAGCGGGAAAAATGTCAAAGTCTAGAGGTAATTTTAGAACAGATAACGATCAACAATGTATATTCAACATGTTTAGACCAATCCATAGAGGAAGACTGCAGAAGTGAAGTTTAAGTAGACCTGTTAAATGGAAAAGTCAAACAAATCAAAAACATCTACGAAGAATTAAAGAATATGTTAGCGATAATAAAGCAAGATACACCAGAAGTAGAAAACCCACCCCCAAGAAAGCAGAAGCGAAGGGCACCCTTATTAGGCTTTATCGGATCAACTATTGGACCAGTAATAGGAGTGATGACTTCCGACGACGCAGAAGAATATGACAACGCTATCAACGAACTACATGACAGACAAAATAACCTTAGCAATATTTTGAGAAAGCAATCCCACATTGTCAAATCAGAAATCAACAACATTCACCTAGAATTGAATCAAAAATCGCAAGAAATCGCCAACATAGAACAGCAATTAAATGAGACCATAAAAAACATGGAGTCACATAACCAATACTGGAGTAACATCATATATTTCAGAAAGATAAGACAATGGGCTGACCATATCGATATAAAACTTGATCACTTAGCCGAAAGTTTAAAACAATTTATAAAAATAGTAGAAGCAGCACGAGTAAAAAGGTTACATCCACTCCTTCTTACTAAAGAACAACTCCAATAAATTATTACTGAAATACATTTTAAACTAAGTAAATATTAATTTCCAATACCCACTTCACATGTACGAGCAGAATAATTATCAAAATTAGGAAAAACAGATGTTAGAATCAGCTCTGGACGACTGCTTATCGCCATCGACATACCCTTACTAGATAAATCAGGGTATCAACTTTACGAAATTTATGCACATCCAGTGTATCAACAAATATCTCCGAATACAACAGGATCTATTTATATAATACCAAAAACTCCGTATATTGCCCTGGCACATAACGAAAGAAAATTCTTTCTCATAAGCAAAGAATACTATAATAATTGTCAAAAAACCTTTTACAATGTGACGTCCTGTTAAATCATCCGTCTTAATGAATAAGTTTATATATATGATTCGCTTTTAGCATTATTTTTTTTTCATTATTACTTTGTTATTATATGATTTACATTCAAATCGTGGCCCTATGAGAAAATTTTAACTTTTTAAACTTGTTACTATTTAAGATAAACAAAACATTTTTAGATTAACTGCATCTCACAGTCATATTTGTATCTACAATCTTAACAAAACTTATGATCATCCAGTATGCGCTTTCTGTTCTCATTTCAACTTGCGCTTATGTATACATTCATTATCTAAAGGCAAACTTCGTTAGACGCCTACAAAAATCTACAAGACATATGAATAAAACCATCCGTGTTCCAAAACAAATGTATGTTTAAGCTTAACTCACCATAAACGATCGCACTTTCTCTAAAAAATATCACGCTCATTTACTTTCAAATGTATAAACTATGATACAAATGCGAGAAGTTATTTTAATCTCGTTACACTTCCTAGAAACTAGAAAGCGACGTGTATCATCGTCTCAAAAGGGACAGACACCATCCACACAAAAACTTAAGTAAATACAAATAGACTGCATTACCTGTCAGAAATAAGAGTCACATACTAATAAATTATAATGAATATAAGAATTTCGAGTTTACCAACAAAAAAACTTGTTACTCTTTTTATAAACAAATTATATGCACAGAAAATTTTTATTACATATATTATTTTTTTTTTAAACAAATTATGTTTCAAGTTTATTTTTACCGAATATAAAAATTCAAATTATGCTTTCTCAGCCAAAGTTAATAATAACCTTTAATAAAAGAGTGATTCGAATTAATCATTTAATGACCTAAGAATCATATGATACAAATACTTTAAGTTAGAATAAATCTGTATAAAAAGGTAAAAATCTAGCTCATGACTTCTATTCCAATATACCAATTTACTTGAACTTATTTTAACAAAACTTCGTTCATGTATACTAATTTATTTAAATACACGTAATAATCGCAAAATTCTATACAACATGTTAATATCCGGCATTTTTACCAATTCAAATTGTAAATAAACTATACATGGATGTGTGTTAATCTATTTTTACATTACTTTTACTATGCAAAGGACAATAATTAAAATACAGAGCATAATTAGTTGAATTTAATATTTCTATTACTTTTCTGTTTTTTTTTTAAAATACTTCATTTTTATAATTAAATTCTGAATATCAAACCTAAAAATAATTTATATGCTGATATCCTAAAGTAAAAGTAAAGTAAGCGAATATATGCATGTTTCATTCTTAAAGAATAAATTATCACATTTACAATCTGAATAGGTAAATTTAAATAATAATCAATAATCATTTAAGAAATAGAAATAATAAGAATAAGCATCGATTATTTTTAAAAAATATGAAATTAAATTTATTTTGTAATAACTAATAGTTGAAGGTTTATATTTATGGTAAATCATTTTTTTTAACAAAAGAACTAGGAATTATTGTATGTGTCCGAAATTTAACAGATGATAATTTAATTGTTAATAACTATAGAATTTACATAAAAATCATAATTTACATTAAAAATTGTACAAAAGTCTCCATCTCTGAGAAAATAGATGAACTTGAGAAAAGTTTGGCACCACCCATTAGACCCAGATATCAGGCTCGCTACAAAATCTACCTATGAGAATTAAGAGAGTAACTGCACTCGCTTATCTACACCTATTAGAAAAGCCAAAGATAAAAACCAAGAAGCGCTAGAATATTTTTTATGGAAAGGGGAAGTAGAGCATTTAATAAAAACAGGTTGCACATCAAAAAAGTCAGTTTTTTTCTATTCACTTCAAAACTTTCAAAATCTTAAAAAATTTCAATTCAAAGTCAGAGTTTTTTTTATTATTCACTACAAATTTAAAAAAAAATATATATATTTTAAACTCATCATTCAAGTTCGTCAAGTTCCGGATGTTAAATCTCTCAAGTTCATCTACATTTCCATCTTCATAAAAAGGGGAATTAAATAAAAGTAAGTAATATTTAATTGGCTATTTTTTACTTTCTTCCATCTTTAAAATTTATAAAAATATTATCACTTTTCCTCCCCGAACTTACTTGGTGCTGGTAATCATTCCAGTACTGTAGTTCGTTTTTCCCAGTTTAAACCCTTCCTTAAAAAGTTTTTAAATGTTTTGCGTGCTCCTTATTATAGGAAGTGCGAACATTTAAACTTTACCTCATTTTTTTCTTCCAAATTCAATTATCCTGTTTAGGAATCTAAAAAAGTAATAAGACATCCCACAACGTTTGTTTCCCGAACTATTGGAATGAAAGTTCCAGGTTCAAATAAAATTCATGTGAAGTTCTTCTGACGTCACATATCAAAATAACTTTTTGGAGGCCCCGGAGGGATTTTTACGTTGTAATGTCTTATTCTTTTACAAAAATGTTATTGTATTTAAATCTTCTTTCTTTTTCTTTCTCTCAGTTTTTAATATAAGATCTCATAAACATCAAATAAAAGCTTGACGTGTCAAATTTCATATGTTTGAGTCTAAAATATATTTGATTATGCTTTATGCACTATTCTTTTTGTGTTAGAAAATTTAAATGATGAGGTTCTCTTTCAGTTTGAATGAAATTTTCCAAGTTTCCGATTCCAAAAAAATTATGGAATTGAGTAATACTGAAGTTATAATTCAATTTTTTTTTGAATATGTCAAATTTTACAAATTCGAAATTTCCAACTATCTTAATTGTATAGGTATAGTATTTTACTATAGTAAAAATAAAAAAAAAAAAATTTAAATTAAATTATTCATGATATTAATAAATATCAAAATAAAATAAGTATTAAACTAAATGAATAAAAATTTTATATAAGTTTTATTGATATAATTGAAAAATGTATAATTGGAAAATAAAATTTTGTTAGTGTTTTTACTACTTTCCTTTTTTTTTAGGTTTCCAAATTCATAAATTCACAAGTTACAAAATAAAATTTTTTTTTTCCAATGTCAATGTTTTATTTTTCTCCCTCAAATTTGAAAAAAAAATTCTAAGAAATAAAAGATTGTTAAAAATGAAATGTGAATACAAATTCTAAATAAACAGTTAAATCAAACTTTTAAAAATCCCAAATTAAAAATTCTAAAATTTAATTCTCATCGAATTTAAAATTAGTAAAAAGTTAAAGGTTACTAATTAATAAATTTCTACGTTCAAGATTTTGATAAAATAATTTGTTTGTCAAAATGTACTAAAAGTAGACTACAAAAAAAAAACAACAAATTTTAGTTATTTCAAGAATAATAAATAAAAATAAAAAACAAAACAAAATTTAATACAAGACTTTAAGAACTGAAATGAGTTAAAATAAATTTTTTGAAACTAAAATTTAAATTAAATTTCTAAAGAAAAATAAAATAAAATTTTCTGCAAGTATTATTTCTTAAAAATCTAAAGGT
The DNA here is from genome assembly GCA_030998225.1 of Diplolepis rosae. Lineage (NCBI taxonomy): Eukaryota > Metazoa > Arthropoda > Insecta > Hymenoptera > Diplolepididae > Diplolepis > Diplolepis rosae. Next base: position 1,313,871 of record JAPYXD010000355.1, read on the forward strand.
CTTAAAATAAAAAACAAATTTCATAAGTTATTTACAAAATCAAAATAGAATATCTAAATTCTAAAATTTTTATGGAAAAATACGAAGTGAAATTCTAAAATTGTTATTTAGGTATATAAAATGAATTTCTGAAATTCCAAAATTCTATTAAATCCCTAAAAGAAAGAATTTTATGAGTATCAAATTTAGAAAAATATTCAAATTGTAATAAACTTTCGAAAGAAACAATTTACCTTCATTAAATTAAAAAGAAAATGTTCTACAAAATTCTAAGTCTAAGCAAATTGTAAAATTTTACAATAAATTTTCTTTTTACATGTCTTAAATTTAAAATAGAATTTAAAATTATTTCAACTTTTAAAGAAAATGTTAAGTGACTTGGAATTATCCAGGTCTGAAGTAATTATATTTGAAAACTTAGAAAATGCTGCTGAAAGACTCAATGATTTAGAGGATTCAGATAAAGATAACTGGGCTACAGTTGCATACCTTCATGATAGAGTAAAACTTTTGGAACAGGAGATTGAAATTTTAAAAAACGAGAATAGAGAACTTGTACATTTAAATAAAAATTTAACTGATGAAACTGCGGAGTTAAATAAAAATTGTACGAAAGCAATTGACACGCAGAAAGAAATCCTTGAATTATTGAAAAATATAAAATTAAATTAAAACTTCTAACATTTAATGTTGGAACAAATGAATGAATGGATTTTTATGCAGGATTTAGACGAACATTTGTTGAAAATAAATTAAGAAAGTTAGCGTTTTTTTTCTGAACTACATTCGTTTGGGTTGCTGCGACTTTTAGTTTGAAAACATATTCCTTTTATTTTATTTTAGTGGACCCTGGAACTAAAGTCTATTTGACTCATAGGCGTAACAAACCTACTAAGCACCAACGTCTACGACTAAAAGCGAAGGTTGCTCGTAGATTACGGTGGGAAGCTAAAATTGCTGAAAGTTTACCGAAACCGAAAATTACAGAAAATCCACCTTTACCGGCAGAGATAGAGAATCCACCTTTACCGACACTCACGGAAGAAGACGAACGACTTCAATCCACTTATAAGGACCTCCCTTTAAAGGATAAAATAAAAATTTTTAGAAATAGTTTATGTGGATCTTGTCTTTCGAATGGAATAAATATAAGTTGTTTTAGATGCTTCGAAGAAAATAATAGGAATTATCGAATTCCCAAAAAGTAAAAATAAATTTGGTTTTTTAATATAAGATATAAAATAATTAAGAAAAAAAAAAACAAGCAATATTTACAAAAACTAATAATTTTAGTCGTTTAAAAATAAATTTCCTTTTTTTTTGTTATTCATCCAAAGTTATGATCACAAAATGTAGATCATGATTTATGAAAAATTAATTGGCAATTAATGTATTTACAAGTTTTCAAATTTGTTCACCTTGGTGTGTTACTATTATAAGTATTTGAAATAAATAGAACCATTATGCATGAAGAATGGGGAATATTTATCATGTATTAAGAATTTAAAAATCCTTTTCAAACTCAACCAATTAAATTATCATATAACTTAAAAAGAAGGATAATCATTTTATTTTATTTATTTTTTTTTTGTAAAATTTTTTTTAAAAATATAAATGAAATTTGATTTTCAAATCATTAGAAATGAGTAAAAATTATATAAATTGATTCGTTTATAAATAAATTTTGTTTCCGTATAAGATACTTTATACATAAAGTCTTACAAATTCTCTAAAAATAAATAATAAATATAAAAATATATACATATATTAAGCATATTGGTAAAATTGATTAATCCGATAATATAATTTAAGTATCTATATGTCCGACAAAAGAGTTACGCGTAATCAAACTCGTAACAATCCTCAATTACAAGCAGAAATCGATACTTATGATCCTTTTTTAACCCGTCGAGAAATTCCAAGAGGTGACGAAGAAGAATCATTTATTGTATCAGGAACTAGTAGTGAAGTATCAAGTCCTACCTCAGAAAATTCATTCTCGGAAAAGTCAAGTAGTACTTTAATTAATTCAAGCTCCTCTGCTCCAGAGACTTCATTTTTCGACGAATCGAGAAATACATCAATTTTATTAAATTCAAAAATGGCTACTGCTGTAATTCCGACTCCTGTTCAACCACAGGTAGTTTCACTAAGAGATGCAATTTCAGTCATCCCTGAATTTAATGGTAAAAATATTCCATTATGTCAATTTTTAGAGGGTTGTGACGAAGCGAAAGAAATGATCGGACCTGAATCAGAAGCAAATTTAGCCAGATTAGTAAGAAGTAAAATTACGGGTGAAGCTAGGCAGGCTATTTCTGGTCAAACTTTTAATACCATTAACAGCATTAAAGATTTTCTAAAAAAAATATATGCTCCAGCACAAACAATTCCACAACTTCTAGGCGAAATGGCCAACGAATTTCAATGAGATGAGGAAAGCGTAATTTCATTCGCTAACCGAATAAGAGATATTGGTAGTAAAATTTTAGAGGTTAACCGTTTAGAAAATAATGGTCAAGTAGATGCTAACTTTAGGAACTCAATTCAAAACACAATAATTGATTCATTTAAACGGGGTTTAAAATTCGAAATTGAACAGAGATTAATTAATGAGGATGATGCAAATGTAAATAATTTAGTACAAAGTGCTATCACCATTGAAAGGAAGCTTGCAGCACAAAAAAATCTAAGGAAAGTTGGATTAATTCGGGCCGAAGATAGTCAGCCAAGAGTAAGGAGAACTTTCTCTTGTCAAGTCTGTAATAAGGACGGACACGAGACAAGTCAATGCAAAAATAATCTTTGGTGTCAACATTGCAATATGAAGGGCCATTCTCTAGATAAATGCTTTAGAGTTTCTAAACCTGCACCTTCAAACAAAATAATTTGCCAATTATGTAATAAGGAAGGCCATGCCGCGAATTCGTGCCGAAATTTCCAGACTTGCCAATTGTTTAAAAAAACAGGACATATTGCCAAAAAATGTTATCTAAATAAAGGCTCAAGTCCAGCGCAATTAATCTGCCAATACTGTAATAGAGTAGGACACAGTGCAGATAAATGTTTTTTATTAAATAATAAAAATACGCAAAAAACAAAAGACCCTTTAAATATATTTACATGTCAAATATGTAATAAAAATGGCCATGAATCTGATTCTTGTAGAACCCAAGGTTTTAAATTAAAAGAATGTCGATATTGTAAAAAGACAGGACACACAATTGAAGAATGTTGGAAAAGGAAATACAATGAAGAACAACGTTCGGGAAACGGTCAACACCTTCAAGTATCGAGTGCGACTATGGAGGCCCCAAGAAAAACTCAGCACTCTCCACTCACGAATGCGACCTACAGTCTCCAGGCAGAATTACTACCCTTGGATTAGACAGTAATTTTCAACCACTTCCATACATTGAATTACAAATTTCATCGGTACAAAATCCTTTGAATTTGATGTTGGATACTGGTTCTGAATTGAATGTTCTCAAGGTTGGATCAATCCCTGTTAATGCAATAATAAACACTGAAGATTTAATACTTCTTAAAGGAATAGATTCTACAATAATCCCTGCGATAGGTACTCTAAGATTTAAAATTTTAAATCATGAAGTAACATTTGTGATAGTACCCGAATGTTTTTCAATACCCTTTGATGGAATTTTAGGATCTCAGTACTTTTTGGAAACAAAAGCAAGAATAGATTTTGAAAATAACATACTTTTAATTGGCAATAAAATAATTAAATTTCAACAAAATCATAATCTCCGTTTTGAAAACCGAATAAGTGGCGTATTGAAATGGGATAAAAATCCTAGAATTAAAGCACAACCCTTTATCAAAATTTTTAACCCACCCTCAGGAAGTATAGGCCAATTTATGGTAGATACAGGATCTGAAGTCAACATCATTAAAGCTCATTTATTACCAGACGAAATCGACATTGATAAACATAAAACAGTATTAATAAAGGGAATAAGTAATCAAACTTGTAACACCATTGGTACAGTAGAAATTGCAATATATGGAAAACATCTACTTTTTGTATAGTACCTGAAGACTTTGATATTCCATGTGAGGGCATACTGGGTGTTATCTATCTCACTGAAAATCAAGGCTACAATTGATTATGAACATGAAACTCTGGAAATAGGAAATACTTCAACCAATTTAAAATGGAATAAAAATATTAATGGCGAAACCAATAAACTTCATATGATAGAAAACAAAGAAAATTTCCATAATTATTCAATGCATCTTCCAAATGATTTTAGTACACAAATCGAATCATTCAATACTAACTCATTTAATAACAAATCCACATGAAGTTTAAATACTAATTTTTCAGTAAATTCAAGCGATGTCCGCAATTGTGAAAAGGTTGATGAAGAAAACAGTAATGAAAATTTAAATGTCTGTCCTAATAATTTCTATGAATATGAAAATTCAAATCTCCAACAAATACCTGAATTCAAATCGCCATTTAAAATTTACTTTCAAAAAATGTTACAAAATATTTCAGCAGAACTTGACCTTAAAAATTATTCAACGGAAGAAATTAATGCAACTTTTGAAATATTCCAAGAAGTTGGGTCAAGTGTAGAAACAATTAACACCCTTTCGATCCAAACCCAGGACATCAGTATTGAAGACAGTAATTTATTGAATCAATTACGGCTGGATCATCTAACAGAAGAAGAGAGAGAACATGTAATTAATTTAGCACTTTCTAATAGAGATAGATTTCATTTAGAAGGTCAAAAATTAGGAGCAGCCAGTACTGTCATGCACAGAATACCAACAATAGATGATATACCTGTAAATATTAGGCAATATAAAGTCCCTATATCATTAAAAGAAGAGGTGGAAGGACAAGTAAACGAACTTCTAAAAGATGGTATTATTAAACCTTCCACTTCACCATATAATTCACCTCTGTGGATTGTACCAAAAAAAATGGATGCTTCGGGCAAACAAAAATGGCGATTGGTTTCAGACTTTCGCCTACTAAACGAAAAAACGATAACCGATGGTTATCCACTCCCGGATATAACACAAATTATTGATCAAGTTGGAGGTCATAAATATTATACCACACTTGACCTTGCAAAAGGATTCCAACAAATTTTAATGGATCCACGAGACTCTCACAAAACAGCGTTTAGTACCCCTCACGGACATTACGAGTACGTCCGGATGACATTTGGATTAAAAAACGCACCCCCTACATTTCAACGTTTCATTGATGAAACATTTAAAAATCTTCAAGGAAAAATATTATTTACCTTTATTGACGATATAGTAGTATTCTCTGATACACTGGCAGAACATGAAAATAAAATGAATTTGATTATGGAAAGACTTCGAGAATCCAATCTCCAATTAAATTTAGATAAATGTGAATTCTTACGTAAGGAAGTCTGTTATTTAGGACATATACTAAGTAAGAAAGGAATAAGTCCCGATCCCAGAAAACTAGAAGCAGTTAAAAACTTCCCCAGACCTAAAAATATTAAAAATATTAGACAATTTTTAGGCTTGTCTGGTTATTACCGACGATTTATTAAAAATTTCTCCCAAATAGCCAAACCGTTAAGTAAGCTACTGCAAAAAGAAGTAGAATTTTGTTGGACAGAAAAAGAAGAAAAAGCCTTTTCTACACTAAAAGAGTTTCTGTGCAATCCACCGGTTCTTCAGTATCCTGATTTCTCAAAACCATTTAACATCACCACAGACGCATCAGGCTATGCAATTGGAGGGATTCTATCCCAAGGAGAATCTGGCAAGGATCATCCAATAGCTTATACATCCCGAGTCCTACGAGGACCAGAATTATCATATGAAGTCTATGAAAAGGAAGCACTTGCAATGGTTCATGCAGTGCAAACTTTCAGATCATACATATATGGTAAAAGGGTGAAAATATTCACTGATCATAAACCTTTAGTTTGGTTTAAAACTGCAGAACTCAATACAGGAGGTCAGAAATGAAGATTCAAATTATCAAAATACGACTATGAGGTTATCTCCAAAGAAGAAAAACAAAATGGCAATGCAGATGCACTTTCTAGAAACCCCACGGAACCCACACAATTTTGCAATGTAGTCACAAGAAGACAACAAAAATTGATGGATAAGGATATATCTAAACCGCAAATAATTAACCAATCAATAAATTCAAATGAGAATAAAATGAATGTGAATTCTTCACTCCAAGAAACACCTATTAAAAGCCAACAAAAACCTCAAAGACTTTCCAAAAGAATAGCTGAAAAAGAAAAACAAGAGTATGCGGAAAGCGAAAGTAGTTTCTCGACAGAACCCAAAGCGAAAACGGCGTTACCGCCAGACAAAAATTCTCTAGAATCAATATCATCAAAAACAGAAGATGATATGGAAGACACAGTCAAAATGACTGAATCAAACTTCGAGGAAGAAATCCTCAACCAACAAAAAACTAATTCAAGTTTCAATGGTTCATCAAGTTGTAATTCTACTAGTTCAAATCAAAGAACTTGGGACCATGATCCTAACCTAAAATGCCAATTTATCGAGACAAAAGAAATGATTCAAGTCCGAAATGATAACATTATATACTTTACATCCAATACAGGGAAACCTTGTGACAAAGGAGATCAAAAATTAATTCAGTCTAATAAAATTGAGCCAAACCAAAATTTTGTAGTTTCAAGCATAAATCACATTAAAAAGGGAACAAAAACTAACTATTTTTCTCTTTGTATAAAAGGAGATGAAATAGAACCAATATCTTCCATCCAAAAGAATATTTACACAGTTTTAAAAGAATTGAGAGAGTTAGTAAATAAGCTAAATTTAAAAACATTAAATATTGCGAAAAACGAGACAATCGAAGGAATAGCTTGGTCAGATGTAGTAAACCTACTTAAAATTGTTTTCAAAGATACAGAAATAAAAATTATTATTTGTAAAGGAAGTTTAAAATACGTTCCTGCTGAAAAAAGGAATGAAATTTTTGATGAATTACATTCTTCACCAATAGGAGGCCATCGAGGAGTTTCCAAAACCTACAATAGAATAAAAACAACATATTACTGGGAGAATCTGAAAGATGACATTCAAAGAAGAATACAACAGTGTCTGAATTGCCAACTAAAGAAATTGGTTAGGTTGAAAACCAAACAACCAATGGTAATTACTGATACGCCAGGTACAGTATTCGACAAAGTAGCCCTCGACGTAGTGGGACCCTTACCTAAAACGAAGAATGGATGTGAATATATTCTGACTATGCAAGATCAACTATCTAAATTCTGCGTAGCAGTTCCTTTAAAGGACACATTAGCAACTACAATAGCTGATGTATTCGTGAAAAGATTTATTTGTGTATTCGGTGCCCCTAGAGTTGTAATCACCGATCAAGGACAGAACTTCCTAAGCAAGCTAATGCAACGGGTTTCAAAACGGTTTAAAATTAAAAAAATTAGAACAACTGCGTTCCATCCTCAGTCGAATGGATCTTTAGAGAGATCTCATCATGCATTGGGCGAATTTTTAAAACAGTATACTACTGTTGATGAGGAGTGGGATCAGTGGTTAGAAATTGCTATAATCAATTATAACACATGCGTTTCAGAAAGCACTAAGCACACTCCGTATGAAGTAGTGTTCGGTAGAACAGCGAGGTTACCTTCTAGTGACCCTTTAAGAGAAGCAGATTTACTCCCCACTTACAAAGATTATGTGACAAATCTCGTGGCTAGATTAAATGGAATAAGATCCATGGTTTATGAGAATCTTGTTAGTTCGAAATTTAAGTCAAAAAAATATTACGATAGAAGAATAAATTCACAAAACTTTAAAGTTGGTGACTATGTTTTCCTTCTAAAAGGTCCAAAGCCCAATAAGTTCGGAAATCACTATTCTGGACCACATAAAATACTTGAGGTAATAAATTCAATAAATGTTCGAATTTCTATGCAAAAAACCAGTAAAGTAGTTCATAGTAACAGACTTAGAATATCCTATATTAATCGGGAAATAAAAGAAAAGAAAAGAAAAAGGAAGAATGATGATGACGAATGAATGTTTTTATGTATATATTTTATTAACTAAATGTATTCTTATATTCAGATCAAAAGGGACAACCCTTGTAAAAATATGTTTGAAGTTAACACTCTTTATGATTACAGATGTTCTGGTTTTTACTTATCTTAACCCTAAAAAGTATCTATGGATTTATTGGATATGACTGTGGGTCTCGACACCTAAATATTACTACACTATCGCTACTAGAAGTCGGTGAATGCGAATTACCAGAGAGCAAAATTAATATCACCAGAGAATACCTCCAACTTCTACAAATAAATGAGTATACAGAAACTAAGGTAATACAATGTAAGTTGGAAATCCATAGAACCATTTATCACTGTGGCATGTTTTCTCATATTTCGATAGTTTCAAACGGTGAAAATGAATATATCCTTGATGTTAGTAAAAGTTTGTGCGAAGACCTACACAAGACTGGTAATCTCATGATACATGCATCCCACATGATAAGTGGTATTAAAATCAATCAAACAAAAACGCACAGTATAGTTTTCGCAGGTTATGTTAACGGAGATGGAAAGTGTGACGGATCTGGGTATTCGGATCCTTTTGGAACTTGGGAAAATGTTGTGGTACAAGGTACAATTAAAATCACGTTAATGGAACAAATAGCTCAAATTAAATTAAATTCTAATACTATCCGCCTAAGATCCGGCACGACGTGTTCCCTCTCCGAAGAAAATTGTATCGACCAAGAAGGAGGTTATACCTTTTGGAAATCTATCCCTAAAGACAATTGTAACTTTCAAGAATACAGCATTTTATATGAAGGTCTAGCCAATAAAATGGTAGATTATGACTTCAACCAAAAACAAATAATTTATTCCCTGGTTACACAAGATATAACCTTCGCTCTTGCGGCTAAAGGTCAACAGTCTGTTTGCGGATACACTTTAATTAAGACGGAACACCCAAAATTATTAATTTTTGAAACCGAAAAAGAAAATAGGTTCACCGATACTAAACATATATCCGTCTCAAACCTAGATATTTTTGCTTATGTCAATTCTAAATTTGTATATGTAGAGAAACACATTAGATCACAAATGAAACAATTGTATAGAGATGTATTAACACAAAAATGTAACCTGGAGAGACAAACTTTGAAAAATACTCTTACAATAGCGACCCAGGCTCCTGACGAGTTTGCGTATGACTTGATGAAAGGACCAGGCTATATGGCGGTTATCGCTGGTGAAGTAGTACACATCGTCAAATGCGTACCCGTAGAGGTAAAAATAGAACATGGAGAATCCTGCTACGCCGAATTACAAGTCACAAGAAACAACAAAACCTTTTATCTCACACCAAGAACACATATACTGAAATCAAAAGGAACTGAAATACCATGTAACAAGGTACTACCATCAACCTACTACATTGGAGAGAAATGGTATAACATATTACCATTTCCTACATCAGCAGTACAACCAACAGTAATTAAACCCATGACGAAGCCAACCTGGGAATATATCAACCCGGCTGAACTAGCAACTAATGGAATCTACAGTGACCAAGAACTGGATCAGATCAGGGAAAGAATAATGTTTCCTGTAGAACAACCTGCCGAATTAAATGACATCGCTAGAGAAATGAGGGGATACACATCATCCAATAAGGAAGGAAGTCTGTTCAAACTATTAAATGAAGATGTTGTCGAAAAATTAGTAGATAACACTTGGAATAAAATGTGGTCTAGATTTATCACATTTGGAACCGTAAGTGCAGGATGTATAGCCATATTCACGATTATCCATCTCGTTAAAACCATAGTCGACATAATCATCCAAGGATACGTGCTTCATTCAGTATACGGATGGTCAATACACATACTAGGTGCATTATGGAGTTCAGTTTCCCATTTACTACTACACCTTGCTACACCCAAACAAACTAATAGCCAAGACGTTGAAATGGGAGAACTTTTACCAGAAACTTCAAAGGAAAAGGATCAACTTAAAGAACAACAGGATGGAATGACCAGCAAACAATCATCCTACAGACTAATCTGATTCAACAGGATCTCTTGATAAGTGGAAAAATTCACCAGCGTTAACTAAAATGTGTAAACTCGTTTGGAATTTTGATCAACTATTTAAGAGTACAACTACTGCAACAAATTATAATAAAAATTTAACAAGAATAACATGTTCACTCAGGGTAGTGATCGCTACTCAAGTTACACCCTCCTAGCAATCATTTTACGGTGGGGGTGTGACGTCCTGTTAAATCATCCGTCTTAATGAATAAGTTTATATATATGATTCGCTTTTAGCATTATTTTTTTTTCATTATTACTTTGTTATTATATGATTTACATTCAAATCGTGGCCCTATGAGAAAATTTTAACTTTTTAAACTTGTTACTATTTAAGATAAACAAAACATTTTTAGATTAACTGCATCTCACAGTCATATTTGTATCTACAATCTTAACAAAACTTATGATCATCCAGTATGCGCTTTCTGTTCTCATTTCAACTTGCGCTTATGTATACATTCATTATCTAAAGGCAAACTTCGTTAGACGCCTACAAAAATCTACAAGACATATGAATAAAACCATCCGTGTTCCAAAACAAATGTATGTTTAAGCTTAACTCACCATAAACGATCGCACTTTCTCTAAAAAATATCACGCTCATTTACTTTCAAATGTATAAACTATGATACAAATGCGAGAAGTTATTTTAATCTCGTTACACTTCCTAGAAACTAGAAAGCGACGTGTATCATCGTCTCAAAAGGGACAGACACCATCCACACAAAAACTTAAGTAAATACAAATAGACTGCATTACCTGTCAGAAATAAGAGTCACATACTAATAAATTATAATGAATATAAGAATTTCGAGTTTACCAACAAAAAAACTTGTTACTCTTTTTATAAACAAATTATATGCACAGAAAATTTTTATTACATATATTATTTTTTTTTTAAACAAATTATGTTTCAAGTTTATTTTTACCGAATATAAAAATTCAAATTATGCTTTCTCAGCCAAAGTTAATAATAACCTTTAATAAAAGAGTGATTCGAATTAATCATTTAATGACCTAAGAATCATATGATACAAATACTTTAAGTTAGAATAAATCTGTATAAAAAGGTAAAAATCTAGCTCATGACTTCTATTCCAATATACCAATTTACTTGAACTTATTTTAACAAAACTTCGTTCATGTATACTAATTTATTTAAATACACGTAATAATCGCAAAATTCTATACAACATGTTAATATCCGGCATTTTTACCAATTCAAATTGTAAATAAACTATACATGGATGTGTGTTAATCTATTTTTACATTACTTTTACTATGCAAAGGACAATAATTAAAATACAGAGCATAATTAGTTGAATTTAATCTTTCTATTACTTTTCTGTTTTTCTTTAAAATACTTCATTTTTATAATTAAATTCTGAATATCAAACCTAAAAATAATTTCTATGCTGATATCCTAAAGTAAAAGTAAAGTAAGCGAATATATGCATGTTTCATTCTTAAAGAATAAATTATTACATTTACAATCTAAATAGGTAAATTTAAATAATAATCAATAATCATTTAAGAAATAGAAATAATAAGAATAAGCATCGATTATTTTTAAAAAATATGAAATTAAATTTATTTTGTAATAACTAATAGTTGAAGGTTTATATTTATGGTAAATCATTTTTTTTTAACAAAAGAACTAGGAATTATTGTATGTATCCGAAATTTAACAGATGTTAATTTAATTGTTAATAACTATAGAATTTACATAAAAATCATAATTTACATTAAAAATTGTACAAAAGTCTCCATCTCTGAGAAAATAGATGAACTTGAGAAAAGTTTGGCACCACCCATTAGACCCAGATATCAGGCTCGCTACAAAATCTACCTATGAGAATTAAGAGAGTAACTGCACTCGCTTATCTACACCTATTAGAAAAGCCAAAGATAAAAACCAAGAAGCGCTAGAATATTTTTTATGGAAAGGGGAAGTAGAGCATTTAATAAAAACAGGTTGCACATCAAAAAAGTCAGTTTTTTCTATTCACTTCAAAACTTTCAAAATCTTAAAAAATTTCAATTCAAAGTCAGAGTTTTTTTTATTATTCACTACAAATTTAAAAAAAAATATATATATTTTAAACTCATCATTCAAGTTCGTCAAGTTCCGGATGTTAAATCTCTCAAGTTCATCTACATTTCCATCTCCATAAAAAGGGGAATTAAATAAAAGTAAGTAATATTTAATTGGCTATTTTTTACTTTCTTCCATCTTTAAAATTTATAAAAATATTATCACTTTTCCTCCCCGAACTTACTTGGTGCTGGTAATCATTCCAGTACTGTAGTTCGTTTTTCCCAGTTTAAACCCTTCCTTAAAAAGTTTTTAAATGTTTTGCGTGCTCCTTATTATAGGAAGTGCGAACATTTAAGCTTTACCTCATTTTTTTTTCCAAATTCAATTATCCTGTTTAGGAATCTAAAAAAAAGTAATAAGACATCCCACAACGTTTGTTTCCCGAACTACTGGAATGAAAGTTCCAGGTTCAAATAAAATTCATGTGAAGTTCTTCTGACGTCACAACAACACCATTTGCGAAAACACTCAGCCCAAGCATGAAGTTTCCACAACCATCTCATGCGAGTGTTTGATGTTAATAAGACCATCAAAGGATATCATTCACCTTTGTGACATCAGGATGAAAGTAGAAGAAGAAATGTATTGAAACTACATCCTTTCGTTATCTGCCTGGATTTATTCAACAAAAAATCAGGAGCCAGTAAGTATCCACTGCATAAAAGGAAAATTAGAAAAAGGTTACCTCAGCAATTCAGGACTACTCCGATTAGGTACAGGATGTACTGCAAGGACGAAATATACCACCTTAACCGGAACTCAGATTAACAAAAGAACAGAGGAATATTTTTACAACCCTAATTTTACCTTCAATATTGTTGTAAGCCGCTGGCATAATGTTTTGAAGGATTCGTTCAAGTCCAGGTTCGACGCTGAGTACACTCTATTTTATTTTCCTTTTCTAAGAATCCAAAATCGAAGTAATTTAACAGCACAGAACTTTGGACTCGCTCGATCTTTTGTTACGACCATGATTGTACCCTAGCTTTAGGTACTAGCATAAATAATTAAAGTCTCCTTGCTGGCCGCATCTGGCAAACAGATGAAGACACCGGGACTTAAGCAATTACCTGCTTACCCTGGTGCATGAATCATGCCGTTCGGTTTTTCCGTTTTCTTCAGACTTTCTCTTATGTTTCTCTTTATTCCTCCCTCTCAAGTACCCCTCTAAATTATTTTTCTCTACGTTTCGAATCTGGTAATTTACCGATTGCTTTCATCCCTCGAATAAGTTGACCGCCTATTCGAGGAATGTAGAAATTCGGGGAAATCACTTGGGAGGGGAAGCAATAATTAAATCATTTATTTAATATACGTCGAGGTATTTGTGCTCAGTATGCTTTTTCTTTTATCGCATTTTGTACTTTAGTTTCCATATCACATGTTAATAATAATCGCGATTATCGTAAGTTCGTAGCTAAATTTCATATTTTTATCTTTAGTTATATTACCGCCGATTTCATTATCCTTAGGTTAAATCCCGCTAGGTTATCATTTATTTTTATTTTCTTCTCTTCTACTTATTTTCTACGTATTTTAATGTTTAATAAAATAATATTTTAATTTTAATTTAATTATTAAATAATAATTATATTATATTACACATTAAATAGATTATTAAAGCCTAATTAAATATATTAATTAAATGAGACTATTATCCTAGTAAGGATCTCACTCCTACACTTATTTTTAATATTCTTTCAATAATTTCGCTCTCATAATTGTCTTAATGTTTTATTAATTATCATAATAATTTCATTTTGTTAATTATTTTGCGCCGAAGCTGATTTCTGTATTTCGAGCAGGTCGAGGCCGAATCCTGGAGGGGGGCTATGGGCGTCTCTTCAGAACCAGGAGGCCTCTCGATTGGCCCTCTCGTCTCTTCCTCTACACAGACGCTCACCCCTCTCCAGTTTCGCGTCGGCGCGTTCGATACCACGTTTCGGGACCTGCGAGTCCGCTTTTCAGAGTCAGTACGATTTCGGGCCCCGAGCCGACGACCGGAAACAAAATTTTGTACCCGAGGAATCCCGCGCGACGTGCAACCTTAGGAGTTTGTAACAGTATATGAGTTTAGAATAAAGGAAAGTTTTTGATTTATCTTACGTGGTCTTGCCTTCCAAGAGTGAGTGGGAGTGTGACATAAGTGACAGTGATTAGTGATGTGTGTGTTAATCTCGTTTCGCGTCCCCGCGTCCGCGGCGTTAATTTAGGAGTACCAGGGAAAGTCTTACACCGCGGAATCGAGGTTACTCGTGTCGAGTCGTGGGTGCCGACCTCTGCGTCGAGTGTCCAACGATCGCGGGAAACCTGCGTGTTGGAGCCGAGTCGTGGGTGTTCGACTCCAGGGTTGAGCGTCCAACGACCGCGACTAACGATCGTTTCACGTCGAGGCGTGGGTGCCGACCTGTGTGTCGAGCGTCCAACGACCGCGAACGGTTGCCGCGTATCCGCAGTGAGTTGTGGGTCGTTGTGGACGCTGAAAGTCCGACGATTCGATTTCACGTGTCGCGTCGCGTGTCAATTCGCGTGCATGATCCCCACCATTTCTGGTCCACCGCGGAAACCCAGCGCCCGTCGGCGCCGTGGCAAACCTCGTCCGGGAAAACGCCATCGAGACCGCGCTCGGGCCCGCGCCGCTGCCAGACTTACCGTCACGACCGCAAGGCCCGTCTCGCCCCTTCCCCCACCGACGGCCGGGCACCTAGAATACGATCCCGAGACACCATCATTAAATTTCACCGCGACACCCACCCTGTACAACCCCGAGGAAGCGGCTATACTACCAAGCCTCTTACCTTCTCCTTTTTCGAGGAAAGCCTCTCCTACGCTTCTAATACCTGCAATGGTAGAACCTCCGACGGAACCTCTTCCACTGCCGCAAGTACTCTTCCACCGGGGACCTACGCACTCCCCTCGCGTGTCAAAGACATATCACGTTTCAGTCGTAGAAGAGCTTCCACCCACTCCCGGCAAGTGGTATGCCCCATGTAACTTCAACCCCGACGATCTACCAGAGGAAGACGTTCTCCTCATTCCCCTGGACAGCTCGCCGGAAAAGTTCAGTGTCTCTCCGACCAAAAACGAACATTCCGTGAAACGTTCTCTCTTTCGTTCATAGACTAGACCTCCCCCCCCCCTCCCCCCTCTTCGTCCAACTGTATCTTAGTACGTAACAATATAACTGAAATTCTTCGAAAATTGAACACAATTCAACAACTTCCTAAAATAAAACCTTTTACGTGGGAAAATCCCGCATAGGAGATTGGAAAAAAAAACTCCAAAAAAAGAAGAAGCACCTATAGATCTATAATACTTACAACCAGAAACTATCCCAGAAATCCGGGTACAAACAGAAAAAACAAAATTTCGAATCAGAAATATCCGAATTGCTTAAAATACCACCTCCTGTGTCATCGAGGACGCTGACAAATCTAAGGAGGGAGGACACGGAAAACTAGACGAAAAATTTGCATCAAGAAGTAAATAAAATAGAGAGAAACCTATAATACCAGTCAGCGACGCCTGTAATTAGATTAACCTGCGAAGCATTAATGCAGTTCAGCAGCATAAACTTACCTCAGCGAGATAAGGCGCTCCCGACAATATGGCTAGCGCGAGAAATATAATCGTGCGAAGAATAGAGGAGAAGCAGTGTGGCACCGAGTATGCAACCTGACACCACAGCATAGAGGAAGAACAAAGATCCGTCTCTCTATGCCAATGGAAGTGACAAGGTGACAAACACGCCTACCATCGTCAGCAACAATCTCGCGAGTATGTTATTATGTGTGTTATTATTGATAAAAGCTTATTTAACAAAAATTCGTATCTTTTTAATAAAAATTGGTAATAAAGATTTTATTTAGCCAATATCATCGCGATAGATGAATAGAAGAGAAAAGAGAGAACGAAGGAGAAAGGAAGTGGGCGAGAGATATCCAGCACACGTACACCCATACATTGTTTGACACTACATAATTACATCTCCTTCTCGTGCGCCTATCCTTGTTCAAATGCTTTAGCCAGCTGATCTCCCGCCACAAAGGCTACGTGCTTTTTGTAACTGAAACCTAATACTCATTTGAATGCTTAAATAATTACAAGTATATTAAAGCTTATAATACACGTAAAGATTGTAAGCCTAGACTAATTAAATATATTTCAACTTACTCTGAAATATTGTATATTAGAAACTAAATTCGTTTCTACAACTTGATGACCATGCATCAAATATTAAAAATCGATGACTACATTTCCTTTTTCACGATAGGTGTGGAAAGAGGGGAGAAATATTTTCCATCTAAAAATCAGCAAATGGTGAAATAACTACATCAGCGTTTGTGCAAATTCCTAAATCCTCCCTGCCATTATAACTTCTGTCCAATCATTAATTCTTTAATCATCAAAAAACCCTACCATGATCACCTCGCGATGAACCAGTAAAACGGATCAAGGCAAAATCAAATTCGCAGTCTTCTGAAGGTGAAATCCGATGGCAGCAGAAAACGCCAAGCAGAAAACGGACCGCCAATTACAGAGGATCTTTAGATTTCTTTCTTCTTAGAGCTGTTCTGTAATTGGCTGTTCGATTTCTGTTTTGCGTTTTTTGCTGTCATCGGATTTCACCTTAAGTGTCTTGACCGGGTTCAGACCGTAGAATAGTGAAGAAAACACTTTTCTTTCATCGTGCCCGTCCGCGGTTCGAAACGATCAATCTTCGATTAGTAGTTGAGGCTGAATCGTAAAATCGCCTTGTAATACCGGATTAGGGAAGTTGCATCGGGCGGACGTAAACAATAAAAGTCTTTATTCGTCGAAAGCAAAGCATACAAAATATATAAAATTATATAAAAATATATTTAACACGTTCCGTGCCTCGTGGGGCGTATACGACCCACGCTGCGGCCTGAACGTAATAACTTCAAAAAGTCCGGCACGGAACCTGTTAATATATCTTCCTTCGGCAGACTACCTAAAGTCCAATTCCAGTTTTTCGCAGTTTTCATTAACCAAAAAAAAAAACTGCACAAAGCAGCGAGAAATGGCAGAAAAATTAATACTACCCAATCTTAAAACGGTAGTGATAATTTTACATAAAATATTTGAATTAGGTTTAATAAGAAAATTTCAGCGGCGAAAAGGGCGAGTTTAAAATTACTCAACCCCTTTCTACAAAAGTTGAAAGCCAACCGTTATTTTCTGTTATTAAAACTAACGGAAAGTGGGGACAGTGGTGTCGGTTTGCGTGTGCGCGTATTTGTGCGCGAATTGCAAACTAAAAGGACTAGAGTTGCCCTTTTGTGCAACGATCACAACACGAATTATCATCCGCCCATTCTCGGAAATCTGTAGGAACTTCTCTTTCTCTCTCTCTCTTTCTAGGAGTGGTAGTATAAGTAGGACAAGAGTAAGTGGGGCATTGTCCCAAAATCTTTGTGTTTATAAACCTTTTTAATATATCATTGGAATTGGGAAATTAAAGCATAAATTCTTATTTTACATCTGACATATACACGTTTGATTTTCTTTTGTTCCACCGGGTATAGCGTTCTCAGTCAGGGGAGAGAGTTAAAACGCTTCCTAAAATAAAAAAAAATTTTAATTGATAAGCCTTTTGAAATTGGGCAGTTTGGAGCCTCCGAGAACGAAGTACTCATCCGAAAAAGAATTTTAAATTAACACTTTAATTTAATATTTACCTTTTAATTCAAATCTTCGTACATAACATGCCTTATACAGTTTATACAATAAAATGACATAATCGCTTGTCTGAAAACACCTGCAATCATTATTGTCTGAAACATTATTTTATCCCTGACAAAATGTGTTACTCCGAAATCCATTTGTATTCTTCGATCTCCTATTATCTACATTTATATTTACGTTTTTGTTTTTGTATACTGAAAATGAAGTTGTTCATGGTCGCTCACTCGGGGGGAGAATGTGGGAATCTCCTTCGTAACTTCCCAGTCCTGGGGTCGAATCTTGGTTTCTGCTACCTGGCCTGAGAGTAGGAGCTATCATGGCGAGTCAGTAACAATGTAGCCAGCCTGGAAACTGTAAGCGTAGCGGAGTTAGCAAAGTTGAGCTAAGAATGGCGACCTTCTGCGGCGTCCAGAACGTCCAATGAAGTTGCTGGTAGAAAAGAGGTTAAAGTCTTATTTTAAGCATGGAAGAATGTGACATAGTGGGACATTCCCGAGTATTAATAAAGACCAATGAGCTAATTTTCCACAAAAATATACGTTTAGCGCCATCTGTTGATCCATTCTGTAGAAAAAACTGCTCTCATTTATCGACTTTAACATAATTTCACAGCTCCTCTCCACTTTTATACTCTATTTGCATGTATGCTCTGAAATTAGCGTTCTTCTGACAACAATGTCTCCCGAAGAATTAGATTTCTAGCTATCCCCTCTACCATATGTAACCCCTTAATGATTATCGACACAGCTTAGTGAAATTAGTTAATGGTTATAACCCTAGTGGACCCGGTTGAGAGAACGGTCAGAGAATACTCTGACCGTTCTCTGGCCTCACATTATTATGACTAAAAAGGATAACATTTTTGTATTTATTCCTACACCTGCTTCTTTAAATTTGATCGCAGAATAAAAATTGCAATGACTTACATGTTTTTTTACTTTTCTTAGCCATAATAATGGGAGGTCAGAGAACGGTCAAAGAACAGGCAGAGAACGGGCGGATTACTCTCTGACCGTTCTCTCAACCGGGTCTGCTAGGGCATCTATAAAATATAAGATACAAATAAGTAAATGCAAATGTACTCAGGTAGACTTGCATTTATTCGTCAGAATAGAATAAACTTTCAAGTTTTTTCTTATTGCACCTGTACAAGGGCAACATGCCATACACCAATGTAAATATGATAATATGATATGATATGATAATGATAATTATCATGTTGACCGGGCAACTATTAAGCTAAAAACAAAACATTACCACATGTTGACAGATCGATTGAACACTTAGTAATGAGTGATAAAGAGCATTGCTCTGTCTACATGGTATGAGTTGCCGAGTCACATCGCCTGTCGGTAATACAACAGTAAAGCGATAAAGAATAACGAGTCTGTTTCGCTTTGAACTCGGTCTGCAATTTTGCTTTTATCTCATTTTTAGTTGGAAAACATCGTCCTTTGAGTGTCCGTTTGAGTTTGGGAAACAGGAAAAAGTCACAGGGGAAGAGTATCATATGGAGAATAGGGTGGTTGCGGCATCACAACGGTTTTGTGTTTCGCCAAGAACTGTTGGATTAGTAACGCGGTGTGTGCCGGTGCGTTATGATGGTGCAAAATCAACGAGCTTTATGTTCAAAACGTTAGTAAAAATTGCTTCGCATGAGCCGTATAAAATTCTTATTTCTTCAACAACCTCTCTAATAGTAATTCTGCGATTAGTAAGCACAATCGCTCCAATTTTTTCCACATTTTCATCAGCGATGGATGTGCTAGGAGGAAGCATAGAACAAATTCGACCTTTTAGGGACATCTTTCTGAGGTCGTTTGATTCTCTACGCTGGACAAAAAAATGTTTAAATTTGAATGAGCTCGATGGGGTCCGATGAGTCAGTCTGGTTATTCGGCGAATTAAAAAGGATCTCCAAAGACGTCGGCGTCTCTCGACGTCCAACATCGTCGCTACAAATCGGTACACAAACAAACACACGAAAATAAAAAGTCGGGTAATCGGTATACCAGGGGTGTTAGTTGGTTTGCCGTTTTTTTCAATAAAGAAAACACTTAATTCGCAGGGGAATCCCAAAAATTTTTTATTCAAAGTATTGACCATTGGATTCTACACATTTTGCCCATCTTTCAGGCAAATCATGGATACCATTCCAAAAAAACTTTTTCTCTTTCAAGGCAAACCATTCAACGAGCCATTTTTCGACTTCTTCAAAATTGGCGAAGCGCTGCTCTGCGAGTGAGTGTCCCATCAATGCGAAAAGGTGATAGTCGGACGGGGCGAGGTCTGGAGAGTACGGCGGGTGCGATAATATTTCCCAATTCAATGCTTTTAATGTGTTCTTCACCACTTGAGCGGTATGAGACGGTGCGTTGTCATGTTGTAGGATAATTTTGCCATGTCTTCGGGCCCATTCCGGCCGTTTTTCGATCAACGCATGATTCGAATTGATAATTTATTGTCGGTAGCGATCCGTATTCACCGTCTCACCAGGTTTTAATAACTCGAAGTACACCACACCACACTGGTCCCACCAAACACAGAGCATTGTCTTACGGCCAAAGCGATTTGGCCTTGGAGTCGATGGGCCGACCTCACCAGGTGAAAGCCATTATTTTTTCCGCTTCGCGTTCTCGAAATAAAGCCATTTTTCGTCCCCCGTGACAATTTGATGCAGAAAAGATTTCCTGTCGAACCGTTGAAGCAGCATTTCACAAATGGTTTTTCGATTTTCCATTTGTCTATCGTTCAGTTGGTGTGGTACCCATTTTTTATACTTTTGGATTTTTCCCATGGCTTTTAAACGCTGGCAAATGGCTCCTCGGGTCACCTTTAATGTTTGTGCCAATTTTTGTTGCGATTGGGTTGGGTCTTCATCAAATAACGTCTGCAATTCCTCGTCTTCGAACTTTTTCGCTGCACCAGGATGTTCATTGTCTGTTAAATCGAAATCTCCACTTTTAAATTGACGAAACCATGTCTCACGTGTTCTAATCACTGGAGCATATTCACCATAAGTTTCTACCAGCAATCGATGAGCTTCAACTGCTTTTTTCTTTTGATGAAATAAGAAAAGTAACGAATGCCGCAAATGCGATTTACTTGGAACGAAACTCGACATATTCACTAAGGTAAATAACTATGATGCTATTATTTTGGCAGAATGTAATTTTCTATTTTTGAAGGTTATTGTCCATAGAAAAATATGACATAGATGCCAAATCATAGAAATGTATACATATCTCTAGCGACATCTATAGCACAGTGCTATAGTCGGCCAAAATTGCATTTTTTTCAAAAATATTTGGAAAATCTGAACAATTTTATGATAAATTGTGACGCGAAAACTACAATGTTGAGATTAGCATTAATTTACTATACATTTTATATCACAAATTCTTTGATTTGAGTCTAAATATAAAATAACTATGTAGATATTTCCTTGCTATAAAGCAACTGAAAATAACATCGCTTCCGAATAAAATACTTTCAGAAAGCAAATTTTTGGAATAAACTAACGCTTTGTGCACAAAATTATAAATCGAAGTTTTGGCTATATTTTCAAAAATTCCAACAAGGATATCTTTGTTTAAAATATTCTTAAGGGTAGACGGACGTAGATAGACTACTTTTGGTTTTAATAATAAAGAAAATTTTCCTCAAATTGAACTTCTTTTCATTTTCGAAACCAAAAGTAGTCTATTTACAGCCGTTTTTATCTTCTCTATACTATTTCCCGAAGTTTGAAAACAAAGTTTCATGTACTTACCTCAAAATTAGAAAATTTCAAAAATACTTTTGGTCTGTCACATACGGAAATTATGGATTTCTTTGCATACATTCTCAAGGAGTATGGAGCGTAAACAAGATGTAACATAGGTGAATTTATTCAAATAGTCAAAATGAAATAAACGAAAATTGGAACGTATATCCGAAAAATTATTTTCTCCATTTGGAGATTTTCCCACTGAACAAACCAATTTTATGACATTGGAGTTTCTTTGGTATATAGTAAGGTTTGGAGAAGAATAAATTGATTGAGAAAATTTCAAAAAAAAAGAACGAAGCAACATGCTGAAGATTGTAAATTGTAAGCATGGACGAATGAGGTAGATTGCTACAAGTGTACATGAAATGTATGGAAATTTACATATATATCTTTGCACGTCGTCATTTTTTTGTATAAAGTTACATAAATAACAATAATATATTTTTGGCAAAAACAATTTTGGAGATGACATTGCTTAGAAATAAAAATATAATACTTGGAGTAAATGAACTAAACTAACGATTTTTGATTAAATGTGTAGGTGTAATATTTTCTCAACTTTGTTACATTTTCAAACGTAAGTTTCTGTTAAACTCAAATATCCCACTATTATCTTTCTGTAATTTTTTCCCCTAAAAACTGCAAAAGGCCAAAGTTAGTATGAAAATATTAATGCCTACAGTGATATAGTAAATTGATTTTTAAGGAATTCGTGTCAGTAATCTAACATTTTTTAATACTCAAAAAGTTTGCATACCTAATTTGATCTTTTGTAGCTTCAACAACAGAAAATCCAGAAATATATTAATAGGTCACTAATGTTGCACGAGAATTTAAACTTTCAAAATAATTTTTATGGCCATTTATCAATTAGTACAGATAACTAAATCAATAAAATAAGTAAAATCAGTTTTCTCCAAGATTTTTTCACAATAATCAATTTTACTAGCTGAAATTTTAGGACATAATAAAGGACGTTAGTGGATAACTGGAGATTCAACTATTATTACTATCAGAGTTGTCATTAATGTTTACAAACATATTAAATTTAATTTTGTTGTGACATCAATTTATGAAACTGACATATTGCCTTCGGCTCATAGTTGTTTAACGCAAAATTTTAACTACTTTCGTCTTATAGTCTTTTTCTAAAAAGTATTTTTCTTGATCTCCTAGCCGAAAGTACGGTCCTCCCAGCCGCATTTTACTCCAGAAGCAACGACTTTTGTGGCCTTTTTTCGTTTTTTGTGGCTCAGTAGTGCCGCTAAATTCATCGTGTAATTCGTTTGTTCAATTTGTTTGATTCATCTGTATGTAACCTGTATGTACACGATTTATTTTATATTAATAATTATATTCATGAAATTTCTTCAGAGTCATATTTATTTTTTGAATGTTTTTTGTGTGAAAGCTTCCATGTGCTAGGGTGATGCCTCTGTTGACTAAATTATTATGTTTTTTTTATTTGAGCTGGTGATATGAATGAAAATCAAGGAGACGGTTGGACCATGTTGGTCTCTGGTACCAGTTAGTTTTTATGTGCCCTCCGTCTCTAATAACAAGAACATCAAAAAAACAGATTTTTTTCTGATTCTTCTTCTATTGTAATTTGTATTTTATGGTTATAGCTGTTTAATGTCTTTTTAATTGTGTCGAATTCGTTGATGGCTACCGCTGTTAATATGTTGTCTACATATATAAAATAAAATGGAACTTGAAAAAGAAGAGAGTCTATGCATTTTTTCTCGAAGTTGTCCATGACGATGCCGGCGGCAATGAGAAAAAATGGAGAATCCATCGAGAAACCAGATTGTTGTTTGAAGGAATGCCTTGAAAATTGAACACGGAATTGGTAGAACATGATCTGATACCTTTTCCAAATTGGTACCAGGGCATTTTTACACGGATTTGAATTTGGGGCCACCCATCCTTGAAATATTTGACAGCACAGTACGTCCACTAACATATATTTTACGAGGATACTTAAAAAAGTGAAAATGAGCATCAGAGCCGCCAAGTTATGATAGCAAGAACTAATATCAATGCGAACGAAACCCCCGTACCCCGCAACACGATACACAGTAAGAAGGTGGGCATTGAATGACATTGAAATGTCAAAATCTGCAAAGAAACGGAATGGAGAATTAAACTTTTGAATGCCTGTTAATGCCTAGGAATTAAAAAGCATTCAAAAGTTGCATTCTCGATTCCATTTCTTTCCAGATTTTGACATTTTAATGACACTCAATGTCCACCTAGTTACTAGGTATATTCTAAAGAGCGGAAAATTGTTAAACATACGCTAATACCGTCGGAAATTGTGCGCACGGTGCTTGTGAGCGCTATTAAAAATCACTGTTGACTTCAAACCACGATATCTCGATGGAAAAATAGAAATAGGGCATTTTTAAGAAAGCAGTTGGGAAGCTTATGAAATTCCACGTCTAGTGATGCTCAATAAATATTTTGTTGACTTTCTGAAAATTATACGACATAGAGCCTAAAATCTTATCTTCAATTTAAGCCAAGAAAACTTAAAAAATATTCATGGGTACCCAAGATACGATTAAAAATGTTCAATCGTATCTGAGTTGAATTTTAATCGACGATCACTGTTCTCGGCCGGTTTGTTGCTCGCCTCCTTCGTCGAGGCGGGACTGCATAGGCCACGCACAAAGGTGGCGCTTAAGTAGAGCCCTCTTATATGTTCTTTGATCCAAGAACGTGTTTCCTTTATTTCCTTTCCTTTCATTCTTAGTTGATATTTACAATGACTATTAAAATTTTTATTAATGTTCTAGTTTTTAAGAATTTTAAGAAATAAAAAATCTTTACATATCATTGCTCTATTCGTTAATATGGGGATAATATTGGATTTAAATAATTTTTAATAATCACAAATAACAATAAATATTTTTTTGAATTTAGAATAATTAGAAATAAAAATCACTAATGAACAGAATCAGAACTACATATACACATATCACGTGCTGTATTATTTTCAGAAAGTCAAAAAAATATTTGTTGAGCATCACTAGGCATGGAATTTCATAAGCTTCCCAACTGCTTCTTTAAAAATGCCCTATCTCTTTTTTTTCATCGAGATATCGTGGTTCGAAGTCAGCAGTGATTTTTAATAGGGATGACAAGCACCGTGCACACAATTTCCGACGGTAGTGTAAAACAATGTTTATACCATCAGATTTTATCAGAAGAATATCAAACTATGGTTGCTATGGTTACAACAGATTAAAACGAACATCGGTATCGACAATAGCGCCACCGCTTGTTGATAACAAACACTATAATTCGTTCCATTGTACTCTTATAGGAGTGGACCTACTGTGTTTAAAGGGCTACCACAGAAAAAGACGATGGGTTTGAATGGATTGTTAGGCTTGTCGATTTTCGATTTTATAAGATCGTTCACTTTTTTGCTAGTTGAGTTCGTTGGGTCTTTTCTGAAGGTTTCGTAGGTGTTTTTTTTCTAATGGCATGAGCTAAACGTCATTAATATACAAGTATTTATTTTTGTCTATAACCACGGTTGTGTCACATTTATCTGCTTTAGTGATCAATATGTTTGGTATACAAATTTTTTTAAATCATTTCAGTCGATTATGTCGATAATTAGAAGAGTGTATCATTCACCATGATAACCGGACTCTACCATATCGACCCCATCAACCTGTGATTTAGAATTAACGTCATTTAAGACCAGATGGAATCTTCAATATATATTTGAACAATTTTTTCTGTTAAAAAAGGAATGCAATCGAAAGGTCCTGGGCTCGATACCCAGCGGAGTGGAAGCGTTCCTTTTTTCACAGAAAAAATTGTTCAATATGTTTGGGTTATTTTTTTTGAAAACATTTTTTAATTTTGAGTTTTGAATGATTTTTTTTAAAAATCATTTATGGGGTTTGTTTTTTTATGTAAAATTTCGATTCAAAATAAATTACTGATAAGGGCTCCGATTAGAGCCGAAACGTCTGATTATGTAAAACTTTGAGTTTTTATTAACCTTAGACCCTAAAAACAACTTTCAACATTGAGATATATCTTCAATTATTAATTATGGGTCAATACAAGTCCAAAATATGAATTATTTATTTACATATATATAGAGATATAGATATATAGATATTTTGATGTCGCAAGATAAGAAACTCACCCCCAATAGGTACTTCACGGAACTCTCTTGTGATAATATCAATTAAATTACGTTGTAATTGGGGTAAGTGATGCACTGATGGTCAGTCTTTAAACTGTAACTTTTGTAAATTTACCTAGAGAAATTGATTATTTCGACCCTAGCGAACCGACTGAACGGAAGCTTAACGCGGCAACGTAAACCTAGGGTAAACCTAAAGTAAACTAGCAATATAACTGATGAAAGCGACAAAATAAATATTTAACTTGTTGATCACCTCATTCTACGTTAAAATTGACGTTGAATGGTATTGGAGAAATGTAATCATTTTATTTATCGAAGCTAAAAATTTGAACAATATAATGTCTGTCCATGAACGCTGCTAAAGGCAAGTTCAAGCGCAACGCTAAAGCATTTTGCGCGCAAAATTTGAAAATAATATTAAAAATAATGACTGACAAGTTTCATTGATTATGAATTCAAATGAGTTAGGTAAATGTAATTGATAATAAAATTGTTGGAGTAAAAGATTTGAATGTATAAAATGTGCATAAAGGTTTCAAAATTTTGTTCGAAGTCTTTTAAATCTAAAATTTTATATTTTAAAGCATGCATATCTTTGAAGACGCAGAAATATGAAATTTTCATTTCGTCATAACTTGCACGGGAAAAGCTATGCTCATAATGTACACAAAAATGAGAAAGCTTCAAATTGATTTTCCTATGCTCGGTGTAAAATTTATGGCGAAGCTGCGATTATTACCTGCACTTAGTGTAAGGAACCCTTTTATTTTGAAAATCTTTCCGAAGACGAACATTTTTGTAGCAAATACATTTCCATATAGCATAAACTCAATGTGGGAAGCATTACATATAAATTTTCACCATAAGTGAAGGATGTTTTCTTTAATGATTGAGTACTTCAAATTAAAATAAAACATTTAAAAATTCATGGAATTCTTTTATTAATTTTTTATTGTGAAAGTAATTTCAATGCCATTTATGTTTCAAAAATCATTTCCAGCATGAGACTATCACGACTAATCATTATAAAGCGAATCCGATCAGTCCAATTTTCGACCACTTTTTCTAATATTTCTGGCCTTATTTTATTTCCAGAGTTGTTGGTTTGTCAACATACCCTTAAAGAAAATAATCTGGAGGCGTCAAATCACACATTCTTGGAGGTCACCGTATGTGTCTGATTCTTTCTCCTCATGTAAAATCTGAATTGCTTTGTAGATTTTAATGCGCGAGATGGTAAAATATTTCCCATTGTATCAGGAGTGACACAGGGTAGATGACGTAAAACAAAAATCAATATGTCGGAAACTAAATGCCATACTGTCAATACGTGGTCAGGGTAATGTCGAGCGGAGGATGCTTCCATCGATGATCTATTAGGCGATAATGATGCATGTGATGTTTGTAATATGCGCCATTAAAAGTCCCTAGGATCAAGTTGTATCCGTCATGTTGCATGCAGGTCGAATGCGAAGTGGCAAGAAAAAAGAGAACACAGTTGTATTCCCGTCTCGTGACTCGTCATTGTATTTTTAATAAAGAACGCTACTACAAAATAGAGTTGTTATTTACCTATGAATATAACAATGCCTTCAAAGTTTTAGAGTTTGTTCGCCTATACGATAGTAGTCCACCCACCATTTTGTAGACTTTTACTATCATCCCTCTCCGAACTACGAGGGGGAATTTCATCCACTGGGCAAAACGGGTTTGTCCATTGTTTTTAATTTTAATTTTTATAAAAAAGTAAAGATGCAAAATGTTTATTTAACATTTCCTATTCATCTGTTACTTTCAATTTTTTTTTAAGTAATTAAAAAGGAAGCTTGACTTTTTCCAATAAATACTTTGGTTGACATTATGGCACTGATAATATTCATGCGGTTATGCAAATACATTCGAGTGAAACCTCTCCTCGCACGCTCATAAAGGCCACCTGAATGGCCAGGGATTTAGCTGTATGCATGATTCTCAAGGGAATCTGCACTAAATTCATCATAATTTATTTATCTTGACTTTATTTCGCGCATTGCTTGCTTCCCTGGAATTGAGTATTTTTGACTGTCTTAGGATGAAAATCATGTTCTGTCGCGAATGAAGTTTTTTTCAGTTACAGTTGTCAGTTTTGGTTTGGAATGAATGCGTGATATTTTAGGGTGCCAGGGTCGTAATTGTTTTAGTGAATCTAGTTTTGAGTTTTTTGGTCATCTCTATGTGATCTTCTTTTAGACTGAAAAGAATTAGTTTCCTTCAAATGTTTTTAGTCCATTTAAAACGTTTTATATGGTAAACGTGTATACAGTCAGTGTCATGAACCAGAAAATCCGAGATGATTGCCATGCTTAAATGCTCTAATTCGTTTCCTTCTTCGTAATAAATGTGAGGTTTCAGGTTTTTGAATTTAGTGCAAAGTTGTTCCACGCAAGCATCAGTGTCTACTAGTTTGGTCTTCAAAGTGCTTCAATCAGTTTGCTGCTGTACTTGATATGTCACTATGTTGAAACGATTCAAGTCCAATAGGTCAGTCAGGTACTTTTTAAAATTTTTAATGTCAGGGCACGTTTCGCATTTCTCATTGGCAAAAAAAAATCTGAGTCTTCTTCCATCCCTCCCTCTACTTTGACATTAGGCTCTTCTACAACTTTGGATGACTATAAATCAAGATTTTCACATTTTTTTCTATAAGCACCACATATTTTAATGTCCTTCGGCAAATGAGGAAAGGCTAATTGCTGCTTTTCCGTTAGAGGTCTCAAATCAGTGCCTTTTCCATGTTTTTACTTACGAAAAGGATTTGCATATATACTGCGAAAACTTTGCTTCGAGGAGATGCTCAGTTTATGTGAAAGAAAAGAAAATTCATGTAAAATTCGTTCCCTGCAAGCAACTTCACACTATGCTATCTTTTTCTCCCTCTAACCAACGTCAGCGAAGTTAGTTAGAGGAAGTAAGACGATACAGTGTGAGTTTGCTGAGAAGAAACGAATTTATGTTCTTGGGTGTATGCTGATGTCTTTTATTTTTCGGCTATACACGAGATCTTCAAGTTTAATTCAGAGAAAGGACGAATTCTGTATAATAATCATTTGTTTTTAAAATTAGTTTATATAATTTGTTTATATGAATAGTTTAAACTTTTTCCAATCAATGCTAATCTTTCACAAGTCACTAGTAAATATGTTAATCCATCATTTTTCTCCTGAAAATGCAGGTCTGCAATATTTTACTTGAATACTGATTCTAGCTAAGTAGCGTGAGAAAATTACGTAATATTAAATGAAAGGGGAGGGGGGTCTAATTTTTGTTACAATTATTATGAAAATATGACAGTAAAACGTCGAAAAAAACGTAAAGATGGGGAAGGGGATACAAAAGTTCAAAGAAACGCAAGGTAATTATTAAACGCTATCTTGAGAAACACTTTTGCTCCCTTATTTGTTTATAACTACATGAAAAAGTTTTCGATACATCTAGATCTGCTATTCTTAATTTTTAGAAAGTTTCTGTATCAATCAAAATTATTTTTGAATAAATCGAATTTGAATGAATCAGCACTGGTCGGCGCACCAGCTGGACTGACTGGCAGGTTCGAGCGCGCGGGGAAGAGTTTCGCTCGGATATATTTACATAACCTCATAACTATTGTCAGTCCCATAAAGTTGACTTAGATATTTATTAAAAATCAAAAGTACTCGAAGAGTAGAAAATGTTAATAAAAAATTTAAAGCAATGGATTTCATGGCATGAAAGGGCATGGAAAACCCTTCAGAAATCACTTACTAAAAATTCAATACGCATTTGTAGGAACGAAGTTAGGACCATTTGAAAATACCCGTTTTGCCCAGTGGATGAAAATTTCACCCCCTATAGATTGGAGAGGGATGGAAGTAAAAGTCTATAAATTGTTGGGTGGACTACTATCGTATAGGTGAACAAATTCTAAAAATTTGAAGGCTATCGGAAGTCATGACTTTTAAACTTGGGGCAGTTCAGAAATAATGCCCCATTATCAAGATAAACACATTTTTCAATGCATCTAACTAGCATCTACATGACATCAGCAAACCAATTTCAGTCATTAATTAGTTGATTATACAGAGTAGTTGAATACCATTCAATTGTTAGTTAGTCCCTTACAACTGAGACTAACAATTCCCATACTAGTGACGGAAAAGTTTGGAAATGTTTAAATTCCAACCTCAATTATTAGTTTACCGTACTCTGCGTAAAAAAAATTTACTGTTTCGCGCCAGGCTCCAAAATCTAATTCTCCTTCACGGTATATAAAGAAAATAGTATGTTAACCAAGTGGGGGACTAGTCGATTCCCAAGTAACATAATTATCGCGCTCGCTTCGCTCACGCAGTAACTTCATGCTCGTTGGGAATCTCCTAGATCTTCCACTTGGTTAACAATGTACTATTATCTTAATAATATATATTTTCTCATTGTTTCCATCGTTTTGATTAGTAATGTATCAATGTCGCGTGGTCGTTTTTTTTTACTTGTTTTGGATCGCAAATATTTAGTTTTATTCATCCTATACTGAGATAAACTTTAAAAAAAATAATATTTAACATCTAAAAAAACATAAGAATGATACAAACTCATTTCTTAGCTTTTAATCTGTTATATTATTTAAAACGAAGCAAAATATGAAAATTGTTATTGAAAATGGACTAAATAAGGTGTCAAATAAATTATTTTCCGATGTATAAGGCAACTACTTAATGCTAGCATTCTCATTGAAATACACTGAAAATTTAGATGAAATCACAGGCGTACATGACATATGTATATTATTTAAGCTTTTATCATTGTTAGCAACTAATATTTTACGACAATCACGCACGAAAGAAAGTCTTGATTAAAATATTTGACACACTTCGAAAAGCCTTAGATGTATAAAGTATATTTCACGTTAATAGAATGTTCCCTTCATCAGTCAATTTAATTAATCTCGTTCAGGAAAATACTGCGTCAACACATTAACCATTTTTTGTGCAAGTGACATCGTTGAAGCGGATAATATTCTTCCACTCATGTGATCAAGAGGCCCACCTGAAAAAATAATATTAACATACATTAAAAGAGACTGAATGGCAACTAGATTAGATTTTTTTTTAATTTTTTGAAATAAAATGTAAATAAATTCTATCCCAACAAAATGCTTCATTTTTTTAATGAAGCGTTGACTGCAAAAACCTTTCGTGAAAACTAATTTCATTGTTCAACTTTCTACTAATTCTTTTCCTTTCTTTGAATTTATTTTTACTCTGCAACAATCGCTACCAAATACACATTAAAGTGGTTTACAAAAAAATCTATTTTTTCGCGGCCGCAGAGCTACAGTTTACTTTGGGCAACTGATAAATTCAATGGCATCAGATCGTTGCGCTGCCATGACATGCTACGCCGATGTTAGCGTAGCGTTGCATACATGTTATTAATTCTTTCAGCAATGTTTCACAGCTTTAAAAAATTTGAAAAAATATGTGTCCTTGGAGGGCGTCTCCCTAATTCATTGAACTGTAACGCCCAGTTCATCAGGATTGACGCGCTTCTTGAGAGCACGCAAAATGGTTGCGAAACTCATTCTTTTTGCTGGCTTTATGAGCATTCCTGAGCGTACACGTCTAGGCCTCTCCGGTTTCTTTTGCAGGCTTCTTTGTTATCTTTTTCCGGGGTTTCTTCCTACCCGGAACCTCCACTCAATCCTCCTCTTTGTTGAAGACTATTGGCCTCTTTTCCATCGTTTTCTTCGTTCTTGGCTCCTCCGGGCTCTCGGTTCGTTCTGTTGACCTCTTGCGGGAGTCTGGAATGGACTTTTCGCAAGACTCTATATCGTTCTGGCATTCCTCGTTTACGAGGTCAGCCTGCCGTTTCGCACTCCTTATCTTCGCCTCCTTCCCCTTGTTCTTGACGACTTGTAAGCCAAGGTAATGCTCCAGCGATGAAACAAAGCTTTCATGGCTGACATTACTGAGGTGCAGCATATTAATCTCCACCTTCGCTTTGACTATGCCTTCCCTAATGGGAAGGAACATGTTCTTCTTAGAGCGGCAAAAATCCTCTGAATCGTTTTGCCCTCATTCGCCGCCTTTTCTCGTAGTGAGGACTGGTATAGACTGGCAGTTAACACCTTGGCTTGGGGGGTTATTCCTTCGGGACTATTCAAGGAACATTGTCCACGACTGCTTATTTAGTATAAGTCCGAAGAAACTAATTGAGGACCGAGAATATTAGTAGTAGCAGTAGTAGCATTGGTTACCTCGAAAGCCGATCAGGGGGCCCTAGAACAGACTACCGGGCAATAATTACTTATTAATTAATTATTAATCAATTATGTATTGAAGTGAACGGAATAAATGATAATCAGATGGTGCAAGGTCAGGACCATACGGTGGATGAGGCTTCACTTCCCAGTCTAACTCCAATAATTTTTTGCGAGTGACCAAAGATGTATGTGGTCTTGCGTTATCTTGATGGAAGATAACGCCTTTACGAGTTGCCAGTTCTGGCTGTTTTTCCTTGAATTCTTTGTCCAATTTCATTAGCTGGTGATAGCAGACATTCGAATTGATAGTTTGGTTCCTTGGGAGCAGCTCAAAATAATGAATACCTTTGGAATCCCTCCAAACACTCAGCATATAACCTTCTTTTGATAATTATCGGCTTTTGATGTCGATTGTGCAGGCTCATCTCGCTTGCTCTATCTTTGTTGCACAACGTTATCGTAAACATCCCATTTTTCATCGCTCGTTATGATTTGCTTTGAAATTGGATCGGTTTTGTTACGTTTCAGCAGTGAATCACGAACGGAAATTCGTTTGGTGAGTTGAATTTCGTTCAATTTGTGAGGAACCAAAATATCGAGCTTATTAACATAACCAAGTGGTTTTAAATATCAGGTGTCGGTTTGCATATTTAAAACCTTAAAATGGTTATACAAGTGCATTATTCAATTTGTTGGCACTGGATTTACAGCACCTTCACAAATTACAAAGGTCTGTAAGGTTTTGTTGTTGAAAAGCTATGGGTCGTTTTCCGGGTAATTTTTGACGTAGAATTCGAATCCGGAATCAGAATCAGCCTATCACGTCAGGATTTTGAGATATTTGAGGTTATGTGCTCGAAAAATGGGGTTTTTCGCTACTTTTGAGGTTATGTACAGGGCGCAAGGAATTTTTTTGGTTTTTTTCTCAAATGTCATCATTTAGCACTACTCTTTCCCTTCAAAATGAGCTATTAAACAGTCACGAGCGATTTTTTTTTACAAAGATATGGCCATATCAAGTTTTGACATTTTCCGAACAACCTTTGACAACACATTGACTCTTTGGTGCATACCATTTTGCATTCAAAAATTTATCTTGAAAATTTGTGCTTGCGGGTTTTGATGGTCTGTGAATAAGAATTTACAATTTACAATATATTTTTTAATTTAGATATTTTCGTTTATGATTCGAAGTTAAAAATCCAACAAATGACTTAGGAAAAAAAAATGTCGAAAATGCTTTTTTATAAAGAGGGAGCCTTCGATAAATTTTATTCAAAATTATTATAAGAGGATTTATTACGTTGCCGATTTTAAATATTATTTTATTTCTAAAAACTGCAAGTAGATGATCTGATATAGCTGATGAAAAATCTCACATTACTTCTTTTCCCTGAGAATGTGTACTCGAAGCTTTTTTTAGGTCGCTTATTACAAGATCGGAATCGACCTCTACAGATTTTAACAGAAAAATCAAAATGGTAGACCGGAATCAAGAAATTTATACTATTTATTACTATTTAGCTAATTTTTATTCTTTATTTTAAATTCATTACCTTTGAGCAAAAAATTCTTTTCTTTTTACATGAAATACTTGACGATCGTAAAACCACCGAATGCAGGATTTCAGATACCAATACTGTGTTATCTGTCGATTTCGATCGACCATCTTGGAAATGGAAATGTCAATCTTGCGACCTCATTTTCGTAATCAGCAACTCCGAAACCCCCAAGTAAAAGTTTTTAGAGAGCGAAATCGTTCAATTTCGTAAATTTCGATCCGCCATTTTGAATCCGCACATCTTAAAAATAGAAATGTCAATTTTCTGACTGTAAATTCTTATTCGCAGACCATTAAAACCCGCAAGCACAAATTTTAAATATAAATTTTCGAATGCAGAATGGTATGCACCAAAGAGTCAGTGTGAATGCTCATAAGGTTGTTCGAATAAATGTCAAAACTTGATATGGCCGTATCTTTGTAAAAAAAATCGCTCGTGACTGCTTAATAGCTCATTTTGAAGGGAAAGAGTAGTGATAAATGATGACATTTGAGAAAAAATCAAATAAATTTCTTGCGCCCTGAACATAACCTCAAAAGCAGCGAAAAATCCCATTTTTCGAGCACATAACCTCAAATATCTCCAAATCCTGACGTGATAGGCTGATTCTGATTTCGGAATCGGATTCTACGTCAAAAATTACCCCGGAAATGATCTTTCGTTTTCCAACAACAAATACAAACCCATTATTTGTAGACCTGTGTTATTAAAATTTGAATAGCGTGAGAATATCTGTTTTTGGATCATTTTAGTCAGTGCATTTAAAAGCTGCGTTGTAATTTTATATAAAAGTAACGTAATTTTGTGACTAGTGACAAAAATGAAGCAGTATACGGTTTACGGTTGAAGAAGATCAGAAGGAGTAAAATCATCAAATGAACTCCCTAATGTTTACCAAGAAAAACACGATTTAGCAACATCTGAAGAAAATGATGAACCTTCTTCCGAAACATCTTTACAGCCTCATCTTACAAATCAAAATGAATTGAATGATCTCTGCAGGGATTTGAAATTATCAAAGATACAGAGTGAGCTATTAGGTTCTAGACTGCGAGGTTGTCATTAACTGAGAAAGAATACTAGTCACCTTTGCGAGAAGGCATGGACAAAACCTAGCATCATATTTTTCGATGACTGGAGATCTCGTGCACTGTGATGATATAAACGGATTTTTTTTTAAATTGATTCATCAGCACAAACCGCATGGATGGCGTTTGTTCATTGACATATTAAAACGTAGTTTGAAAGCAGGTCTATCATTTGATAATAATACGTGCCCATCTGTTGCAATAGCATGTGCTGTGACTACGAATTTCGGAATATAGGAATCTTACATTTTCTCTTGCATGTGTCAAATCCTCTGAGAATGAAGTATTTGTGCTAATCTGAAGGTTGTTGCGACTCTTCTTAGTTTAGACCAGGGTTATACTAAATATTCCTGTTCCTTCCGCGAGTGGGATAGCCGTACAAAAGAGCGACATTAAAGAGTGGAAATGTGGACCGTTACATATCAAGCTAGGCCTGACGAAAAATTTCGTGAAGGCGGTGTCCCCGGACGATAAAAGTTTCTTCTATCTGAAAGAGAAGTTTCCCTCAATAAGCGATGCAAAAATTAAAGAAGGAATTTTTGTGAGACCGCAAATTCGACAACTAATGAGAAAAGGTTTGATCAAGACATTTCTGTGATGGAGAAACAGTATCAAGGAGAGTACAATGCGAATGATCTTGCGGATTATTGCTGCTCTCTACTCAAAAATAGTAACTGTGAGTATAAGAGAAAATCGCTGAGAAGAACCTTCTACGAAAAGGATAAGTGCGGATTGACTTTGCTTTAATCGTCTGGTTTATCGTGGTCTTCCCCTCATATAACGATTTATCCTGGTCTGTCTTTCATTCGACGAATTATTTTGGTCTTACCTCCATCGGACAGATCATCTCCTTGTTTTCCCCTTATTGGCCGAATGAACCTAGACTTGCTATTATCAGCAATGTCATCCCCTTGTCTTGCCTTTATTGACCAAAGGATTCTGGTCTTACCTCCATACTTCAAATTATTCTGGCCCTGCTTTTATTGACTAAATTATCCTGGTCTAGCTATCACTCTGAAGACTTTACCAATCAAAGAAATAGTGCATCAAAATTGGACATTCTGCTATTAATTTTTTGTTTTTACTGAAAAAATATTTGAGTGTACTCGACATCTATCACAATAGAAGCAGATACACTATAGAAATATCAATATTTAATGCATTTAGAGATTTCTTCTACTTAATATTGTATAACATAATTTTTTTCTTACTGCGCTTGCTCAAATATAAAGAATAATTTTAGAAACATACAATTCAAAGTATTCGCTAAAAAGAATCCCAATGATTTTGAAACGTTTGCTGCTTGTAGACTGAGAAGGTTTTCTAATTATCTTGAAGCAAATGGCAAAGAGAGGGGGGTTGAAGAGAGGAAATTTATAAGTGAATTTAACGATGTTGCGAACTCTGAAAATAACGTTGAAAGATATGCCTATTATATTAATTTGATACAGGCTGTGGCACTTTCGGCTTGTTTTTAAAAAAGCTCACTACAGGAAAGTGGTTACACTGCGACTTCCACCGACCTACTCAACCAACCAACTTTATAGCTTCAGTTACTATCAGAATTTCTGAAAGTGCATTATTTCTTGTTATTAAATTTGAAAATTATTTTATGTGGTTCTGATGGGTCCATTCTTTATAGAACCAACTACCTTTACCGCAGAAACCACTTTAAAGTGCTTACGTGTAAACTAAGAAGTCTTTAATGCTCCATTCTGGTATAGATTGCTCATTATCAGACAGAATGACACACGAAAAATCTTTCAGTATTATGATAATGACAGCTTTTCAATCTTTCTATTCATCATATTAATTTTTGCTGACATTGAATAAAATAGAAAATAGAAACTAGAATTATAGGTTGGGGTGTCAAAATTTTCAATTCACTAAATAAAAGTTTATTTTAATGTTTAATATAATTTCGTTTCATAATTTTTAAATATCATCAAAGATGTATAGGAATAAAGTGGTGTAATTTATTTCCAAACCTTCGCGATTTAAGTTTGAAAACAAACCTAAGATCGGTCAACTACAGTCCACATGCAACGCTTTTACATACAACGTTTTTAATGAAACTTACTTTTTATTATAAAACAGAAAATTTTATTTTTGGTAAATTATATTTGAAGAATCAAATACCAGCAGGATCGATGCAGACACCACCAGCTTCTCTGACAATAAGATCTCCAGCCGCAATATCCCAAATGTGAATTCCAAATTCATAATAAGTATCGGCTCCCCCCATAGCTACCATACACATATTTAATGCTGCTGAGCCCAGAGATCGACTCCTTTGGAAAAGAAAAATAATCCAAATTCAATTAATTTTATAAAATGTTATTGGTTACAGGCATGTTTGATTAGGATTTTAAAGTTCATGATCAGGACGTCAAAATCATTTATGGAATAAGCAAAGGAAATTTAAGGTAATTATCAATATTATTGGTCTTTCTGGATTATTCATATTTTTATGATAGGACATTTTTAAAAAGAATTTACCCATGTATTCGAGGCATCAACTTAGAAATGTTTTCTAAGACAACCTTCACTTTTTCTGGGTTTCTGCTGGTTCCAGTTTCCATTAAAATCAGTGCTTTCTCCAATTCTGAAAAAGAGAATATAATTATTTTGAAAACAATGGCCAGGTTTTGACGTCATAACATGTCAGTATATTAGCGT
Source organism: Diplolepis rosae (assembly GCA_030998225.1). Lineage (NCBI taxonomy): Eukaryota > Metazoa > Arthropoda > Insecta > Hymenoptera > Diplolepididae > Diplolepis > Diplolepis rosae. Next base: position 1,351,362 of record JAPYXD010000355.1, read on the forward strand.
ATTAATGACGTTTTCTCTGTTTTTGGTCAAACTTACCCAAACATGCACATCACTGTTGCTGGTCTCGAAGTTTTCGTTTCTTTGTACAATATTCATATTTTTTTTTGTGATTTTAGTCAACAAAATTTCATGCATAAGCTACGTGCTGAGCATTATTACTCTTCAAAATAAGTTTGCTACTATGCAGGGTGAGTTATTTAATTTTGAAAAATCAGTGTCCCCCACTTGAAAAAGCGGGCGTACGAAAGATCGTATAAAATTACGTACTAAAAAAGGTACCGAAGGACGTATAAAAACACCTATAAAAGTTCGTATAAAAGGACGTACAAAAGAACGTGCTAAATTGGTATACAAAATAACGTGCTTTTGTACGTCTTTTTGTATGTCCTTTGGTACGTCCTTTGTACATCCTATGGTATGTTCTTTTGTAGGTCATTTTGTACTTTTTTTTGTACGTAATTTTATACGTCCTTCTACACGTCCGCTTTTTAAAGTGGGTTTTATGTATGACGGAGTCGACAGAACAACTTTATGGCGTGAAGTAATACAATAGTTGTTCAGACCTAAAACGACCGATAATTTTACTCATAGTGCTATTTAATAATCTATCAAATTTCTAAGTAAGAACCTGCAATCATTAATCTTTTCCGCACACCCTCTATAGCATTTTTGCGGAGCCGCTTTTTCTTTTAATGAAAAGTCATTATTGCGGACATTTTTTCTGTATTATGTGCATTTCTTATCTGAAGAAGGTTATCAAAATATTAACTTAGATTCAGGATCAAGGGCCTAGTTTGGGCCACATAGGGCCCAAGCCGAATTTCTTTTAACAGGGACCTTAATTTTTTATTTCGGATTTTTATTCCATTTGAAAAAATACGTAACTTTTAATCTAGCCCTTTTTTTGCTATAATTCATTCATCATTCAGCTAATGAAGGCATGACTAATGAATATCTAATCGTTCCAGGCAAGAGTTCTGATCACGTTCCGGCCAATGAAGGCAAGTCTGAAGGAGTTCCAAGCAATAAGAAAGCGGTTGGCCAAGAGTCATATCTGAATTCAGCCAAGCCTCACATAGACCGATTACGGAATCAGATGTTTGAAGAGTCCGTCACTGTTTTGTAAACTGAGTGGAAGTCTTCTTTCAAAGCTTGGCGATACAGATCTCAATATCAATAATTTGATGCAACACAAATATACCAGCGCTTTTTCCAGTCTTCGAAAGACTTTTTATAAGTACTTTCCGGTATGGCCTTCGGCTTCTACGAATTCTGTTTTGGTTTCAATCGAGTCAAAACGGGTACCCGGAAAACGGCAATTTTAGTTTCGGGAATAGAAAAAAGTCACACGAGGCCAGATTTGGTGAACACGCTGGTTGATCGATGGTATTTGTTGCATTTTGACCTTAAATCCGGTCCCAACTGGGGCTCTATGCGATAGTGCGTTATCGTCGTGTATAATACACGAATTTTTCTTCTACAAATCTGGCCGTTGACCTTAACTTTTGAGTGACTTTGACGTGGTTTTCTAATTCAATTGAAATTTTGTGTACAGTGTTAAGAGATTTACTATTTTTTTTGCAAATTTATATAAATTAAATGTTTTTATTTTCCTTATGGGGAGAAAGAAGAATTATATATATTTTAATTACCGCTTGTCCTGGATACTTTATGCGTGAAACCTTCAAAATTGAAACCGAGAATTTCGAACAAGAATATAAGAGCTATTTTTATTGGTAACTTTTCATTGATTATAATTCGTTTGTAAAATTGATTTTAGTTCCAGCATATAAATTACCACGAGAAGTAATAATCGACTTCAGTACAGACGGTAGTAGTCTAGATAAAGGTGGAAAATAATAATTTTGGCCACATCAATTTCGATGCATTAATATTGAAGATAAACTGTTGGAATACACCGACAATATACTCCATCACAAACACAGGCAACTATAAGATATAGGATTTAGAATAAATTTGGCCTGGAGTCTTTATACAGTACCCTTTTCACACCACTTGGCAGGACCAAGGGCCTGCAACGAGTCAAGAGAGTCAGTCCGTCAGGAATAAAGGTCCAGCAAAGACACCCTCGAAAGTGACAGTACTCCAAGTATTAAAATTACTTCACATTAAACAGTGTTGTGTATATTAATTGTGCATTTTTCCTTTTTATTTACACTAACCACATGAAACATTTATATTACAATGTTTTAAATCGAAATACATATATTTACAAAAAAAACGCAAATAAACTCTGTATTAATTTTTCAACATAAACAACCATTGATAGCTGGTGTTTTTAAAAGACGACACAAGCCATCAATTGCACACGATTCCTCCGATATGTTCAGTCTAGAAGTTAATGAAGTAATTCAAAGTGGCGAAATCGAGGTCAGAGGACGCTAAATTCCTTTACGAAAACGATGCTTCATTACTGATGCCTCAGCTCGCTCTTTAATTTCAAATCAATAAAGTCAAAAGTCTGCTGGAGCAAGTTCTGAATGTATAGTCGAGGGATACAGGTGCAAAATAAAAGGGTATCGGCATACCATGTTATTTTCAGGTACTGAAAATCCATCCCGAACTGATAAAGAATATCTAAACTGTACTGATGAAGATTACCATTGAGGACACAGTCCCTTGTCTCTCTTACTAATGGATTTAGTGACCCAAGTAAAGTAAAGAAAGTGTTTCAAGCACGCGTTGAAGGCAAATATGTCTGTAACAGATTGATCGGTAGACAGTAAAACATCCTTTATATACGGATGAATACTCTATTTGAATATTTTCCTGCAAAATTTGGCCTATGCCTAAGGGAAATATTGGCATACAGAAACCTTAAAGCTGTTGAATTTAGACAATTAGTGCTATATACCACCAACGCGATTTCGAAAAACGTTTTTCTCAAAAATTATCAGCATTTCTTGATATTGTATTGTGTTACACGTCTTCTCGTATTTGAAACTGCAGCACCTCCTATGTACGATTTCTGCAAAGAAGCTTGAAAGATGTACGTCGATTTGTGTGTGATACTATATGAAGAACCTTTCTTATCATACAATGTGCACGGTTTGTTGCATACTGTGCAAAATGTTCAAAATTTAGGTAGTCTTGAAACTTTCAGCGCCTTGTCAAATATTTTGAAGTTGTGATATGAAACAATTGTACGATATTGGTCTAGCATCTTAGTCTGTCGGCGTATATCACTGCACTAATTAGTTATCTAATTTGAATGTACTGCCTATAACAGATATAGAAACAAAATGTTATCAAATTCCGAAATATAAAGAGATGGAAGGTCTCGAAGAGAACGTTTGTCAGAATGAATGGATTTGCAACACTCTTTTAGTACCACTACTTCTTACGTAAAATTAGCATTTAATAATTAAAACAGGTAATAATATGATGGAGTTCATAGACCCTAAACTTGAAGTACACATTAAAATTGTGCGTAATTGTTTTGGAATAATGTTACAAAGTTTTTCTTTATAAACTTTGCGCGAATTTAATGTCTTTGACAAGAATTCGGTCATACCACAGAAACTAATACAAATTTTGCATATATTTCTTCAATTTCATGCTATCAAAATGCAAAAACTTTTATTCAACTTTTCTACAGAGCAAAACTATCGTTGAAGTAATATGTTATTATTACATTGCCATCATTTTTTGATACAATTATTATATATCAGCAAAAGTTTAAATTACCTCTAAATATATATTATTTACAATAGTATACGATAAAATTTCACGTCTCTATTTTTCAGTATCGAGCGCTACGAAAGTATGGAGGCACAAAGATTCGAGAAGCTTCGAACTTTGCTTTTGAAGCAAGCATCAGTGATAAACTTTCTGTTGAATTCACTTGGGGTAGAGAAAAAAAACTGTGAATTTCGGTGATTTGGCAATGGCTCTGATCTTGTATCGTGAGTATTCTTGAAATATATTCTGGAATGTAAAGGGTAGGACAAATTATAGATTTGAAAATATTTGGTCCGTAAATTATGTTAATTTATTTATATGATTTCAGAAGTAATGGTAAAATGTCCAAATTTCGGTTAACCGCAAACAACATCAGCTTTCAAAATAGAGATAATGGAAGTGTTGAGGAATGCAAAACAACGACACAAAATCAATTTGAAGAAGAAAGCTCTTCAGAAAAAAAATATTAGAAGAGATTGAGAAAGAGTACGAATTTCTTTTTGATGAAGAAAATGGAAGCATTCGAGACAGCGACATCAGTAAAACGACTGAACTCGAACAGGAGGTTCTGTTGAGCGAAGAATAATCAGTTGCTGATGATAATAGCAATTAAGAGATTCGATTCTCAGAAAACAAAGATGAATAATTTAACTATTGGGTTGGCAACAAAGTCATTTCGCTTTTTTCCGCTAGATGACTTTAGTCGTTCAAAGTCGTTCTTCTTCATTGCAAACTTCATACCGTATATGGTATTTGGCATCTGACGTTTCATAGATTATTCAGTAAAAAAAAATTTTAAAGTTTTGTTGTTTATTTATTGTTTTGCATTGATTTGAAATGAAGATTCTAGACGGTCATTTTCGTCACATTTTTCTTTATTATTTCCTAAAAGGTAAAAACGCAGAACAAGTTCGAAAAAGTTGTATGATGTTTATGGTGAAAAGCCATTAACAGAACGCCAGTGCCAAAATTGGTTTGCTCGTTTTCGTTCCGGAGATTTTGACCTCAGAGATGCACCACGCTCTGGACGCCTAACTGAAGTTGACGACGACAAAATAAAAGCAATGATAGAAAATAACCGGCGTAGTACGACACGAGAGATCGCAGAAAAGCTTAACATATCACATACATGCGTTCAAAGACATTTAAAACAACTTGGTTACGTTAATAAACCTGCACAATCGACATCAAAAGCCGATTTTAATCAAAAGAATGTTATGCTGAGTGTTTGGTGGGATTCCAAAGGTATTGATTTTTTTGAGCTGCTCCCAAGGAACCAAACTATCGATTCGAATGTCTACTATCGCCAGATAATGAAATTGGACAAAAAAATCAAGGAAAAGCGGCCAGAACTGGCACCTCGTAGAGGTGTCATTTTGCATCAAGTTAACGCAAGACCACATACATCTTTGGTCACTTGCAAAAAATTATTGGAGTTAAGTTGGGAAGTGATGCCTCATCCACCGCATAGTCCTGACGTTGCACCATCCGATTATCATTTAATCCGTTCACTTTAAAACCATTTGAAACTACATGAAAGCTATGCGCCAACGTAAACGTGTCAACACATCGTGCGGCGCATACGCGCTTTAATTGTTGACACATATGTCTCAAATCTTGCCCTTACGACGTCCTGTGCCCGCTCTGTGCTGACTCCATGCAAACATTTTGCTATCTGGGTGATACCAATGAGGATTCACCGCTGACCAAAAGTGACAATTATGTCTATTTAGACTTTTATCACTATAGAATTTTGCTTCATTTCTAAACAAAGAATTCCAAAAAAATTCGTGATCTTTCAATCTATTGATTGCCCATTGACAAAATTTTACTCGAAAAATGTTGGCCTTATTGCTTAGTTCTTGAGAAAGACTTATGTGGTGGGGAATATATCGAACAGATATCTAAACTGGGGCCTGAAAGCCAAATCTAAGTTAATATTTTAAAAGCAGCTTTCAAACCCTATAACTTTTGTTTGAAATATTTCTTTCAAAAACCTCTCGTTTTCGAGATATTTAAATTCGAAACTTAAAGTAAGATACCTTGCATATATACAGGGTGTCCCAAAAGTCTGGAAACGGTTGAATATCTCGAAAACAATGCATTATAGAAAAAAATGGTCAAGAAAAGTTTTTGAAGATTCAGCAGGCTTCTAAATGGGCTAGTGAAAAATTGGGTCAGTTTACAGAATAGGGCAGTATTTTAAAAATAATCTAAGGGTAGTGCCCATAGTCTAATATCCCCTACAATCTGCAGGAGATAGCCGTAGGAAGGCGCAGTGGCAGGACAGTCCGCGAACACCGTGCGCAAGAGGTGAGCGGCTTCCCTGCCACCACGTCATTCTACGTCTATTACAAATATATTTTCCGTCAGCAGTGATTTTTAACAGTTCTCGCGCTAGTCGCACCGGCAATTTCCGACGGTAGTGTATATATAAAATTTATAACACCTAAAACTTTGTCTGTTCTTGAATTACTTATCAAAATTTTAGCAAATAAAATATATAAATATTGTATGAAGAAACGAAATAATCGATGGCTATGACAGCGATGTTAATTACTTTAACTTACTCCTTGCGCGGCCCGTTCTTACATGAAATTTGGCTAAGACGCAAAATAGGTCTTTTAATCCTTACGCTGTGAACGAAACCCCGAGTCTCACAGATCTCCATTTACAATGACAAGGCAACAACAAAACGTTCACAAAGTAAGGGTTAAAATCGCAGATACAATATCATCTAATATTATCGTTTGCAGTAATCAGGCGACCCTTTAAGAAGACAGACAGTCCGCTAAGTAGGTTTTAAGCAGTAATACATTTCCAACGGTATATTTTCATTAGTTTTAGCAAAAACTGAAGGAATATCAGGAATATGCTAATAGACAACCATATTATGATGTCAAGAACTAGTCTTTTTCACAGAAACAAATAATCGTATAAAGTTACAGATCATAATAAATGTTTTACTTTGAATACATAATTTAACCTTTTGAGATTCTAAAATTATTATTTTTTATGTATGATGCAATTTAACTTTCCACAACTTGGAGTGAGGTACAGGTGCAAGAAATAACAAGAGGCACGGTTTTATCTTCAGGCACTTTATTGGTCACGTCCGAAATGTAGACTGCTCAATAATCAGACAGGTACAATCTCTACGTGTCGAGTAGTGCCACGTGCGCGAGCGCAGCAGAGAACGTGCAGTAGTAAACTGCGTGGAGAGGGGAGAGTGCGCAGAACGCAAATTCTATACTCCCTTCCATTCACAGCACTTCTCACCGGATCTAACATATCTATCCTGATCTATTTTACAATATCGACGCACATACATGTTTTAACATGATACATCATGATACATCAGTTCTCAAACTACTGAAACATTTATTGTTAACTACCCATGGTATCCTATGCCTCCAACACTTCATAAGACTTATACAATGACAATTCATAATACACGTGTGTTATTGCCATGTTTGAACATAATTTATTCATCCAACGCTAGGGCTTACAGGCATGAATACGGAGAGTATCTGCTGTGAGTGACTACGAAAAACAAGGAAGGATCTGCTGAGGCTTCAGTGGCGTAATCAGTTGGCATACCACCCATGTAAAATGAGGATTCAGGTTCGAATCCGGACCGAGACAGTTTTATCACTGTTCTCCAATTATTTGCTTGGAAGAACCGTTGATTTCCCAACTAAATTTGTGGAGAATCTCAGACATCAAACGCGTTGAATAATATCTTCAGCAATGGCAATTTACTACACTTTAGAATGACGTCTAGACAGCCGTTTAGTGGTGCCAGATATACTGATGTTTGCATCACGTCCAAACAAAAATATACAATCTGTGTCTCTTTGTTTATTTGTTGCTGTAAATGTACAGTTCATCTGGAACATTTTACCAATTTCTTATAAATCTTTCTTATAAATGAACAAACTCCTGGATAAAAGAAAGAGAAAGGGGTGAATCCTTGACCCTTTGTTCTTCCGGGAATGGGTAGAGATGTTTTCCTTCATGTTGGTCGCTGCCAAAAAGGGCAGCTCTAGTTCCTACAAGTTGCGCGAACGAGAACACGTGAACGCATGACAACACAGTTTTTGCCACTTATTAATTAGTTCTAATAAGTGAAAGACACGGTTGGCTTTGAGACAGAAGAGGGCGATGTACTTAAGAACTCGGCCCTCTTGCCCTTAAATTTTCTTATTAATCCTAATATAAAATATTTTGTGTAAAATTATCACTACCCTTTTAAGATTCAGTAATATGAGTTTTCCCGTGATATCTCGCTCCTTTTCTTAAAGATAAACTGAGAAAACTTTAATTGGACCTTGAAAATTATCAGCTGAAAATGGATATATAAAAATACCTGTTTATATACTTTAATAAAGGATTTTCCAATAGGGACATAACAATTTCGTATCTTTATATGAACGCACCCTTAATATTTTTAATGAACTGTCAATGTCAAAACGTTAGTTAAAGTCAACATTTTCATCATGGTAAAGTTCCCGAACCAGCAACGTTTGGAATTATTAAAAATTACTACCGAAATTCTGAGTCGGTGGTCGCAACTTTAAGCGCTTACTCCAATTTTCGGCCGTAATAATCGTCCCACCCGACAGGCTGTGCGTGCTATAGTGGATAAATTCGAGACCAAATTTACACTATTGGACGTTCCAGTGCCAAAAAGACGTCGAATTTCTCGAAGCGAAGAAATAATCGCAGCCGTAAGTGCATCGATTCAAAATGAGCAAATCAGTCGATTCCACGTCATTCTCAAGAATTGGGCATCGCTCAAACGACACTGTAGCATATTATGCGAAAAGATCTTGGCCTACATGCTTTCAAGATTAAATTGACTCAAGAACTAAAGCCACTTGATCATTTGAAACGCCGAAACTTCTCCAATTGGGCTCTGGCAAAGCTTGAAGAAAATGAAGAATTTCATCGAAAAATTATCTTCAGCGATGAAGCTCATTTCTGGCTCAATGGCTTTGTTAATAAGCAAAATATGCGTTATTGGTCAGCAACAAGCCCAAATGTGCTTCTTGAGACACTGTTGCATCCGCAAAAAGTGACTTTTTGGTGCGGTTTTCATTCCGGAGGTGTGATTGGGCCGTATTTTTTCGTGGATGAAAACGACCGTCATGTTACCGTCAATGGAAAGCGCTATCGTGCTATGTTGGAAGATTATTTGTGGTCAGAATTGGATGAACTTGACATCAACGATATGTGGTTTCAACAAAACGGTGCCACTAGCCGCACAGCACGCGTCACAATCGATTTATTGAAAGGCAAATTCGGTGAACGTGTTATCTCGAGAAACGGTCCGGTTGAATGGCTGCCTCGTTCATGCGATCCAACGCCATTGGATTTCTTTTTATGGGGCCATATCAAGTCACTAGTCTATGCCAACAAGCCAGCAACTTTAGACGACCTCAAAGACAACATTCAACGCAAAATTGCCAACGTTCCGGTCGTAATGTGTGCCAGAGTGGTGGAAAATTGGGTCTAAAGAATCGATCGCTGCAAACGGGCTCGTGGTGGTCATATGACCGATATCGAATTTCATTCATAAAATGTAATGCTTGCACTACACCCACAATAAATTTGAACTCAATATCTCAAATATTTTTGGTTTTTATTCATAGATAAAATTGTTATGTCCCTATTGGAAAACCCTTTATATATCTTATGTATTTTGCTCTAGACTTTTTACAAGTAAGCTTCTGCTAGTAACACTGGTCAACAAAATATGACCTTTGTGTTCATGGAATGAGATATATCATTTCTAGAGTAGTTTTCTGTGCTGAATCCAAATCTGGCCTCTGTTTTTTCCCAGTACGTCAAGTTTTTGAGATTTTTTGAGTTAACATTTTTTCCGAAAAATTACAAATCGTATGATAAAAGGGTGTCTCCAAGAAACAAACACTTGGTGAACACTATGCCTCAAGTACTTTTATGCCGTCAAACTGGAAACTCTAAAGAAAGAAACAACTTCTTTACCATGTATCTTTTGAACAGTTACAGCTGGAACTATAAATTTTTTTGAAATTTTTTCTGCATCAAAAAAAAAAAGAGAATGACATGCAGGTGACTAAGAAATAATTAATATTCCAGTTAAATATAAGTTTTTATATTAAACTATTTGTTTTGTAAGTTTTTTTTTCAAATATCTCAGAAACTCTATAAGATAACGAAAAAACAATCAATGAATTCTGTGTTAATAGCGTATCAAAATCATGTATTACTTTCCGTTTAAAAATTGTTGTACACCATTTTATCATACGATTTGTAATTTCACGAAACAAATTTTAACTCAAATATCTCAAAAACTTGACTTGCTGGAAAAAAAAGGGGCCAGATTTAGTCAGCACAGAAAACTACTCTGGAAATAATGGAAATGACTCAGAAGCCTGCCAATTTGATTTTGTCTTGTTCTGGCTCGTAAGCTTATCTTGAGGCAATCACGGTGGGATTATTGTTGATTTAGCAAATTAGGGTTGGGCGATGTAAGCATGGTAGGGATAGCCTAAGAAATTGCATCAATGTCGTTCATTAAGAACGGATTTTTTTTCTGATTTCTAGGTGTCAAATAATTCTCCCCCTTTTTACATTTATCGTGAAGAAGGAAATATCCTCATTAATGTCGCAATTTTGATGATTAGTCATCAAATTGTGGAAATTATTTTAGTTTCCCATTATATCCAATCTAAGTTGAAATACTTCGAATAGTCTGAGCTTATTATAATTCATACTGATTCGAATATCAATATAATTATTATATTATTTAGATGAGTCTTGAATTAAGATTTTAGAAAAGCAGGTGACTTCTGTTGTGAGAGATCAGCTGTATTGAATATGTAGATAAAGATAGGCGTGGGAAAGAAGATTGTAGGGTGTATGTTGGACCTTGTGCCGAACCACAAATGCAAATCATGGCGTTGATGCGTGTCTTTGTTTTCGTAGGTGCGTGCCTGCGCTCTAAAAGATTGATAAATGAGAACAGGAATAATGTATGGCATGGAGAATGGTAAGATTTTAAATCTCTATGATAAAAAATATTCAATATTTTTTTAATGTAAAATTTTCAATTACAATAATATGTTTTAAATTTTCAGAAAATTATCTACTCATTTCAAATGAAGTTAAAAAAAAATTAAAAATTTTTAATTTGACAGGAAATTCAGATAGGTATTTTTTATTTCATTTTCAATGATATTCTTGAAAAGAGACGTTTACTTTGTGGAATGTTTTTTTTCTTTTTCAGAAAGAGTAAAAAATAAAGGATTTAAGAACTAAAATTGTGTAGGTATTTATGTTTCTTATAAGTTGCAGTAGCAAAAGTACATGCATAATAATGTAATGATAGTTTGAAATATCTTAAAGCTAAACTTTATAATTTATCATTCTGAACAAAATATCAAAACACTAACTGATGTTTATGTAATCAAATCCTCGATAGCCATTGATTATTGTAAAAATTGTTCCCGGGACTAGAATAAAGGTTTCAAAATTCTGCAAACTGGCTCAGGAGTCTACGTTCATGTATTCTGTTAGTACTTATACTAAAAAGTTGTAAACAATTATTTTTACAAATCTTCAATACTCACAGCGGCTGGTCTAGAGTGGCCAAGTTCTAAATACACACAAAACATTACCTAAACCTTTGACTGTAACCAAAATAATATCTATAAATTCTTTCAATTCAGTTCATAAGTAGCTATCACTGTCTCTTATCAGTTCCCACAGCTAAACTGTATAATTTGTGATTTTAAAAAATTTTGAAACATGAAATGGTGTTTTTGGAGTCAAATCATCGATAGCCAATGATTATTGTAAAAATTGTTCCCGGGACTACAATTAAAGTTTTGAAATTCTGCAAACTAGCTCAGTAGTCCTAATTTACATACTCTATCAGTCCTCATAGTAAATAGTTCTGCAAAATCATTTTTTCAAAACTTCCATACTCATAGCTGCCGTTCTAGAGTGGCCAAGTTCCAAATAAACATAAAATATCACATAAATCCTTGACTGTAACTAAAATAATTGCTCTAAATTCTACCAATTTGGTTCTCAAGAAGCTATTCCTGTCTCTCATCAGTTCCTAAAGCTATACTTTATAATTTGTCATTTTAAAAAGAATGTTGATGCCCTCACTGATGTTTTTGTAATCAAATCCTAGGTAGGCATTGTCATAATTTTTTTTAAATGACAAATTATAAAGTTTAGCTGTAGGAATTGATGAGAGACAGGAATAGCTTCTTGAGAACCAAATTGGAAGAATTTAGAGCAATTATTTTAGTTACAGTCAAGGATTTATGTGATATTTTGTGTTTATTTGGAACTTGGCCACTCTAGAACGGCAGCTATGAGTATGGAAGTTTTGAAAAAATGATTTTGCAGAACTATTTACTATGAGGACTGATAGAGTATGTAAATTAGGACTACTGAGCTAGTTTGCAGAATTTCAAAACTTTAATTGTAGTAATTAGAATAAACGCGAATTTTTATTTTTTTTCAGAAAAACGGATATAGAATTTTTTAAAATAAAGTTGCGAGTGAGCGTATTTACCCCACATGCGCGATTTTACTCCATTTTACGGTATCGTAGATGCAGAAACTTAGAATCCATTCAAAATCGCTGTCTGCAGCCCAGTTTGTATCTACGTAGACACGGAGTGCTGTTTCGAAATTTGAACTTCGTTTAAAGAATAGTCCCTAATTAAGAGAACATTTGATGAATCAAGAAAATCTTTCCAGTATTTTCCAATAAGTTAGTGGAGCATTGCTTTCAAAGAGACTGTAATGATTTAATCCCTTGATTGTGGATGGAATGTATGCACGTTATGGACGTCGATATTGATCCAATGAAAGTGGACGTTATGGTACCATTTTGTTATATATTTTTTTGATGCTATAAGTTGTACTACTATCGTGTAATAAAAGAACTTTACCCTTCTGAGAATTGTATGGAACAACAATGTTAGATTTTATGATTGCTTTTCCAATTTAACGATTTCTTTCACCAGAATCAATTGTTTTAGCAATATAGTTTGTTGTCAACATTGTAACGTGTTTTTTAATGTGCCATGCAATGAACCATAGGTTGCGGGTGTAAATTACTTCCATTTCTTATTTTTTTATTGTTATCTATGTATTTAGATCAGCGTTTGAAAACTGTCACATTCCTCTATCCGGTAATACCAGTGTTGCTTCAACCGGTTGATAAGTAGCAAAGTTATGACAGTTCAAAATAATTATTGAAAAGTTTTATTGATTGTGAATTCAAATGTGTTAGATAATTATAATTAGTAATAGAATTGTTGTAAGAAAATATGTATTTTGTATTTTAAAGCATACCCCATTCCTTGTGTTCCCATTTGGTACAACTTTGGGACCACCATTTTGAATTTTCAAATTTTGACTTCAGATTCGTCCTTTGTGATCCAAAAAACGCCATATGCAATTTTATATGAGTATTCATCTACTACAACGATTTTGGGTCCACACACGTTGTTGTTCGCCGATACAGTCAATTTACTAATTTACCGAATAAATCTGCTTTTTTTCGTCATTCTGACAATATATGCGGTTGGGAAGTGTAGTCATTGATACATTTGGGTTTTTTTTTATCTCACATGTGCTTTTTCTTATGAGTTTAATTATATCCTTTGACTAACTTCTTATCCTGTATAGGTCCATATAAGTTTAATCAGAATGCGGCTGGTATAGACTCTTATAGTAATAATTATTATAATAACTATTATGTCGATAGGATAATTGATTATGTGAGATAGAATAGAGCATAACCTTATTACGAGAGAATGATCAATCACATGCTGATGCATTAAGAAGAACATTATCATGCCTACATGATAAATGACCTCATAATAGCAAGTAACCATGTAAAACCGCGCATCGGTAACGTAGTAAGGAAGTGGAAAGTGCTGAGTGAGTCGTTTAAGGGGAGGTTCTACACTTCAGCGGGAAAATCGGGCCTATTTTTCGGAAATGAATTGCAAAGGATCTACTAAAGATATCAACACAAATTTTTTTTTATTTAAAGATACATCCTTTCACTTTAAATCTGTATTTTTGCAAATTTTCAAACATGAATTACGCGACCTTGGAACGTCTTTGAACTTGTCGCTACCAAAAACAACATGGGTGTCATTGTTGTATCACATCGACCAGTTGGGTTATCTGAAATAAAAAAAATGAAATATTTTTTTATTGAGGCCGGTATTGGCTATGATCGGCCAAAGCGAATTTTTCGCTACATCAAATTTGTTCTAATAATGCAATATTAAATTAAAAGTTTGAAATTTCACCTAATTTTTTGACCTATTGGGGGCTATAAAAATTTTAAAAATTAAAATTTTGAAAATCGTGCTCGACCGATCATAGCCAATACCGCTCTCAATCAAAAAATATTTAATTTTTTTTATTTCAGATAGCCCAACTGCTCGATGTGATACAACAATGACACCCATGTTGTTTTTGGTAGCGACAAGTTCAAAGACGTTCCAAGGTCGCGGAATTCATGTTTGAAAATTTGCAAAAATACAGATTTAAAGTGAAAGGATGTATCTTTAAATAAAAAAAATTTGTGTTGATATCTTTAGTAGATCCTTTGCAATTCATTTCCGAAAAATAGGCCCGATTTTCCCGCTGAAGTGTAGAACCCACCCTTAATAATAAATGACACAGCCCGCTGGAAGTAGTTTATTGATCACAGAATGAAGGTAAACGATTGTAAATTATAGATAATAGTTAAATAATAAATCATACATGTTGAGATATAACATTTTTGACGATTGAGTGCAATTGTACCCTTATATACTGGCATTAAATCATTAATATGACAATTAAAATAGGAAATAAATGAAGCCTAGCACTTCTACGGGAGTACGTGACTTCCGTAAAATTCACGACTAGCACTTCCACTATTGTAAAGGCCAATACTATATATACCGCAGGTTCACCCCTGGTGGACTGTCATCTAGTTCCGAGCAGTTGTACAGGCAACTTGATTCATTTCGTAATATCATAGTCAACGTCATGAACTGACCCTTCGATACTTTGAAATATCTCAACGGTGAGCCTCTTCCTTTCCTAAATTGGTACAAGTTATCTTTTGTTACATGAAAACTAAATATCTCTTCATTGAGTAGTAAAAACTATCCGGAAGAAGCACTTAGAACGGGTTTCCTTGCAGTGTTCAAGTGTTCTGAGATTGAGACGAACTAATCTATCTTGCTAGTGAGTGCATTGCCAGATTTGTTCACTTGTACTTAGCAAGATACATAAGTGTAACATTGATCGTACCTATTTGTGTATCTCTTGCCCTCTAATTAAAAAGATAGACAAATAAGTTTGTTACGTTCCAAGCTAAGGCGAGGGTAGGTAGGAAAATTTAGAAAAAGGGAGGAAAGTTTGCTGATTAAATCAGAGTAGTGTCATTTATATTTTGTGGGATCGTGGTCACTAGTCAAACCTATGCGGCTCGAGTTATTCACAGTAATAATAAATATGATTATATTGAGGTGTACAAGCTTTATTAATTGAAGAATTGGTATTTAATTATATTACAATAAGTTTCGAGATGCTTATGTGTATGACTTATACTATTTCTCGGGAAGAGAAGGCAATGTTAAAAGTTTTTATGCGTCTTCAAGTTAATAGAACAGGTTTTGAGATGCCTATATATGTAACTCACGCAGTTGATTGTGTACGTTTTACGCTAATATGTTTTACCAATTAATTATGTTTACCAATTACTGAGGTAATCCTTGTGTAAGATACCGATAAAGTTTCGAATATCGGAAGGTCAAATCGTGACACCGACAGTATGACTTGTAGACGGAGTGACTACCGACGATAAGACTTGTAGACTGAACGGCTACCAGCAAAAAGACAAATTTCAGAGGTAAATCTGGGCATTTTATATTATTGATTGTTCCTATAGTGGGAGGGTGCTTGCAAATTTGTGAATCGGCACGTACATTGGATGTAGTTTTACTATTTTCTATTTGTAGTTTTAGTATTTCTATAGTTTTTAAGTGATAATATAATATGTTAGTGTCTAACTTTTGGAGTTTTATTTTGGTTACTCTGCAGATCCCTAATAATATGATTGATCTCTTTTGATTGAATGTTATTGATTGATTATCTATTATTGGTTATGAATAATAAAATATTACAGTGTCTCCATTAATTTTGATTTCATTGACTCAACGTTAATTAAGCGCTATTTTAACGAAGTCAGATTAAATAATAAAACCTGTTCTTGTAATTTTTGTTTATTCTGATTAAGAGAAAATGTTGATTGAAACACGTTGCATTTAATGAAAAATTGAAAAAAACAATGGACAACACTTAAAGGCCTAAAAACATGTAAATACAGTACGTAGGTTTCCAAGAGAACATAGGGAAAGCATAAGTGAGGATGAGCGAACACATTTGGAAAATAAAAACAGGATTTGTTTAAATTGTCTTAACATGACATATGGAATATGATAAGTAAGTCATAAGAATTCCTCATTCTTATTTAAAAATACACAATTTATAGGCAATTATTTAAATGCACTTAATGCGTCGTATAGTCCCTACTGAAAAAATCTTCGACGACATCCTCATTCGAAAATAACACGAGAATTTCCACAAGGAAATCCAAGAAGAATAAAAAAATCCTCGCGGACTGCATCATGACTATCCTTGTGTTATTTTATAATGAGGATTTCCTCGAGGATTTTTTCAATTATATTACGTTCTCAATCACGTGACAAAGTCATAAGAAATAAATACTTGGGAGTTCAATAAGTCCGCAGGATGACAAAGAAAAAACAACTTTTTTGGCAAAAATCTTACTTATTCTTTAACATAATCCCCTTTCACCCCGATACACCTAGCCCAACGATCTTTCAACATTTTGATGCTTCTATTGTAATACGATTTCCCAAGACCTACAAAATAGCCATCTGTTTCCCATTTGACCTCTTCATGTGATTAAGATCTCTATCCCTAGAGTCATCTCTCTAAGTTTGGGAATAGATAAATGTTTCTATCGAATTGTGAGCTGATGCATTATCTTGCAAAAATATACATTTTTTCTTCAACAAATGAGGCCGTTTTCTTGTGATTTCTCCTTTCAATCAGTCCAATAATGCACAGTTATAGTCGCTGTTGACTGTTTTTCTTTTTTACAAATAATCGATGAACAGTATGTCACTGATAAATAGAAGGTATAACCTTTCCAGCCGATTGTTATGTCTTTGCTCGCTTTGGTGCAGTTCCACTGGGTCCTACCGATTTGATTGTTTTGATTATTATTTCGATTCTGGTGTGCAGTGGTAGATTCATTTTCCATAGATGGTCACTAATCGGAGCAAAAAATTGCTTGGATTACGGTTAAAAAAGTCCAAACAACTCTTTGAATCAAAAACTCGTTGGCGTTTTTGATCGATTGTTAGCAAACGCTCCATTCATATTGCGGTTAGCTTTCTCATGCCCAAACCCTCGTGCGAATGATATGCCTGCAGCTTCAGCTAACTCACGCACATTCCCTCTTGTAACTTCTAATACGATGTCATGGATTTTTTCGATGATTTCTAGAGTGGTAACGTTTTTTGGCCTCCCTGATCACTTAGAATCATTTGTGCTCGTACGAGCTCGTT
Source organism: Diplolepis rosae (assembly GCA_030998225.1). Taxonomy (NCBI): domain Eukaryota; kingdom Metazoa; phylum Arthropoda; class Insecta; order Hymenoptera; family Diplolepididae; genus Diplolepis; species Diplolepis rosae. The sequence continues at coordinate 1,368,746 of JAPYXD010000355.1, forward strand.
AAAATTCACCAATCTACTTCTCAACCATTTGCCTGAATGGAGAAGATTCTCCATAACTTTTATCAAGCCACTGTTTCGTCTGCACGGTGTTTTTTCCCATTAGGAAACAGTGTTTATCGGCACACAAAATTCACTTTTTTTTATTTTAATAGTAAAATCAGAACTTGTTCGCTTCTATCGTCTGTAACTTTAAAATCAAACAATGAAATTGGCTCAAATTCTGACAGCAGTCATTTGAAAGATTGTATTTCACGGAAAAAATATGAAAATCTAATTTGTGGTGGCATCCCTGTGTCATCCTACGCACTTATTAAACTCACTAGTAGTTCTCAAATCGGGATCAACCTTTTTTTTTTGTTTCCATTTTATTCTTTCACCAAAAATTTACTTTATTCTCTTTTCTCCTTCAATTTAAAAAATATTTGATTCTTCTGCCATTGATACGTGATTAGGAACGTCATTGACCCTTTTAGTGCCAAGCAACGGCCATACCGACGCATATGCAACGATATATCGTTGTTTGGCACTAAAAGCGTTAAATCGCCTAAATAATATAGTACCCCATAGCGAACCGGCTGAGCGATAGTCTTACGCTGCAGCGCAAACCTAGCGTAAAGTAGCAATATAACTCATGAAAGCGACAAAATAAATATTTAACTTGTTTGCATTCTTATTATACGTTGAAATTAACGTTGAAAGGTAATGGAAATATTAAATAATTTTATTTATTAACGCTAAAAATATAAAAAATATGTCTGTCCTTGAACTCTGCTATAGGCGACTTCAAGCGCAACGTCCAAGTATTTGGTGCGCGAAATTTGAAAACATAATTAAAGATTGAAAAATGCAAATTTGTCAAATAAGTGTATTGAATAATGAAATTAATGACATTATATATGCTAATGTATCAAAGTTGCACAAATATGGTAATAAGTTTGATAGAAAGTTATTGATACAAATATTTTACTTTATCCACTGTGGTAACATATCACAAAAATTTTTTACTAGCCAAATAAATAAAGTTAATTATATTAATCTTTCATAAAAAAATGTTTTTAAAACAATAGGGAATACTTCCATAAACGCTGAGAAGATGATCATTTATCAACTCTGAATCTAATTTATCCAGCAATATATTAACGTTTATTGAAAGTTGTGGTTCAATACAAGTTGCACTTTCTATTATAATAGACAATATTTGAAATTTAATAATATTGTATTAAAAGTGATTAAATTTTCTAACAAATTTAATATAAATATCAAACTTAATTAGAGCTTATAAGGATATTATTAGACAATATTAACTAATGTTTGTATAAGGTTGTCTATATAATAAGAAATTTACAGTTTTTATTACTTTTCATGCAGATAATTCGGAAAAATAAATGACGAGAAATAGTTATCATATTTAATAGAAAATTTATTACATATAAATTTTTCACAAAAAAAAAACTTTAATTTATAAATTGCAATTACAGAATAATTGTTTTACAGAACAAAAATACTTTATACAAAAAGACTATGAGACGAAAGTAGTTGAAATTTCCCCAGAAACTGCAAAAGGCCAAAGATAGTATAAAAATATTAATGCCTAAAATGATACTATAAATTGATTTTTAAGAAATTCGTGTCAGTAATCTAACATTTTTTAATGCTAAAAAAATGTGTGTGCCTAATTTGACCTTTTGTAGCTCCAACAAAAAGAATCCAGAAATATATTAATAGGTCACTAATGTTACACGAAAATTTCAACTTTCAAAATGACTTTCATGGCCATGAATCGATCAGTACAGATTACTAAATCAATAAAATCAGTAAAATCAGTTTTCCCCAAGATTTTTCTTCAATAATAAATTTCACTAGCTGAAATTCTAGGACATAATAAGAGACGTATTAGCGGATGGCTGGAGAATTCATTGATTATTACTATCAGAGTAATCCTTAATGTTTATAAATATCTTAAATTTAATTTTGTTGTGACATCAATTCATGACATTGAAATATTTCCTCCGACTTATAGTTGTTGTGACGTGATAAATTTTTACCTGTCACTTTAATAGTGTTTACTTGAGTTGAGCTAATGGCTGAAATAAGTACAAAACTTTGACGTGCAAAAACAGTTTATTTGTATAAAGTGCAAATTATATTTGGCAAACGATACAACGATCGGTGGTTAGACGCTTACAAGCTCTCTAAAGCACACACAGTTGCGCACTGCAAACGCGCACCCCTAGATCAGTGCCGCACATACAAAGGGTCGAAAAAGTAGAAAGAAAAAGGTATTCTGAACATTCTCCCACGCGGAAAGTGATACTTTCTGAACAGTAGATTTAGTTCCGTTATTAAATTACATGTGCGTAAAATTACAATGCAGTTATCAAACAACTAAATTTAATGGACAAAATTAAGAGATTTTCTAATGTACTCTACTCCCAATCTATTCAGCAAATCTTATGACGAACTATTCAAAAAAATCAATAATTATCCAATAATCTTAATAGTCTATAGGTAATGGGCACACTTTTTTTACAGCTCGTTTTAATGTACCAGTAGAAGTTCGGATTGTCAGAAATCGGACTACACCATCGTCTCCGGGATAAACATCTTCAACTAGACCCATATGCCACTGCAGTGGTGGCACGTTATCTTCCTTCAACAGCACTAGGGTGCCCTTTTTAACACTTTCCTCACCAGTGGCCCATTTTTCTCGAATCTACAATTGATTGAAATATTCTCCGCTCCATCGTTTTCAGAAATGTTGCTTGATCTTTACTACATTTTGCCAACGGAACAGGCGATTATCGGGTCTGTCTGTCAACGACGTTTGAACTGGTTCCACCAGTGAGTCTTCGATTAAGAAATGGGAGGGGGTTAAGGGGATAAGGTCACGAGGATGAGACGGATTTGGGCATAAGGGTCTTGAATTCAAGACAGCTTCAATTTGAGTAAGCAGGGTATAGCATTCTTCAAACGTTAAAATCAAACCTATAGTGACAGTATAAAAATGTCTTTTCATTGATTTAACTCCTGCCTCCTATAGACCTCCAAAGTGTGAGGCTCGTGGAGGGATGAATTTCCATTGAATCTTCTTAGCTGCTATATCTGCATGTATTTGTTTTTCATGATTTTTTACAAAGTCGTACATTTCCTTGAGCTCTCGGTCGGCACCTACAAAAGTTGTCCCATTATCTAAATTTGATTCATTGCAGATACTCCTTCTTGATATAAATCGAGTTAGAGCTGCTATAAATGCCTCAGACGTCAAATCTGACACTAGCTCAAGGTGAATAGCCTTCAAATTGAGGCAGATGAAAACAGCTATATACGCCTTTGAAGTATGTACTCTTCCTCGTCTTCTGCTTTCCTTAATTATAATAGGCCCGGCATAGTCGATTCCGGTTTTAGTAAATGGTCGAAGATTTTCTGTGAGTCTATTCTTTGGAAGGTCTGCCATCATTATGTCCAATGTTTTAGGTTTCAACCTAAAACTAGATACACATTTCTGAGTTATTTTTCTGGCTTCTCGTCTCCCAGATAGAGGCCAATATCGATGCCTGACTAAACAATGAAGCAATCTAAGGTGTTCTTGTCGATGAATTAAGGTCGTCACATGATGCCTTGAGGGAAGAATAAAAGGATGTTTCTGATCAAAAGTAACTTCTGCTTTTCGAATTCTATCTCCCATTCTTATTATTCCTTTTTTGTCAAGATATGGGGTCAACTGAATTAACTTGCTATTCTCATCAATTCCATTCTTCGTTTTTAGATTTTTCAATTCAGATGGAAGCATTTCTTTTTGAACCATTCTGACTATAGAATAGTCAGCTCTTTGAAGTTCTTTTAGAGTCAATGGTCCGGTAATAACTTTCTTATTTACATAAATATCTTTGAATCTTATGCGATATCCAATGACTCGTTGTAGTCTTCCATAATGTTGAAACCGTGTTAATGGGCACAACTAGTTTTAAATTTGGAAAATTTCAATTTTTTTAAAAATATTTTTTAACAGCTCAGCAGGCGCTTTTCGAAGAAGAGGAAGGTGAATTGTATGGGCCTGGAATAGCAGATTAGCTCTAGGTATGATACTTGAAAATTTATAACAATGAAATCTGTACTTTTATCTTTAAACGCGTTTTCCTCAAAACTACATTTTTCCACCATATGCTTTTTTTAGAAGCATCACTGAATTCGTGAAGGATGATTCTGTGAGAATTGTTCCATGGTGCTAAACTTCTGGGGATAACTAAATCATTGATCTTGATTTAAGAATCATAATAATTTTTCCATGTTTTTTCAATTGCATCAGGAAAGATTTCATCCCACTGCAACCTTAAAATCCATAGATTCTGCATTAATATTTTTCCATTCGTCGTCACTGGTGCAATCAACCCTAATGGATCAAAAATTTGAGCGATACATGATAGTATTCTAAGTTTAGTCAATTTTTTCCTATTTTTTAAAGTGACTTCATATTGGAAACTATCCGTCTTTGCATTCCATAGTAATCCCAATATTTTAAAGGGTTCGTCCTTATCTAATATTAAAAATTCGTCAGCTAACAAGGGGAGTGCGTCAATCTTCCCTGAGCTTTCTGCACAAATTTTCAAGATAAATTTTTGAATGCAAAATGGTATGCACCAAAGAGTCAATGTGAATGCTCATAAGGTTGTTCGGAAAATGTCAAAACTTGATATGGCCATATCTTTGTAAAAAAAAATCGCTCGTGACTGTTTAATAGCTCATTTTGAAGGGAAAGAGTAGTGCTAAATGATGACATTTGAGAAAAAAACCAAAAAAATTTCTTGCACCCTGTAAATAACCTCAAAAGCAGCGAAAAACCCCATTTTTCGAGCACATAATCTCAAAAACCTCAAAATTCTCACGTGATAGGCTGATTCTGATTTCGGATTCGGATTCTACGTCAAAAATTACCCCGGAAATGATCTTTCATTTTCCAACAACAAATACAAACCCATTATTTGCAGACCTGTGTAATTAATCGCTTATTGTCATATCGCCATTTTATCAATTCCCATGCCACATTGTAGTTATTTGCGGAAGTCGTAATTGTGCTTATCAACTGTAGCGCATCACCTTCTGAGGCACCACATAAATATTGTGATTTTGTAATGGCGGATTTTCCTTATTTGTGTCAACAGTAGCAATAAAAGTGCCTTTAAACAACAGCCATTTTTCATACATACCGTTGAACTTCGGTAGATTTAATATCGGAAAATTGTAATTAACCGGCCTAAGGCAATTCGAAATGATTTATGACGTCTGATTCTGTTCGTCGCTATTATCTGCATTATTTTGAATAAAGGAATTAAACTTTGCTAATATGTCTCTACCTAGATCTATCGCTGCATGATACAGATCTTCAAATTCCTCGCGCTCCTTATCCCATTCTTCTATTTTCTCCTGTTGCGTTTCTTTTGCAGTTTCTGTCTACTTTAATTCTTCGATTTCGTCTTGAACTATATTGAAGTTATTCATCAACGGTTTAACAATTTCTAACCTGCTTTCTAATTTCCCCTTCAAGGGACTTTCATTTAAAAAGTTAATAAATATGTCGACTTAACTTATTATTTGACCTTTACGTCTTTTCAATTTGTTTAACTGTTGACTCGTTTCTTCAAGAAGGGATTTTTCAGGTAAAATTACTCTTTATCAGCCTTTAGGATAAGGATTTAGGAAAGGAGACTCACTAACCTCTTGCTTTTTTGTCAATAGTCGTGTCCTGTAGCAGAATATTCTAGTTGTCCGCCTCTGTTTGTCAATCAATGTTATATGCTGCCATTTTTGTGAAATTATGTACATACATGAATGCAACCACCAATTCAGCCTCGTTCACACCAAAGTACCAATGAGAGAATTAATTCTTTATAATAAACTGATATTCAGCCAGTCCTCGCGTTGCTAATTTGCCACTTGGGTTGAACTTAACCTCTCTTTAATTTGTTCCAGGTCTTAAATTGAGAATGTGAGCTAATTTTTGCTTCACACCGTAACAAGATTTAAACGATTTATTCCTCGTTTAATGTAACTATTTTGTTCTAATGCCACCAATCATGCTTCCAAAAATTCACAATGATTTAAAGTGCTTGCTAAGTTCTCACTATTTCACAATTTTTATTTATTTATCTGAAGCCTTGCTTCGAAACGCGTCCATTGCTTTCTAAAATCGTGAACAATTAGGTCGCTGTAGCACGAAATTCCTACATAGCCAAAGCTTTTTTGCACTGCACTCCACAGCAGCTGCACTATCAGACTCGCGAAGGACCAAAATGTTTACTAGAGTTGAGCTAATGGCTAAAAAGTACAAAACTTTGATGTGCAAAAACAGTTTATTTGTATAGTATAAAGTGTAAATTATATTTGGCAAACGATACAACGACTGGTGGTTAGACGCTTACAAGCTCTATGAAGCACACACAGTTGCGCACCCCTCGATCAGTGCCGTACATACAAAGGGTCGAAAAAGTAGAAAGAAAATGGTATTCTGAACAAATAGTAACAAAGTTAACTCGCCGGTATGACCGGTGAGGTTATGTCCCGGGGAAAAAGTCGTGTGACGAGGGACTCAGTACTTTATATTTAGTATTACAGGCATTAGAGATACTAAATTTATGCTATTTGATACTGTTGGACACTACCTAACATAGTCCCAACGTACCACACGCGCTGCCTGCCGTATTAGAGAGAATCGCGTGTTTACAAACATTATTTGTCTAGGGCAATTACTTTTACTTTGCTTTCAATCATTAATTTCAAGCGGTATTTAACTCGTCTTCTCTCAGGTGGCGACGCGATTAGATAAAGTAAAATCGAACTGTTGTCGCGTATTGGCTCAGAATTTTCTCAGATTTTTGGAATTTCAATTTCTTTTTTAGATATTCTGGCATTTATTTTACTTTTACCAAATTTGGAATCGTATAAAGTCCTTAATTTTGATCTATAATAAAATTTATTATGCCAAACTGTTCATGATTAAATTTTGGTTTCTACTTATTTATCTTACCCAATAACTGTTGCGACTTTAAATTGACTCCGCCTTGTATTTATTGTTACTAGTGTCTCGAGTCTCAGTAAATTTTAAAAAGCTTTCTTTCTTGGTATGAATTTTTTATTTTCAGGTTCCGGGTAAGAACCTGCATCTCATTGTTTAATGCACAATTTTAATTGTTTTTGTTTTATAGTCATTATCTAAAAAGTTTTTTTGTTTTGCAAAATGTTATTCTGTAATTGCTATTTATAAATTGAAGTTTTTTTTTGTGAAAAATTTGTATATGATAAATTTTCTATCAGACATGAAAACTATTTCTCGTCATTTATTTTTCCGCATTATCTGAATAAAAATTAATAAAAACTGTAACTTTTTTATTATATAGACAACCTTATAAAAACTCAACGAATATCATTGAATAACCACCGTATTCACCTGATATTACTCCGGACGACTTTTTTCTCTTTCCAAAACTCAAATTACAACTTCGAAGCGCCCGTTTTTAGTCGATAGAAGACATAAAAGAGAATTTCCGGCACTTTTTTGACAGAATATATGTTTCCGCACGAGGACTAACAAACGGTAAAAGTGCTTGCATATCTTTCACTTTTCCTTTCGTGATACCATAAAAATCATTTTTTCGTGCGTTTTTTAAATAATCAAACGTCAAGTCTACTTCAATATGAAACTCTTTTTTGGCTTCGTCGTAGTTTTCATACAGATCAACTTGACCATTTGTATGGTAAATAATTTTAAGAGCTTTAGCGATTTTAGGATCTTTTGGGATTATATCAAGTTTTCCGATTTCTGCTTCGAAATTTGGATTTTTTGAATGTTTGGTCAGCTCAATGTACTCATATTCTGTTTCGATATATTCGAACATTTTTTTCTTTTTGCTATAAAGACCGAAATTTCTATCACATTGACAGTATGAATGCCCTTTTACAGGAAAAGTATGTTGAATTTCAATTTTTAATTTGTTCGACAAAAGAAAGAGAAGAATGAAAACATTATAATTCTTATTCTGTTCAGCACAGCTGTCAGAAAACAGAAAATTTTGTTATGATATTTCAATTCGAATACAGTATTCAACTTTTTACTGCTTGTTATACAATTTATGTGCCTCCGACGCGTAAACTCGTTTTGTCGCTACAGTTGAGAGTAGCGTAATGTTGTGTATTACGATACAAAGGAATGTAATGTAAAAATTGAACTGCGTATGTGCCTATAACCATACAGCGGAGCGTAACCTTCTTCTTATTCTTCTTCTTCTTCGTACAGCGTTGGCACCGTACTGACAAAGCCTTGTACATTTGAATTGCGCATGATCTATTACAATACGCTACCACTACACAAGATCGAGAAAATCAAAATGTCCGGAACTAGTCGCGAAATATCAAGTGAAATGGACGAGAATCATGATGAATACTAGACTAGATTCAAGTGTACGCATAAAAACTCGTATACGCACCGAAGTCACATTAAATAGAATATGTGCCAATGCACACAATTCGGGTAGTTACGAGACTAGCTTAAAATGCTCGCAGGACCGATCGCGCCTCGGCTTGGTCTCGGCTTTGCCTCAGCTACGATCCGGCTACGCCTCGACTACGCCTTGGCTTCTATCTGCTGCGAGCATTGTCGCTCGTCGCGTAATAACTCTCATTATGCGCCTAGGCACATAATATACTATTCTGATAGAAAAAATTGAAATTCTGCAAAAAACTTCCTTATAGCCTGCTCTACATTTATTTAAACGTTTATAACAGTATTTATGAGTGTTTCTCACCTCAAAGCTATGTAAAAGTTGTTTTTCGTTCAGTAATAATTGTTTAAACAAATTCGATAAATGACTCAATTTTTTAGAAGCGCTAAAGCCTCACGGACATTTTAAGATGAAAATCAGCTCGATTCAATCAGGATTGACTGAGATATGTCGAGTTTAAATTTTTTATTACAAGTCAATTAATCGCGTTTTCGGCTGGTAGATCAACGAGGAATCCCCACACTTGCCTACTAGGGAGCTCGGGGTCACGTGTCAGCGTCGATTCTGCAATCTATACCCTCATTTATATTTTCAAATTTCGCGCACCAAATGCATGGGCGTTGCGTTTGAAGTCGACTTTAGTAGAGTTCAAGGACAGAACAGTGTGCTCAGATCTGATACCGACGCAGTCACAACTACAGAAGCAGCTCCTGTCAGTGAGATCGAAGTAGGGAAAGGCGGTGGCGCGCGCTGCCTCTCTTTCTTCCTCGTCGCTCTTGCACGTGAGAACGGCTCGTCCCACTTCTCCTTTTTCTCCTCGCTTCCTCCTTGCAATGCTATTTTTAGATTTCACGCTTTCGGTATTTCGGATATCGAGTCGAAATTGAGCATTGTATTTCTCTGGACTCCGCGCAAAAGAGGCGCGAAGCAGACGACAATTTCGAACTTTCAGTAAAATTTGATGCCAATAAATGTTCAATATTTAAATCAATATATATTTTTCTATCTAAATTTCCATACTTCTAATCAATTTAGTACATTTAAAACATTTTCAGTAAGAAAGATATATTCTATTAAGAAAAGATTAACATAAAATTCAAGTTTAAAATTTACATTCTCAGTTTTATGTCAGAAATATTTTTATTTTACATTTTTTTAGCCTAAGCATAGACTTTTCATTCAAAAAATGAAATGCTCTGCAGAAAGGAAAAATTTTGTAATAGAAGTGGATAAATTAAAAAACTAAAATATATGTTCATTGCTATCTTCACATGAACATGTAAATATTTACCGATATCAAATTTTACATGAAAATTTTTGTTCGAAGTGTTGAAATCTTGTTACAATTTGACAAGATCATATGGACGAGTTCAATCTTTTAAATGAAATATTTTATACTTTTTAATTTGTCTGCTCATCGGAAATCCTGTCAAGATTTGAACAGTAAACAAAAAAATTTCCAATGTAATTCAATGTCATTAAATGCTTAAAGTTGTAAATGAAGATTTTCATTACAAAGGTTTGAAGCTTTGTAATTATCACTGTAAATGACTACTTGATTTTAAAAGTAATTCAGCTCTGTAGAACATTTTTATATTTTGAATTCAAAATCTGTGCTTAGGCCACAAAAAAAGGAAGATAAAAATTCTTTCACCATAAAACTAAAAATGTAGATTTAAAACTTATTATGACATATATTTATCTCTTCTTAATGGAAAATACTTAAAAAATAATTCTCTGTTTCAATATTTTTTAAATGTACGAATATTTAAGAAATTCATAAGTATTTAACCTTGTTATAAAAATTTCCAAATAACGCTTTTATTGACAAAGTTACAAATTTTTCAATAAATGATTTATCGTATTGTAAGTTTAAATATGAGACGACTTTAAATTTCACAATAACATTATTTTTCAATTACTTAAACCTTTCTTCAATTTTGCGAATTCTTCTCGAGGTTTATTTCAGGTGAGTGACTATTTCTTTTTTTAATGAAAAACATTTGTAATTCTAAATATTCCATTTTTGAAATAGAAATATTAACTAAAAGATTTTCAAGTTCTGGGAATCACCTGCTTTAATAATACAATTTTTCTTCTCTTTAAAGCATCTCAATTTTCAAATTAAAAGTCTCCACAAAGGTTAAAAAAACTTAAGGTGATAATACTTTTATTTAAAAATTTTAAATACAGATGTCAGAATCAAAACTTATTTGCCTAAAATAAACGTCTTAAAGATCTTGTAGAAATAAAGTGAGATTTGAATACTTCAAAAATAAATTTTCAGTAATATGTTGAACTTAATAAATGTTCAAAGCTTAAATCAGGATATCAGTTGGCAAATGTTTACCTGTGTAAATTGACGTTAAAAATTTTTTAATTGATGTTTTCACTTAAACAGTCAAACATTAATTAATTTAAAATTTTACTCAAAATTTTATCTTACACAGTTCCAATCTTTCCACAATTTTACAAAATCTTATAAATCTTTATTTTATAGGCAAATGTTTTTTAAAATATTCGAAAAATAAGTGCAATTATTTAAATTAAATATTTCGTAAAATTTTAAATATTGCTGATTTTAAAAAATTGTTGAGAGATTTGAACACTGATTAAAGAATATTGCAATGCAATTATAAGTCAATAAATGCTTGAAGATTTATCTCAAGTTTCTCAGGTCCAAAATGAAAATATTTTGCACTAGATTTGAATTTAAATTTTAACTTGATTTTATGTGGCCTAAGCACAGATTTTTATATCAAAAAATTAAATGCTGTACAAAATTGAAGTATTTTCTGAATCAAGTGGTTGATTTATAAAACTTAAAAATGTTGTAATTAATATCTTCATATAAAACTTTAAGCATTTATTCACCTTAAATTTCATTGAAAAATCTATATTTAGTGCTCAAACCTTCCTAAAAATTCGCTAGAATAGGAAATTTAAAAATGACAAAGTATTTCATTCAAAAAATCACTATCGCTTTCTTGATATTTGGAAAAACATTTGCCTGAAAATTATCCATAAGATTTTCTTAAGTCGTAACAAGATTTGTTGTAGAGCATCTCATGTTTTCAATGAAAAGTCTGTGCTTAGGCTACAAATATGTAAGATGAAAATATTTCTAACATAAAACTGAGAATGTAAATTTTAAACTTGAATTTTATGTTTATCTCTTCTTAATAGAAAATAACTCTCTAATTGAAATTTTTTTAAATATTCGAAATTGGTAAGAAGTATTGAAATTTGAAACTTCTGATTTAAGCTTTGATTTGAAAAGGTAAAAATTTTTTCATTTTGTATATTGATTTAAATTTTAATTATTTATTGACATCAAATTTCACGGAAATTTTATTCTTAAAGAGTTCAAATCCTTATAAAATCTTACAGGGTACTTTAGATGTTTATTTCGGGCAGATTGTCCTCAAAATATCGACAAAAAGAAGCGTTATTTCTCTAACTACATATATCTTAAATTTAAAACCACGAATTTCACAAATAAATTAATGATGTAATATAGAAAATTCTAAAATTGCAATCATTTGAAAAGTTTTGAAGCAATCGAATTTAACTTTAAGCAAAAAGGCACACAAACAAAAAATTGTTAACTGAAAAATAAAATATTTGAAGCAAAATAAACAAAAGTGGCAATGAAAATTATTACACTCAATACTAATAAAATACAAGAGTAAACATTGCGCACGACTAAATTAACTATTACGTGGAAAATTTACGTAAATTAAGAACCTTCAAAATGTGTTCATTGATATCTTCATATGAATATATGAATATTTATTGATTTCAAATTTTACACAAAATTTTTTGTTATGGATGATTTTCGGGCAAATGTTTTTCCAAATATCTAAAAGTGATTTTTTAAATGGAATACTTTGTCATTTTCAATATTCCTATTCTTGTTAAATTGAAGGAAGATTTGAACACTGAATGAAGAATTTTTCAATGAATTTTAAGGTCAATTAATGCTTAAAGTTTTATAATTAGGTATTAATTACAACATTTTTGAGTTTTATGAATGAATCACTGGATTCAGAAAATACTTTAATTTTGTACAGCAAATACTTTTTTGAAATAAAAATCTGTGCTTAGGCCAAATAAAATCAAGTTAAAATTTAAATTCAAATCTAGTGCAAAATATTTTCATTTTGGACCTGAGAAACTTGAGATAAATCTTTAAGCATTTATTGACTTATAATTGCATTGCAATATTATTTAATCAGTGTTTAAATCTCTCCACAATTTTGTAAAAGCAGCGAAGTGTAAAATTTTACGAAATATTTAATTTAAATAATTGCACTTATTTTTCTAATGTTTTAAAAAACACTTGCCTATGAAATAAAGATTTATAAGATTTTGTAACATTAATAAATTTTGGCCTGTTTTTATCATGTATTTATGAATGTGGAGTTTAAACCGTACGTTAATGTGCCTTATTTTTTAAATAAAATATTTCTTCACGTGATTTTCAAATTGGAAGAGTCAATTTACACAAGTAAACATTTGTCAAGCTTCCCGAGATGAAATTTTTCAGTATACGAATGAGTATACGGAGTCTCCCGAGTATACAAAAAGTATACGAATGAGTATACGGAGTCTCCTAAGTATACCAAAGAGTCACCCAAGGGTCACCCAAAACGATACTGCAGTCAACCAAATTAGTTAGGGTATACTGCAGTAGTATACCAATTAGTCTCCGCGATCTCCTAAGTATACTGAACGGTTTCCCAAAGTCCACCAAATGTATACTCAATCTACGCGATATACCAAACAGTCTACCCAGTCTCCAAAGTACACCGATTGATCCCTTGGAGTATACAAAAAGTATAAGAAAGGTATACGATAGTATACGATTGCTTGGAATTTTCCACTCGTATACTTTGAGCACCGAACTCTACATACACAATAGGTTATGACAATTTCAGTCCTAATTGCCGGGAAAATCCCAAACCTTATTTCCCTGTTCCCGCGCCTTTTCAATGAGAAACAGACAACAGTGCAGTGGCAAGAGCTTTAGAGCGTAGAACGCTATCATTTTTTGTCTGTAAATACATATAGTCTGTCAAAATGTGGTACCTCGATCGTGTTTTTTATAAAATCGAATTAAATTTATACAGTGTTCGTGTAGATTATAGCCAAAAATTTTTTTTTCAGAGTACGTGAAAAGTCCCAAGCTGGGTTGGTAGTTTTATACCTATTAATTACGATGCATCAGCACCAAATTCTTATCCACATCAGTAGTAGAATAAAACATATACTTAAAATACATATGATAATGAACATATATGAAGCAGTAAATGTACTTTTTAAAATTTTTAAACAGAAATAAAAACAATTTAATGAAATTCTGGTCGAAAAATTTTTTTTAGGTGCATTACACAACGCAAAACTACGCCATGTGTGGATGAGTACACTGAAAATATACCATTGGTAAACTTTCAGCACTTTTTATGGAAGTATTTTAAAATATACCAACCGTATACCAAACATTCTGTTAGTATACCGGAGTATACCGTTGGTAGACTTTCCGTATTTTCCCGGAGTATACGGGAGTCTACCTTTTGGCACAAAGGTATATTGTTTCGTATACTCGGGAGACTCGGTAGACTAACCGTATACTTGAAAATTTTATCCCGGGTTTGAACATTTATTAAGTTCAACATATTACTGAAAATTTATTTTTGAAGTATTCAAATCTCACTTTATTTCTACAAGATCTTTAAGACGTTTATTTTAGGCAAATAAGTTTTGATTCTGACATCTGTATTTAAAATTTTTAAATAAAAGTATTATCACCTTAAGTTTTTTTAACCTTTGTGGAGACTTTTAATTTGAAAATTGAGATGCTTTACAGAGAAGAAAAATTGTATTATTAAAGCAGGTGATTCCCAGAACTTGAAAATCTTTTAGTTAATATTTCTATTTCAAAAATGGAATATTTAGAATTACAAATGTTTTTCATTAAAAAAAGAAATAGTCACTCACCTGAAATAAACCTCGAGAAGAATTCGCAAAATTGAAGAAAGGTTTAAGTAATTGAAAAATAATGTTATTGTGAAATTTAAAGTCGTATCATATTTAAACTTACAATACGATAAATCATTTATTGAAAAATTTGTAACTTTGTCAATAAAAGCGTTATTTGGAAATTTTTATAACAAGGTTGAATACTTATGAATTTCTTAAATATTCGTACATTTAAAAAATATTGAAACAGAGAATTATTTTTTAAGTATTTTCCATTAAGAAGAGATAAATATATTACATGATATGATTTAAATCTACATTTTTAGTTTTATGGTGAAAGAATTTTTATCTTCCTTTTTTTGTGGCCTAAGCACAGATTTTGAATTCCAAATATAACAATGTTCTACAAAGCTGAATTACTTTTAAAATCAAGTAGTCATTTACAATGATAATAACAAAGCTTCAAACTTTTGTAATGAAAATCTTCATTTAAAACTTTAAGCATTTAATGACATTGAATTCCATTGGAAATTTTTTTGTTTACTGTTCAAATCTTGACAGGATTTCAGATGAGCAGACAAATTAAAAATTATAAAATATTTCATTTAAAAGATTGAACTCGTCCATATGATCTTGTCAAATTGTAACAAGATTTCAACACTTCGAACAAAAATTTTCATGTAAAATTTGATATCGGTAAATATTTACATGTTCATGTGAAGATAGCAATGAACATATATTTTAGTTTTTTAATTTATCCACTTCTATTACAAAATTTTTCCTTTCTGTAGAGCATTTCATTTTTTGAATGTAAAGTCTATGCCTAGGCTAAAAAAATGTAAAATAAAAATATTTCTGACATAAAACTGAGAATGTAAATTTTAAACTTGAATTTTATGTTAATCTTTTCTTAATAGAATATATCTTTCTTACTGAAAATGTTTTAAATGTACTAAATTGATTAGAAGTATGGAAATTTAGATAGAAAAATATATATTGATTTAAATATTGAACATTTATTGGCATCAAATTTTACTGAAAGTTCGAAATTGTCGTCTGCTTCGCGCCTCTTTTGCGCGGAGTCCAGAGAAATACAATTTCACAATTCCACATTTTGTGGAAGAAAAAGTGGGGTCGTCAGTTAACCGATCCCAGTACTGCCATTGAAGCTATAGAAAATTGTGATAAGGATGTATATCCAGTAATATACAAACTTCTTCAGATATTGGCAACATTACCAATAAGCAACGCTACCGCAGAGAGGACATTTTCTACGCTTCGCAGACTAAAGAGTTGGCTCAGATCTACCCAGGGACAAGATCGTCTAACAGGTCTGGCTCTTTTATCTGTACATAGAGATGTTCAAATTAAAGTAGAGGACATCATTACGGACTTTAGCAAAGGTGGCAACAGACGTTTACAATTTCATGTTTGAAATTGTTGAATACATTTATTAAGTTTTAAAAAAAATTTATTTGAAATAAATATTTAATAGTTTATATAAGTATATTTATTTATAATAAATAAATAAAAATTGTTCAGACTTTTTTGATGACCTTTTTTTTTAGCGACGTTCCCAACTAGCTTTGGTAGCACCCCCCCCCCCCCCCCCAAAACCCTTGCCTGGATCCGCCCCTGTCGGTGGGCGGTATATTGGTTCGAGAGAGAGGGTTTTTGGTTTCAACAGGTATGCCTAGACCCGTCCTAGGAGAAGCCTGTACACAGTGTCTCCAGAACGTGGGATTTTTCGGCCCCCACCACGTTCCCATCTGGGAGAAACACATGCAAACGTGGCGTGTCAGTGTGTCGGCTCTGCTACACGCTGCGGTCACCAGCTTCGTTTAAAGCCGAAGGTGCACGAAGACGGACTTCGTTACAATGCTTGAGTTTTCAAGTTATTTTTAGATTTCACGCTTTCGTTTATCGAGTCGAAATTAAGAATTGTATTTTTCTCGAGTACGTGCAAAAGAGGCGCGAAGCAGACGACGAATTTGAATTTACGAAGTATATAGTTCAAGAAATAACACTTTTCTTCAATTTCTTGAAGAAAGTCTGCATGAAATAAACATCAGTATGATCTTGGAAAATTTCATGAGGATTTCAACACTTCAAAAATAAACTTTCAGTGAAATTTAGTGACAATAAATGTATAAAATTTGAATCAATATATAATTTTCCATTCAAATTTATATACTTCTTACTAATTTTGTACATTTAACAATTTTTCAATTAGAACAATATTTTCTATCAAGATAAAATGAACATAAAATTCAAGTTCATAATTTATATTTTCAGTTATATGTTAGAAATATTTTCATCTCACATTTTTGTAGCCTAAGCACAAACTTTTCATTCCAAAACTTAAAATCTCTACGGAAATGGAAAATTGTCTAATAGCAGTAGATAAATTAAAAAGCTAAAATATGTGTTTATTGGTATTTCCATATTAACATATAAATATCAATCAACTTTAAATTTTACATAAAAATGTTCGTTCGAAGTGTTCAGATCTTGTTACAATTTGACAAGATTTTATGGAGGAGTGCAATCTTTTGGATGAAATATTTTGTAGTTCTTAATTTGTCTGTCCGTCTGAAATCGTAGTAAGATTTGAACAGTAAACAACAAATTTTCCAATAGAATTCAGGATCAATAATAATTGATTCAGGAAATACTTCAACTCTGTAGAGCATTTTTGTATTTCGAATTCAAAATGTGTGCTTAAGCCACAAAAAAGTAAGCTGAAAATGTAGATATAAAACTAATTATGTCATGTTTATGTCTTCTTAATGGAAAATACTTTGCATATAATTCTCTAATTCGATATTTTTTTAATGTATGAACATTCAAGAAATTGATAAATATTCCATCTTTTTATAGGAACTAAAAATTTCCGGATAATGCTTTGATTGAGAAAGCTAAAAATTTGTCAAATATTGATATAAATTGCAATTTTACAATTGCATTATTTTTTAAATATTTTAACATCTCTTCAATCTTGATAATTCTTACAGAAGTTTATTTCATGTGAGTGACTTTTTCTTTTTCTAATGAAAGATTTCGTAATTCTAAATTCGGCCCAATTCGTAACATTGTAAAAAGATTTTAAAACTTCATAAAAATTTTTTTTCTGTTTTATTCAAAGTCAATAAATATTCAATGTTTGGGATCGAAATATTAAGTAAATGATTTTTAATTTCTGGGAATAAACGGCTTTAATAAGCCAATCTTTCTTCTTTGTGAGAAATCTCAATTTTAAAATTAAAATTCTACGCATAGGATACAAAAACATAATATGAAAATACTTTTATTACAGAATTTTGAAATATACAAGTTGACCAATTTTTAATCGAGTAAATCGGCTACTTTAAGCAAAAAATTATGTTAAAAATATTTTATCAAAAAAAAATAAGACACATTAAATTACGGTTTAAAATCCACATTCATAGATTGATGGTAAAAGCAGTTTAAAGTTTTTTAATCTTACGTTTTAGTGACGTATGCACAGACTTTTAATCAGATAAATGAAATGCTTTATAGAAAGTCAAAATTTTCTTATTACTGCACTTAATCAAATTTATAAAGTAAAAATATTTTTTAATTGATGCTTTCACTCAATTCTTTAAACATTCATTAATTGAAAATTATACTCAAAATTTAATCTTGCAGCGTTCCAATATTCCCACAATGTTACAAAATCTTATTAATCATTATTTTAGTCGAATTATTTTCAAAATATTTAAAAAATAAATGTAAATATTTTGATTAAATACTCTGTCAAATTTTGCATTTGACTGATCTTGCAAAATTGTTGAAAGTTTTGAATACCGATAGAAGAAACTTTAAATGAAATTTTATGTCCATAAATGCTTAAAGTTCTATATAGAAATATCAACTACAACATTCTCAAATTTGATAAATAAACTACTAAATTCAAAAAGTTTCGGATTTTTTTAAAAACTGTACAAATTTCAAATATGAATCAGTCAAAATCTACTGATTATCAGTGAAATTTGACTGATTTAAATAACTAAAAACAGGTTACTGTGAATCAGTCAAATTTCAGTGATTACTTCAGTGAAAAGTAACTGATTTAACAGTGAAAAATATTGTTTCCACTGATGATTCAGTGAAAAGGCAAATCACTGATTCAATCAGTGAAAATTTGACTGATTCAGATTTAGAGTGTATACAAATTTTAAATATAAAGTGTACTCTGTACATTAATCAAACAAATTTAGAAGATTAATATTTTAATAAATATTCCTAAATATTATTGGAATATGATACATATCGATTTAGAAAAACTTCTTCAAAGTACTCAGACATTTTTCTTATTTTACGACATTTTTGCACCATGTTTGACCTTTGGGTAGGATTCAAGAAAACAATTGTAGACATACTTTCATTACTTAGTAAAATACTATGAAGACTTGCTTTTTAAATTAAAGCGAAAACTTTTAAAACCTTTAACAATCGGTTGCATAGATTCTGCTCTAATCTTGGACGCAGTTAGAGAAATAGTTTTTTTTGCTTTTTTTAGATCTAGTTTTTGCCTTAAACATAAAAGAAAGAAAACACATTTGAAATATTAAAATACAAAAGCTGGTTCATTCTTAGAGAATCCCAAATATTCTGAAATAAAACTCCTTTCCACACCACCACGGAGGTAGAGTTTAAGGCTCGTTTTTTTACGTGGTATCCCCTGTAGGCCTAGTCCACGTCCTACGAAACGAAAAGGGTTTTTGCTTTCATGCAAAAAGAAAAAAGGAAAAAAATGAAGCAAAGTGGTAAAAAACGTTACAAATGTAGCCCGTACTTCAGGCTTGCCTCTATCAAATGCCAGTATACGTCGAACAAAAATGTTTTGTTTTAAATCAAATAATGAAGAAGTTTGATTAATTCGGGATGATTTGGGGTGCTTGATTATTGTGAGTCCCCTTGCCTCTCACTTATGCCCAAAGCGTGATATTACTCAATTTCAGTATGTTTTCTTACTCACAAAATAATAATTAAAACTAAACAATTTCCATACCCGAGGCACGCGAAGAAAGGAATAAAGAACGTATCTCTGATATAAGAAATAAAATGTCATTATTTTGTGAGTAAGAAAGGGGTTTGAAATTGATTAACGCCATGCCTTGGCCATTAGAATTAATCCTCTCCTTCGTGAGCGAAGAGCGACAAACCACTTTCCCTATCACTTTCTGCCATCTCATATAGATTTTCGGTCATTAATTGCAAATGCTTCGAAGTGATGCTCGTTGTTCTGGCTGTTTCAGCTCTCGCCTTTAGGGCTGATCGAGTAACACAAATTGAGTTGACCGTCCTGTTTCCTAACCGATTTCTTTTGGGAGTTTTCGCGTCCGTGAGCATGGAGAAACCTCGCTCCGCCTCAGCATTTGAATGAGGAAGACTCCGAACATGATTCAATACTGAGGTCAAATTTGGAAAAAGTTTTTCTCCTGTACTCGTCGAAGATACACCGATACTATACCACATTTCGTCAAAAGATAAATTCGACCACTTTTCTTTGAGTTCCTGTCTGATTTTGAGTAAAGAATCCCACTCTTTTTGTACTAGGATCTGCAAAGTTAACATTTCTAATGATTTGAAAGAATAAATTCGGTTGAAGAAGACCCTCTTTCAAATAACTGCTAAGAATCCATACGAAGAATTTAGCCGAGTTTGGCTGGAGTTCCTGAACCATTGTTTCGCGACTTTGAAATTTCGCATTGTATACGTTGAACCTATTCAAAGTAAATTTCAAGAATAGGAAATATGCGAGTGTCAAAGGATTCTGCATTTTTCCTAACAAGTCTTTGGCCTTCTTTACCTTCTCAGATACGAGGACCATAAGATACTGAAGAATAACTTCCCAATTCTTTATTATAATATCTATGCATCGATAGCGGACAAGCCAGCGTGTTTCAGAATGACTAGGGATTTTTTGATAGTCATTTCCTAATTCCAAAACAATCGATAGAAAAATAGCCGTTCGCTTGGAGCTAGCATTAAGAAAAGCTGGCAAATCTTTGATTAAATCCTCTACATCTGGGATTGTGGCACAAGCATATTTTGCTACAATTGCTGACGAATGCGAGACACACGGGAAAACAATTAAACGGGGACTTTTTTCCTTTAATTTTGTTTTAAATGAGGACCTATTGCCGACCATCACCTGTGCATTATCACAAGCTAAAGCACAGATATTAGATAACGGGATTTTCTGCCCGGACAATGCTTTTTCGAACGTATCAAAAGTTTCGTCTTCGTACACTGAAAATGATTGCTTACGCAAAATATTTGCCATGCGATCAGTTTCAGCAGCACATACGACGTTATTTACAACTAGGACCATTTTAGTGTGGCTCAATCTAACGTCTTTTAAAACCGAAGGTTCCATATCTTGGAAAAGTCCTATCAATTCTGATGAAATCGCGAATGGTAAATTATGCTCTACGAAAAATGTACTAATCCTAATCTCTGCTTCTTGTACTTTCTGTTTGAAAGTAACACTTTCCGGAATCGTGGAATTTGTGAATTCTGAAGCAGAAGAACTTGCTACAAAAGGTTCAACACTGTAAGAATTGGCAGTTACATTAGAAGAATTTTCACTTACTACTCCATAACATTCTAATTTATTTGAAAACTCTTGCTTCTTTCTGTGTGATAAAGATGCTTCATGCTTTTCAATTTCCGATTTGCCACATAGCAACGTTTTATTGCAAATTTTGCAATGAAATCTTGTTTCATCTGCTAATGTAACCACCCACTCTCTCCACGACGGAAATTCCTCAAACCATCCCAACTGAAAGTTTTTTGCATTTTTCATGACTTTTCTAGCGGGTTGACATTCGTTTGAACCAGAGTTCAAACGGTGGTCAACCTTCGTTTGAATCTGGCTGTCCTTCAAAACACTCGAATTTGGGTCAACCGGATTACTCATTGTGAACAATAAATTATACGACGAAGGAAAACAGAATTATTTGAAAAGAATTAATAAGATGAAAAGTCGATAAAATTGAGCGAATGTGAATAATTTGTAATCTGCACACAAATTAAGTTTCACAAAATAAACTTACCCACAAGCATCAAACAATAACGTACGTAAGAGCACTCACGTATCACCAAATAATAATATAATATTCTTACTTTTGCCGTTTTCAATAAGGAATTACGATAAAAATATGAAGAATCCACACTCTTGCCTTCTCAAATAACGCATAAAGCGAGAATCAAGTATATCTTAGAAGAAAACAAAAGAAGGTTGCTATTATTATTTGTTTTCGTCTCCAATTTGACCTCTATACCGTTCGTTTGCGATTTAAAACATTGGTAACTTTTTGGCTATTAATCTGATTGAGCTACAACATTTCAGAAAACTTTCTTTACTAAAGTATTAAAATTTTTCTCCTGTAGATAGTTTCAGAAAATGTAGACACTTAATACAATATTAATAAAATCGTAAAATTCTGAAAATTTGTTAAGCTAGCGCGAGTGGAAGTAGAGAAAACAATTTTTTTTTTAAATGTACTTCTCCCAATTACTTGAAAAATTAGAAGTTTTAAAAATTTTTGCAAAAGGAAAAACGATGTGCCTTGAAAGTGTGTACAAGTCCTTGAAATTCAAATTCGAACGATTTTTATAATTAATTATCCTGTACATTTATAGATACAATTTTTGTATTTGGAATAAGTTTTCTGCAATTACGAAAAAATTTATTTAGAGTACA
This sequence comes from Diplolepis rosae, assembly GCA_030998225.1. Classification (NCBI taxonomy): domain Eukaryota; kingdom Metazoa; phylum Arthropoda; class Insecta; order Hymenoptera; family Diplolepididae; genus Diplolepis; species Diplolepis rosae. Next base: position 1,390,955 of record JAPYXD010000355.1, read on the forward strand.
TAAAATTTATTGAACTATTACTAGTAAACTCTACCTCCGTGGTGGTGTGGAAAGGAGTTTTATTTCAGAATATTTGGGATTCTCTAAGAATGAACCAGCTTTTGTATTTTAATATTTCAAATGTGTTTTCTTTCTTTTATGTTTAAGGCAAAAACTAGATCTAAAAAAAGCAAAAAAACCTATTTCTCTAACCGCGTCCAAGATTAGAGCAGAATCTATGCAACCGATTGTTAAAGGTTTTAAAAGTTTTCGCTTTAATTTAAAAAGCAAGTCTTCATAGTATTTTACTAAGTAATGAAAGTATGTCTACAATTGTTTTCTTGAATCCTACCCAAAGGTCAAACATGGTGCAAAAATGACGTAAAATAAGAAAAATGTCTGAGTACTTTGAAGAAGTTTTTCTAAATCGATATGTATCATATTCCAATAATATTTAGGAATATTTATTAAAATATTAATCTTCTAAATTTGTTTGATTAATGTACAGAGTACACTTTATATTTAAAATTTGTATACACTCTAAATCTGAATCAGTCAAATTTTCACTGATTGAATCAGTGATTCAAAAACAATATTTTTCACTGTTAAATCAGTTACTTTTCACTGAAGTAATCACTGAAATTTGACTGATTCACAGTAACCTGTTTTTAGTTATTTAAATCAGTCAAATTTCACTGATAATCAGTAGATTTTGACTGATTCATATTTGAAATTTGTACAGTTTTTAAAAAAATCCGAAACTTTTTGAATTTAGTAGTTTATTTATCAAATTTGAGAATGTTGTAGTTGATATTTCTATATAGAACTTTAAGCATTTATGGACATAAAATTTCATTTAAAGTTTCTTCTATCGGTATTCAAAACTTTCAACAATTTTGCAAGATCAGTCAAATGCAAAATTTGACAGAGTATTTAATCAAAATATTTACATTTATTTTTTAAATATTTTGAAAATAATTCGACTAAAATAATGATTAATAAGATTTTGTAACATTGTGGGAATATTGGAACGCTGCAAGATTAAATTTTGAGTATAATTTTCAATTAATGAATGTTTAAAGAATTGAGTGAAAGCATCAATTAAAAAATATTTTTACTTTATAAATTTGATTAAGTGCAGTAATAAGAAAATTTTGACTTTCTATAAAGCATTTCATTTATCTGATTAAAAGTCTGTGCATACGTCACTAAAACGTAAGCTTAAAAAATTTTAAACTGCTTTTACCATCAATCTATGAATGTGGATTTTAAACCGTAATTTAATGTGTCTTATTTTTTTTTGATAAAATATTTTTAACATAATTTTTTGCTTAAAGTAGCCGATTTACTCGATTAAAAATTGGTCAACTTGTATATTTCAAAATTCTGTAATAAAAGTATTTTCATATTATGTTTTTGTATCCTATGCGTAGAATTTTAATTTTAAAATTGAGATTTCTCACAAAGAAGAAAGATTGGCTTATTAAAGCAGTTTATTCCCAGAAATTAAAAATCATTTACTTAATATTTCGATCCCAAACATTGAATATTTATTGACTTTGAATAAAACAGAAAAAAAAATTTTATGAAGTTTTAAAATCTTTTTACAATGTTACGAATTGGGCCGAATTTAGAATTACGAAATCTTTCATTAGAAAAAGAAAAAGTCACTCACATGAAATAAACTTCTGTAAGAATTATCAAGATTGAAGAGATGTTAAAATATTTAAAAAATAATGCAATTGTAAAATTGCAATTTATATCAATATTTGACAAATTTTTAGCTTTCTCAATCAAAGCATTATCCGGAAATTTTTAGTTCCTATAAAAAGATGGAATATTTATCAATTTCTTGAATGTTCATACATTAAAAAAATATCGAATTAGAGAATTATATGCAAAGTATTTTCCATTAAGAAGACATAAACATGACATAATTAGTTTTATATCTACATTTTCAGCTTACTTTTTTGTGGCTTAAGCACACATTTTGAATTCGAAATACAAAAATGCTCTACAGAGTTGAAGTATTTCCTGAATCAATTATTATTGATCCTGAATTCTATTGGAAAATTTGTTGTTTACTGTTCAAATCTTACTACGATTTCAGACGGACAGACAAATTAAGAACTACAAAATATTTCATCCAAAAGATTGCACTCCTCCATAAAATCTTGTCAAATTGTAACAAGATCTGAACACTTCGAACGAACATTTTTATGTAAAATTTAAAGTTGATTGATATTTATATGTTAATATGGAAATACCAATAAACACATATTTTAGCTTTTTAATTTATCTACTGCTATTAGACAATTTTCCATTTCCGTAGAGATTTTAAGTTTTGGAATGAAAAGTTTGTGCTTAGGCTACAAAAATGTGAGATGAAAATATTTCTAACATATAACTGAAAATATAAATTATGAACTTGAATTTTATGTTCATTTTATCTTGATAGAAAATATTGTTCTAATTGAAAAATTGTTAAATGTACAAAATTAGTAAGAAGTATATAAATTTGAATGGAAAATTATATATTGATTCAAATTTTATACATTTATTGTCACTAAATTTCACTGAAAGTTTATTTTTGAAGTGTTGAAATCCTCATGAAATTTTCCAAGATCATACTGATGTTTATTTCATGCAGACTTTCTTCAAGAAATTGAAGAAAAGTGTTATTTCTTGAACTATATACTTCGTAAATTCAAATTCGTCGTCAAGCATTGTAACGAAGTCCGTCTTCGTGCACCTTCGGCTTTAAACGAAGCTGGTGACCGCAGCGTGTAGCAGAGCCGACACACTGACACGCCACGTTTGCATGTGTTTCTCCCAGATGGGAACGTGGTGGGGGCCGAAAAATCCCACGTTCTGGAGACACTGCCTGTACAACGTCTTTAAAAGATTTCGCCATTTTTCCTCCTCACCAAAAAAAGAAAGAAAAAAAAGTATTTCTCATTTGTGGTTCCATTACCGAAGAAACTGTATCACAAGAAACGGATTCTTTGTTGAAGATTCCCTATTTCTTCGCATCGTTCATACGGAAATAAGAATCCATTTCATTTTGTGGTTTTTTCAAATTGCTGGTACAGTTAACTTCAAACTTCTATTGTTTGCACTATCTTCGTATTTCTACAACATTGCATGATAAGCGGAGCATATCACTTTTTGTTTGGATCAGAAATTATGAAGTTCGACTGATTTTAGTTCTCAACTAAATAATATTACATCATGAGTGATCCCCACCGTTTGTTTTGAATCATTGACATCGTTCAATTTTTCCACCTTGATTGAAAAATATTACATCCGATTTTAATCACGTTCAACGTTAATGCGGCTAGTTGACCATAAATAAATATTGGTCTTTTATTGAGAAATTTATAAAGTTTTTGCTTTTATCCAATGAACGACCAACGTAATAAAAAAATATCTACTGCGAAAAATATGTGTTTTTTTATTCTCCAGAGCATAACATTTTTATTTTCCTATTGATTCAGCGACTTGGAAAATACTTTTCGTGTTTGTAAGCGCACGAAAACTTAGATAATTTGGTGCTTTAATTAGTAAATCGTATTGAGCAGAAGTAAATACCTGTTTCCTGTGAAATTTTAATCGGCGCTTCATTCAAGAAAGCTCCCTTTCCTTTACGAGCCGTGAATGTTTGTCCTAATACTGGGTTGTAAATTATTCCTATTTCTGCTGTTTTGTCCAAGAAAAGTGCAATTGAAATACACGTTTGGGGAAAGCCATGAACAAAGTTCATGGTCCCATCCACAGGATCTATTATCCATGTTGGGTAATTTGTTAATTCAAGTTTTTTTTTGGTTTCTGACGTGGTTTCTTCACCAATAAACCTGAAACAGGATATCCAACAAAGTTTTGAATATATTTTGCAGATAAATAAATAAAAAAGGAGTAGATCTGTTTGTAAATTTGTTGCACTTGAATAATTGAAATTCTTGCAAGATGTGCATTAGATTTTAACTGAAAAATGAAATTACACAACCCCACAAAATAGTATCGTGCGCGGTAGATTACAGTACCCTATCCTTACATATTTTGATCCATTATTTTGAATTCTGAAAGTAGATATCTAAATTCGTTATCAGCGATCCAAAAACCCCTTAATATTAATTTCCCGAAAATTGACTGAAGTTTTCGTTAATTTCGTGTATTATATTTTATTTGCCATGTCATTTGAGGTAAGAAAAAAATCCTGATCTGATGGAACCAATCTGCCCTCAGATTCGTGTTCAGTGGAGCAAAATACGTAACGGTAAGGTACTGTAATCTGCCGCGCATGACACTTTTTTTGTGGGGTTGTGTTATCAAACAAAGTTGTTTGCACTTCGAATGGCTCGCTTCCCGGGCACATTGATAAAATGGCTGATGCAGACTATCGCTGCTCACGCTTAAATCTGTGATAGGTAAAATGACTGGTTCAGAAACGAAGATCCTTCAATCGTCTTACATTTGCAAAACTATATATATTTTAAGAATATTAAGGTGAATAGAAGTATCCAATATATTAATACTTTCAATGTGTTACTCACTATTGCAATATGATGTAATATCATTGCAATGCTACGTAAATATTTTGATGTAACAATTTTTTATGTTATTTGTTATCATGTTTATTGTTATGTACATCTAAATCTTAAGGGTAAGACATTTTTTTCAATGAAATTCACGATAGATGCAGATAGTTTGAAACAAGCTGCTTTCGATCTAATCGTAAAATTACAGTAACTATTTTGTTAGCGTTTCCTGTTCATAATTTTAATTGAAACCTGACAAGAGCCTGTGTTCAGAATCGGCATGTCACATTTAATACTCAAACCTTTGAGTAACCCCGAGAGTTCTGAATCTTTTACTTTTGCGTAATTCGAATATACGCGTAAACGACTTAATTATTCGTCGGAAAGCCGATCTTACATTAAATTTGCTTGACAACAACGGTTACCTTTCGGAATATAAATCTTTTTGTCAACATAGAATTGTACGCGCACCCGTTTTCGAACAACTGTTAAGTCTTGTTTCTCGTAACAAACATAACAATACTTGTGCGTTGCCAAAGTTCTTTTCATTCGAATACCAATGTGCTCTACATCTTCTTGTACTTCGTATGTTGATAAGCAATAATGTGATAGAACCAACATAAAGCATCACTAAGGGCAATACTTTTCTCAGAAGAAAGAGGAAGAGCATTTGCTTCACGAGTTTACTACTGATGAATTACGGTCGCTGGATGACGACACACAGTGTACGAAAGTGTGTTTGACAAAATTTTAGAGCGTCGATTACCACGAGCTCTCAGGCGTTACAATTTATATGCTAGACGTCTTTTTGAATAGATTTTTCAATACCGATTACAAATCAGGCCTGTGCACGAACCTACGACTCCGTAGTTCTGAGAAAAATGCCATTGAATGTCCCACTCGATCCCATTGGAAAGTCTAATACCGCGTGTGGTGAGGTGATCGGGGTATACCCGGAGATCCTCCTAGAACTCTTCAACTCCTGTCTTGGAGAGGGGAAGCTAAGAGAAGGCTGGTGGCGAGCGTGGTAAATTCGAAGCTGCTTTATGCAGCTCCGGTCTGGACAAGTGCCCTTAACAACCATGCTATCCTGATGAAGCTGTTCTCGGCACAGAGAGGTGTGGTGATGAGAATTATCTCAGCATACCGAACTGTGTCGACGAGCGCTGTACTGGTCCTGGCGAGCGCCCCACGAATAGATTTATTGGCGGAGGAAAGGTAGGAGACTTTTCAGCTCCGTAAGGAGCTCACCTGCTTACCAAACCTGCAGGAAATCGCTCGCGCGAAGCAGGCCATCCGCAAGGATGGAAGGCGCAGACTCGTCGAGAAATGGCAGACGAGATGGCATGGTGACCAATCCGGGAGATGGACTCACCGTCTGATCCTGGAGCTCGCTACCTGGCTAAATAGAAAGCACGGTCAAGTCGGCTTTTACCTGGCGCAAGCACTTTCGGACCATGGTTGCTTTAATGCGTACCTGAAGCGCTTCAAGAAAAGAGACGATGAGTCGTGTGGGGCGCGGAAAGGGAGGCTGTCGGTCGGGCAGTGGGCGCACAACTCACTCCTGACACAATGGTCTCTCTCATGCTCCAGTCTGAACAGATATGGATGCTTATCTAGTCATTCGTCATCCTGGTGATGAAGACGAGGGAGCTCGATGGTCATGCAGAGCGCAGAAACAACGGGGGCCAGTAGAAATCGCATCGCGGCCTGCACCCGCGGTCCTGCGTCTTGGGCGGACTTGGCTGTCTGCGTCGACCGGGGAAGGAATCTTCTTATTCCTCCCCTGGTTGGCGCGGCTAGCCGACCTGCCTAACGGGCGTGTGCCCGCGGATGGGAGTCCCGCTCGAACGGATGACGGAAGAGTCGTACGCGACTTTAAGCTGGAACCAACTGCCCGCGAAGTTTAAAGCCGAAAGGCGGTGCCGCGGGCGGTGTATTGGTTCGTGAGAGGTTTTTTTTTTATTTTAACAGGTATGCCTAGACCCGTCCTAGGAGAGTCCTGTACAACGTCTATAAAAGATTTTGCCATTTTTCCTCCTCACCAAAAAAAAAAAAATACCGCGTGTGGATCAGTTGTTTTCAATAATATGAGAAAAGGTTGTAGCGCCAAATTAGTTTGTCACTTTTTGCGCAATTAGCACACGCGAAATTAGTTAAAAATACTTCGTTACAAGGTTCAATCTGTGCTATAATTAATTTCACTTAAGACCTGAGGAATACCGTTCAGAATTGATTTTAGTGTAGAAATGACTCAGTTACATTTTTGTAAATGTAGGGTACGTGAGAAAAAAGTTATTAAAATTTTCTTTTTCGAGCGTTAAATATTGAGTCTTATGGAAAAATACGGTTTTTACAAAATTTAAAAAAACCACCGTTCAGATTTTAATGAAACTTTGCATGACGTTACTTTACAGTCTAAGGAATATTTGAAACGTTTTAAAACAATGATTTGATACATACGAGCTAAGTAATTAGTTAATGTATATGAAATTGAGACAATGTGGCAATGTCGCAACGATCCAGCTTGAAGAGAAAAATAGACTTGACTAGGTGAGTTTCTGCGTTACTACCTTAATACAATAGAAAATGCTGAATTCAGTAAAGAATCCCAAGTGCGCTGGATGTAATAAGTTATGCAATAAAGTACCTGGTCGAAGTAAAAATATTGAAACTGAAGATGAAACAAGGAATTCCAGTAACAAGCTTCAAGTAATAATTATTGTTTACGATGTTTCTAAAAAGTTACGATATTTGTCACCGTTCAGATTACCATCAATAAAATACGGACTGAAAAGTTGATCTCCAATTATTCCATACTAAAAGTTCACGGACCAAGGACGCTGATGCTCAACTTCGCGCAAACAGTGTGGGTTTTCGATTAACCGCACCATGATTCATGAAAGACGACTCGTCTGAGAACCGTATTCGACAAAAAAATTCGGGTTCCTTTGTGTGCCGCACCAACAATTAACGGATCACGGATGTTGAAATGGTACAGTTCTCATCCATCGATGATTCTCATTTGACCAATAATGCATATTATGCCTATTCACATTTCCCGTATTAGCGAAGTTAGCTTTATCAGAAAAAAATACATGATTCAAAAATGAGACATCTGTGAGCATTTTTCTACGAATCCAATTACAGAAATTGATGCGTTTTAGCAAATCATTGCCGGACAAATCCTGATGTAATGACATACGATACGGATGGAACTTGTGTTGATGTAAGATTCTTAATACAGATCGCTAACTAATTCTACTCTTTTTTTCCATTTACGTGTTGCTCGCATGTGGATTTAGTGCAGCAAAAGCTAAGATAGCAGCCGCATTATTTTCATTAACAATTGGTCGACGTTTGACTCGTGTTTGTTTCACTGTACCGAAGCGACAGAAACGGTCAGCTAATCGATTAAAAGCCATGTGCAATTTTTGTTGCCTATCCGGATTAAGAGCCGCATACAAATCTTGGGCGTTTCTGTAATGTTTACGGCATTCCCCCAGCACCATCAACATATCAAAATACTCTTAACCCTCCGTCCCACGCCCGATTCCAGCCAGACCTTTTTTGTTTTCAATCGTTAATTAAATATATTTCTAATTCAGCTGGCAACTCGGGCTCCCAGGTAGCTTCCTGAAATTTTATTGGCTTTCGATCTATAATAAAATCATGACGAAAAAGTCCTTAGAAAAGGATGTTATAAGGACATTAAAAAAGTGCACTTTCGGACCGACACATGGTGCCTGGCTAGACCCCTATACATTTTGTATGAAAACATATGGAATCCTAAGTAACATTTTTGTAACTCAGCTATATATGAGAAGGTGGGAGAGGAACAGAAGTATATTCAATTTTTAAATTTTATTCTGCATCCTCCTCCTCCACGCACACATCTGTACAAGATTTACAAAAAATGTTATTCGGGATATGATATATTTTCATTATTTTCCCTGGCTCTTTTCTACTATTTCATACTAATTTTATATCCAGACTATCTTTTATGTTCATTCGACATACACGCGTGTATATATTCATGTACACATAAGTACATTCATGTGTATTATTAATATAATTTTGTTTTTTTATCTTTGTTCGCATCAGTTGACTAGTGAACATTGGACGTATAGCAAAATAGCGCGTAAACAACACACATAAATAAATGTACGCAAACACTGCCATGTATGTAATCGTGTATATTGGTTGTTTCTCTTATATTGCGCTTTGTGTATTTTGCATTTTGAGCGTTAATTGACGATTGAGTGTTGAACGACAAGTTAGTGCCAATAAAAAATATTTTTATAGCGCCCGTTTTGGAAATCCAATTTTCGGTACCTGCGAAGCGGGTTGAAAATTCGATTTTCAACCCTAGGGGCGAAACTTTAAAGGTAGAGTTGCAAACCTCAGTTTCTACCCGCTCTACAGGCGCCAAAAAACTCGTTTTTTCTGTTCGAAATGTTCAAATCCATTGTGTCAACAACATTCAAAAATCGGATATACTTGTTTTAGTTGCATTCCTGAGGACCAGTAAGAGAGTTCGTATCATATCAGATCATAAAATTCATTGTTATACCTTTTTTTTCTTCAAACAGCATTTAAATAACTCAAAATAAAATACAAAAATAAACGAAAAAAACATGTTTTCCTTACAGTCCAAAAAGTTAAAGGAATTTTTTTCACATTTATACGTATTAAAACATAATATGCCAAAACCACTGAGAAAGGTAAGAGATGAAAAATATTTACCTGCTTCTAACAAAAATGAGTGTGAAGGTAAGTCATACTTGCATACAAATGCATGTAAATGTATAGGGGTCCAGCCAGGCACCATGTGTCGGTCCGAAGGATATCGGGATAGGTGTCGGACGGAGGGTTAAAAATTGTTTACTTTCGCGTTCCGATGTACTCACATTAGAAGGTAATGCGTGACTAACTAATATGTCAACAGAAAATGCTTACTTTCTGCCGATGTCAACAATACCTACCTTATGGATGTGTATTATCATTGGTATCGTAAGAAATGAGAAGAAATGAAAAGAAATGAAAATGATTTTTCGACTATTTTCATACTTTTCGTGACTAGAATGACCTTGTGTTGTAGGTCGCTGAATTCGTCTTAAAATCGGTAATAATGTCATCGAAAAAAAATACATGGTTTCATTTAAAAAAGTGGAGTTGACCTTGATATAGCTTCAGCGCCTCCACCGATAAAAAAAATAGGGTGGTCCAGTATAACGGCCTTCTCAAACACTGAAACTTTTGTCTGAAACACTTATGGATATGATAAATAGTTTGAATGCTATCGCTCTGTAACACTTCATGTTCCTCACCCTGTATATAGGCATGGACTGAAGCATGTACATGCAAGCAGATATTATTTATAATTTTTTAACAATTAATGGAGAAAAATAAAATTTATAAAACATGTTTCTTTAGGGATTTTTTCTGAAGAATCGATTTGCGCAATTGTTTTCCTAAAAATATCAGTTTTCCTTAATTTGTTTATATCAATTTATTTAAAAATATTCTTTCTACAACAAATTTTTAAGCTAAAAGTGAATGCTAGGACCCATGCGAGAATTACAAATGTTATTTTGTCGATATCTCTACTGGCGTAGGCATGGAACCTAAGATATAAGTTCATAAAATCATTGAAAAAATGTTTGAGCTTTTTTTTGTGTAAACTATAGACAGTTTATTTTTTTAAATTTAAGGATCAACAATAATAAAAAAGAACGTTTTTCTTAGAAAGAATACAATTACGTAATGATGTCATAAAATTTCAATTTTCACATTTCACGTTTCCATATACGTATTCAAATTTGTTTTTTCATTAGGCATATCAATAATCAATAGGTATGTAAGCATGTGATCACGTGCGAATAAGACACTAATAATTTATGTAATGCGAAACAATAAATAGGTAAATAGCCAATAACTTAAATTGAAAATAGTACATCAAATATAAATTACACTGTTAGAGAGATCGTCATTACTTTTGGTGCAAGCCGTGTGAAAAAATTTTTTGCTTAAATTCAAGATGAATGTTTCAAGGTTTTGCACAACTCTAAATAGAATCTAATATACACAACTTACAATTTATATTTATAGTAAGGATATTTCGCTCTCGTACACAAGATATAAGAAAATTTGAAGACCTTCTTATACATGAAAATTACAAACTTCTTAAAAAATGTGAAATTTAAACTAAGAATTCGATGAATTAGGATTAATAAAATATAATGTGGAAAGATAGGAAGAAACAAATGTAAAATTTGAATAAATGTTTTGAATTAAGTTACATCAAAATGTTCAAACTTGTTTTCAATAAAGGGCGTTCAAAGTAAGTGAAAAAGAAATGAATTGTATTTTATTCAATCTAATTATACAACTTTTAAATTAAGTTTAATATTTCATATCTTCTTGGATAACTTGCTGAGCGTTTAATACAGCCAGACACTTAGTTCTTATAAAAATGTATTATTAAAATTTTCCATTGAATAACGTGCTGAGCGTTTGATACAGGCAGACATTCATTTTATACTTGCAATTTTTATTATTACATTTGATTGAATAACGCGCTGCCCAGCGCAATATATAGCGTTTAATATAGCCAGGTACTCACTTTATATTTTTATTATTTAAATTTTCCATTGCATAATGTGCTCAGCGTTCAATACAGCAAGGCAGTTATATGATATTTTCAATTTTTATATTACTTTTTAATTGAATTACGTGCTGAGCGTCAAATACACCGAGGAAGTTATTTGATATTTTGAATTTTTATATTGATAACTTCAAATGATTCAAGAAAATTGAATGAACTTTTCTATTCCGTGCAGACAGTGATTTGATATTTTCAATCATTATTATTACTTTTTATTAAGTAACGCGCTGGGAGTTTAATACAACCAGACAGTTATTTGAAATTTCCAATTTTTTTATTACACTTTATTGATAACGAGCTGAGCGTTTCATACAGTCAGGCAGTCATTTGATATTTACTATTTTTATTGTTACTTTTTAATGAATACTGAGCGTTTAATACAGCCAGACATTTAATTGATATTTTTAATTTATATTATTACTTTGTATTGAATAACGTGCCGAGCGATTAATACAGCCAGGAAGCAATTAGATTTTCATAATTACTTCTTATTGAAAAATGTGCTGAGCGTTTAATGCAGCCAGGCAGTTATTTGATATTTTGAATTTTTATTATTAATTTTTAATTAATATCGTGCTGAGCGTTGAATACAGCCAGACAGTTATTTGATATTTTCAATTTATATTATTACTTTGAATTGAATAACGTGCCGCGCGCTTAATACATCCAGGAAGTAATTTGATATTTTTAGTTTCATTATTACTTCTCATTGAATAACGTGCTGAGCGTCTAATGCAGCCAGGCGGTTATTTGATTATTTCAATTTTCATTATAACTTTTCAATGCAGTAAAATTTTAATTAAATTTTCGATCCAACTAGTGGTCCAGATCCAGCTCTGTGTTTAATGCAGCCAGGCGGTTATTTGATTATTTCAATTTTCATTATAACTTTTCAATGCAGTAAAATTTTAATTAAATTTTCGATCCAACTAGTGGTCCAGATCCAGCTCTGTGTTACGTGCGTTGAGTTAGGATCAGGCATTGAATATGAGCTTTGAAAATTTATAAGCTTTCATTGAAACTGCTAGTTTTAGATTTGAATCCACTCACCATCTTCGTTCGAGCATTTTTTATACAAATGGTATTTTAAGTCTCCTGAAATGCTGTGGCTGATATACTAATATATAAATTAATGCAGGCATATAAATACCTAATTTTATGATAATTCTTTAAACGAACTATAACTTGAAGTTTCAAACCTCATTTTTTAAATAAAAAAAAATGTATCATGTGAAACTCTTACTATGTGGAAAATATTATTTTTTCAAATGCTCAAAAATTCTATGACGAAAATGAAAAAAGAACGATATTTACAAAATTCTGAGGTGGTGCCACTGTATATACTAACATCTAAGATCTACAGGAATGCCTTCTTGACTGTTGATAACCTACTTACAAATCTCACTCTGCTACACCAAATTGCGAAGTAAAAGACGTGACAGTAGAGATTGAATCTCGCACACAATTATTGGGCTCTATGAAGATCCGACTTCTATGGCATGTATTCTACTTCTGTGGTATGTATTCGACTTTTATGGCATGTATTCTACTTCTAGGCACCCTTTCTGTCAAAGGCTAATGCCTGTCCTAATTTAGGTTATAAGGACATTTGATCATTGCGATGACTTTTAAAAAATATTTCAAGGACTCTAACAGTCGAATCCCCAAAACACAAAAAACACAACCAAATTTGGACAAAAGCACCACACCTCAACATAAAACAAATCGTGAGAAAAACAAACAAAAAAGGAGGAAAGAAAAAAGAAGGCAACCTTCCAAAACCCCTTCCTTCTTTTTCTTTCTTTCGTCCTCTTTTGTTTTTATTACCCACCACCATTTACATAATTAAAACTTAAATTATCGCCGACGTTTCGGTGCTCTTCCAGCACCCTCTTCAGAGCTGCAATACTACAAAAAAATTTAATTATTTAAATAAAATTGTCTCCTATCACCCTCCATGGAGACGCAGACCCTCTTCCACGGAACGCCAACAGGAAACTGAAACAAGACCCCGAGCATCCCTCCCTCCCAAGCACCTGAAAGACCCCAAGGGTCATTCAATAAACTCTAAATCGTTTCGCAGAATCTAGAAACCTCAAGGATATTTACTAGTAATACCGTCATTGAAGATAACCTATCATGCTGTCATAACATCCATTGTACTTAATCAAATCCGTTCTCAAATTTATAGAATGTGTTCCCTCTCTTTTTATATACAACATCTCCATAAATTCTCTTTTTCCCTTATTATTGGACTATTGGGAAAAGTCATCAGATGGAGAGATATTGACACAACTAATACTGTTTTGGCTAGATGTTATGGATTAAGAAAGATTCATAAGGAAAACTATCCTTTGAGACTAGTTGTTTCGACTATTAATACACCTACTAGATTTTTAGAAGAAAATTTTAATATGATACTTCAAAATTCATTATCAAAGTCAAATTATACTGTTAAAAATATTTGGGAATTTCAAAAGATTATAGTCACAAAGACGATACCCGATGGTCATGTAATGATTTCTTTGGATGTTGTTGCAATGTTTCCGAACATTCCGTTAGATTTGGCCAAAAAGGCTGTTTCAAATAGATGGATAAAAGTTAAATCACATACAAAATTAGATAAAAAAGAGTTTCTCAAAGGATTGGATTTCATTATGAATTCTACTAAATTTAAATTTAATGGTAAATTCTATAAACAAAAGTTTGGTACTCCAATAGGTTCTGTTATTTCTCCAATGTTGGCTGAAATAGTCATGGAAGATTTGGAAAAGACTGTCTTCGAGAGGTTGGAGTTTGTTGTGCCCTTTTATTTTAGATATGTTGATGATACTCTATTGTGTGTGCCTTTGGATAAGTTGCAAAAACTTATAGATACTTTCAATAACTATCACCCAAGAATTCAATTTACCCATGAAATGGAAAGGAACAATAGAATTAGTTTTTTAGACTTGGAAATAATTAAACTTGATAATGGTAAAATAGTGTCAAATTGGTACAGAAAGAGTACATATTCTGGTAGAATCTTAAATTTCATCTCAAATCATCCCTTTCAAAATAAAGTTGCTATTATTAAAAATTTAGTTGACAGAGCTGTTTGTTTGTCCCATGAATCATTCCATTCAGAAAATTTAGAAGTTGTTAGAAAAATTTTATTTTTTAATCACTACCCACAAGATTTGATTGAAAAACATATTAAAATTGGAATTCAACAAATTAAAAGTAGAAAGAGTAGAAATGTAGACACGGATACAAAAAGTGAAATTTTTGATAAAAATAACACTATTGTTCTTCCATATTTTGGTCATATTTAAAAAACTATTCAATCTATGTTAAAAAAATTTCAAATCCATACAATTTTTAGAATACCGTTTAAGATGGAAGGACTTATAACTTTGGGTAAAGACATCTTGAATAGATTAGAAAAAAGTGGGGTGATATACAAACTGATTTGTAAAAGGTGTAAAGTGACTTATGTGGGACAAACGGGCAGACTTCTTAATACTAGAGTAGAAGAACACAAAAAGAATCTTGGGAGAAAGTGTAATTATCATAATGTTTTGTCTGATCATAGAAATGAATACGCTGATCATGACTTTGACTGGAACAATGTAGAGATTTTACACTCGGAAAGTAATAAGGGAAAAAGAGAATTTATGGAGATGTTGTATATAAAAAGAGAGGGAACACATTCTATAAATTTGAGAATGGATTTGATTAAGTACAATGGATGTTATGACAGCATGATAGGTTATCTTTAATGACGGTATTACTAGTAAATATCCTTGAGGTTTCTAGATTCTGCGAAACGATTTAGAGTTTATTGAATGACCCTTGAGGTCTTTCAGATGCTTGGGAGGGAGGGATGCTCGGGGTCTTGTTTCAGTTTCCTGTTGGCGTTCCGTGGAGGAGGGTCTGCGTCTCCATGGAGGGTGATAGGAGACAATTTTATTTAAATAATTAAATTTTTTGTAGTATTGCAGCTCTGAAGAGGGTGCTGGAAGAGCACCGAAACGTCGGCGATAATTTAAGTTTTATTTATGTAAATGGTGGTGGGTAATAAAAACAAAAGAGGACGAAAGAAAGAAAAAGAAGGAAGGGGTTTTGGAAGGTTGCCTTCCTTTTTCTTTCCTCCTTTTTTGTTTGTTTTTCTCACGATTTGTTTTATGTTGAGGTGTGGTGCTTTTGTCCAAATTTGGTTGTGTTTTTTGTGTTTTGGGGATTCGACTGTTAGAAACCTTGAAATATTTTTTAATTGTGCTTTTGTTTGGACGTTGAGAGGAGTCCGGGTCAGTGGTGATACGGGTTCAGGTTTAAAATTGCGATGACTTTTATAATAATTCGATTTGATTCAAATTCAATGGCATATCTTGAGTTCAGTTTACATCTGAGGTTTCTTTCCATGGACATGACGCTTGCTTTAAGTGCCCGATAATAATGTTGTAAATCAAATACAGGCTGTTTCTTTTCAAGGCGACTAAAATGTCCACTTTTGACTAATCAGATCGCTTCGCAACCTCATGATGATAATCTTCGAGTCGCTTCTTGGGCTCTGGCTGTAGAAATATAATACTGTTGACGTACGTACTTCTGCAACTTCAACATCATGACATCTCAAGCAACTACAAAAATAACAATTTCTTTTGTGGAGTTCGTTATAAACATGTAATCATTTAGTTAGAATTTGGTCAGCCATAGATAAGGTTAGGAAAACCATAGAATTCAACAGCAGTTAAAGAAAGAATCTTAGATTGAACCTATAAAAACTTTAGTTCTTTGGGGATATAATACTGACGTAAGCTCATGTCATCAACCCTGGTTGTGAAACTGTATTCTTGATTTAATTTAAATTTTCCACAGTGCCTTCAGTTCAGAGTAACATTTCTTTTTGACATAAACAGCAAAAATTAGTTTAGAAGTAAACCTGATGATAACAAATACTAGTTTAACCTTTTTACATTAGAAAAGCAATGTAATTTTTTTTTATCAAGGTACTTGAGTGCATTAAATTATAGACATATAGTTGAAAATAGATGGACGTAGATAAACTTGCACTGATAAGGGTTTGAAGCACGAACCGGAAGTGCATGTGAGATAGATACGGCAATGAGGTTCTCCGGAACATTTTCGTTCGTAGTAGCAGACAGCGCGATACTAGGCTGGGTCTGCCGGATCTCGGTCGATCACAGAAGTTAAGCAAAAGCGCAGTTTCTCGGATGGGAGTCCATGTTAATATTTTGGATTTTTTTTTGTCAGATATTATTTTATTTTGCGTTATTTTACACCCCCTCTTTTTTTTGCCTTATTTTATATTATTTTATAATTTTTTTATATGTATGGTAAACTAAATTTTAACCCGGGGAATTTTAATTTGATGACACCTGATCTCATAAAATAATAAAAAGATAAACCTTATTAGGCCGTCATATTAAAGTGGAAGATTTAATTTGTAAAACTAAATTAATCGATTTGGAAATTTTATTTAATTTTAGCACATTTCCTTAATCGAGCGCCAGCACGAAATTGCGCAACCTGTCAGGACATTTAAACCCACGAAAATATTGATACTCATATCTTGCCGTTTGACTGCGGGCCAAGGCCGGTCACAAGACGATGACAGGTGGATTTGTTTTCCCATGCTAACATTCGTGTGCTCTCTCTCGATCTTACCTATAAATGCATAAAAATGCAAAAAGGCATTTATCTCGCGAACTAGAAATTATAAAAATATGGAAAAAGGCTTGTTGTAACGCGTGATGAAGCGCGCACTATTTCGGCCGGTTAAAGGGGTAAAATGACTATTATTGGATTAAAAGATAATTAACTCTGCAATATTTTTCTCACCACCCTCATTGGTCCCCCATTTTTGACGGTTTCAAATCAGGACAGTCACGTGAATCCCCTTTTTGAAAATTTATGAAGAGTAGGGAATTAATAACCGCGAATCAAAGAAAAACCGAGGTGATGAGTGAGGTGAAAAATTACCGAAAGGGACTTCGGTCTCAGCACCTACTTGAGGAAGGTTCGAGGGACCATCTATAAGTCTGGGAAAAAAGTTGCAACCTCGAGTTGCTCCGAGTTTCCTCAGGATCACCATTGGTGTGTTAAGGACATAGACTTGATAATTGTTTCGCTGCATCGTAGCATCAGCGAATCAATTGTTTAAAGAGCTTCTCCGCATATGTTCACCCGTCCTCCGTGTATAGTTAGGGGTTTGTTGGCTCACGCGGTCGCGTTGCGTCTTAAAAAAGGGAAACTTAATTATCTTAGTAAAGCCTGAAAACAGAGGCATTTTACATCACGTATTTTCCGAAATCTCGAGTAGAGATTCCCTTCTACCTAGAAAGAGTAAGGAATAACTACTCGTCACTCAATATAACTACTCCAAAATCAAAGAATAAAAAACGACTTCATACCCAGCGTGAATTTTGTCGTTTTCTCGTTATACCTAACAAAGTCACATCCATATACCTTTTGGAGCTGGTTATGTGATCTTTGTTTCCTCACCCAACCTAAGAAGTATTTTTTTCTGTATTTCATCCATTGGGATTTCAGAAAACACGTGGTCGTCTAATTTTGAATGTAATTTATAGGGTTTTTGGAAACTCCGTCTTACACTATGTATTTAGTGGAAAGCCAACCAGCCCACAAAAATATTATTTTCAGGCTCTAGGGAACTCCCAAAAATTAGAACATGTTTTTTTTTTAATGCGCAAATGCGCGAATTGGTGGGTGAGAATTAATTTTTTTTTTATATTTCAGATTTTAAAGATTGTGAACCACGATCAAAAAAATGTTACGTAGCAATTTAGCCAAAAATGTGTTTCATCACTGAAAAAATGTGATCTGGAACGATTTCCCCATCATCGAACATTTGGAACATCTGCTTGGAAAAAAAACTCTGAAGAAGTACCGGGAATCCTTAAATAAGACTCACAATTTTTATATAACCATTAAGATTTATTTTGTCGCCTTTTGTTGCAACACACATATCCCAGCGTTTTTTCCAGTCTTCAAACACTTTTTATAGGTAGTTTTTGGTGTGGCCTTGAGCTTGTTTTACGAATTTTGTTTTATGGCTTCAATCAAATCAAAGTGGATACCCCGGAGCGGTAATTTTAGTCTCGGGAACAGAAAGAAGTCACACGGGGTCAGATCTAGTGAATACGGTGATTAATCGATGGCATTTGTTGCGTTTTGTCAAACTTGTAGACCCATGTCGCGTCACCAGTGATGATGAGTTCCATAAATGTTTTTGAAGGAAAACCAGTTCTTTTTGAACAAGCCGTGCGGCAACGCGTCTCATGCACGAAAGTTTATTAAGATATTTTTTTCAGCAATAAAATATAATATTACTAAAATGACTACATTTGTCGCTATAGTGTTGTGAATAACAAATTTAACAAAACAAATTTTAAAAATCTGCCTGCAAGTAATTCTAAAGCATTTAATGATAAACATGTATAAAATATTATCAAAATTGGTGCGCTCGTAAAAATTATATTTAAAGCTGTTCGGGACAATGCTCAACTTTCATTTTGAAAAAATATTCCTGTGGTATATATTGTGGCTATTCTATTCCAATAACTTTATTTTTTTTGTTATTGCCCCTCTGTAAGAGCAACACATTTGTTACGTACGGTTTTTATTAACTCAAGCACAAAAAAAGATATGCAATCAAAAATGTTTCATTTAAAGCAATTAAATAAGCACGCTGAGGTCATCCAAACTGCCAAATTCAGTCAAAATAAATATTATCTAAATTTGTTTATACAGTTTATACAGTTTTGAATGGCTTCTTACTTTACCAAATCTTTGTGTTCCTAATTCTAAAAGCTTAACACGTCCTGGGATGCTGAAGTTCTTGATAATGCTGGCTAAATTCGAATTGATGTTGCCGTTATTCCAAGAAGAGAAACCACTCTTGCCTTTACGTGACTCACTCATGCACATACTCTTTTTCTCAATTTGGACCTGATAGTTTTAAGATAAGAGATTTCAACAAGAAGAGAGGCAGTACTTTTAAATTGCCTGTCCTTCGCCACTCTTGTAGCACAATAACCTTATTTATAGCTATAAGAAAATAAACTCCTCGCCGTTTTGAGAATCAATGAGATGTACATTTTCTTAGCTAGTTAGTACTTTGCTAACTAGATTTTTAGCTCCAGATTTAGACTCCCGAACATTAATTACTAGACGCCTTTTACAAATTATTATTCTCAACCAGTAAAATAGGAAACCGATCGCTCCGAACCTCGAACGGGCAAAGTAGAGAAGGGAGCGCGGTAATTATGCGTCCCCCACTCAGTTAACCTACTATTTTCTTTACATAGCGTGAAAGGGAATGCGATTTCGGGGCCTAGCGTGAAACTGCAAAAATGATCAGTTCCACGATCGATTGATGCAATCACGACATCAGCAAGTACGTGACATTTCTCTTACGCAGAGCATGGTAAATTAACAACTGAGGTTGGAATTCGAATATTCCCAAACTTCCGCATCACTAGTGTAGAAAAGTGAGTTTTATCACATGGATTTATCATTGATCGTGAAATCAATCATTTTTGCTGTTTCGTGCCAGGGTACCAAAATCGCATTTCCCGTGTGGGTATCAAAGAATAGTATATTATGTGCCTAGGCACACAATGAGGGTGATTGCGTGACGAGCGACAATGCTCGCAGGAGATCGAAGTCAAGGCGTAGTCGAGGCGTAGGTGAGGCATAGTCGAGGCGTAGCCGAGACGTAGCTGAGGCAAAGCCGAGACAAAGCCGAGACGAATCCGAGGCGCGGTCAGTCCTGCGAGCATTGTCGCGAGTCTCGCAATGTCCCGAATTGTGTGCATTGGCACATATTCTATTTTATGTGACTGTGGTGCGGATACGAGTTTTTATGCGTACATTGGAATCTAATCTAGTACTTATTGTAGTTGTTTGCTGCGCTAGTTGTACGTAGCGGACGCAAATTGGCGACTAGTCCCGGCCATTTTGATTTTATCGGTCTTGTGTAGTAGTCAGTGCTAACGCTGTACGAAGAAGAAGAATAAGAAATAGATTGCGTTCCGCTGTAAGACTATAATGCACATGCGCAGTTCAATTTCTACATTGTATTCCTCTGTAACGGAATATACAACATTGCTTTACTCTCAGCTGTAACGGAAAAACGAGTTTCCGCGGCTGAGGCACATAAAGTATATTCTCTTCTGTCCAAGTAGTTGTGGTTAATACCAGGTTGCTCGAGATCTACGATTTTCTTCTTCTTTACTTATTTACGTATTGGCTTCTTGTTCAAAGAACAAATGGCCTCGAAGACTCATATTGACGACGCTCAGGTAGGGAATTGCGATGATCTAGGATTTTCTAGATGGCATGATATTAGAAAGGGAATTTGTGCCGACCAGTAATTTCGCAAATACCGGATATTTGAATGCTTGGTAGCCTAAGTTCTTCGTTACCTGTTGCTAAGTGAAATTTTGATGATGTGATCATTTCCTAATTATTATTCAAGTATTTGAATCATATTTTATGATACCAATGTTTCTGATAAATCAAGTATCGATATTAATTACTTAAATCGATTCCTTTGATTAACAATTATGGCTTCCAATAACTTAACTAACTTTCAATACTGTAAGAATAGTGGTTCAAATCCCCTCCCAGGAATAGTATCTCCACTGGCTATAATAACCTTGAAGCTATCCAAGTCAATTCTCTAAGTTTAGTAATGTAATTTCGTATATGATACAGGAAATAGTACCCTATGGAGGCAAATTATTCATCATTGATACCAGTATTTGAAAGTTTTTTCGCGGGAAGAATCTGGTTATGAAAAAAACCCATGACGCAGCCAAACTGCGCTTCCTGGTTATCATTCTTGACATTCTTGAGTAAACCTCTCAGAAATAAAAACTCTGAAATTTAAATTTATGTAAGTCAAAAGAATAATGTCAAAAAAATTATTCAAAATGAACTGCACATATCATTTTGATCAGTTTTAAGAAAATAATTGTACATGTAAATTTATTAAGCAGTAAATAAATTAAGCGTTATATGGTTTAAAATATGGGACGATACTTATATATAGAATTTACTTTGTCTACCTCTTAAATCAGAGGGTAAGAGAAAGAGAGAATTGTCATTCGTTACTTCTTATATTGCAAGCCAACGACACAAAGTCTCGAAACTGGTATGATCAGATATCCGCTTACGTATCCTAAATGAATCTGGTATGCACTTCTTAACAAAAAAGCTTCGTTTATTCCGATTTCAGAACTGTATAACTATTAGCCGAAACACGACTAAATACGACGATTAACGTAGTTCAAAGAAACTAGATAGCAGTACTGTTTCCGGAGTTTAACAACTTAGGGGCCAAGGATTGATTTACCAAGTACCGAAGGTAGAATTGTGCTCAAAGAAACTAATGACTTACGCTTATCGAAGGGCCTGCTCAGGACGTTAACTTAGTGGCCCGAAATGAATCAGGCTATGCCCGCGTAATGCTTTACTGGTGGCCCAACATAGATTTCGTCAGAGCCATTTGGCGTAAGCTCAAAACCCTAAAAAAAGATAATAGATGACTGTTCAGATCATATTCAGATCATATTCAGATCATATTCAGATCATTTTCAGATAATTCAGGAAATAATGAAATCGGAATAAACTTTGAGGTTAAATAAAATTATGTAAGTAATTATTATCGAGTAATTATTCGAATCGTATTGATAATCTTGCTTTTTGTGATTGCAGTTTCCTGGTGAGTACATCCTCACATACATGCAGTTTTAATTGTGTATCGCAGAGTACTGTCAGGCTAAACACAAATAGAGATGATCACCCAAGCGTCCCAAAATTACAAATATATACATTGAAATAATAATACTCCATGTATGTAAGGATGCACTTATCATAAAACTGCAATCACAAAAAGCAAGTTTATCAATGCGATTCGAATACTTACTTAATAATAATTACTTAAATAGTTTTATTAAACCTCCAAGTTTATTCCTATCCGTTAGCATCTTAGCACATTTTAGTGACCATTAGTGATGCAACTACGGTGCGGTGGTCAGCGGGGTGAGGTTTAAGAAATTATACTTCGGCGCCATCTAGCGTAGGCTCAAAACAGGATCAAAGTATAGTGGCCGCTATCGCCTATGCTCGCGAACGTGGCCTGAAATAAATCGAGTTGACTACAACTGATCGAAACTTCATGACAAACCGCGTGGGATAAACCTGGGGTATATATATTATTGGATTTCCCAATAGTGGAAGCAGTGGGAGTGGATCACGCAAAAGTAATGGAAGTCACGTTCGTTCCAGTGAATTGTGCAAAAGTGATGGAATTCACGTTCGTTCCAAAAATTGCAACTCCTTCCTACTTCTATTTTTGTACATAGTCAAAGATGAGTCCAACTTCGCTTTTGTATCCCTTCTTCTCTCTCTATTGCATAACTTTATCTTTGAGTGACAAATAAATGCAAGTCAGCCCTGTCGCACCTGCATATACTTATCTGTAGCTTAAACTTTATACATTGTGACCTATGATCGAAAATTGGTCCTTTATGATCAGTCCTACCATCCATAGATTGTATTAATGGATAGATTTTATACAATTATCAATGATTACTTGTAAATGACGATCAAGAATCAATAAATAATCATTTATGATCGAAATATGATGTATTGACAGCATTAAACTAATATTGGAGTTAATAATGAATAGTTATAATTGTAATCATTACGAGTGGATGTACGCTATGCTTAAACTCATTTAACCCCTCCCCTTGGACTGGTACCTTGACGAAGTCCTTCTCTTGGCTTTGCTAAAAAAGGACGGGTGGGGAGGCTTAGCAGACGGTCCTCGGGCCATGGAGGTTGTAGTGTCCCGATGAATCGGCGTGTAACGTCCTACATCCTTACCTAATGTAATAAACTTTATTTTAATTTTTAATCCCTGTAATTCTAAAATTTAATATCCTTATTTTCTTTTTTCTTTGAAGTTCATAGTAATATAAGTGTAAAACATTTGAGAAAGGCAATCTCCACTTTAGATTATATTGAAAAGAAAACCTTTTAAGATAAATGTACAGCTGCGTCAATACAAATATCCGAATCTTGCTTAGAAATCGGTAAACGTAATAAACTTTGTACTTTGAAATTTCAACCTAAATATACCACCCACAATCGTATTTCATTTCAAATATACTTATTTACCATTCTCTAACAGATAAATGCATAAAACTCTAAATAAATACAAATACTATATAGCTTGTTTTTTTGGCCATTTCCGGAAAACGTCATAAACAGCTTAGGTTAATGATCAAAAGGGCCTGCGCTGGTACCCGCCCATGCAAATACAAATAGATACAAAGTGCATTCTCCATTTAGCTAATATCTTAATCTATTCAACATAGAAAATAAACTTTTTGCCAATAAGAATTTATAAAATATTTGAATTAAATAAGAAATGAATATCATTATTAATATTATTCAGTATGTCATGAATAAAAAAAGATTTATATTAACTAATGAGAGAATTGTAATTTGAGTCTATTTTTTTTCTGTGAACTAATGTTTCAAACTTATAGAATGTAGACAAAAAAAACCAATGGTAAATTATTAAAAGATTTAATAACTGGGAATCTACTATATCAATCTATAAATTTACGAGAATTTATTTCTGAAGGTAAAATACTAATTTAAAATTCACTGAAAGACATTCATACACTCTTTATTGTATTTTGAATCAATTCTAAAAAGTTAAAGTATTTTATGTGCCTCAGCCGCGGAAACTCGTTTTTCTGTTACAGCTGAGAGTAAAGCAATGTTGTATATTCCGATACAGAGGAATACAATGTAGAAATTGAACTGCGCATGCGCATTATAGTTTTACAGCGGAACGCAATCTATTTCTTATTCTTCTTCTTCGTACAGCGTTAGCACTGACTACTACACAAGACCGATAAAATCAAAATGGCCGGGACTAGTCGCCAATTTGCGTCCGCTACGTACAACTAGCGCAGCAAACAACTACAATAAGTACTAGATTAGATTCCAATATACGCATAAAAACTCGTATCCGCACCACAGTCACATAAAATAGTATATGTGCCAATGCACACAATTCGGGATATTGCGAGACTCGCGACAATGCTCGCAGGAGTGATCGCGCCTCGGATTCGTCTCGGCTTTGCCTCAGCTACGTCTCGGCTTTGCCTCAGCTACGTCTCGGCTTTGCCTCAGCTACGTCTCGGCTTTGCCTCAGCTACGTCTCGGCTTTGCCTCAGCTACGTCTCGGCTACGCCTCGACTACGCCTTGGTTTCGATCTCCTGCGAACATTGTCGCTCGTCACGCAATCACCCTCATTGTGTGCCTAGGCACATAATATACTATTACCTTTATAAAAATATACAACTATTCCTTATGGACATATTTTTAACTTCGTAAAGTTTAAACCAATCTCATTTACAAAAACTCCAAAATGACTTGTAATGAATTTCAGACATGTAATCGTGTTATAAATTTAACAATTCAATTTAGTCAAACCACTGTTAATCAGAATTCGAAATGCTAGAAATGTTCTGTTTTACCGACGCGATTATGTAATCATATATATATATTTGATAAATAACTTTGCGCACATTTTTCAAATGAACAAATTTAGCGTCGAATATGTAAATCGTTACACTTATTTTTACAAATAGGAAGTTTATATCAAAATGGAAAGTCAAAAATTTTCAGAACCACCTTTTTTATTTCATCAAATGAATTCACAAGAGAAAACTTATGTATAAATTTACCCGTCTAAATTTAAAATCTTGTATATTTAAACAGAATCATCGATGCTTAGCTTGGATGTTATGATGTTTATGTTTATTCAGTAAACCAATTACAGAATATACATTAATCTTATGTAATAATGATCCTTTTGAATTTTGAAAGGAAGCATAGTTAATTTAATGTAAATTAACGAGGTTGTAAGTTAAATTAAGATATTAATAAACCATATTGTAGTTTAACTTATCTATTATTCAAATTTAGTGAAGCCTCTAAAACATAATTGTTTAAATAATGAATTTATAATGTATTCTACATATTTCAAGAATGTACACATAGCTCCATCTCTTGAGAAATCGATGAACCTGGAAAAGTTCGGCAGCTCCTACAAGGCCCAACCCGATGGGTCAGCCCTTAGAATTTTCTCTTACTATTGCAGGGGCGTAACTAGTCACTACAGAAATTCAACCAATCAAAAAACTAAAACTAGTAATCTCAACTAGTGATGCAATATCGAAAGGAAAATATCGATATTTGCAATATCGATATATCAGGAAGGTAAATATCGATATCACTGATATATCGGCGAAAGTTTCCGATATATCGATATAATATCGATATTAAAGTTTTTTTAAAATTTTAAATAGTAATTCAGGTACTTCATTCAATGTAAAAGTAAAACAAATAATTTTCTTTAATTCAATGTAGGTAAAACGACTGCTGTAACAGTGTTCTTATATCGCGGATCAAATTTACCCCCTCCATTTTACAATTTTATCGAAAAAAAAAAAAATTTTGTAATTATATTACTTTTTTAATCTGTTATTTAACTACTTGTTGTGCTCAGTTGTGCTAGAGTTGTGCTAGAGTTGTGCCGCAAACGATTTTTGAAAAAATCAAAAATTACGGCCGTAAATTTTTAAGGACTTTTTTTTTGCTAGAACCGCAACTTTTCCGTAACATAAAACTGACAGTTGTGCTAGGTACTCTCAAGTGCACCCAATTTTGTGCTTCTAGCAGAAATTTCGCAACTTTGCCTGCTTTTCGAAAAAAACAAAAAAACAAAAAAATTTTGAATTTACAAAAATAAATGTTTTTCTACATTTTTACAGGTCAATAAAATTTTTATTGAGTAACAAATACAAATTTCATTGCTTTGCTCTAATTTCAAACCCCTAATTTTAAAAATATTTCTAAAAAATTCGGAATAAAAAAATCAAAATTTTATAAAAAAATAATTTCAGGAATTGGAAACTTGTGCCGAGCTGTGCGATTTTTGAGAAGATGTTAAGAACAATTCTTACTTTTGCTAACAATCAAAAGAACAATTGCGAGCAAGCAACCGGTTCGGGCGACCGCGTGACGTGTGTACATGTAGATTTTATTAGTCTTTGTTCTGTCACTGATTTCTTCGATAAAGTGTGCTGCAATGTGAAATTTTTTTTTTTATTTCCTGTCGGCAACGGATTCCACTATTTCCACTTAAATGTTAAATATCGATCAGGAAAAATATCGATATTCCATATCAAATATCGGTATAGAAAATATCGATATGAAATATCGATATATCAAGAGGAAAATATCGATATTTTTGATATTTCGATATCGATATTGCATCACTAATCGCAACTTCCATAAAATATTTTCAAGAGAAAAGGGAAAAAGAAGAAGAAAATAAAAGCTGATAAGTGTCTCCTTGAAAGCGGGGTGTAAATCCAAAAGAGACTGGAATTCCACCCCGCCACGAAAAGGATGGAGATCTTCCGGAGTCCACGTTCGGCGTCTCTGGGAGACGTCCCAAAAAACCAGACTAAGGGTGAAAAGAGGGCACCCCCCCTAAGGAAAAAACGCCTAAGAGGGGGAAGGGCGACCCGCCACCCTCGTATGCTCAGGTGGCCAAGAGCCAGGCCCCGGATGAAGAAGGGGACTGTCAAGTGGTCACAAAGAAGAGCAAAAAAAAAAGAATAAACGCAGAGGAAGGCGAAGCACTCTGTACAAAAAGCATAGGTTACTGTCGCCAAACCAAAGTTGAAGCGCTCCACGCCTGCCAGGTCGGGCGATGCCATCAGGGTGTCGGCAAAGGACGGCCGGCTCTACGCCGACATGTTGAGCGAAATGAAGGTGAAGGTCGAACCCCGGAGGGCAGGACTCGAGGTCCTGTCTATCCGGAGGACCAGGAAGGAGGAAGTCCTTCTGGTCCTCAAAAAGGGGGGAGACATTTCGGCCTCCAGCGAGGAGCTCGACCAGGCGGTCGGGGAGAGGGCAGAAATTTCGGCCCTGGTCTCGACGAGGTCTCTCGAAATTACGGACCTTGACATGACCGTTAAGAAAGAAGAGGGCGTGTCTGTCCTGTGCTTGGAACTGGGCACTGGGCTAGGTAAGGTAAGAATCGGGTGGGTTGAGTGTGAGATGCGGCACCACGGGACACTTGGCCAGGAGCTGTAAGGTGCCGCCAAGGTACCTGACGTGCTTAGACAGGGGCGAAAAAGATATCATCCATGTCTCTGGTGGCGGCTCCTTCCCGATCTTCCGGAAAGAGCTTCGGAGGTTGAGAGGCAGGAATTGAAGTTCCTGTAGCTAAACCTCAGAAGGGGAAAGGATGCCCAGGACCTCCTGATGCAGACTGACAGGGAGAGGGGGGCCGATGTGTTGCTCATTAGTGAGCAACACAACTGGTCCGAAAACTCTGCTTGGTATCAGGATGCATCAGGGAGGGCGGGGATCCTTGTTTGTAACCCTGGTTTGGACATGAAGAGCCGTTCCAAAGACAGGAACGAAGTTCCTGCGTGGTCAGGCGCAAAGAACTCTTTACTCTTGAAGAACTAAAGAGAGCGGGTGGAAGGCTCCAGGCAAATACCTACTGGAACGAACATCACCGGCTTCACGGATGACGCACTTTTCGTGTGTGCCACTGAAGACGTCATAATCCTGGAGCTTAGGATCAATGAAAGTCTGCGGCGGGCAAAGCGTTGGTTGGATAGCACATGCCTGAAAATGGCCCCTGAAAAGACCGAGGTTTTGCTGGCCAGGGACAGGAGATCCTTCCAACATCCGAAGATCGTTCTCGGGGAACATGAGATTGAGTGGAAAAAGAGCATTGAGTACCTGGGTGTGCAGTTGGATCGAAGGCTTAGCTTCGGCGAACACCTGCAGATCGTGACTCCAAATCCATCCAATGTGGAGCCGCTCTGATTTGGCTTAGGCCCAACATTGGTATTCCCAGGGAAGCTAAGAGAAGGCTGATGGCAAAGGTGGTAAATTCGAAGCTGCTTTATGCCTCTCCGGTCTGGACAAGTGCCCTTAACAACCATGCTATCCAGAAGAAGCTGTTCACGTCACAGACAGGTGTGGTGCTGAGAATTGTCTCAGCATATCGAACTGTGTCGACGAACGCTGTACTGGTCCTGGCGAGCATCCCGCCAATAGACTCATTGGCGGAGGAAAGGAAGGAGACCTTTCAGATCCGTAAGGAGCTCACCTGCTTAACCAACCTGCAGGAAAGCGCTCGCACGAAGGATTCTATAAAAATATTCTTTTCTCATAAATGTCTCAACTTTTATAGAATGTGAGAAAATATTATGTTCGAAAGAAAAGTTTAAAATTTCAATTACAATAACATATCAAAATATTTATATAGTTATCTAAATGTGTTTAATTCCATAATACCACTGATCTGTGAGATTGCCATTAAAGCCCAATTTTTGAAGGTAGGTAAATATGATTTAGGTGAATGTAGTTTTATTAATTCTAGATCTAGTATCTGTGTGAAAAAAAGAACTGCTATTGTTTTATTATGGTTCTGGAAAATAATTTTTAACATACATATGTAAATCCTCTCCAGGGACTAAATCATGTAAAATCAAAGGCACTAAAATCTGTATCGTCCAGGATAAGAAAGAAGTTTAGACAAATTGGTAAAAATCGCAAAAAATCCAAATTAAAGAAAAATAAAAATCAAGCGTTCTTAAATCAAAAGGAGTACAATTTATTCTAAATCATGTGCGATAACTTTGGCTCAATATATTCGAAAAGAATTTTCCCATATGTTCTATGAGTAAGACAAAGAGAGCATGAGGGCTGTTTCGGTTTATACCGGGTGTCCTCATATTAACTTTGCCTTTTAAAAAATTCCTTAAAAATAAGCCTAATTTCTTTGATTTTCTTATATTTTAAGTCGTATCCGATAAATTTCATTTGAGTTTAACATGAGTTGCTAATTTAATTAATTCGCATTCGTGAATTTCACCCCTTTCTCGTTTCTTTTGTACTTATAAATTGAACTTATTATTTAACGATACTATTCGCTTATTTGTTGTTTATCTTATGCTTTCATATTTTCTGCATGCAAAATTAACACAGGTGCTATATTTTTGATTCGAACTCTTTTCTTATACATTATTTTTTTATCCTTAATCTAAAATTTAAGAACTAGAATACAATCTGATACATCCTTGAGTACATGTTTATTGCGCTCCTGCAGTCAGAGTCAGCTGCATACAAGTGTCTATTTCCCGTATATACTATGTGGCCGAAAATTTCCAGAATCGCTGTATTAATTTTCCATTCTATATTAATATTAACAATTTAAACTTATGCAGGATGTAACACCTTCTTCGATAATCCGATCGTTTTTCTTGTAATGCTCGATTTAAATCGATCATTTGCTGTTGGTAGCGATTCGCGTTGACAGTTTCACCAGGTTTTAGCAGCTCATAATAGATAACACCCTTCTGATCCCACCAAAGGCACTTTTTCGGTGGTTTTCCACGATCTTCGTTTCTCACATCAAAATTATGGTACCACTTTTGAAATTTTTAAACCACTCGAAACACTGTGTTTTGCCAAGAGCATGTTGACCGTAAGCTTCAAAAAGCATTCGATGCGATTCTGCAGCAGTTTTCTTCAAGTAATAACAAAAGACCAGTGTTGTCCGCAAATCGTAGTTCGTAGGCACAAAACTCGACATGTTGATGCTTGTAGTAAATACACTGGTATATCGAACTTGGGTTGTTGTATACTGAAAATCTTTCTCAGCTGCTAGAAGGAGAAGATGGCGCTGCAGAAGCGGTCGTACGGTCCCTAAACTGATGCCATGCACCATCAATAGGGAAATTCCGGTTTCATACTTATAGACCAGGTAGACAGAAATAAGGGACCAAAGTATGGTCTCAGAGACTTACCGGGCTTCTGGTCGTAATTTGGCGCCGAATTCCCTCTAAGTCAAATTCTCTGGCATCCATGACAAGTTTTTGAGAGAAAAATCCCGGGACTCAACAAAGTTCGCTTTCGAGCAATAACAGAATAAAGCTGCGCGCCGTATATGTCGCGCAGTTTTATTACATCAGCTGAAAAATCTGGCGCACGCACAGAAGCTGAGGTTTGCGCGGGCGACTACGCTTGTTAGAACGACGGCGCCAGGCAACCAATAATCTGATGCGTCTCTGGATCAACTTGCCCCATTGACTTAAAACGTCGAGAAGAGAATTTGAATTACGAAGATTTTATTACAATTTTTAGGCTGGTCAAAAGGAGCTGAAACAAATTTTAAAGTGGCCCCAGTTAAGGCATGATAAAGTTGTCTAATAAAGCAACTATTTAATGCTTAGTACGCTTCGGATCTCACTAGGAGATTTTTCTTTTTGTGGTGATCAAAGCTTCAAAGCTAATGCTAGTAACACCCAATCCACAGGCTGCAGCACCTGGTTGATTTATGATCAGCCCTGTAGTTTCACCGCACAGTGGTTAGAAATTTGGAAAACGTGGCCAAAAATTTAAAAAAAACAAATTTATTTTCGTAATTTAAAATGTAGCAGTCGGTAGAGTAAGATCTTTTGCAACAGAATGGGTTCTACCAGTCATGGTATGTATAATTTAATTCTGCAACTCAAGATATTTTATCCCATTGACACTTTTTTAAAAACATACAAGTATTTTGTCGAAAACTATGGAAACAAAATTCAGCAAATCGATTCAACGCATGACAAAAATTAATTATTCTGCATAGATTTTTGTCAAGAAGGTAAAGGTTTTCAGTTAGAACATCTTAACTGAATCGTGATATAAAAGAGGACTCACGCTAATCAAGCACCCCAAAGGGAACAGAATTTACTACATCCACGTCGTTGTTCCTGGGTAATGCTAAATGTAAACGTAAACTGCTTGGAAAAAACCTTGAAAAAACCTTGAAGATCATCACCAAGATCAATAGAGCTCACCAATGAATTTCTCGTTGAAATTTATTTCAGGAATTACACTGACCTCTTGGAAAACTTTGTTAATATCAAATAACCTTTAACTCACCTGGAACGTTACAATTAACCTATGACTTGGGTACGTACTTGAACGTAGTATTTTTCGCTCTATCGATTGCAGATGTGAATAAAGGGGGTTCCATTAAAAAAAAACAAATTTGACCTTCAAAAAGCCATGAAACTCAACTTCAAGGTCAAAATGAAGGTCATCACTGAATCCCCCGTTGAAAAATACTTCAGGAATTACACTGACCTCTTGGAAAACTTTGTTCATTTAAAATAACCTCTAATTGACCTTGAACATTACAATTGACCTATGACTTGGGTACGTATCTGAACGTAGAATTTTACGCTCTATCGATTGCAGTTGTAAAAAAGGGGGGTTTCCATTTAAAAAAACAAAGTTGACCTTGGAAAAGCTATGAAGGTCAACTTCAAGGTCAAAATGAGGGTCACCATTGAATTCCTCGTTGAAATTTACTTCAGGAACGACCTTCACTTTTTTGAAAAATATTCTACCTGAAGAAATATCCAACCATCCCAGGACTTTTTAGACACCCTGTATAGTAATATACAGGGTGAGGCACATAAAGTGTTACAGTGCGATAGCACTCAAACTATTCATCATATCCAAAAATGTTTCAGACAAAAGTTTCAGTTTTCGAGAAGGCCATCATACTGGACCACCCTATTTTTTTATTAGTGGAGGCGCTAAAGCTACGTCAAGGTCAACTCCACTTTTTTAAATAGAACCATACTATTTTTCGATGACATTATTACCGATTTGAAGACGAATTCAGCGACCTACAACACAAGGTCATTCTAGTCACGCAAAGTATGAAAATATTTGAAAAATCATTTTCATTTCTTTTTATTTCTTGCGATACCCATGATAATACACATCGATAGGGTATTGTTGACATCGACAGAAAGTAAGCATTTTTGTTGGCATATCAGTTAGTCACGCATTACCTTCTAATGTGAGTACATCGGAACGCAAAAGTGAACGATTTTCATGAATATTTTGATTTGTTGATGGTGCTGGGGGAATCCCCTGAACATTTTGCCCAAGATTTGTATGCGGCTCGTTATGCGGATAGGCAACAAAAATCGCACATTGCTTTTGAGCGATTAGCTGACTATTTCTGTCACTACGGTATAGTGAAACAAACACGAGTCAAACGTCGACTAATTGTTAATGAAAATAATGCGGCTTCTATCTTAGCTTTTGCTGCACTAAATCCACATGCGAGCAGCACGCAAATGGAAAAAAAGAGTGGAATTAGTCAGCGATCTGTATTAAGAGTCTTACATCAACACAAGTTTCATCCGTATCGTATGTCATTACATCAGGATTTGTACGGCAATGATTTCCTAAACTGCGTCAATTTCTATAAATGGATTCGCAGAAAAATTCGCACAGATGTCTCATTTTTGAGTCATGTGCTTTTTTCTGATGAAGCTAACTTCGCAAATACGGCAAATGTGAATAGGCATAATATGCATTATTGGGAAAATGAGAATCCTCGGTGGATGAGAATTGTACCATTTCAACATCCGTGGCCCGTTAATTGTTGGTGCGGCATTGTCGGTAATCACGTTATTGGTCCATATTTTTTTGAAGGTCGCTTGACTGGGAAAGTTTACGCAAACTTTCTGCAAAACGTACTGCCTCAATTAATGGAAGACGTGCCCTTGCAGGTTCGCATGAACATGTGGATTCAACACGACAGTGCACCACCCCATTATGCTCTGTGTTCAAGACAAGTGATGAATGAGATTTTTTTACGAAAAGTTGATAGGACGAGGCAGCCCTGTAGCTTGGCCACCTCGTTCGCCAGATCTACCATCACCAGATTACTTTTTATGGGGTTTTGTCAAAGAACGCGTAATGATGGTAGCAGCTACCACGCCTGACGACATGAATTAAAGAATATGCCGAAAACGACAACGATATAGAAATCACTCTCCAGGAAATTATACTTTTCGCAAGGATGTCAGAACTCTTATGCCGAACGTGTTACGAGAGTTAAGGAGATCCTGTACATTTCTCATCTAAATGATGAAGAAAAGGACTCTATGTTTCATTGGGCAGATGACTGCGCTAATATTTTTCACCTGAATGCAGTACTCATCTGATTCAATATCGAAACTCAACGATCGATAATGAGATGATTGCTAAAAAGCAATATAGATTTCCTCATGACGCAACAAACCAAATCATCCTGCAAACTGTAAAACAATGAAAAAGTGATCGAGGATGCCTAACCCTTGTCTAATATCGCAGACATTCTAGATCACTCGGGGAATGCACAGTATTTCCCTGTATTTGATTTGGCCAGTGGTTTTCACCAGGTGGAAACGCATCCTGATGAATGACCAGACAGCGTTTTCAACCGTTCGTGGACACTTCGAGTATCTGCGAATGCCAATGGGGATTAAAAATGCTTAACCTACCTTTCAACGCCTAATCAACGTTGTTTTGTAGGGAGGTTTTGAAAGTTGTTTTTGTTTATCTGGATTAGTCCGAGATCCCACTGCAAAGTACCTTCACCGAAATGTTAATAGAACAAAACGCGTCGAAACTAGTGCATTATATACGTCCTAACACGAAATGGCTAGGTTGTCTAAGCATAGCCGGGTCCTTATGTCAAAAATTATTTATTGAAAATCCTAATTATGGGAGTTAACTACAAATAAGATTAATAAGATAAACATAGTACCAATTGAAAGATGACGACTAGAAAAGCGAAAAATTGTAGGGTTGTCAACCCCAAGGTGGGTCTAAACATGGGTTGTTTAAACATTTATACAGATTTTTTGGCGTTCAACTTCACCGGCTGTTTAATAGAATAATAAATACTTGAATCAAAAGCATACGATCTGCGTTTCGAGAAAATATAGGGTTGTCTGCGTAATTCCGGGTCCAAAGTGAGACAACCCTACGCGAAAACTTTTCATTTTGCGCGCGTGATAGATTAGTGAAACCCACTATTCTAATTAGTAAAATCCACTATTTCAAATAGTCTATTTTGCTATTTTTAAAATGACCTATTTTCTTCAAATTCCAATAATGAAATTTCACTATAAAATAGTGAAATTCATTATTTTAAAGTAGTACTTGCGTGTATAGTGT
This sequence comes from Diplolepis rosae, assembly GCA_030998225.1. NCBI lineage: Eukaryota > Metazoa > Arthropoda > Insecta > Hymenoptera > Diplolepididae > Diplolepis > Diplolepis rosae. Next base: position 1,425,303 of record JAPYXD010000355.1, read on the forward strand.
TTGACTAGATTGTTTTGAAATTTGGTAATAACGTTCCTTTAATGTCGAACATCCCGGGAGCATTATTTTAGAATTTTTGATTGTCCCATTTTTGAGTAATCAATCGTCAAAGTTGCGAATCGGCATAGGCAATTACTAAAGAAAGAAAAAGAAGCACGTTGACAGGTCTCAAACCATCGAATTTCAGAGACCTTTCATGGAGCCTCTCTTTGTCTCTTTAGTAATTGCATATGCCAATTCGCAACTTTGCCGATTTGTTACTCAAAAATGGGTCAATCAGAAATTCTAAAATAATGTAATTTAGTAATTTGGTAATTTACTAAAATAGTAAAATACTAATAATTTGATAATTGCCTATGTTACACTGAGAAAAATATATCTGAATTTTTCCTGTTTTTTATAGGAATTCTACCTCAGGGGGTAGACAATAGGAAAACTTGCTATTTGAAAAGAAGTATATACTATTGCGAAAGTGAAATAAGAGGATAAAAAATAAAAGTATTTACTTTTTTTTATAGGAAAGTTGTTATTCAAATTTTGACGGAAATAGTCCCTTACTTACAGAAAATTTGTACAGTAACTGAATCTAAAAAAGTCCGATAAATTATGGGACTTTTTATGGTCCGTCAGATTTCCGATAAATTATCGGAATCAAAACTTCAAGTTCAAGGCAGATTTTACTGGTTTTTTTCGGACTGATGGCATCAACTATACACGAGTCCGTGCATTAGTGTGCGGCGTGCTCACGTGAGCAGTGTACTTGTGTGCGTGTGTATACAGACGTGCGTCATGCTCGAATGTAGTAATGTATTTTTGGCGTACAAACTGACTTAGCGTACATGTGTACGTGTACCTATTTGAAGAAGTGAACTTGAAAAAATATTTATAAATTTTTGATTTTTTTTATAAAACGCTACTTTATATGAAGTTAACTTTAAATTTTTTTATAGAGTCCGGCCTTTTTATGAAATGCGATTTTTTATAAAAAAGACAAATCTCGTAAAAATACTGACTTTTCATAAGGTCAACTATACAAAAATTTTATAAAGTTTAGTCTTTTAATAAAAAAAAGTTCTTTATAAAAATAGAAAACTTTATAAAACTTTCATAGGGTTTACTGTATACAAAATTGGTACATTTATTCAGTTTTCATAAAATTACATTATGAATACTCATAATGTATCCATTTTTTTATAATGTTCACTTTATAAAAAAACTATATGAAAATTTTACAAAGTTTAAAGTTTTTATAAAAAAAATCGTACCTTTATAAAAAAACAAAACTTTATAAAAGTCAGTGATTTTATAAAGTTTTGTATTTTTATTTAAAAAAAGCGCATTTCATAAGGACAATTTTTATAAAAATTTTCTTAAAGTTGACTTCATAAAAAGTCACTAATTTTATAAATTTTTTGTATTAAATAAGTGGCTTTATAAAGTTTTTAATTACTAAGGACCATCTGTATATCGCTATGTAGAATCTACATTTAGAAAAACAAATTTGTTTTTTTACGGTTGGGAAACGATTTTACCAACAACAGTAGGGCTTTTCAAAGTAAAACTCGTAATAAAATGGGGTATCTCAGGTTGTGGGTCATGTAACTAATAATTGAAGTGCCGTTGGAATGGTTTCACAGGTCAGCGGTCTACGTTCTAGCCTACGGACCACGAGTGCGTGAGTTTGAACCCAGCTTGGAGAAGAATTATTTTCAGATTTCTTCAGCTTTACTACATAAATGTTCAAATTTCCTAATATAATTACTAACATTGTTTCATAATTGTGCATGATAATAAAAGTCTGAATAATTTCTCCTTTCACATAGGTTGTCAATGATAAGTATAGAAAAATGAAGGTAGACACGTTGTAAAGAGAAGAGGGAAGAAGGAGAATGGGATCGATAAAAGGGAAAATAAATTTTTGCTTTTTTTTCGTCGAAAAAATCCGATAAAAAACAGTAAAAATTCCGGAATCAAAAAAGTGATATTTTACTGTTTTGAAAAATTATTAATTAGCCATTTGAGTGGGAAATTATATGTTTTTTCGGAAAAAGCCCCCTATTTTATAGCACAATTTCCGGTGGTAAGTAAAGTCCGATAAAAAATAGGAAAATGTTCTATAAGGATTTTCTGGGGTTAAAATGCCATAAATTATAGGAGAATTTCGCCTAAAAAAAAAGAAGAAACTAAGATATATTGTTCTCAGTGTAATTGGCAATTTTGAGGATTGATTACTCAAAAATGGAACAATCAAAAATTCTAAAATAATGCTCCCGGGATGTTCGACATCAAAGGAACGTTATTACCAAATTTCAAGAAAATCTAGTCAAACACCATACACGCAAGTACTACTTTTAAATAATGAATTTCAATATTTTATAGTGAAATTTCATTATTGGAATTAAAAGAAAATAGGTTATTTTAAAAATAGCAAAATAGACTATTTGAAAAAGTGGGTTTCACTAATTCAAAAAGTCCATTTCACTATTTCAAACAGTGGATTTTAGCGATTCAGATAGTGATAAAACTAATTCTACTATTTCAATAGTAAAATAATTTTCACTAATTCAAATAGTGAAATTTTCACCATTACAGATTTGAGTACAAGGGGGGAAGAACAAGTCACGTTAATACCGGTTTTCGAATCTCAACTTGTAGTTGCAGTGATGCTCCATTCCTTTCTATCGCGCGCGCAAAATGAAAAGTTTTCGCGTAGGGTTGTCTCACTTTGGACCCGGAATTACGCAGACAACCCTATATTTTCTCGAACCGCAGATCGTATGCTTTTGATTCAAGTATTTATTATTCTATTAAACAGCCGGTGAAGTTGAACGCCAAAAAATCTGTATAAATGTTTAAACAACCTATGTTTAGACCCACCTTGGGGTTGACAACCCTACAATTTTTCGCCTGTCTATTCGTCATCTTTCAATTGGTACTATGTTTATTTTATTAATCTTATTTATAGTTAACTCCCATAATTAGGATTTTCAATAAATAATTTTTGACATAAGGACCCGGCTATGCTTAGACAACCTAGCCATTTCGTGTTAGGACGTATATAATGCACTAGTTTCGACGCGTTTTGTTCTATTAACATTTCGGTGAAGGTACTTTGCAGTGGGATCTCGGACTAGATGACATTGTTATTCATTTATAAACCTTAGAATAACATGACTCGAAAGCCAGCAGATCGTTCAATAGGCTAAGAGAGGAGCATCTAAATCTCCAACTGGACAAGTGCGAATTTCTACAGATTGAAATGGCTTAGAAAGGCCACATAATCGATCACGACGGAGTCAAACCCAATCCCGTCCAAATAGCATCGATCAGGAAGTTTCGACGACCAACGACAGTTCGGGCTATTCGACAATTCCTAAGAATTTTAGTTTATTGTAGGATGTTTATGAAGAACTACGCAAAATTAGCAAAGCTCTAATCTAATCTTCTGGTAAAGAATACAAAATTTAAGTGGGGACGCACACAGCAGAAAAGCTTCCAAAAAATATGCAGATACCTCTGCAACGAACCTGTGCCCCAGTGTCCCGACTTTAACAAGCCCTTCAAGCTAACCACTGATGCATCTGAACATGCTATTGGCGCTATGTTAACCCAAGAAAAGGATGGAGTAGACATGCCCTTCGCCTACTTTTGCAAGGTGATGAACTCTTGCGAGCAAAACTACTCGAAAGCAAAAGCAGTATGCCTGGCCGTATTGTATGCTATCACAGGTTTCCATCCATATTTATATAGTACGAGGGTAGTCCCAGAATTACCTGACCTAACAAAAATAACCCAAAAATTTTTTTTTTTAAATACCTTTTATTTCTCAACGCAGTCTCCTTTTAGCTCGATACACTTTTCCCGGCGATGTTTAATAGCTTCGATACCCTGTTTATAGTAAGAACCATCGAGACTTTCGAAATAGCCATTATCCGTAGATTCCACCTTTTCATTGTTGACAAATCTTTGACTACTGAGCCATTTTTCCAAGTTTGAAAAGAGGAAATAATTCGTGGGGGCTAAATCTAGCGAATAGTACCTATCAAATGAAAATATTGTATCACATAACGATAACCAATTCTTCCCATGTTTACAAATTCACTAAGAGCGTTCACTGTTGAAAACTGTCAAACAAACACTGAATAACGTAGTGTCTTCAAACTTCTAATTAAAGCTTTATAACACATTATTCAATAAGTTCGTAGCATGACATATAAATGGTGCCACCATTAACAAATCTATATGATTTTTAGGAACTAACTACCTTCAAACGATACGTGTCAAAATGCCATGACAATGTGACGTTTAGTTCACAAGTTACAGTGGTTTTAGTGACGCTACTTTTTTAATTTTCAAGACACTGGAAAAATCTGAATCTAGTGTGTTGAAAACATAAAAAAAGTCTACAAAATGGTTTTGGCCGATCGTAAATTGAAGTTGCATCAGATATCTGACACCTTAAAGATATCAGAAGGTAGTGTATTCACCATTCTGCATTAACATTCGAGCATGAGAAAGCTTTGTTCGGAATGGGTACCACGTTTGCTAACAGTTGAACAAAAATAACAAAGCGTCGACAATTTGGAGCGCTGTTTGTAGCTGTTTCAGTGCAATAAAAGGGATTCGAGTCGAACCACAGTGCCGTATACCGTCGCCGGCTTTACGCAGAACAATAATGTTATTCAGGAAGCTGAAGACGGTGAACGACTCATGAGGCATAAAGACAAACTCTTACTTGCTCACTGCTAGGGCCGTTATAACTAAAGGAAGAAAACCAGAGAAAGAATATGCATCACTTAAATCACATGAAATCTAAGTGTAAAATAAGATAAAGAGACCCCTCAAGCGGAAAAATATATGAAGCTCCGGCTTTCTGAAAAGTATAAAATGCATATCCTATCTCGGAACAGTGCTCTCCCCGTCGTAAAAAGACAATCTAATGCTTGTCTTTTCCAGATTCCGACACTCGATGACGATAATGGAATTTCTGTGGATTATCTCTATATTAATATTATAAAAGATGCTGGTTTGCGATCGATGAGGGTAAAATATAATGAAGAAAACTCTTCATAATGTCAAAATTGTAGCGACGTTTCGTTGGCTATGGGTTTGCCAACCTCATCAGGCTTTATTACATTTAAAAAACACCAAATAGTAAAATTTTCACACAAGAAAAAAAAATTAACTTAATATTAAAACATACACAAAAAAATGTAATTTTACTATCATAAAAGGTCAACTAAGTTATAAACAATATTTTTTTTCTGATAAATTGGATGATTGGAAAAATAATTGATTGATCTATTTGGTGAGGATGGTTTTTGAAACCAATTAGAAATAATTTGATTTTCTTCTATAATTAATGACAAGTCCAGAAAGTTAATTTGGTTATTTTGTTGCACTTCAAAGGTGAATTGTAAGTTATTATCTTGTGAATTAAAAATGTTGAGAACCAAATCAATAAATTGCTTTTGTACACACAGAATAAAAATTCGTATGAATAATATTAAATATAGCTCTCCAAATTCTCTAAATAAAAAAAACCAGTTCAGTTTTATACAAAGATCAATCAAAGATATGCTTGCTATACAACATAACAAACTTCACTAAATTGTCAAATAATTTTTAAAAATACAATATTTCAACTATCCCTGTGGTTAACAAAACATTGAAATCAATAATAAAATTAGGTAAAGACTTCACGAACAAATGGGAATAAACTAATATTGGTGAATCTAAGAGAGCATTAAGAGTTCGTATTAATGAACACAAAAATAAAAAAAACAGTGAATCCGTAGTCTGTGAACATCAATTAGAATTCAACCATGAATTTGATTGGGAAAATACTAAAATTGTTGATCCATATGAAATTTAATAAATTTAGTATAAATAAAAAAGGAGATATATTTACTTTGAATAGAATTTATTTTTCATTACTTAATAGATTAAATTCATGATTGTTTTCCAGCTGATTTCTGTTTACATTTCAAATTCTGTGTTTACAATAACTGTTGTCAATATTTAATGTTAACTGTTGGAATGTAATAATTTAGTAGACAAAGTTTCGTCGACTCCATGACATCACGTCATTTTATCAACTAAAATCATGATTTTTATTATAATTTTATACTTTCTACATCTCTCATAATGAGTTAACCTTTTATGAAGGTAAAATTAAATTTTTTGTGTATGTCTTAATAGTAAGTTAATTTTTTTTCTTGTGTGAAAATTTTACTATTTGGTGTTTTTTTAATTTAATAAAGCCTGATGAGGTTGGCAAACCCATAGCCAACGAAACGTCGCTACAATTTTGACATTATGAAGAGTTTTAGTCTTTATATTTTACCCTCATCGATCGCAAAACAGCATCTTTTATAATATTAATATGGAGGGTGACATTACCATTTCTTCACTATCTCTATATTACTCCTTCTGACTACCGGCACGGAGATCAATGAGGACACATACCAGATTATTCCACTGCAAATTAGTAAAAGAGTGTACTATGAATATCTGGGAACAATATAATAGACGACCAGTACGTGGATGATTACCACCTCCATGGACATTAGCAAAGTCCAAGGTCTTCTATTAAACTATAAATACAATAAAGACTTGACTAACTTGACGGACCATTGTCATCAACGGTACGAGGAACATTGTCACCAAGTCATCGTGAGTTACTCTCTTGGGTCCAAGCTCAATCTGGCAACGGGACTTTAAAGAGAACTTATGAAAGAAACAACGATGATGGAGCAACAAACCGAAAAGATGCTCTCCTCTAGTCAGACAACGAGCAACTCCATTACTAGGTTTCCTAGAAGGGATAATTGGGTCCGTACCTAGACTCTTGACCCACGATGACGGCCAACTCAACTAGGATAAAATGCAAAAATATAATCAAGCTCAGGCCAATATTTTTCAACTAGTAAGGCAGCAGACTCACGTGGTCAGGTCTCAGCTACAGGAGATACATCGTCAAGCATGGAAACATGAAGAAAAACTAAATTTGTTTAAGAACGAACTTACCAACCTTAACCATTTATATTTATTCTATTATGTATAACATTAATCAAATTAATTTATTTTATATTATATAACTAGCACTTTATAAATACCACTTTATCTCGGCCTTGAGAAACATGGATTTTCGCTCCCCGTTTATCATTGAGAGAGTGCGCTCGGCCCTGCTACTTAAGCCTCCCTTAGATTCTCTCCTACCAGAGGGGAAGGATTTAGCTCCGCAATAGACGACCACGCTCAAAGAAGAAAGGGAAGGGAAGGAGAAAAGATGACTGGAAGGAACAATAAGAGAAAACTCCTTGGCCAAACCAAAGTTCATTATTACGTATCTTGTAGTGATTAGAGAGATGTATTGCTTGTAAATTAACCGATCTTGGAGTGCCGAAGCCTGGAATGTTGTCACCATGAGTTTTACTGTTTACATAACGTTATTAGTGACTTTGTTACTATCGTGTCATTGATAATAGACTTACTATTGTGTACACTGCTTCTTATGAGCAATTTCGCATTATTATCGTCAAACCAATGTTTCCAACAGCAGGAGCCGTCCCTGTATCACTAGATTAATGTCTCAGATAGTGTAATCTGTCCCTTTTTTAAGTGTCCAGTGAAGGACCGGCGCCCAGGCATTAAGTTTTAGAAATCTCTTTTGTTAATTCCTGGCCATAATTTTATAGGGCAGGGCCTGGGAACCTGTTCTAAATTTCATTTTATTATTTTTATCATCATTTTCATTCTTTTAAAAATAGACGCGTCACAAGCTTAAATTCGCCGAAGGTAACTCTAGTCTTGTAAGCAACCACAGCGGCTATTGGGGAATATTTGAGATCAATTGACAGAATCCTAGATGTCATCCACGCCGTTAGACAGAAGTAAATGAATTCACCATGATGGGCTCCAAAGCAGCTGGAACCACATTATCGAGATATCCAGGGCCACTATCCAAAGGTAGCCTTTCCGATATCTAAGCCTCAAATGGACGACGTTGAACTAACTAGTTTATTGATCGTTACCTCAATCTACATAAATTGAATTCTTAAGATATTACTGGATATCCCGTTCCTGGAGAAGGTTGATTACCTGATGTATCAACTACACCCAGTGCCCGTGCCTCAGGCCACCTTAAGGAATAGCTGCGGGAAATCATACGTTCAGCCTTAATTCTCTCACTTTGCTGTGGAAGAATCAAAGAGCACTTACATCCTGATGAACCATCAAGAAGTTCTCGCATGCAAGAAATTACCAGATCACAGCAGCTGCAAAGGAAACTTGCCCTCCAATAAGATCGCGAAATCTAGGACTTGTAAAGGCGAACTTCTGTTAAATCCAACGCTGTCAACATTCAAAATCTGTGACATTCAAGGCAGTTATAAAAACCAATCTGACTGGAAATTAATAGAAACCGTAAGTGGTTTGTTGTACTCTCTCGAAAAGCCAGCTCTCGTCACAGTTGCCTGTCTAAGTCAGCCCAACAATCAGACCGAACTGAAGGGGACAGGAATAATCCAACTAGCTTCAGGATGCGACCTTAGAATAAGAGAGAAGACACTGCTAGGGGTTATCAACTATGGTAAAAGGGAGCAACTGAAATCCTCTACGAGCCACCGCTCCATTAAAATATCTCAAAGTTGATAACAGGACTACAGGGGTTCCGGGAATTTAAGCCTTAGAGAGTACACTTCGGCCCTATAACACTTGGCCAGCGGACCCCACGTCAAAAAGTGGTGGATTCTGAAGCCCCTACTAAAAGTTTTGACTCCGCAGCGTCTAATGACAGATGGCACACCAAGTCCCAATTGAAAATTTTAGTATGAAAAAAATTTGATTAAACTTGGCGTGGGACCCGCTGGACCCCCGGTACTCACTAAGGGTTAAACCGGCAAGGAAGTCAATTTCAGACCCGATGAAAGTTGCAAAAGGATCTTGCTGGGTATTTACGTTGGAAATTATCGGGACTAGTTTCCTTTTTATTATTTCTTTTTTTGTCAAACGTAGGCAAAATTTCATTTTAGTGCTCGAAATGTAAAATTAATTAATCAAACTGACTGATACTATTAACTTTAATTTTTTAAATTTATCAAATTTATAAAAATTGATTGATTCACTGAATATTAGGTTGGTAAGGCCTGATAATTTATTTTTATTTGTGGGTACGTTGTCACTTGTCAGGTCTATGGGTCCTGAGTTGTTCACAATGATAATAAAATACTGAATTTATAAAGGTATATGATAATTTATTAAACATTAAATAAGGATATAGATGAGTTTATAACAAGGAATGATACTTATGTGGTGACTTACTTGTCTACCTCTTAGATTAGAGGGCAAAAGTAAGAATTGTCGTTTGTTACTCCTATAGTTGCAAAAGTCAATGGCACAAAGTCTTGCAGGATAGTTTCGTTTCGTTTCAGTCTCAGTGAAGTAGCAAAACAACGACACATTCCGCAGGAGGTAGTTTGGTCTTCGTTTGAGTCTCCGTGAGGTAGCAAACCAATAATAAATTTCGCAGGAGGTAGTTTGGTATAAGGGATCCAAGTCCACTAACTGGTATGATTAATTATCCGCTTACAATCCAGAACATGAGCCTTCTTTTGTGCTGGAAGGAATCACGTATATGCTTCCAAAGAAATCAGATGCCCAAGGTCCTTCGTACTTTAGACCGATAGCCTGTCTTCCGACTATTTACAATCTCCTCATTGCTGTTATCTCTGATAATATCTATGCCTATTGTGAGATTAGTAACATCCTCACAGAAGAACAGAAGGGCTGCTGCCAAAAGTTCCGAGGTTGCAAGGATCTGGTCACAATTGACAGTAGCGCAGTGTTGCAAGCCAAAGAACATTAACGTAACTTGCACATAACTTATATTGACTATAAATAAGCTTTTTCCCCAGTTCCTCACGATTATCTAATTGAAATCCTTTAGGCATACAAGATTTTCCCTCATATGATCCGCTTTATTGAACAAGCGATGTCCTTCTGGCGAACTAAGATAAAGTATTTTGATCGTGGGTAACCAAGGGTGACAAGCGACCTTGACGATTAGGTCTATATGCCTGTGAGAAAACCCCTATAAAATTATAATAACGATAATAATAATATATTGATTTCATTCACTGAGGAAGTAATTTTTGCCATAGTAGAATCAAGTGGAAAATTAACTCTTAAACACACTCGATTTTCAACGCAAATTATACTATAACGATTTTAATCATTTGGACATCCAGACTTTACCATCACATAATTTCCTTCTCGTACTTCACTTTTCGTAAAGCTAGAAACAAATTTATTTCAACTCTCAGCGTTTAATCTTGAAATAAATAATTTCTCCATTACCGATGTTTACCCATTCTGGCAACTGCAAGTCTCATTATCAAAAAAACAACAAACGATCATGAAGTTCAATCTAAAATTAGCCGTTTATGAGAGGAATAACACTTTTGGAGAAATCGATTTTTGACCAATCGTAACTACTCTACCTCGCTCTTTAACTATGTAATTGTAATACACGTTACAAGCTGCATTTGAAGAACCTAGGAAATCCTTTTCCTTTTTTTTGTCTTTTTTGTCTAGCGCTTCAGCCGCACAATACATCGCCGCACTGTACTTGAAATCCCGATAACTTATTTACTTTATTGGGAGTTTTTTTTTTTCCGTTTAAGCACGGCCTTATATATTGGTCCGGGGTATTTTGTCGTGGAGGAAGTTCCCCTAGTAAAACCCGAAAGTTTCACGACTTTGCTACTATTCCAAGAGGTACAATGGTAGATTTCTAATCTCAGTTATGTCTTAAAGTGCCCTAGAATCATTTTTAAAGTTTTGTAAATATTGAATACTGTTAAAAACGAACAAACAATATACATGGTGATTTATCCAACTTGAGATACCAAAATATGTCGATACATACGTATCGTACGAAATAAGTATTCAAGATAAAAATTGTTCGTATTGACAAAAGCAACACTTGTGTTTTTGAAAAAAACGCAAACCACAAAAATCTAAATTTTTACAGGAATTTGATATTTTCCTAAAATTAGTCAAAAATGACATGAATTGGAATCAGTTAATGACTTTTCTTTATATGTTTAGTTATTTTTTACTGCAAATTATCAAAAATGACTGATATAAATAAATAAACGTCTTTCACTGATTGAAATTCGGTCAATTGTTTACAAATCCAGATGACTCGTGGAAAAGTTTTTAAGCGAAAATATACTATATAGTACAATAGACATAACACAATAGAACATAATGATGCAAAAATTGTAATTTTTCATTTTTTAGAAATATAAGTTGTAAGGAATTACTAAGAAATTTTGAAATACAATGTTTTGATAGAATTAAAATATTTTTACGAAATTTAACAAGTTGTTATAAATAAATTCAAGAAATTGAAATCTTTCTGTGGAAAAAAAGACGCTCTCGACTGCGCTGGGATCTTATACAAAAAAAACGTCACATTGTTACCAGGGTTGCCACAAGTCAGGGAAGTCAGGGAAGTCAGGGAAAAGTCAGGGAAATCGTAGTGGTCTGGAAAAGTCAGGAAATTTAAGGTTTAGTCAGGGAATCGCTGTGGCCAGATCGTGCGTTGCTGCGTTTCACTGTGCCGCGGTCAGTTTTTCCAACTCTTCTTCCTTGTTTTATTAACTCGCCGCCAGCAGACACAGGCTAGCAAAAGTGTTCTCAGATCGTGGAATTTTTCGGCCCCCACTACTGACCCGTGTGGAACCTCACACAACCAAACTCGGCGTGTCCCCACTTCCACGCTTCGATTTCAGCTGTCGGCTGTTGAGCTAAGATCGAGAAATTATGTATCTCTCGACTTCCTGCAAACGTGGCGCGAAGTAGACGACATATTTGATATGACTAAATAGATCATTTGAGTAATTACCTTCCTTTTTTAGATATTTTGAAAAACCTTCGATTAAAATGAATATCTAAAAGATTTTATTCAAATTATAGGATAATTCAAACACTTAAGAAAAAAAATTTCAGTAAAATGTATAGTTTAATAAATGTTAAAAGCTTCGAAACAAAATATAGATTAATATATTTTATGTGCCTCCGGTGCGTAAAATCATTTTTATGCTACAGTTGAGAGTAGCGCAATGTAATGTAAAAATTGGACTGCGCATGCGCCTATTACGATACGCTACTCCTACTACTACACAAGATCGAGAAAATCAAAATGGCTGGAAGTATTCGCGAAATGTCAAGTGAGATGGGCGATAATCACGGCAATTTCGACCTTTTCAGATTGGATTCGAGTGTACGCATAAAAACTCGTATATGCGCTGAAGTCACAAAAAATAGAATATGTGCCAATGCACACAATTCGGGTGATTACGAGACTCGCTTCAAAGGCTCGCAAGACTGTTCGCGCCTCGGCTTCGTCTCGGTTACGCCTTCGACTACGCCTTGGCTTTGATTTCCTGCGAGCATTGTCGCTCGTCGCGTAATAACCCTCATTATGCGCCTAGGCACATAATGTACTATTTTTAGTATTGTAAATAAACTATTTCAAATAAAAAATTATGCCTAAAATACTTTATATTAAAATGTTATAAATATTAAGAACATAAATCGTATTTAAATTTACACACAAAATTACACAATAAGATTTTTTTGGTAGAAAGCAACATGAAAAAACATTAAATTCCAATAAAATATTTTTTAAAGTTTTTGAAATATGTAACATTTTTAATGAAATGTCGTTTTCGAATCCCAAGTGCAAATAAAAGGTGTCATTGTTTAAAAAGAAATCATGCCTAAATTTGTATACGAAATTACACCATGAGATTCCTCTGCTATGAAGTAAAGTTGAAGACTATTTCGTTTGAATAAAATGCTTCGAAACAAATTTTGTTTAAATAATAGTTTTGTCGATAAATATTACGGAAATGCCTGTTAAAATCAACATTTTGAAGAAAATTGCTTATTTTATTAATTTTACTGGCATTTTAGTAATGATTATCAGCAAATGTATTATACTTTCCAAAAAACGGTGAATTGTATTAAAATATCTACTAAATTTGCAAAAATTTTGTGCTACAACTATTTAAAATTGTTGACTCGGTAAAATTATGTATGTTTTTCCTGACTCCGCGCAAAAAAAGCACAAAAGGCACGCCAACTCATTATTTACGGAATATTTAATTTAAATTTAAATTATTTAATAATAACTTAAATTATTTGATTTCATATATTTTGAAAAATATTTGACAAAAAAAAATACCTGAAAAATTTTGTTAAATTTTTAGAATGATTTAGACACTTCAAATATAATTTTGCATTAACATTTGAAAGTCAATAAATGTTAATAATTAAAAAAATATATATCGATGTAAACATTGTGTAGCTTTCAAATCTATTATTGTAATTTAAAAATTATGCACAAAATTGCGTTTTACAATAAATATGAGGTTCAAGTTTAAAATTAATATTGTGTTTTTGTTGTATATGCAGACTCTTAATTTGAAAATTTAAAAACTCTATAGAAAAGACAAAAATCAGCTTTTTAGGAAATGTATTGAAGTATTTAAGAGCTAGGCATTTTCTGCTCAAAATTTGCGAAATGATAAAGGCGATAAAAACGGAAGTAGATAGATTTAGCGCTTGTGTTTGCTTATATTCATTTGGCTGCCCGAACGAAGCCGAACGCTTTCGAAGCTAGCCGACCAACGGTTACCGAGTGATTCCTATTTTTCTATATTTACGGATGTCATCGCATGTTTTGCTTCCCGACAATTCCCGGCATTTTATGTTGAATTATTACAGTTTGCAAGTAATAATTGATTTTGTGCTCACATATGATCATTTGGAAACTGAAAGAGCGTACACTCAGAAAAAATATTTGATTGAATCAAAAAAATTATTTGTTTGAAACACTTTCTTTGATGTAAAGAAATGTTTTGCTTTAATGAAAAAAAATTTGTTTGATTCAAATAAAATATTTTTAGACTAAATAAATATTTGTTCGGATCAAATAAATTTTTGCCTTAAATCAAACAAATTATATCTTTGACCACATATCAATGCATTAATTTCTATGTTTTGAATAAAAATTAATTTGATTCAAACAAATATTTATTTGGTTCAAAGATATTTTGTTTGAATCAAACAAATTTTATTTCATTTATTTATTGCCGAATACGATTTCCATTCAATACAGAAAGATATTTTTTTCTGTTAGCAGTAATATTAAATTTTTATAATGGGAATATGAGCTTTTATATATAAATTTGTGTTTTTAAATGGTAAATAAGTGAAATAAAACTAATGAAAATTTTTAGGTTGAACTCGCAAAATACAATCTTGCTTAGTTATAAAAAGAGAAATATATTGTATTAGTAGTAGTATAAAATTTATATGGCAGAAAAATTTGTTCTAATTTAAAAGCAGAAGTTTTCAAAACAATAATTTTCACGCTTAAGTCATCTTTTATTTCGGAAAATTCTGACTGTTTTTGAATTTATGCAGCATAATGATAAACGACGAGTTACAGCTTCCTGGAGAATACGAGGTAAGCGGCGTAGAAAAAATTACCAATCCATCTAGGCAGAAGCAAATAATCGCCAAATTATAATTTACTTTCGAAATGTGTATATAAGTTCTTCAAAAAATGGTATTCACAAAAACAGACTTTTTGTATTTTTAAAAATTTTGTTGAATCAAATTCAAAGTTGAATGGAATATAATTTAAACCAGAAATTATTAATTTGTCTTTTTTGCGTATACATAAATTTATTGCAGAATCTGACTTATCAAAATTTGGATTCTGGACGTTTGTTCACCGAAGGAATTGCTTCTGATGGCACATTTTCAAAAGTCAGTTTGTTTTGTCACACATCTTAATTAATTAAAAAATCTTTATGTTTTTTTATTTGATATTAAAATATTTTACTTTTCAGAACCGTGATTCTCTAGAAATTACAGATTTTAAAAAGTAGACAAAAAATAATTTTTACCTTTCAAGGTATTTCGGCATTTACTATCAAATTGTCAAACTGATATTAATTTTGTTGAGATTTGAGTTTTTAATTCTAAAATTTTGATTGGCGTTTTTTGAATCTCCAAAATGTTGCAGATCGATCGGATATGCAACGTTTTATTGACGTTTTGTAGTTTGTATTCTTGTGATTCTTATTTCGAATTTGAATTTAGTACGTTCTTTTCTTAATAGGTGGCTACTGAGATCTGTTGTAGAGAAAATGTTCTTGCAGGCGGTGAAACATTCTTCCATTAGTATATAAGGAAACTAAGCTCGAACGAACCATATCTAACTTGCGTTGTATATAGTTAGTGTATGCGATTAGGTATAGAAGCGGTTAAACTACGTATATATGTATTAAGCGTGCGACGTGGCTATAGGAGTTTTTACAAAAAACTATAGTAATTTCGCTGGCGCTCGGACCGTCAAATTACTATAGTCCTTTGTAAACACTGCAACATTCTATAGATATAAATTTAATAAGTTTTGAGTTTTATCCTATCTGACTTAGTAAGTGGCTGCGATGAACCACTTGTAATTTTACTACACAATTTTGCAAATATTAAAAACCTTTTTTGAAATAAATGCAATATTTTTAGATTTTATTATTATCAATTTAGTAATTCTGGAAATTACTACTCAAAGTGCTAATAATTACAATAGTTCCCTATTTTCCCTACTTTGCTACCTCAAAATAGTAAAATGTACTGTGATTTTTTACATAGTTTACTACAAATAGTCTCTCAGTGTATCAGAAAATTTCGTTTCATTGTCAAAACCAAAAGTAGTCTATCTATGTCCGTTTCTATCTTCTTTACCATTTCCAACAAAAAAAAAAAAGAAAAACCATTTCTGGTAATATATTTACTCAAAATTCAATTTGTAAAAATAAGTACTGAACTTCCTGTAAATTTTACTAAACTTTTTTCTGCGTGTGCAACTTATAAATTCGCTAAGGAATGCCTGTTAAAAACTAATAAAATAAGAAATTTTCTTCAAAATGTTAATTTTAACAGGGATTTCCGTAATGTTTATCGATAAAACTATCATTAAAAAAAATGCGTTAAATGATTAATAATTTTGCTTCATACCAAAGAAATTTCAGTTTTATTTTGTATGCATATTTAAATATAGTGTATATGGGTCATTCCATATTAGATTGACAGTCGATGTCGCAGATATGAACGAGATAATTTTTTATCGGTTCTTTATCAACAATAAATAGACACGTATTTTTTTGTTTGGCCAAACAAATTTTTTTTACAACTATACGATTTTTTGAATTTTCTAAGAAATGATATTTTCGACGTAGCAAGCGCACTTTCAAGCCTGTTTATCTTAAAAACAATTGTTCACACGAAAAATTTTCCAAATTACGAAAATTAGGGTTTTGACTCTTCTTTACAGAAATGGTTGCGAAAAAATTGTTTTAATATTTGTTAACATACAAAAGTAAAGAAATAAACGCAAAATTGTTTTTTTCCAAATTTGGCCCCTTTCGAAATTTCTTTTTTTTGTGGATTTAGATTCTTTGAAGTCTGTTATATAATATGACGATTGAATCAAAATGGCTGGATCATTGA
Organism: Diplolepis rosae; assembly: GCA_030998225.1. Taxonomy (NCBI): domain Eukaryota; kingdom Metazoa; phylum Arthropoda; class Insecta; order Hymenoptera; family Diplolepididae; genus Diplolepis; species Diplolepis rosae. The sequence goes on from JAPYXD010000355.1 coordinate 1,441,899, forward strand.
TTCGGAAGTTATGGAATTTACCGGGCGTAAGTTATTAGCTCTTAAAGTGAAGGTAAATGCTCGCCGCATGTGGATGCGCCCGGATTGCGCGCGAGGTTCTCGAAAATTCCATAACTTCCGAATCAATGATCCAGCCATTTTGATTCAATCGTCATATTATATAAGAGACTTCAAAGAATCTAAATCCACGAAAAAAAAAAATTCGAAAGGGGCCAAATTTGGGAAAAAACGATTTTGCGTTTATTTCTTTACTTTTGTATGTTAAAAAATATTTAAACAATTTTTTCGCAACCATTTCTGTAAAGAAGAGTCAAAACCCTAATTTTCGTAATTTGGAAAATTTTTCGTGTGAACAATTGTTTTTAAGATAAACAGGCTTGAAAGTGCGCTTGCTACGTCAAAAATATCATTTCTTAGAAAATTCAAAAAATCGTATAGTTGTAAAAAAATTTTTTTTGGACAAACAAAAAAATACGTGTCTATTTATTTTTGATAAAGAACCGAAAAAAAATTATCTCGTTCAAATCTGCGACATCGACTGTCAATCTAATATGGAATGACCCATATATATTTATTAAATATTTTAACCCTTTATTTACACTAATATATTGACAAAATATAATAAAATCTATTTTAAAAAATTTGTTTCGAAGCACTTTATTTGAACGAAATATTTTAAACTTTACTTCACAGCAGAGAAATCTTATGATGTAATTTCGTATCCAAATTTAGGCATGATTTCTTTTCAAACAATGAAACCTTTTATTCGCATTTGGGATTCGAAAACGACAATTCATAACAAATGTTACATATTTCAAAAACTTTTAAAAATATTTTATTGGAATTTAATGTTTTTTCATATTGCTTTCTACCAAAAAAATCTTATTGTTAAATTATCTATTTGGTCATTTTAAATATGTCGTCTGCTTCGCGCCACGTTTGAACTTTGAACGAAGTTTGATTGTGTGCAGATCCACACGGGTCAGTGGTGGAGGCCGAAAACGCCCACGTTCTGCGTATACTCGCGTGGTTTCACATTCTTACGGCTAAGTGACAGTAAGTGCTCCTCTTGCTAGGCAAACATGGTTCAGCCTTTGCTTCTGGACTAGTGATGTGCCGATACCGCCATTTTTTGGTCACTGGTAATTTCTTACCGTAATTCGGTAAATCGGCAGTAAAACTGGTAATTCGTTATTTACTCTGTTATTGGCGAAAAGTTTTGAAGGATCACGTGCTGCAATACGTTTTTCAAAAGAAAAGTAGCTATAATAAGAATAAATGTCTGTAAAGTAATTTGGAAATAAGAACAACGAACTTTATTACTCTATTCTGTCAAATGGATACACGGAAAAAAAAGTTCATTAAATTTTCTTGAATTATTTTAAGAGTTGGGGATACGAGCGAACCGTGAACAAATTTTCTATGTTTTGTATAACTGTCAGGATTTAATGCAGGAAAAATCTGGAGTAACTCTAACGAGTACTGTAAATTTTATATTGAATCCAGAATTAAAGAAGTTCTATAAAATATATAGAGAAATTCATAAAAACATGTTGAAAATTTTCGTAGAAATCAGATTTGAGGTATTGAGAGTTTATTATCACACCATTGTATGATCTAAATACCCCAGTTCAATTAAATATAAAGAAAAAATGTTGAAAAATACCATAGAAATCAGATTCAAGGTATTGAGTGTTTGTGAACCATTCCTTTATAAGATCTATAGACCACAGTTCTGTAAAAATGTAGCTGCGTTGCCATTTTTCCTTCCTCGTCACTCTTGCATGCGAGAACTTATATGGGACATTCCTTTGCAAATCGTACGGTTTAAAAAAAAAAAGATTGTTCACATTTTTAAAAGTCTTATATTTTATTCTGTGGCATCTTTTTATTAATTTAATCGACACGTATATCAGGATTGTCGAAAGAAAACTTTTTTTTGAGAGATATATTAATTTAAACTTTTGATAAAATTGGACAAATTGGTAAGTCTCTTGTGCTTAAAATTCATTATCTCCGGTTGAAATAATTAAATCGATTTCGGGTTTGTTTCATTTTTTGGCTTATTACGTTAGGTTTCAGATAAATATTTTTGTAATTTTTATTTTGTTAATTAACTACAGATATTAGTAGTTTAATTGTTTAAACAATTTTCGCGTGTTTGTCCCCTCAGTGAAAAAATGTGGAAAAAGAAAACAATGTAACTAGCGCATATCTAATAAAAGTGGAGACTCAATTAGATCGGAAGATATTAAATATTTTTCCACATTTTTTCACTGAGGGGGTAAACATGCGAAAATGGTTTAAACAATGAAACTACTAATATGCAAGATTGATCTCTTTAAATTGACCCTGCTGTGATTGATATAACCAAAAAGTTATAAATTTCTTATGATGCCATGTTTTATGTTTAACGTTCGATAGAAACATGCAAGTTATGGCATACCAGTTCGTTTCCTTTTAAGTTTTGATAAAAAATGAATGAATAAAAATATGTTGTTTCTATCTTACCTTTTCTTATTCAACATCCTCTCTGTTGAAAAATAACAGGGAAAAACACGCAAATATTCTATAATAGGAACATAGTTCCACCGAGATGAGTCCTCTTACAATAGATGCTGGTCAGGGAAATTAGGATACTGAAACTTGTGGCAACCCTGAAATTGTTGTATTCTGTTTCAAAAGAACATTGTTTCTATGGGATGCTTGTAATTAGGAGAAATTCAAACTTAGATTGCCTTAACTTTGAATGGTGAAAAAAGCCTATATCAAATTTATTCAAAAAAAATAAAATAAAAGTTCAAAAGAACTAAACCTTACATATATTTGAATTAGTTTACATTAAGGATAGAAAAATTAATGTTATATTGAGAGATTATACTTATGGTCGGGAAACTTTGAAGATAAACCATCTATTAAGAGTTTTTCCACCAAACGATCGGTTTCTGTCACAAGGTCGACATCACTAGACTTCGTAAAGACGTTCTTCTGTTTATTGATATTATTTTTGATGATCTGCAACCATTTATGTAAGGTGAAAAAAAATTAACATAAAGAAATGGATAAAGGCACTATGCCAGATAACGATACCATAAGTATATTATATTCTAGATATTTTCCAAGTAAAATCTCTAGAATGAGATAAACTTATGGTATCCGCCACGTGGTTGAGTAAAGAGTTAGAAATTTCACAACAGGCGTTTGAATCTATCTTGAAAGTGCAGTTTAGTAATTACATTTTTAAGTCTATTAAGTATCTTATGTATATATTTTTTAGTTTTGCAATTAGATATTTCAGGGTATAAACATTTTTTTTAAATAAGAAATTATTGATTGAAGAGTATTTATGGTAAGTTGATAATATTACGAACCTAATTTACCATCGCAAAATATTAGAAAAAATTTAAATGATTTGATAATGTATTTATCATATTTTTTCATTTTAAAGTTTCATTTCATTTTTTCATTTTAAACTTCTATATTGATGATTAATAAATACGTATTTTTGCATATGATGCAGAACTAATTACTGAAAACACCTTTCAAAATTGAATTATTTGAAAGATATATTTAATACGTTGTAAATCGCCAAACTTCGTGAATTCTGTACCTCCATTTTCAAGCTACAACTTGCAAAAGGAAAAAAATGTTCAACTTAAAATTCTTGTTCCTATTATATTTAGGATCTGTGAGGGCAGATTTTCAACAAAAAATAATCAAAGTGCCTTAACGTTTGCTTGATCAAGTCTATCTAGAACACAAAAAAATGAAAAGTTGCTTCCAGCAACCAGACCAACTTTATTATATGTTTTCGGAATCACTGAATCCGAATCCGAGGTGTATTTAACCCTATCACGGCAGGTTTTTTGATGACCTCAAAAATAGCCTTAATACCCCAATAACCCCATGAATCCTTAATCCCTTGACCCCCATTACCTCTTATAACCCCATGACCACACAACCCATCAATCCCATAACCAATACAGGGGCTCAAATTTTCGACGTTTTAATTGCAATGATTTTGCAATAAAAAAAATATTTAATGCTGAATATATAATAGCTAAATATTCTTCATGATGCGCATGCGCTAAGATTGATCGAATACTGGTATCAATGGTTCGTGTCACGCGAACTAACCAGAGATGTTTGCTCAATAGCGACTATTGTTCTTTCATCTAGAGCGACGCGAACAAGTGGTTCATGTACAACGAGCGAATTGTTTATGTCAGCGGGCGAATCTTTAATGTGTGAATGTACTTTCGGCCTGCGGCAAGAGCGATTTACCCCCCCCCCCCCCCCCACCGAATTATTGCGTTACAATTTTTTCTATGTGGAAGGAGTACAATTGTGAAATAAGTTTTATCGCTAGTCTAGTGTCCATTCGCAACATTTGCTGCAGGTTCTACCCAAATCGTCGATGATTAGTGAATCTAATTCCAATGACGAACAGACCTTTTTAGTGGTAGCACTCAATTTAAATCGTCCCATACCACGCGAGTAACGAGATGGCTGAACTCTTATAATCAAGTGAAGGACCAATGTCAAAACACAGTTCGAAGCCTAATGATACAGCTCAGGTGACTTTGAAATTTGGTAGCATGGTTCGTGCATGAGAGGTAATAGAAGTTGTATACGTGTCTCTATAATAACACAGATTACGAACAAGCCAAAAGTTATTTAATACAATCTCAATCCATGTTGGCCAGTAGTTTCAATATGTTCATCATGTTGCTCTTCTTTACGTGTTTAAGAAATAATAGACACTGATGAAGAAGACATTGCCCAACTTCATTAGATGTTATTAAAATAAATCAGATCCAAAAAGGAAAATCCTCGGAAAGTTTCTATAAATTAACAAAGGCCCATAAGAAGTAAAAAAACAAGTAAAACCTGAAACCTTTATAGTGTGGAACCCTGAATCCAAAGAAGAAAGAGAGATGTTCTATAGCTAGGATTTAAAAATATATAAGAGAGAAGAAAACTGTCAAGATGAAGAAGATACTGAATCATATGAGGTCGGGTGAAAATGACAGAGTCATTCAATTTATGTCAATAAGTGTTAGGCATAATAATATATATATATTGTGACGTGGTATTTTGCCACGTACAAGGATTGTTTTAAAAAAATCTTTAATTTTGGAAACCTCGAGCAGAGAATCATGCCCGAGGCTGTCTGTGACAGTCAAAAGTCAGGGGTCGAGCGTAATGTGCTCGGCAGGCTCCTGACTTTGACTTACATTTTTGTTCTTTTCTTCTTGTTATGAATTTAAATGACAGGTTACCTGAAGGGAGAGGTTAGACTCCCGGGGAAACTATTCCTAATTGCCAGACTCAGGGTTCCAACCATGCACAACACTAACTTTTATCTTTAAATCTTATTATTTTATTTTTACATTCACAAGCGAGCACCACGAGGTCACCGCCCGGTCGATGGCGATCAATATTCACGTCACGGCCGAAGTTTCGCTGCTAGCGATGGAGGAAATAACCGGACACAGCACCGCGACACCTCAGCACACCAGGAAGAGGATCCTTGGTGCGTCAGGCGGATGTGAGTCCCGCCTGCTCAAGAACACCAAAGAGAGGAGTTCGCCGTCGCTTTGTTGACAGGTTGTCAACAAACTAACCTGAGCGACGAGGTTAATTCCGGTAATCGCTACGTAGCGGCGCTAAAGATCGGCCTACCTTCGCCATCTGATGCTCGCGAATATGAACTAAGCGTAAATATTGGTAATGTCGGTAAGCTTTGTAAGCGCCAGCGTCTTCCGGTTTCGCGAGCACGCCAGCGGATCTCGCCATAGTTGCTCATTCTCTTTTCGGCGTTTGTAGTTGCAGGTGGTAAAGGAAGGAAATTGTAGAGCTGCATTTTTAATAAAAAGTTACCAAAAATGGCAAGTCGTGGATGCTGGCGGGGACGCCGAAAAACCACAGGTAGCTTTTGACCTATTTCTCTAGTTGTTGGAATTTTTTTATTGGTAGTAAAATAAAGTGAGCGGTCAATTTAGGTGGTGTGCGACGAAGACACCTCTCCACTAACATTCCGAGGCGGCAGACTATGGGTCAGCCTCGTTAATTGAGTAGTAAATTTAAATTCAGTGTTCGCGAATATCGTAATTGGATCTTATTTAATAATAATTATAATTGTGTAGCTGTAGTAATTTGCTGATTAACAATTTTTATGCTTCTTTCATTTATGTGTAATTTTGGGTACATTGTTTAAATTAACAGGTATTCCATAATACCTGCCTAGTGCAGGTGTCATTCAAGTTTTAAACGCCAGGCGAATGCGAAGTCACTCATCACTCAAACATCAGGTTAGGCTTTGAACATCGCATCCGGTTCGGCTTTAGAGAGTTGGCTTGTATGTGACGCCAACCTGAACTCAATTTTGGCAATACTGGCTCGAACTTGGCAAGCCTGGAAATGAACCGGAGCAATCCTGGCTCAATCCTGACTCTATCCTGTCAAGCCTAGCTACGCCGGGCTGAAAACTGGCGCAATCCTGGCATCTCCAAATTCGTTCTTTTAGTTAATAGAAACTAAAGGCAAGTCCATATTCACTCCGAAGGGTATAAATTCGGATACGTGATACAATTGCACAGCAATAAATAGGGTTGCAGGTATACTGGATTGGCTTTGACGATTCGCCACTCCTGAACTAGACCACCTCAATTTTGCTAACAGGTTTCACGCGTATAGTTGCAGTGTGTAACTGCTTCTAGCAAATTTTAATTTCTTTCACAATATTGTTGTTCGTTCAGAATACGCCGGCACAGTTTCAAAGGTTCTTCATGAATCAGTCTCCGGTGAAGAACAACACGTCGATTCCGGAAACAGTAGGTTCCGTTTCCCAGCCTCTGGACGCGGTGACAAAAGCGGAGTTATTCCACACGGTGGACAACACGAGAGTTGAGCTGCTTGATTCGGCAAAACGCGAGACCGAAGACATAAAGACCGAATTGTATGACGCGATTTATAAAATGGACGAGCTCATATTATCGAGAATTAACGAGACGGATTATCCTCGGCCGCTACGAAACAACAGGAGCTGACCTCAGAACAGCCCATAAGCGCGCATCGTGGTTCACACCGCACATCAAGTAGTCCGGATGGAATTGACGATCCGGGTCACCAACCTGCGAAATCGGCAGTTGAGAGTCCTGAATTCACTTCCGACCCTCATTTAGATGGAGTAGCTAAGCGACCTACCCTAGATGAGGCGAATCGCCATACTCATATTAGGAGAGATCTGGATATAGATCCACCCCCACGCGTCATAGATTATTCCCGAATAAGTGAGCACTCGTTAGGCCACTCGATGCATCCGAATATGGGAAGCGTGGCACCCTCGGGCAAGATATTCGCGTCCGGCGATATTGAGCCGCCTTCACCGTTCGACGCCACAGTAAGTACGCTCCATACTCGCTACGAGCGAGTTGTTCACTCAACGCCATTAAGGGAGCGTAAAGTGGCGTGGGACCCTAGCTTTTCGTTTAGCCAGACCAATAACGGGACTGGAACGGGATTAGAATCAAGACCCCTATCTGCCTCGAGCAGATTCAATCGGACACTCGACGCAGTTGTCAAAAATTGGGGCATAACGTATTCGGGTGATAGAAGAACAAGCGTCGATAATTTTCTGGCACGTCTGGAAGAAGACCGCGCGGTATCGTTCCTCAGTGAAGAGGAGCTGATGATAGCTTTGCCGTTCTTGTTAAATGGCCTCGCTTTGCAGTGGTTCAGACAAAACAAGAGCTCTTGGCCAACCTGGGCCCACTTCCGGGCGGCATTCCGTGCCAGGTTTGGCGATATCAACTACCAATGGAGATTAGATGAGCAAGTGGCTGGTAGGGTTCAAGGCGAAGATGAATCCACTGCCGACTACTTGACATATGCAGCCCAGCCCTCCGTGTAAGGGATCAAGAAGCAACCAATAAATATAATTTTTGAGGAAAGTAGATGGCCTTTCCGGTTTTGTATAATTATTTAAGTTAGTGAAAAATGAAAAATAAATAATATTTTTAGATGGTAAAATATTTTTAAGACCGAAAAAAATTTTGAAAGCGTGCATCTTGCATGTGTCAGGAGGAATCGAACCTCCGAATATACTTGCCTTTCCGGGGACTTACTGTGATAAACGCACAAAGCCAACACCGCTTACAGCATTTCAAATAATTTTCGGTATATTTCACTTTTCAGTTTAGATGTTTATTTGAGTGGAAATTAGGACTTAAAGTGGCCTCTATTGGGTCTGATTGCAAACACTTTCGTGAATCGACAATCTTAGATGGTAAATTTACCAATTCTGTATATTTTTAAGATGTTGTTGAGGTTTTAGGCCAGATAATGATTTGATGATCTTTATGTGTAAAAGTCGCTAATGCCTGACTGGTAATTTTTTAGAAGTAATTTTTGAATACAATAGTAGGAAAAATGTGAGTCTCTTCATTTCTATAGTGAGAAGATGTTTTAATACAATATACGCTATCAGAAACCAGTTTGTTATTAATTGTCTTTGCGGAAAAACATAGCTTTTTTATAGTTTTAAAAATGTCGAATCATGAACCAGAAAAGACGTTTCACGGGGAAGTTTAATGAACTTCTTTCATTTGAAGAAAACGACTGCTGAAAGTTATCAATTGTTGGTTGAAGCTTATGGTGTACATGCTTTAACCCAAAAAATTTGTGAACGATGGCTTAAACGTTTTATAAGTGGTGATTTTGACTTAAAAGACAAGGGGCGTCCAGGTCAGCTGAATACCGCTCATTTCGATCGATGCAATAAGGACTTTCAGCACAACACTTCCATTCTTATGAAGAAGTGGAAATTTGAATTAATGAATGGTTGGCCTCAAAAAATGAATAGTTCTTTTAAGACGGAATCCATTCTTTGACAGAAATATATGAAAAAGTTATAACTAACGATAGCTCTACTTGTAGCTTCTGATAGCTACATTTTGGATATTCACGGGCCTTACTTTTCTGACTTTAAGAATAGCGACTTTGCCATGGTGATTAATAAATTCAAAATCGATGCTCTTGGGTTGCGGTGGTGGGTATCATTACCATGTTTACTGCGATGTCCTGCTTCTTCTTGAAAATTTCAGCATTAATCATGAAATTCGACCTGAAGAAACATAAAATGGTCATATACAATTTGTTTTCAAGTTCTTTGGATGAAGTATTTGTATACTTTTAGAGAAAGATGGCGAGACGGAACCAGTAATCGCGACAGGTAGGTTTGATCTTTCACATATTGCATGTTAACTTGTCCATCCTTACTAAATATTTCTGCTACAATAGATATGATACAGCCTGTAAAAGATGGTATGATCCGATAAAGATAATTTTCAGATCTTTCTCAATCATTTCTAGAGAATCCAAGATATTATAAGCTGGAATTCTTTGAAACACTAATATTTTGCATCACTAGCTTTTTCTACACGGAGAAACTTTGTATTGTATTCTTAGCGTGCTGGAAATTTTTCGCAGTCAAAACACTAAATATTCGAAAAATGATATGAAACTCCAGTATAGGTTATAGAAAATTTTGATACCATCTATAGTAAATTATAATATAATTCATCTGAAGTTTGATATTTCGCTGCGGAGAATTTTCACTTTTCTTTCAATGTAGGTATTAAAACGGTCATTTTCCGAAGCTCCAACTCGGCTTTGACGTCTGGAAAGCCACGATCAAGAATTGGATAATTATTCTCCTGTAACAACTTACAATTGCTTTTCTGAGCCCAGGGATTTCTTTTAACAATTTACTGTATCTAGCACGTTTAGGATTTTTTAGAGACTCTGATATTTTTCAGTATAAAAAGCCTAATCAATAGAAAAAAGTACTACTGGAGAAAGGGAATAAGCAATAAATAAACATACAAGATGTATGAACGAGGTAGTTATTAGTAACGTGTTTACTCTTAACGCTGTAACGTGGTAAATTACGTTAAATTTTGTTTATCTGGACCGGCAACGACAGAATTGAGCCCAAACCACCTTTTTTAAAATAAAACTCGAAATTGTTAAGGATAGTCTGAGAGTTGCTTCGAAAATTCTTTTATTTTATTTTCTGGCCGTTTCTCTTTTTCTTTATTCCATCATCACCACCTTGAAAGGCTTTGTTACCATCGCACGACAGAGGGGTTTACAGGCAAGGCTCAGAGGGCATCACCCGACAGGCATGGCATCCGAGTCCGGCGAATCTGCAGGCCTGATTGTAAACCGACCACGCGCTGCAGCCTATGGATTCTAACACCGTTACAATATTATTATTATTATGTTTAATATAAAATAATATAATAATACAGCATTATTATATTATCATATTCGCATTGTCTGCTTTGTAACTGCGGTGGTATATAGTACGAACTCTTCGTAATTTGAACGCACCCCTCGACGTTTTAAGCCAATGGGGCAAGCTGACCTAGAGACGCTTCGGCTTATTGGTTGCCTGGCGCCGTCGTCCTGACAAGACGAGTCGCCCGCGCAAATCTCATCTTCATGCGCATGCGCCAGCCTTCCCATCTGATCTAATAAAACTGCGCGACACCTGTGAAGCACAGCTTTATTCTGTCGTTGTCTAGAGAGTGTCATGAAGGAGTATAAGGAGACGTATCTTAGGCTGGGGAACTCGACTTGGATTGGTCGTGGTTTTCCGGAATAATTCGTGGAGTCGGAAAATAGAATAATTTTACTGAATCGAATTTCAGCGCCTCTGCTGGACGGAATCTGACTTGTTTTCGGGCTCCTTCTGTTTTCACACATAACCACCAATTTGAATGTTGACACTTTCGTGGGTTTTCGGTCCATTTTATTTGAAAAGTCGTAGAGAATGAAGTGTTTTATTCCCGGCTGTGACTCTACCACTGATTTAAAGTCTAATTTTCGGAAAAATGGGAGAAAAACCACTTTTTTTGTGCACCAAGAACGGTAAGTAATCCTAACCTGAGTTGCAATATTTGTATCTATAACTTTATTTTAACTGTAATCTTTGATGCAGATTTTATGTAACTTTTATTGAAATTAAATTTCTAATTAAGTAGTTCAATATGAATCTAATGAATAACATTCCTTTATTTTCGTGTAGTATAAAGTATGCATTCCCTACTTATTGGAAAACATTTTTTATAAATAAAACTTATTTTAAAATATTTCTTTGACAGGAAGAGAAGCTTCAAATTTGGCAGAATGCAATATCTGCATCTGCGTGTGGACCAAGAAATAAGCCACTAAAAAGTACAAAAGACTGTGATTAAAACTAAAATACTTTGAAAGAACAAATTTTATTAATGTTGACATATTGTCTTGTTAAAATAAATAATTTATTTGATATAAAAAATATTTTTTGTGTTGTAATTATTTATTGTCTAAGCAAAGTCACTTAAGATTCCCATACATTAAAAAGAAATTTTATATATTTACAAATTTTATTCTATATACATATTTCAACGTAAGTTAACGTTAAATTAATAAACTTATGATTATAGGCCCAGTGAAACGTTTTTGGCACTCCTAATTATTTTAATTCACAAATTAAATTGCGTGTACAATTTCCACGACGTTTGAGAATCTTCTCCACTAAAATACTACATTTCATCAGAATTCTTATCCAGCTTTACAACAAAAATTATTAAACACATTGTGAGTAGCGCAAATTATTTTTTAAATAGCCATTTTGTCAACAGCTTGTAAAAGTTCAATTAATTCCTTTAAATTACTGATTCGTTTTCCCCGATATGATGAAACAATTTTGTCATCAACAAACACTTTTACATACCTATTGCGAAATACAGCAATTCGTTTCTTAACGCAGCAAGAAGTTTCCACTTTTTGGAACCCAAAGAATTTATTATTACCTTTTACGAAACCCCATTGTGGCGAGGGTAATTCTATTTCATGCAGTGATTCTTGAAAGCTTTTAAATATCTGATCCTTTATGCATTTACTGCTCCTCTTACGTTTTTCCAATTTCGTACTCATATCTGCAAATTAAAAGCATACAAATAAATTTAACATTAATTTTTATAATCCACTGAATCTCCGAGGCCAATATATTTTAAAATCTATTGTAAGAACATGCATTTTATGTATGTTTTAACAAATTGAATTTAAAAATTAAAAACAAAAAGAACTTTTTGACTCAAACGCATTTTACATAACTATCGACCGCATTTATAACCAAACATATATAAATTTTAAAGGCAGCTACTTACTTTATTTTATTTTTCGATTTTTTGCACTTTCACTATTTCTTTCTTTTCTTTCTTATTTAATGGTTATCCTCTTTATCTTATTCCATTCAGTAATACAAGAAATTCATAACCTCACTCTGTCACGCGAACGTTTGCTATTAATTGCTATTAATGCGCAGTGCGGCCACAGTGGCGCTGGAGTTCGATTCAGCAAAATTATTCTATTTCCCGACTCCACGAATTATTCCGGAAAACCCCGACGTGACCAATGGCTTTGTTATGTCTCCTTATACTCCTCCATGGAGAGTGGTCAAACCACAGCCAATCTGTAAAGTTTTTCTTTTCTTTTAAATGGACGCCACCAGCTATAATCTGGATGAAGTAAGGCGCGAGATTATTTTACTTTATGCGAGAGCTTCCATATTTTAGGTTGAGCTATTTTCTAACCTCCAAAAAACCAGATCCAAACCTCCCGAATCCAACTAACCCTAGCCGGAACCCTTTTGCCTTTTTCTCGTTTTGCTTTTTTTGTTAGCATGCAAGCCTTTATTTTCAGTGTAAGCAGTTTTATAAATATGGCGTCAGGAGACGCCAGGCGCTCTTCTTGAAGCAGCCATAATAACGACAGTGACACCGAGAGTAATCCTCGAGTCCGCCTTGATAAAGTTTTTGTTTTTTTTTTTTTGATGTTTCAGTAGGTCATCCGTTATAACGCAAAAAAGTTGTTATATTTGAGTTACGCAAAATAATTGTTATAAATTTGAGTTATTGACTACAGAATTCTACGAAGATCACAGAACAAAATAAAAGTTTCAGGAACGAAGTATTTTCTCACAACCAAAGCCTTTCCCTGTTTGGTGAGAAACTAACTAAAAAGCCGGCAAAATCAAAAGAAGATCGAAGAAAATCTAGGTAAGAAAACAAATGAATGCAGCAAGTAGGGAACTCCACTCGATACATTGACGAAATTTAGCTTTTTAAACCAGATTTCACTTTTCAAATAATTTGAAAAATCAAATATATTATTTATGTTTTGAGTGTATATGAAAACTAGTAATCGCTTTCCATATATATATATATATATATATACAGGTTGGGCACGAGTGGGTTGCAGAATAGGGAATATAATTGGGAGTAGTTTAGTATACGAAATACCGCCCAAAATGCACTTTCGCTATTCGAAAAGATCTTTTTCAGGCGTTTTTTTAAAATTCGCGGCAGCTCGAAAGAGGTTGTACATGTCTTGCGCATGTCTGTTCGCTTTTTTCTAGGTCGGTAATAGTGAAACCTGTCCATATTTAATTTTAAATATGGTACAGGTTAGGTTTCCAAATGTCATTTTTGAAAAAATAGTAAAAATATTAAAATTAAAAGTGTCATGTTTTAAAAATATTGTCGAAAGTGCGGCAGAATTTTAAACAACAGTGAGTGAATTTATTATTCAGAAACACAAGTGTAAATAGTTGAAAATTGGAATCAAGTGTGACAGCAAGAAGCTCACCTTTATAGTGTGTGATAAAAAATATAAATTTTAAACAAATAAAGAGCTTTGTTGCTCTAAAAGATTGATAAATGAGAACAGGAATAATTTATGGCATGGAGAATGGTAAGATTTTAAATCTCCATGATGAAAAATATTGAATATTTTTTTAATGTAAAATTTTCAATTACAATAATATGTTTTATATTTTCAGAAAAATATCTACTCACTTCAAATGAAGTTAAAAAAAAAATTAAAAATTTTTAATTTGACGGGAAATCCAGATAAGTATTTTTTATTTCACTTTCAATGATATTCTTGGAAAGAGACGTTTACTTTGTGGAATGTTTTTTTTATTTTTCAGAAAGAGTAAAAAATGAAGTAAGAGGGAAAAATAAAGGATTTAGGAACTAAAATTGTGCAGGTATTTATGTTTCTTATAAGTTGCAGTAGCAAAAGTACGTACATAATAATGTAATAATAGTTTGAAATATCTTAAAGCTAAACTTTATAATTTATCATTCTGATCAAAATATCAAAACACTAACTGATGTTTATGTAATCAAATCCTCGATAGCCATTGATTATTGTAAAAATTGTTCCCGGGACTAGAATAAAGGTTACAAAATTCTGCAAACTGGCTCAGGAGTCTACGTTCATGTATTCTGTTAGTACTTATACTAAAAAGTTGTAAAAAATTATTTTTAAAAATCTTCAATACTCATAGCGGCCGGTCTAGAGTGGCCAAGTTCTAAATACACACAAAACATTACCTAAACCTTTGACTGTAACCAAAATAATATCTATGAATTCTTTCAATTCAGTTCATAAGTAGCTATCACTGTCTCTTATCAGTTCCCACAGCTAAACTGTATAATTTGTGATTTTAAAAAAATTTTGAAACATTAAATGGTGTTTTTGGAGTCAAATCCTCGATAACCAACGATTATTGTAAAAATTGTTCCCGGGACTAGAATAAAAGTTTCAAAATTCTGTAAAGTATTTCAGAAGTTTTAATTCTCGTACTCTATCAGTCCTCATAGTAAATAGTTCTGAAAAATCATTGTTTCAAAACTTCAATACTTATAGCTGCCGTTCTAGAGTGGCCAAGTTCCAAATACACACAAAATATCAAATAAATCATTGACTGTAACTAAAATAATTGCTCTAAATTCTTCTAATTTGGTTTTCAAGTAGCGAACAGACATGCGCAAGACATGCACGACCTCTTTCGAGCTGCCGCGAATTTCAAAAAAACGCCTGAAAAAGATCTTTTCGAATAGCAAAAGTGCATTTTGGGCGGTATTTCGTACACTAAACTACTCCCAATTATATTCCCTATTCTGCAACCCACTCGTGCGCACCCTGTATATCAATAGAATATTCGATATTATTAAAACTAAAGGGTCGATACAAGTCCTGATCATTATTGTATCAATAGAATATTTTCGAAAAATATTTTTAAAATTCACAAGTACAATCGCCAGATAACATGAAATATTGTGAGAACTCAACTCAGAAAACTACAAAATTTTTTTTAGAAATACTCGTTCTCTATCAATTTCAAAATTTGTATTATAATACTAGGACAGCTTTTAAATAGTTTTGTTCAGCCAGCAGTCGTTACTATGCCAACTATAACATAGTTACAAAGGAGTCCTGTGAGGATACAGCACTGCGGGGAATATTTTTGGGGGAAGGTGATCCGAGATGCTGTGTGGCCGCATGCCGTCACTAATCTCTCTCGGTCTGCCTCGCGTAATTGCTCGGGACGTTTGTCGCTTTTCACTCTTCGGTTGTCCACAAGAGTGATTCCCCCCGATGAAAGCGTGTAGTGGTGGTTAACACAGTGCCTACTCTTCACTCAGTGAGCGAACCCGTCGCTAACTTGGCGCTCAATGTTAAAAAATCCACAACTACCTATTCTTAATAGAAAAAACTCATGCATACGTGATCCTTACGGAAGAGCAATGAGTACCTTACGTACATTTAGTAAATAAACTAAATGACCTAGACTTGGATAAATGCCATCTATTATCCTACGAGTGAGCCATTATTAACAGAGCTGAACCAGTTTCTTCTCAATCTTAAAAATAACAAAAGGTATCTGGATGTAAATCAACAATTTAAAACGTTCAATATCGAAGTCCGATTTATTATTTCGGTATATCAGAAAACGATTACGCTAAAAAAATTCTAATTCGACAATAGATGTAAAAGAATTGAAAACTACCAATCATTACTTACGTCACTTGAGAAAAAATATTCGGAATTTTCAGTGACATGCATATATCTGATATCTAGGTAGCGACTGCTGTGCCAGTCCTAGCGAGATGCAGAAACACTGTGTGTTTGCCCAATACATTGCAGATCGGCCGCTCTGGGTTCAGCTCAAGGTGTTTGAATATGGTATTTAAATTGATCATTCTATAGTAAAAACAAAAGGACACATACTCCAAAGACACTTGCCCTTCACAGAAAAGCGTCAAGGCCCAGGGCCCATGCAACTTGGATTTTTTCATTCGCGGAGGCTGCAAAGGAACTTCAGATAAGAGCTTTTGTCAAGGAAGGCTATCCGGATGTTGTTTTAGGGGCTAACAACTTGGACCAGTTGAGGGCGGCGATCACGAAGGCAATCGACTAGATTCTCGAGAGCTTTATCCCTTGATTCGGCGAGGTCCGTTTCGCCGGGGAAGGCATTGGGGCGGAGAGTCTGAACAAGGCCTATAGGAATGAGCTTGCTAATCGAATACCACAGCTGAGTCAAGTACAGGGAAAAGTACTCCTGAAGGTGAAGGAGATGGCTTTCCTCCAATAATACTGTAAGGCTGCAGTATGGATACCAAACCCCAGAGGAAAACCAGCCACTATGTATCGGAGAGCAAAAAGGCAGAACCTAAATGTGAATACTGCCTGTTGAAAAATCTATGGAGTAAGTGAAAGAACCACGAACCAGGTACAGGCTGTTGGGAGGGTGGATTGGTGCTATGGGCGTCCCAGAGAAAGCGGTGAGTGCAATTCGAGGTTCTTGACTTTAAGCTCTTTCTCGATTACGGGTAAACTACCCTAAACGGGTTGCGTCCAAGAGCTGGGATGGGGTGGATGTGTGGACTGCTGAAAGATGTGGGAGAAACAAGTCAAAATTAGCCACGTAAGATCGACGAGGAATCCGAAAGAACCTGCTTGGTACTCCTATGAAAAGAGATTGACTACTGAGTAAATGACTATAAGTGAAGTCGACTACTCAACTTCCCAAAAATATGTAGGACGAAGGAAGAATCAGAACTCGCGGAAGAATTTCTGCAAAGGGCAACTATCTCCCCGTATGAAAAAAAACTGTCCTTCGAGAGCCACTAAACAGTAGACTGGCGCCAAGTGGTGGAATGAACACCTAGAAAAATAAAAAGCAGGATACAAGAAGGCTCTTCAACAGAGCTTAGAAAAACATTACCCCCCCCCCCCCCCCCAGAAAGGGAGCTGTATCACAGGACCCATAGGTCGAATAGAAATGCAGTTCAAACTGCGAGCAAAGCCAGCTAGAATGACTTTTAAAAGGAGATCGAAATAGGACGCAAAGCAGCTACACTTCATAGCATCCTAGCTAGTGTTCCATTTACTCGTCTGGGCGCTATCAAACTCCCCAACGGCCAATGCACAGTGTCTAAAGATGAATGCCAAAATTGCCTAAAATTAAATGCATAAATTTTTTTTAAAAACCACGGGTAGTACCCGCAAAGATGTATTACAGACGGAATCCTAAAGGAATATCCTTTACACAGGGGGCAACAAATGGAAAAATTTTAAACGGTGGACCCAATATGGAAGCCAAAATAAAAAAATTTTCCATATTTGCTTCAAACTTGATAAATAGGGTTTTTCAGGGTCGCTGTTTTACTGATTTCGAGTGAAATTAAAAATAGCGAACCTTATATGAGGATTATAATGGAAAAATTGCAGCCATATTCTCATGGAACTCAATAAATTTCGGGACTGAGTTCGTTATTAAAATGGAAAAATCCAGAATGGCGTGAATATTATGGCAGCTATAATATAGCAAAATTATACTGCATTCGCATGCCGCTTGATAAAAGGTTGTTCTCACTGGAATTTGGTGGCTAGATTTGAAATACTCGAAATGGAATAACAATTCTGATTTTTGTCTTAGAACGCCTGCACTCAGCCTACGTTTATCGTAAATTCCAGGCCTTACCGAGTGGAGGCTGCAGTACGTTTTCAGGCCCCTTTTCACGGAATGCTTGTTCAGTGTTAATCGTGAGACCCCTCGCCTGTCACGGATCGAGGTCAATCATAATCCATTTATTGCCTATTCAATCAGAAATAGCAGTCTCTTCGTCTAACAATTAAAACTCATCTAAGTGCATGAAAATGTGCAAAGGACCCGTATTTCCAGTCACTTAATCCACTTCCATGTCTTCATGTATTATATATCTTATACATAGATATCTTCATATCTGACGTATCCATCGGTCTATAAAATACATCTCATAAAGTTATAGCACAGTTCATTTTCCTGCCATCATTCTTCCTATAATTTTTGAAAGGCTTGTTTCGAGCTTCTTTTGTTTCTTCGCCGAGAATTCCTACATTAGACCAAGCAACAGGGAATTTGTTATGACATTATTTATTTCAGAAAACGGACTGCGCCATCAGAAGAGAGGTTGGTCATAGAGTAATTGTGTCATGTTTTGGACAACGAAATATGATTTATAAATTTGTTATTAACATTTAAGACCAAAAAATCGGACTTTTTTTAGTTTTTTGTTTATAAAGTTAAAGGTAATTATCCAATATTAATGACATTCATTGAAAAGTTGTAGAAAATTGAATTGCGAACAAAATGAGCTGCCGTTCGATCTGATTGGATAATTAGAAGCGGAGAAAATTTGGAAAAATCAGGAAATTGAGCTTTTATTAAACAAATTAATATCTCAGTTAATTTCTAACTTTTCAGGTTGAGGTTTGGTGGAAAAGTAACCGACTTTATGCTCTTCAAATGTATAAAAAAACACTTTAAGATAATACGTTTCCGCGCTATTGACACTTTAATTTATTTCATGCGTTAATTGTAAAATGTCTGCTTGCCGCAGAGGTGGTCCGATTTTTATTTTGAAAACGGCTTTTAAAAATATAAATCAAGCACAACAGAACGTCAATCTTGGTTTTTTGCTAAAATGTTGCAAAGTTTATTTAAAAAAACTAGGAAAAATTCTAAAAAAAATTACACAAACGTATCATTAGATGGCCGATGTAGCAGTATTTTTTGGAAAAATTTTTACTCCAAATTTAATAACAAAAAAAAAAATTTTTCAAACAAATTGATTTTTTTAAAAAACGCATTTTTGAAAAATCTAAAAAAATTCATAGTGATAGCTCCAAGTATTACTCAAATTTTAGGTATATAATTAAGTCGCGCACTCGAAAATTGCGCACAATATGAATTTTTTTGTAAAATGATGCGCGTGGAATCATGAACTTCCATTGACGGCGTCGAGCGCAACTTCCACTAATGCTTTATTATTCTCTACTTTTTCGAGAACGTTATTATCAAAAAGTGATGGGAAGTGATTATTTATTGTTTTATGATCGCTTTATTCTCATATAAGAATGTGAGAAATCGCAAGGACTCTGGTTTTTCCTCAATAATCCAAAACTTCATCTTTCATAACTCTTATCCTGCATGTGTTGTAAAGTAGTGCATTTTTTCCAAATCTTTGAATTTACTGAGAAAAAGCTCTGGGAATGCCCTCAAACTGCTTGCATTTGAATCTGCGAGTATAATTTATTAAGAGGGAAATGAATTTCAAGCTCAGGCTTGATAAATTATTTATAGATTAGCACGTGATGATTTCACTATATTTTAATCTGTATCGAGCAGTGAAAAATCGCGTAATATTCACTTACGATTTTTGTATTTGTATGGATTACAACAATGTGTTCTTTTTTGTCGAATCATGTCAGCTGCTCTTTGAAAATAAACTCTCGTGGATTTTTCACGAACCAATTTATTTTTATGATAATAAAAAAAATTATTTTTTTGATGATTTATACATAACCATAAAACTCATTACAGTATTCATATGTTATGAGTATAAAGCGATCATAAAACAATGAATAATAACTTCCCATCACTTTTTGAAAATAACGTTCTCGAAAAAGTAGACAGTAATACAGCATTAGTAGAAGATGCGCTCGACGCCGTCGATCGAAGATTGTGATTCCACGCGCATCACTTTACAAAAAAATTCATATTACCCGCAATTTTCGAGAGCGTACCTTAATTATATACCTAAAATTTGCGTAATACTTGGGGCTATCACTATGAACCTTTCCAGATTTTTCAAAAAATCAATTTGTTTGAAAAAGAATTTTTTTTGTAATTAAATTTGGAGTGAAAATTCTTCAAAAAATGCTACTACATCGGCCATCTAATGATACTTTTGTTTAATTTTTTTCAGAATTTTTCCTAGTTTCAGTTTCTAAATAATTGAAAAAGAACAAAAACATATTTTTTTCTCTTTATCCCATAACTTTTTGAACAATGCATGAAAAAATCTCAAATTTTGGGTTTCTTCATTATTTGTACAATACAATACATACAACTCTCGCATTAAAGTGTTTGCGTCTACAAGTTAATAATACAGGTTTTGAGATGCCATTATGTAACTCACCTGGTTGATTGTGTACGTTTTACGCTAATATACTAGGTTTTGAGATGCTTAGGTATACAACTCACCCACTACATATGAGCGTTATAGTTAATATAATAAGTTTTGAGATGCTTGTGTATATAACTTACGCTATTTATCTGCTTGAGAAGGCAAGAGAAATAGTTTTGTCGTATAGTTCTCCGACCTGGTAGCTTGATAACGGCACAATCCTGGCTGGAATTAAGTAGTGCTAGTCAAGTAGTACAGGAAGCATATCAGACAATCCAACTTGCTTGCTAAACACTGGTTAAGTTCGTTTTCCGTAGATTCAACTCTCAGAACTCGACTTAATACGACGATACACGTATTTAACGGCACTTAATGATTCACGGCTACCGGAATTGCACCACTTAGGGACCGGGAGTTATGTTAACCAAGTACTGAGACAATCCTTCTGTAAGATGCCGATAAAGTTACGAATATCAAAGGGCCAAATCGTGACACCGACAGTATGACTTGTAGACGGAGTGACGACAGACGATAAGACTTGTAGACTGAACGGCTACTAGCTCTACTACTACTCATGAACTCACGGCTCGCTCCCACGCGGGTCATACTCTCGGGATCAAACTCCATTAACGCTCGATGCGGTACAATCTTTCTCTTGTCTTTTCAGCTATGTTACATACAGGGTGAGGCACATAAAGTGTTGCAGAGCGATAGCACTCAAACTATTGATCATATCCAAACATGTTTCAGACAAAAGTTTCAGTGTTCGAGAAGTCTGTCATACTCGACCACCCTATTTTTTTATCGGTGGAGGCACTGAAGCTACGTCAAGGTCAACTCCACTTATTTAAATGGAATCATGTTTTTTTTTCGATGACATTATTACCCATTTCAAGACAAATTCAGCGACCTACAACACAAGGTCATTTTAGTCACGCAAAGTATGAAAATAGTCCAAAAATCGAAACATATCGGAATAATCACTTTCAAAGGATCCACTAACCTTGGTTTGGGTCTATCTACAGAAAAAAAAATAAGGTGAATTTTCATTTTTTTCGAAAAATATTAATTTATTCATGAATTTCTTTTCACTTCTTACGATACCCATGATAATACACATCGATAGGGTTTTGTTGACATCGGCAGAAAGTAAGCATTTTCTGTTGACATATCAGTTGGTCACGCATTACCCTCTAATGTTTTTCATGGGGTTTTGTTAAAGAACGCGTAATGGCGGTAGCACCTACCACGCCTGACGACATGAAAGAAAGAATACGCCGAGCATGTACCGAAATTACACCACAAATGTTGGCTGAAGTTAGACAGTCTTTTCATCAGCGAATTAACAAGTGCTTACAAGTCGAGGGTCATCATTTCGAGCATCTCTTGTAGCTAGACCCAAACCAAGGTTAATGGATCCTTTGAAAGTGATTATTCAGATATGTTTCGATTTATCGACTTTTTTCATACTTTGCGTGACTAAACTGATCAAACTGGTTCTGAAGTTTTCCAGCAGCTGAAAGTTGAAAAAAAGACATTCAACAAGAATTTCAGGTTTTTTGAAAGCTCTACAAGCTGTGTTGCCATCATTGGAGATATCAGAGCCTCCTGATTTTGGTTTATCTACTATCAATCTAAATGATTTCCTGATTATGTCTTAAACTTCTCGTTTTCTTACTGCGAAATCAACTTTTTTTTTATCACCTCTAACTCTCCAGACTCTGAGATGAATTTTGTACGAAACGTGAAGGCAACATTCAAACATTCCTTATATAAGTGCGTTAAAATTTTGCATAAAAACACCATTTGTTTTGTTAGACAAATCGTTGAAAGTTTTAGGGGTTGCATGGCAAATTGGACACGTTTAAATTGACTTCCTGCCAGTTATGGTGTTTAACACCGTTCCTTCCATTAAAGTAAGGAATAAAGAATAGTGGATCTGTATACGATGAATATCATCGAGTTCAACTTCCAATATTCTTAACTGATTGATTTGTTCTTCTATATTTGTGTTTTGACAGAGTATAGGCGATTAAGATTCTCTAATAGCTTACAGTTTGATCGGTCGACATAGTCAAGCAGACTGTGATGTTCTATTATTTCATAAGATGGTTTTATCTTTACTCAATAGATAGAGAGGAATCAGAGGCAGAGCAAATAAGTTGCTATCGCTTACGCTTGAATTATTATTAAATTCATCTTACTTATAGCTTTGTTTATATTCTGAATTACCTGAACATCCATCGTAGTTCCAGGAAAACAGTGACGCAGCTTCGATCATTGTACTGCTTGTAATCTCCATATTTTGAA
Organism: Diplolepis rosae; assembly: GCA_030998225.1. Taxonomy (NCBI): domain Eukaryota; kingdom Metazoa; phylum Arthropoda; class Insecta; order Hymenoptera; family Diplolepididae; genus Diplolepis; species Diplolepis rosae. The sequence goes on from JAPYXD010000355.1 coordinate 1,464,566, forward strand.
GTATGACTTCTCGTTGTAGTATGGTTCAATAATGCTTGGAATGAGACTTTAACTTTAATTACCTGGGATGACATCGCTTCTTTAGGTGGTCTGCATCCGGCTTTGGCTTTTCGAACTTCGTTATACGGTGGCCAAACATTCACTGAGTATGCTTTCACTTCTAAACACATATTCATGTACACATTTTTAGATGTCTCTTGAATTCTTAGCTGCATGACGACATGCCTGCAATATTATTTGTGGATAATGACCAAGATTCGATCTGATACTCACAGCTTCTCAACTTTTCAATAGATCAGACATTTTTCTATGTCAAAGGAGGAAAACCAGGCCTTGGAAAAAAATATTGCTGACTCACATTAGTAACTTTGATATTAGAAACTATAAACTCGGAATCTTGCAAACTTGCATTTTTTTCGAACTTCTCTTGAATTCTACATGCTGCTTCGAATTTTGTCTTGCAATTAGTTCTTAGAGTCGAAAGAACAGATTTTAGTCGCTTTAATTCCGTTGGGTGAGCATCATCCACCAGACAGATATTTGATCCTTCCAAAATATAGTTTAAAGCTTAAGAAGGATCTCCATCAGAGGAAAGTTTTTCAAGAATTTGTCGTTTCGTAAGTTCAACCATTATTTATTGAGAAATCTATAAATATATGAATTAAACGCGAAAAATACTTACTTGATATGCGCCAGGATGGAGAACGTTTAACTGGGCGGCGCAGTGCAGAGAAAATAGCGCCACGCAGCGTAGTGCGGGATACGTGGGCAAGCAGGCGCGTTCGGACGAGTTGAAAATTGTTTATACACGGTTATTGAAGTTGTATGAAAAAAGCAGCAAAAAGTAGCAGATCTTTCTCAAAGTTCAGATTACACCTAACACATTCAAGTCTCATTTGCCTTTGTAGTAGGTGGAATCTCAAGAAATGGTAGTGAATCGAAAGTCGGCACTATGATGAAAATGACTGAAGTATGACAATACAAGAAGTTAAATATCACAATTTATTGTTTACTTCATCCACTTCTCTGCCTTGTCTTCAATTAATGTATATCTATAGAAAAAAATCTGCCCGCTTCGCGGGCACATTCTCATCGCACGCTTCGCGCGCACAGTCTCATCGCACGCTTCGCGCGCAGCTCGCTTCGCTCGCAAGTTTGAGCGCGCCTAGGGCGCGCGATTTGATTGTCGCATACATTTAAGTTTGTTTATTATAATTTGATGCAGAAGCTCAAACCAATTTTATAATAATATTTCAGATGATGTGAAGTACACATTTTCTCAAAGTCACTCAATTTCTTTTTGAATTTAAGTGAAACAGGAAATTAAATTTTCTTAAGGCTCTATCAGCCTTAAGGAACACATTCTCATCATGGCGCTCGCGCTTCGCGCTCGATTTTCTGTATACATTTCAGTAACTTTTTAATAAATTACATGATTAAAATAATTTATTTTCTTCCAAATCTCTCAAAAAGAAAAAACAATTGTAGACTTTATTTAAGGAAACGATTTTGCAGAACAACGCTTATTTCGTATCTCACATATTTTGGTGAAAAAAATCGAATTTTTTTAATATTAAAAATCAGAACATAAAATATATATCCTGTCCCGAAATGTCTTAATGAGAATTTGTAGACCTCATTCAGGCAAACAATTTTCCATCTAAACGTTTTTTTTGTATCTCACATATTTTGTCTAAAAAATGGAATTTTTGAATTTTAATCGTATTTTTTGGAATTGAAACGAAAAATATATGTTTTATCAGAAACTGTGTGAGACAAAATTTGTAGATCTTTTTGAAACGAACTGGTAGTTTTCAAAGTTTTTATGAAATTATGCATTTATACATATTTCGTCATGTACATTCCAAAATCTTTGGAGCCAAAGTTTCATCTACAGGCATTTGAGGACTAAAGATTTACTGAAACTCAAAAATGTACATTTTGGAATATATCCCACGGTATAGCTATTAGATTAAGAAATGGAGAAAAAGTTAAAGAGTTCGTTCCTGATTTTGAGCAGCCGCCCATAGTATTATTTTCTAACATGCAAAGCTTTCTTATACGTTTTTTTCCGCCCTCCTTGTAGTTCTTTAGCATTGCAGAACTTCTAGAGCTGTTTTAAGACAGACATCCGGAGTTGGAAGAATGTGACCGTGTGAAAAAACTATGCAAATAGATAAAATCTTTAATAAGTGCAATGAACAGCAAGGCAGCCTTCGCAGGAATGTCACCTGGCAATGAAGCATACAAAGCATACTAATCATAACTATTTGACTTGATTGATGATTGCTTTTCAGATTATAGAAGATTTTTTAGAATATCTTGAAAAGTGGAGAAAGAGCGTGATCGAAAAAGGCTATGAATTTATAACCGGAAGCACATACTATGGCCTCAAAATCTCTTAGAAGCCTACTTTAGAGCTGTGTCACTATCTCGTTAAAGAGTGGTTTCACGTACTTGTTGACAGCGCCATTGTGCCATGAAGCCTTAGAGGTATGTATTGTACATATCGTTCATTATGGAATTTTACAACATGTTTACACTTATACAATATTGTATTGTCTTTACTTTCGCAGCGGTTTTTCGGAATAATGAGGGAATCTTGCGGTGCAAATGATCATCCAGATTCAAATCTTTTCATAGAAACGTACCGCCGAATTTCCACTAATTCCCTTGTTAAACCACCAAGAGATTCCAATGTTTTAAGCACTGAAACATTCGACGTTTTATTGAGCATTAATGATATAGAAAATGCTGAACAAAGAAAAGAACAGTGGGAAACTCAATTGGACACCATACAGGACACAGGTGGCGCGGATGTCTTTGTTGATGCTGCTTCTGCTGAAAAGTATCATGACTACTTATATTCAGAAAAATCGGCATACGAAACTGTTTACATGGCTGTATACGTTGCTCGCAAAGTAGCAGGAAGGTTTGCGAAATATGTAGTGGATGAAAAACAAATCACCTGCAATGAGTGCCTAACGACGTTGCTGTTGCCTACGAGCAAAGTGATTCCTGAGAGTCATAAATACATCGAAATTAAGTCAAAAGGATTTTTCTTGATCTCCTAGTCGAAAGTACGGTCCTCCCGGCCGCATTTAACTCCAGAAACGACTTTTGTGGCCTTTTTTTTGTGTTTTGTAGCTCAGTAGTGCCGCTAAATTCATCGTATAATTCGTTTGTTTAATTCATCTGCATGCGCGAAAGAGTAACTCTTAAAAAGAAAAAGTAACTCTTAAAAAGAAAAACAAAAAATTTATATTCATTATATTATATTAAATTATATATAGGCACCGTGCGAAGTCATGGTAGGGAGAGTTAAATCGACGCCAGCGCACGCAGTGGATAATTTAGGCGTTAAAGGAGGCTGTTTTATATTTCCGAGCAATCAAAATACATGTGAAAATCTAAATTTTGTTTTAATTAAAAAAATATAGCTGAAATGAGCCACCGAAGTTGTTGTGTTGTGAATTGTAAAAATACAAGTAGGAAAAAGGAGTGTAAATTTTATAAATTTCCAACGTCTAAATGGAAAATAAATCAAAGGAATAAGTGGGTAGCTGCAGTAAGAAGGCTTGTGGTTGAAATTCTATTGTATGTTTAATTGATTGAAAACCTGTTTTAATAATTATATCCATGATGAATTTGAATCTGAAAATAAACAATTAATATTTATTTACTCAACAAGTACCTAAAAGTGTCATCATGAAATTACAATTTAATTCTTTATTATTTTTCTAGTCTGTTTTGATCTGTCATTAACTTAAGGTAGTCGTCATGCCAAAAAACAGTCTCTGGAAAAAGAAGTTTTTCTATGATTTCAAGACTGAGAATTATATCATCAGCCGTGTCATATGTAAGAAAAGACACTCTTTTTAATGAAAAAATTTAAAAATTACGAAAAATAATATTTTAATAATGTTTTTTATAATAGGATATTTCTTTACTATTTTACTATTTTTAAATTTTTTCATTAAAAAGAGTGTCTTTCCTTACATATGACACGGCTGATGATATAATTTCCAGTCTTGAAATCATAGAAAAACTTCTTTTCCAGAGACTGATTTTTGGCACAACTACCTTAACCTTATATTTACAGGTTTCTATATCATTTTTATTATGAAAAATACTTGCTTTTTACTGCTGACTTCACACAAAAACTTCACAAGGAAAAACAATCGAATTTTAAAGTGAATCAAATTGTTTTTTTGTTTGTTTTTTTATTGATAATAAACATTTTTATAACTAAGTCCCATTATAATACATTGTAAAAGTTCTCTAACAGCCTCCTTTAGTTCACTCATGCTATGGCGCTGCAGTCACGCACGGTGCCTATATAAATAATTATATGCATAAAAGCAATAATAATTATTGTAATAAGATTAGTATTACTGGATGTGTGATGTTAAAGTTACTGTTGATCAATATTAATATTGTTATCTAAGAATAAATTTTCTCTGGTATTTGTTAATTTAAAACAAAGAAAATGTTTCAATTTTTTTTGCAGTTATTGTATGATTGCATTTTATTTTAAATTTGTTTTTAATGCCCGCCCCGACCAGCAAAAACCTCGGCTTCGCCTCGGTTTTGAGCGTACTTTCGGCTGGAGATCAAGAAAAATAGTATACGACCCACGGCCAGAATGTTGGATGCCCTGACGTATGTGATATAAATGCCGAGGCGAAGCCATCACATACGCCAGGAATTCAAACTTTCTGGCCTAGGGTGGTAATATACTATTTGTCACATCCTTCAAAAAGGCACATCGAATCATAACCTTTTATTTAAACATGAGGATTTTTTTTGTTGCCAAGCAGTGCAATAAAAATAACGACAAGCGTGAAAAACCAGAGAAAAGAGAAAAGCCGCTTCTCCAAAGAGACTTGCAAAGAAATCTATCGTTCGGTCAAATATAAAAGTGCAAAAGCAAGAAGGCAAAGAAGAAGCTACTGCAAAGAACCTTCCAAAGGACTTTAATCTTCAGACGAATATTAAAATGCCGCTGTGGGACGTAAGCAACTTTTAAATGTAATAATTTTCTTATATTCTGGATGAATAAATGTATGCAGCAAAGGTGTGCAATGATCACACGTTATAATATTTTTATTATGTATTTTCCCTTATATAGTAGCACTTAAAAATGAGTACACAGTATAACAACTTATATTCCAAACAATGTAACCAAGAAATTGCGTTGTATGTACAAAAAGGTATCGGTGTAAACGCTGATTAAAAACCAGTGAGTGAAAATAAAATCACTAAAATTCGAAAGATTTTCAAACATAATTTATGGTTTTCAACATTTTTTCTTCACTTCCATGATTTCATTTTTCATTTATCCTATCCATTGTAGAAGACAGTACTAAAGAAAATGAGCATGCACTTCTAGGCAGAATTATTTTATTAAAAAATTAAAAACTATAGGAAAAAACTGTGTAAACTGAATTACCCAATCGAAATCAATTATTTTCTTCTTCAAGGGTTAACAAAATCCCATTTAACCTTCAAAGATAAACTACCCAAAACTTCCGAAACTGTTATAAAAATTTATAAAATTCAGCTTATTCTTTCTACTCAAAAAAAAATTGTTGAAGGAACTCTAAATCATTCTTTCCTTAAAATAAAATTCATTGTCAAATTTACAATTCTTTGACTTTCCATTTAAATTTTAGTTCAGCAAAACTCATCATATAATACAAATTAAAAACATATTCATAAGTTTATGGCAATATTCCACCATATACTAATTAGAACGAAATTATGGGAAATCCTCAATAGCTTTCGAAAGACTTTCAAGCTCTTTAATACTAGCAACTTTTATATAGTAAACTCACAGAATGGAATTAAATTCTTATCCACAAAGATCTTCATGCTCGAATCAGAAAGTACTGCAACTCTTTTTCTGACAGTGACGTTATCTTCTGCTTTTTGAAAGCCAAAGAATTTTTCATTCCCTTCTAAATAACACCAGTTTTCTGAAGGTAACTTGATTTTTTGCACATGTTTTTGCAAATAATTGAATGCACAAATTTCATTTCTTGAGTGCCATGCTCTTGTGCTCGACGCCTTTGTGCGAGATACCTTTCTGAACGGTGATCGTGAGGATAACCTTGTGCTCTCCATCTTTTTGTTTACGAAGAAGTTTCCCGTAAAAGGTGATATAACCTAAAAAGTTGTGAAAAAAATGCAGTAATTACTAAGATATTAAAGAATACCATTATAGCATTTACATAATCAAAACAAAACTTACCGTCTCATAACTTTTACGTTTTATTGGTTTTCTTCCAAATTATTAATCATCAAATTTAAATATTATAGAAACAGCACTTTGTGTGGTTAAATAATTATTCAAATTACGTTCTACTGGTTCATGTTCTTGAAATTGTGTCAAATGTTCACCAGACAACAAGGGCAGACATCTTGCGACAATTTTATAGCTTCACATTTTCCCGCACGAGGCTCTAGTATCCGCTAAGGTACTTTCCCGAGATAGGAGCTCGATTAAAAGGGTGCATCCTTTACTTTATAGTCGGGTCTCCTTATATTACTTCGTGGGTTGGACATCTGTCAACAACATAACCTAGAAATGTTAGCGAATTTTTATCAGTATAATATATTCTTTTGTGTGCGAGAATGTCGAGTTTTGAGCCGAATAAGCGTTATTTCTGGGATCTTTCGATTTATTTCTTCAATTTGAAGAAGTCTGCAGCTGAGGCGCATCGGTTGCTTAAGTGAGAGAAGTTGTCGTGAGTGGTTTCAAAAGTTTAAGAATGGCGAATTTAAAATCGAAGACAAACAACGTAGCGGAAAGTGTATGAAGACGCGGAATTGGAAGCATTATTGGATCAAGATTTGCGCCAAACACAAGAAGAACAATACTTCGAATAAAATATAAGGTTCCGTTCTTTCACAATAAATGCCCGATTTTTGATAAAAGATGGCGGAAACTTATTTGTACACCTGATATTTTTCAATATATTTGAAAAAATTTTCTGCGAAAAAAGGAACGCTTTGACTTCGGTGGATATTGAGCCCATGCAATACTATTTTTGCATCGAAAGTATTAAAGTTAAGTACTGGAGTTAAGTATTTGAGAGAAGTATTGCAAGCGTCGGGTAAAATAACAATTTATTGTAGGCAGAGTGGCAGAACTTACAAATAGTGGTGAAACCGGGAACTCAAGTAACCAATCGGCAAGCAGCGAACTGGCAGTGAAAGTCAAACTTGACTGAAGTACAGGGCACAGCAAAGATTTCGGAGTCTCTATTTTAAAATATAATTTGTCTATTTTTTTTTTCTCCTTCCCAATTGGCCCTGACGTATTTCTGATTTTTTGTTTATTATATAAATTATGGATTCTTCTCATGAATATCGAAAAATAATATGATGGTTAATTTCACGAAAAAAGAAATTTTGGACAGTATTCCTAAAGACAATGGGAGAGAAAAGGGTGTACAATTTATTCTGAAAAAAATTATTATTATTTTGAAAATCATACGTATTATAGTCAAATCGCTGTTGCCAAACTTACGGCGCATCTGCAGTAGCTGGGAAAGGCGATTATTATATTCTGTACTTTTCTCGCAATTTTCTCTTGATTGAAGTCGTCAACCCTTTGTTTTTATGAAACTAATAGATTCTTTGAAATCTAAAGTATTATATATTTGATTTATAGGGACTCGTGATTTTGACGAGTCCCATAAGACTACGTGTTGAACTGATACTTTTTCGGTAGCGATTTTTTCGGAAATGGCATCGTCAACCATGGTATTTTTTTTCCAAATGAATCTAGCATATTTCATTTACATAATCTCTAAGTTTCAGAGGCGTCAGTGATTTTTTATTATAAATGCCGAAGCCAACTTAAGTAGGCGAAAATCAAATATATCTTACCTCACCAGCTTCCCTCACAAGTTGAATTACTACTTCGTAACATTCATCTGTATTAGTCATTTTTCACTTCCTATACTTGAAGGTAAATAATATCAAATAGCCAGTTTCACTGAAGCATGTAATTATTCTTCTTCTCTCGCCTCTCTCGCAAAAGCCACCTAATCACCAAATAGTATCAGGAGCAGTGCTGCCAGGTGGTCAAAATATAAATCTTCAACTTTCTCCCATTTTTTTCAGAAATCCGTACACAGTTTCGAAAAATGTCTTGAGAATTCTAAAAAAAATCTTTCGATTTCCAAAGCTTATTTTTAAATAATTAAAAATGTTATAATGCGCAGTGATTATTTAAGTCGATAATATCACTTATGTTTTAGATGAATCTAACCACAAAATAACTGAATGATTTTGCAAAAACTTGTCATAGATGAACGTATGCACTCATGCGCAGTAGCTGAAATAGGCTGCACATGAATACTAGCGAGAAACTTCAAATATCAGTATATGAAATTGAAAGTATAATATTGTAAGATTTCCGTATGGGAATCAATAGTTCTATCCCTCTCTTAAGGTGTTTCTATACCTCACCGGCTGCGGGCTGGTAAATTCATCTACAGAAGTTGATTGGTCCATTCTGTTGAATCCTGCCATTACTCACGTCATTGGGTGTACGCCAAAGTCCAGCCTGGACAATGTCCTGACTAGCGTAGTGCAATCGAGTCTTCCAAGAAAAAATTGAACACGATAAAAATACATAAATGATAGGCATATGCATAGTGGTCAGGACGATTTCAAGAGAAACATCCAAACCAATCGATAGATGGCGCTAAATCTAAAATTAATTTAATTATAATAGAAAAGGAAAGAAGATTATTTCTTGTTTCTTTTTTGATAAAATTCAAAACTAAGAAATATGAAGTTGTGTGCAATAATTATTTATTGCGAAATATGGTTTTTATCATATTTTGCAATTTCAAATTGATTTATTTACAGAAAAGATTTAATGATTTTGAAACAATGTTAATCAAATTGACAAATTTAATGTTTTTTAGGTTATTTTTTTTTAATTTCAACCAATTCAGTCTGTATTTGATAAAATTGATATGAATTGAACATAATTCATTTCTTAATGACAAATTTAATGTTTTTTAGATTATTTTTTATTAATTTCAACCAATTCAGTCCGTATTGGAAAAATTTAATATGAATTGAATATAATTCATTTGTTTATAGAGAATTAAATGTTTTTTAGGTTATTTTTAATTAATTTCAACCAATTCAGTCTGTATTGGATAAATTTAATATGAATTGAACATAATTCATTTCTTAATGACAAATTTAATGTTTTTTAGATTATTTTTTATTAATTTCAACCAACTCAGTTCGTATTGGAAAAATTTAATATGAATTGAATATAATTCATTTGTTTATAGAGAATTAAATGTTTTTTAGGTTATTTTTTATTAATTTCAACCAATTCAGTCTGTATTGTTTGAAATTAATAAAACATAACCTAAAAAACATTAAATTTGTCATTAAGAAATGAATTATGTTCAATTCATATTAAATTAATCCAATACAGACTGAATTGGTTGAAATTAATAAAAAATAACCTAAAAAACATTTAATTTGTCATTAAGAAATGATTTATGTTCAATTCATATCAAATTTATCCAATACAGACTGAATTGGTTGAAATTAAAAGAAATTAACCAAAAAAACATTAAATTTGTCAATTTGATTAATATTGTTTCAAAATCATTAAATCTTTTCTGTAAATAATTCAATTTGACATTGCAAAATATCATTAAAACCATATTTCGCAATAAATAATTATTGCACACAACTTTATATTTCTTAGTTTTGAATGTTATCAAAAAAGAAACAAGAAATAATCTTCTTTTCCTTTTCTATTATAATTAAATTAATTTTAGATTTAGCGCCATCTATCGATCGGTTTGGATGTTTTTCTTGGAATCGTCCTGACCACTATGCATATGCCTATCATTTATGTATTTTTATCGTGTTCAATTTTTTCATGGAAGAATCGATTGCACTACACTAGTCAGGACATTGTCCAGGCTGGACTTTGGCGTACACCACTTCCTTCATGGAGCACACGCAGCGCGTCATGTCAGTATATCCCCAGTAACTCGCTTCGATTTCACGCTGTTGGTTGTCGAGTTAAAATCAGAAATTGTATTTTTCTCGACTTCATGCAAAGGAGGCGCGAAATAGACGCAGAATTCAAAATTAGGGAATATAACATTAAAAAAATTACACTTTTTTTCTATATACTTTGAAAAATATTGATCTGAAATAAGTACCTAAAAGATTTTGTGAAATTTTAAGATGATTTAAATACTTGAAAAATAATTTTTTAATGAAATTTAAAGTCAATAAATGCTTAAGATTCGAAACAAAATATCGATTTCAGCATTTTTTTTTTAAATTATGTAGAGAATATTTTATAATAAGATATCATTCAAGATGAGATACAAGTTTTAAAGGGAAGGGTTTGAACATATTTATAATATGTAAATGAAGTGTTTGCTGATTTAAGAAAGTTCATCCACAAAATTTAGACTTCAGGCAAAAATAGATGAATTTTTTTTCAAGAATAGCAATATTATTACTGAAGATATCATGTGGAAGAAAAGAGATTAGTTTCCAAGGAAAAAAATTCAAACATAAAAAATTAATGCATTTAACAAATTTTATTTTTACCCGGACTTGTTTTCTTATCGCTTCATACCAAATTTTAAAAAATGATGTGATTCTGTGAAATCACGGATAATTTTTTTAAGAATAAGGCTTTCTACAACTTATCCGTTTCCATTTTTTGGAAATTATAATAAATTCTTTAATGGCTGAAACCATTAAAAATAAATTTTCCAAAACAAAATTCTTGTAAAAAAATTACTGAATTTGGTAAAAACTTATTTATTTTAGAAATATGGAAACGGCTAGGTTGTATTGAATCTTTTTCCTGAAGAAACGATTCTTGATTTATTTGAATCACATCATTTCTTTTAAATTTGGTATGAAGCGATAAGATAAAAAGTCGGGGCAAAAATAAAATTTGTTAAATGTATTTTTTCTTATGCTTCAAATATTTTTCTTGGAAATTAATCTCTTTTCTTTGAAATGATCTCTTCAATAATTTTTCTATTTTTGAAAGCAAAATTATCTTTTTTTACCTAAGATCTAACTTTTGAAGATAAACTACGAAGAAAGTACATAAATTATATCTGAATTCGCAATATGAATTTACACCTTAAATTTTTTTGGTATGGTGCTAATTCTATAAAACTTTACTTCTTAAACTTTTATAGAGTAAAATACTTTGAATACAATTTTTTGAAGTATGAAACATCTTATACATATGGCAATTTCAATAGATGAATTTAGATGAAGTGTTTGCTGATTTAAGAAAATACATAAATTATATGTGAATTTACACCTCAAACTTTTCTTGATATGAAGCTAAGTCGACAAACCTTTACTAAAAAATAAAAAACATTGAATACAATTTTTTGGAATTTAACATCTTTTACATGACAATTCGCATATATATACATATATATAAACTACCATCGGAAATTACAATTTGACCTGGAGTTTCAACTTTCGTCAAGGTGTTTTATTTTATAGAAAGATATTACAAAAGAAATTTTAATTTAGATTTAGATTTCAAAAGGTTTTTTTCAGTATGTCTTCATAGTGATTTCTTAACCTAATCAAAATATTTTTAGAAATTCTTTCCTGGATTCTATCTTGGGGTTGAACAGAATTAAAAAAAGTCATGCAATTTTTAAAATATGTAGCTTCTTCAAGAAGTTTTTAAAAATCGATGTATATCATATTTTAATAAATTTAGAAATTTTCATCAAAATATTGATAGTTTGGATTTTTTTAATTCTTCAAATGAATGTAGTACAATCATCATTTGAAATTTGATGATTTTTCATTACCATGTTTGATTCTAGAGCAGAGTCTAGCAGAAAAATTCCAAAACCATCTTAATTAGTTAGAAAAATACTATGAAAACTTACCTTTGAAATGAGACTACAGACTTTTCACAATGTTAATTAATTTTAGAGTTATTAATATTATTAAGAAAGATCTAAATTTGATGTCTTTTAGATTCTTATCATATGAGAATTAAGGTTTTGGTTTTATGTGAAAAATCATTTTCGGAATTAGATCATATACTCCATAACACTGGATAGAAAAAAATTGTCGGATTGAATTGAGCTTTGGCATACATTATCGCAGCCGAAAAAGTAAGAAGAAGTTCGTTAACCAGCTACATCCGACAAAAATTGTCAAAATAAGAGCATTTTTTGTGTTTTTGAAAAAAACTTTATGAAAAAATCAAACATTTTAAAACTGGTTTCTGATAATTCTCGTAAATCTTTACTAATTATCCTCATAATATTTTGCAATTAAAATAAAATTAAGAAAGTTACAGTATATTAAAACTTGAAAAAAGTCAATATCCATTTTTCAGTTAAATTATACGAGATTCGAATAAAAGTTATGATAAAAAATGGTTTACTACATATGATGTACAGTGATAACTTTAAAGTGACATGTTTGATGACATGTCTGCTATTATATTGACCCAAAATTCACAGAATTTTTGTTAATTTCTCATTTTTTTGGCATTGGGTCAGCCTCTTTTTATTTTCTTCTATTAATATTATCAATGCTACTTACGATAAAAAAACGCAAAAAAAGAGAGAAGGCAAACGTTTCGACTACATATGCGGGGCCCTCTTCAGTGCCATAAATTAAAAGATTCATTCAAATTTTTCGTAAAAGATAAAAATGTAGAAGATGGTTAAAATAAGGATAATAATGAAACTCAAAAACTTATCTCATTGCTTGCAATTCAAAATGAAGAAGTCCAGTAAGCAACAACACGAATTGGAAAAAATATGTAGAATTCACTGTATATAGAAAACCGGATAAAATGAACGAAAAACTTAGAAATTTGTAAACAACAGGCCGGAATTTTTGTTTGTTTTTTTTTCCTTTATAAAGATCGGATGACCATTTCTTCGACCGTTATATTATTATATCATATAGGTTTGGTTTCGTCGGTCTTAAGGTTAATAAAACAACATTAAAGAAAAATTATTGAATCAATTTATATCAATAAAAATATTAATATTTCAATAAATTTTAAGGCTAAAATTATGAATATTAATCGAATTTACCATAGTATTATTTAATATATGATTTTCAAGTTTGTTTTCTCAAGCTTTAGCACGCTTTTCATTGTGAATTTAATTCAATCTATCGTATCTTCGTCTCTCTATCCTACAGTCTGCGTTGCTTCATCGGATTGTACACACCGTATTATAATGCAATTTTAAATGATTGAAGCCCTCAATCTTTGCGGCTTTAATTTTAATGACATTTTCAAGAATAAGACTGAATCTTCATGTGTTCAATCGATCATTTTCAAATAATATAAAAATAAAATAAATATAAAATAAATAGATATTTGTTCAAACTTTGTTTGAGGATCTGGAATACTATTTATTGTTCGAAAAAGAATTATGGATAGAATTGAATGTTTTCATTTACTTATGTCTTTTTTCTAACCTTTAATATTATTTCATCAGAATATTTCGGAAGAATAGAATATAAAATACCCTGAAAGATGAAACAAAAACTTTATTCATAAAACCTCGGCTATTCAATAATTGTTTTCTTAACGATTAGATATAATTGAACTTATTTCTACCTATACACCTATAACTAATTGTTACACTCTCTTTATAAGCAACATCTACGTTAATATTTGAAACTTTTTAAACTGAAACAAATAAACTCAATACACTGAGAAAAAAATGCTATTGAATTTATAGAATTCCTGCCAAAAGCATGTATATAATTGATTTAAAAAAATATTCTATAAGAGGCAATAAATATGCTATAAAAATTTTATAGCATATTGATTTAAATCAATGATAAACATACTTTTAGAAGAAATGCTATAGATTTGATAATTTTTTTTTCTCCGTGTAGAATCAAAATAAACTTTAAAGGTACGTTTTACATAATTATTGACCGTCAAAATATTTGGTATGTCTGGATCTTTGTTTATTTTTTTCGAATCAACGATATATTTCTCCAAAATTATTTTCGCCCCAATCCTAATCTTGATATCGTGCTTTTGGAAATCCTCTTTGTCCATGATACGCAATACATCTTGAGTTATGTGATGGTCTGTAATGCATTCGATCGTTTAAATAATCTTTTGAAAATAATCTAAACACCGAAAGTCTGAGACAAAAAAACGAGGACACTTCCCCCTTTTCACACCCTGTTATCACGATTTCAGTTTCTACAATGCTTTTATTGACATTATTGGGAATATCTTTGAATTGTCATCAGAAGCAATGAAAAATAAGGTTATGCGGATCAAAATTGTTTGTTTTGGTATACGTACCTTTCAAAAATTCTACGTCGCACTCTGGGATTCCTAATAACACACGCGGCAGAAAAAGCCATTAGGTATATGCAAATAAACTCCTATGAAGATTTATACGCGGCACTCAGACAAAATTTTAGACAAACCAGCTCATTAATTTCATTAAAATCTAAATTGGAAAGCTGCAAGCAAGGCTTAACAGAAACGGTTCAGAACTTGACGACGAGGTTTCGACAAATAACAAATGAAATAAATTACCTAGTCCAATCCCAGCACGTAAACCCCACTAAACGAAGACTTAAAATAGAATTGGAAGAAGAAGAAGCCGTTAACCGTTTCTTATTAAATTTAAAAAGAGAAATTGGAATGCAGGTACGTCTGTTAAAACCGAACACAGTAAACGAGGCTCAAGCATTAGCCAACGAAACTGAAACATGGTTAAAAGACAGCCAGCCTGTCAGACAAATTATCAAACCACCAGTAAAAATATGGGCCAAATCACCCGGACCACCTCGACTCAGTGCAAATACTACACCTAGAGCACAGAATAGTACCATACCACTGAGTGACAGATTTAAAATGAATTGCTTCAAGTGCGGCAAAATAGGTCATATATCTTCACAGTGCCAAGTGAAGCAGGGTTTTCCCCCAGGCCATGGTTTCAAGCGACCACCTCCGATAAGAGCAATCCGAAAGGAAGAAACAGAAGCGGAAAACATGACGGAGGAAGAAATAACGGAGCAACTGATCTTCGAGGAATCAGCCGAATTTCTTCCATATGCGGAAGATTACGAACAATCGATGCCAGAAGAAAAACTGGAAGATACAGATTATTAGTAGACTCAGGAGCTGCTATAAACATAATCAAAGAAAAAATATTGGATGATAAAGACGAAAGGAAATCTATCCACAAAACATTCCTAATGGGTAACGATCGGCATATCTCTAAACATTCTACAAAATTAAACTTTTTTGGACAAGAACACGTTTTCTACATAGTACCCAACGATTTTCCCTTACCAGAAGGAGGTATAATTGGAATTAAATTCTTTGAAAAATATCCAAGATACGCGATCACGAACAGTCACCTCGTGCTAAATAAGATAAAGCTACCTTTGCACCTAAGCAATGATTTCATACCAGGAAAATCCGAAAAGATATGTACCATTTCAACTGACGCAGAAGATCAAGATAATATCATTATAGATGATAAGGAAATCCCCGACGGACTCTACACTATACGAAACGGACAAATAAAAATCCCATTGAAAAATAATGAGGATTACCCTAAAGAAGTAAATCTCCAGATTAGCTACGAATCTATATCAAAAATAATCACAAATGAAAGTAATGGACCTCAAATGACCTTTAGACTAAATGAATTATTGAAAGCTTCAAGATTAGATCATTTAGAAAAAGACCAGAGAGAATTCATCAAAAAAATGATAGCCAGATATTCGGAAGTTTTCACGTTAGAATCAGACCCACTTCCATGTACTAACCTTACCGAACATCAAATAGTACTTAAAAATGGAAAAATAATCAATCTAAGATCCCACAAATTACCCGAAAAACACCGACAGTTTGCCCTAGAAGAAACAGAAAAGTTATTAAAAAAGGGAATTATAAGAGAAAGCCAATCACCATACAACTCACCTTTATGGATAGTACCAAAAAAAGGAAATAAATTAAAAATGGCAATTGACTACAGAAAGATTAATGAAGACACGGATCAAGATGCTTACCCATTACCAATGATCGATGATATACTAGATCACTTAGGAAAAGCTAAGTTCTTTTCTGCCTTTGACCTCTCAGCTGGATTCCATCAAATCCCGATGAAGGAAGAAGACAAAAAGTACACTGCATTTTCTACAATCCAAGGACATTTCGAATACAATCGCATGCCTTTCGGTTTAAAGAACGAACCAGCCACCTTCCAAAGAATGATGGATAATGCAGTCAGAGGATTAATCGGAACAAAATGCTTTGCGTACATAGATGACATTGTGATATTCGGAAGCTCAATTCAGGAACATAATAAAAATTTAGTAGCAGTCATGGAAAGAATCTACCAGTTAGGATTAAGATTAGAACCGAAAAAATGTGAATACCTCAAACCAGAACTAGAATACCTTGGACACATAATAACCAAAGAAGGAGTCAAACCCAATCCCGAAAAAATAAACTGCATAAAAGAATTGAGACCATTGAAAACTGTAAAAGATGTGCAATCATTTTTAGGACTTGCAGGTTACTATAGGAAATTCATCAAGAATTTCTCTTCTATAGCGAGACCCTTAACAAAGCTAACTCAGAAAGAGACAATATTCGATTGGACCCCAGACTGTGAAAAGGCATTTTACGATTTGAAGAACGCATTGATAAGCGCACCAGTTTTAAAATTCCCTGATTTTTCCAAACAATTTATACTGACTACGGACGCATCCAACTGTGGATTAGGAGCAGTATTGAGCCAAGACGGGCACCCTTGTCTTTTTATATCAAGAACATTGAACAAAGCCGAAGAAAAATACACCACCTCTGAAAAAGAACTTTTAGCAATTGTATGGGCTATGAAACGCCTCAGACAATATCTTCTCGGAAAGAAATTCAAAATTCAAACAGACCACCGTGCTTTAGTTTGGCTACACAATATGAAAGACCCTAGCTCAAGACTCTTACGATGGAGACTTCGTATGGAAGAATACGAATACGAAATAGAATATGTAAAAGGAAAAGAAAATAAAGTAGAGGATTGTCTATCCAGACTTTTTCCCATCACTAAGGACACATTACAAGAAGCAATGGAAAAAACCGGAATTAGTACTGAAGAAGAAGAACCAAGCTTGGAAGACCAGTCACCGGAAATAGAAGCATTCGACACACCGCGAATAACAAAAGACGAAATTTTAAAAGAAAAAATCAAATTAACCGTGAGGCGAATGAGAGAACCATCAGAAAATGAAACCACAGAAACGGAAGAAGAAATCACGGAAACACCAGGCGACGATACTAATTTATATACGGATTTTATAAATTGGAAACTACAACCAGTCAAAGGCAAAATTAAAACAAAGCCTAACGCTATCGGCAAACTTTAGAAAGAAGTAACTAAGGATGAAATGCCTATGTACAGCGAAGAAGATTGGCTGTATAAATTAAGTTGGTTTATCGAAGAATTCGTTAACAGAAAACTTTCAATCGTTAGATTATCCTTTGGAGATCCTCTATTTACATTATTGGAGCGAGAAGTAATTCAAGAAATAATGGAATTCCTATCAAACTATTATCCAGATAAGAATTTCCACATATGTTTCTCTACAACCCGAGAATTAACTAAGGAAGAACGAAAACAAATTATTAAAGAAGCTCATAGGGATCACACTGGAGAACAAAATACTATCGAAAAAGCCAAGAGAATCGGAATTTGGATCAACATGGACCAAGACATTAAGGACTATGTCAAAAAATGCCCTATATGCCAACTACAAAAGACCACGCGAATTAAGAATCAATCAGAAAGTATAATACCCGACATACCACTCAATCCAAATGATAAAATAGCACTGGATATTTTTGGACCATTACCCACTACACCTAGAGGTAACAAATACATACTTAGTATTCGGGATAGATTGACCAGATACACCACTTTAATACCGTTAGAAAGTGAAACTTCAACAGGAATAGTAGAAGCTCTGATAGAACAATATATTTACATTTATGGATCCCCTAAAACTATTCTCACTGATCAAGGGTCTAACTTTCTATCTGAGTTAATGGACCAATTTGAGAAGGCTTTGAAAATCAAACATATTAAAACTACAGCTTTCCACCCACAATCCAACGGAAACATTGAAAGAATGCACTCAACCCTGAATAATCTGATCAAAACTAGCATGGCAGAAAATCAGAATAACTGGGACGAAAATCTAAAATATGTAACATTCGCAATAAATTCAACAGTAAATCAAACCACGGGATTTACACTCTTTGAACTCACGTTTGGAAGACTACCGAATATACCATCTGAGATTGAGAACTCACCCAATTTAACCCATCAAAATCTGATAAGGAAATGGAGGAAAAAACACGAGGAAAACATCAGAAAAGCTAGAGAAAGAATCCAAGTAGAATTCGAAAAAAACTAAGAAAAGATTAGATGAAGGAATAATAAGAACACATCCTTTATACAAGCCAGGAAACCTAGTCAAAATCCTTAACAATACCAAACAAAAAAAATTAGAACAATCCTGGAAAGGTCCTTACGAAGTTATAGATTACCTAGATAATAATAATCTACGCATTAGGAATAAAGATAAAATACTGAGAGTAAACATAGATCAGTGTATGCCTTATTTTTCAGATGAGGACCCTAGTACTTCTAATAACGGCAATAGCCAACTGTAAGGCCAACTACACCTTACAACCGTTAACCAGCAATTTGTTTGTCGAAGACATCTCCAAGGTACATTTGTACCATGAAACTTGGGACCTTGTGGTGGGAACTAACTTCACATCTAACCAGCAACGTATATCAGCGATAAGCAGCACCATTGAGTTAGCAGAATCAGCATGTAACGGGAAATGTACACCCCAATACGAAGTACAGCTTATAATGAATCGATCCAATAGATTAGTATATAAGAATATCATTCTGGGCAAATTACTGGGAAAAAATAAACGTACGAAAAGAGGACTGGCAAACTTTGTCGGCGATATATCCAAAACACTATTTGGTACACTAAGCGAGCAGGACTTGGATAACATAAATAACGAATTTGACAAAATATATATGGACAATAAAAACTTGGCAACAGTGTTAACGAATCACACGAAAATCCTGAAACTTATCCTAGATTCATCATCCGTAAACCACAAAGAGCTCATTGGGAATCAGAATGCTGAAAGAGAGCTCGCAAGAAATCTGAGTAGCGGACTGAACACCGTATCAAGGGACAGCTTCGTTAACAGTAAGCTGCTAATAGCAGCCATAATGATTGACGAGACAAGCGAAGACATAGACATGGCCATCAACGCTATCAACGACGGTAAACATGGAATCATCCATCCTCAAATATTAACCCCTGCTATGTTAAAAACAACTATTAAGGAATTTGAAGAAAAACACAGAACAAGATACCATTTTGATGCAGACGAAACCAGCTATCAGCATATAATCGGAATAAGTCAACTATCAGTTGCCATCCTGAAAGGACTATATACTCAAAATTCCCATTATAGAACAGGAAGAGGGTACCATCACACATATTATACCTATCCCTTATCCTATCCAAAACCTATATTTTGCAGTAATTCCTGTCCATGACTATTTAATAAAATTTAGAGACTCATATGTAATTACTGACAAGGAAACAATAAAAAAATATACGACGATAAGCGAGTATAAAATTTGCGAAAGAAACCAACCAAACTTTAGGTTGACTGACAGTGAAACATGCGAAGCTACGATATTCAAGCGATACTCAGAGAACAAATGTAAAACTTCACCTTTTGCCTTACACAAAGAAACCTTCATACCCGTACTAAACGGATACATAATAGTACTAATGAACGACGTAGATTTAGATATTAGCTGCGAAACAGGAATAGAACACCTAAAGATTAAACAACCCTCACTACTGACGGGCTCAAATTGTAAAATCTATAATGGAATGGACGCACTGTACCTTAGCAAAAATCTAAAGGGACAATTTTACAACGAATTCAATGTGACCTACAACATTAGTTACTCTGACGACGATCTAAAAACCTTAGAAAGTAAATTAATGCGTCTCCCTAAAATTATAGATAACAATGAATTACGACAAGCCAAATTAAGTCTAGACGATGCAGAAAATATGTTAAAATCAATAGCCACTAACAGAAGACTAAGGACATGGAGAGAAACAACTATGGATTGGTTAAGCTATTTAGGTTACGCAGCGCTAGGATTAGGATCAGCCTATGTTCTGTACAGATTAGGAATACTCGAATTCATACAAAAGTGTATGCCCAAAAAACTCTGTATATTCTGTGTAAAAACAAAGGTAATAACGCCGACGAACGTTGTCACGTACAATTGTAGCTTGCAACCCTTGGTAACCACCGAAATACCAAAAGTAAGGAGGGTAAGAATTTAGTAAATTAAGAGACTAATTCATGTTTAAAACAGACGGGTAAAATCTAGAAATTAAAGGGTTAATTTATGTCTAAAAAGGGGGGTGTTATCAGGCCAGATGATGACCTCCTTCCCCCAGGTTTAGTTACCCATATATGTAGAGGTTGATGACCTCCGCCTCCTAGGTTTAGCTGTCTATATATGTAGAGGTTCAGGCAGGCCTCGTCAGTTCTTCTCCAAAATTTCTCACGAATAAAAACATACAAAGTGACATCAGTTTGATGTCACTACCTTTAAAAATTAGAAATTTTAGTTTTCACTATAACATCTCACAGATGAGTTTTGTAACAGGAAAAAGATTCTGTTGGCAGACAAAAGGAATATGCTTAATTTTAATGGATGCATTCTGAAAAGAACGTAATTTCACTATGGATAGACTTTTTTTTAGAGTGAATAATGAAAACTCAGTACTTACATTCTTTCAAACGTTTCGACTCAGGTTGGAGTCCTCATCAGTGAGAATTTATTTCTATAAAAAATACAAAGGAGGAACCTTAAAAATTGCCCGTGTGACGGATAAACATTGTAGTAAAAAGTGATATAAGAATTGCAGGTGTGAAAATAAAATTGGACTAAATAACTAAATTTGCGATACAGTAAAACTGTAACAATAAAAAACTGTACAAAAATTTGTTCTGTAAAATTACTAATGAGAACCTTAAAGAATAGCACGTGTGGCGGATAAACATTGTAATAAAATGATATAAATGAATTATACATGTGAACCTATAAAATGGGTCTAAACTAAATGTAAATGAACTGTACAGAAAAAATTTTTTTATAAAGGTAAAAAAGAAGAAACTTGAACAATTTCGAACGTGTGACCGATGAACATTCTGTTAAAAATGAAGTAAAAGAATTGCAAGTTTGAAATTATAAAATTGGTCTATATAACTAAATTAGCTAAAAAGTAAAACTGTAAAACCTTAATTTGTAAAAATTACCAACAAGAGAGACTTAAAAGTAGCACGTGTAACAGATAACAATTTCGGTAGACCGATGTAAATGAATTGTACAAGTGAAACTATAAAAATGGTCTAAAAAGTTCGATTTGCAAGAAAATAAAAAGTACACAAAAATTTAATTCTGTAAATTTACTAAGGGGAGAAAAAAATTAATTTAAAAATAGCACATGTGACGGATAAACATCGTGGTAAAACGATATAAATGAGTAGTACATGTGAAGTTATGAAATTGGTCTCAAACTAAATGTAAAAAACTGTACAGAAAAAAAATTTTCTATAAAAATACAAAGGAAGAAACTTAGAAAACTTTAAAAAATTGAAACGTGTGATGGATAAACATTACAGGATAAAAAGTCTAAAATTGCGAGCTCATCACCAAAATACATTGTAAACGAAAATTGACCTGTTATTTTATTAAGTAGACATACAAAACGATGATGAAAAAAATTAATCCAAGTGACACACACAAAATTCCCTTTTTCTTCCTTTTTTTTCGTCGCGAACAAGATAGGGACATAATTTTGTCAAGTAACTCTTGTCACTACGGATTTTTCTTTAAAACTGAGTTGCACTTGGAATCTGACTTGGAAAAGGCTTTGTAAAGTGGAGTGGAGGGTTAGGTTTTTTGCTTTGGAAAGTCTCGGTTAAACGGAAAGGAGAAACAATTGTGTAAATATGTCCACAAGATGTCCAGAGACTGTGACAAAAGAGGGCTATGAAATTTGAGACGAGTCATAAGAGTCTGAATAAAAAAATTTTTTCTGTTCAGTTCATTTACATTTAGTTTAGACCCATTTTATAGGTTCATATGTATAATTCATTTATATCATTTTATTACAATGTTTATCCGCCACACGTGCTATTCTTTAAGGTTCTCTTTAGCAATTTTACAGAAAAAAATTTTTTTGTACAGTTTTGTTACGGTTTTGTTACAGTTTTACTGTATCACAAATTTAGTTATTTAGTCCAATTTTATTTTTACACCTGCAATTCTTATATCACTTTTTTACTACAATGTTTATCCGTCACACGGGCAATTTTTATGATTCCTCCTTTGTATTTTTTATAGAAATAAATTCTCACTGATGAGGACTCCAACCTGAGTCGAAACGTTTGAAAGAATGTAAGAACTGAGTTTTCATTATTTCTGGACCCTAAATAAAGCCAATTTATACATACATCGAATATTCTTCAAAGGGTCGATACAAGTCCTATCTATAATAAGAATGTGTTCTTTAAGGCTGATAGAGCTTTGAGTAAATTGAATTTCTTTTTTCATTTGAAATCAAAAACAAATTTAGTAACTTTGAGAAAATGTAATTCACATCGATAATATTATAAAATTGACTTGAACTTAAGTATCAAATTACAAGTAATAAATTTAAATAATAATAAAACAGGACTTATATCGATCCCTAGTATTAATATTCAAATATTGTTGATGTTCTTAGTTGGCTTTAGGGTCCAAAGAATATAAGACCGAGTGCAACGATCAAATCGCGCGTCCCAGGCGCGCTCAAACTTGCAAGCGAAGCGCGCGATGAGAATGTGCCCACGAAGCGGGCAGATTTTTTGTAGCATATTTTTACAAAATTAATATATTGCTCTCAACTTGGGCTTATTAGAAGCAAAACTGTGTTAACTTTTATTTTAGCATCAGGAAAAAATGTTAACCTTTTATTATAAAAATTAAGTTACTTTAACAATAGCTTAAATAACATATGAACCTCTAATTTCCGATGGAAGTGTCTGTGTAAAGAAAGGTTTTAAATATTACAAAAAAAGTATAAATTGTATTTGAATTCGCATGCGATCTTGCACTTTGAGATTTATTTGGTGTGAAGTAAATTCGACAATTCATTACTATAAAGTAAAATACTTGAAAAAAAATTTTCAAAATATTTAATATTTTTACACGAATTGTCCACCGGCAATCGAAATACCCGGGTTCGAATCCCGGTGCATTCGAAAACGTTTATTTTCCCACAGAAAGATTTTCAAATTCTTTGAACTTAAGTATGTAACTATGAACGTATATTAATATGTTTAACGCTTTTAAGTTATTCAATTTTTCATTAAAACAATTAAAACAGTAGATTATAATGACCCGTGATTTAATTTATAATAGACTTCTTCATTTATGGACACTAAAGCCAATGCAATTTATTAAAACATTTTGAATTCAAAATAATTCTGAATGTTTGAGTATAAAAGATTTAAATATTTAAAAAGTACATAAATTATATCAAAATTAGCACACGAAATCGTACACTAACTTTAATTTGGTATATGAAGTAAAATTGAAAATAAATCCTTTAGAATTATATATTTTGAAAAAACTTTCAGAATACATAACATATATTTTAAATGAAAATTTCAATATATGAGTATAAATAAAAGGTTTGATTATTCAAATATTAAAATATTATATATATATATATATTAAAATATTAATTCAACCCCAGCATATAGAATCCAGAAAAGACTTTCTAAGAATATTTTAATTAGGTTAACAAATCGCTATGAAGATATAGTAAAAATAATCTTTTAAAATTTTAATTTTTTTACATACTTATTAATTTCCTTCAAAGAGATCTAAATTAAAATTTCTTTTGTAATATCTTTCTATAAAATAAATCACTTTAACGAAAGTTGAAACTCCAGGTCAACCTGTAATTTCCGATGGTAGTTTATATATATATATATACAAATTGTCATGTAGAAGATGTAAATTCCAAAAAATGTTATAGTTACAAAGCTTCAAAATTTTGTAATTAAAATTTTAATATAAAACTTTAAGCATTTATTGACCTTGAATTCCATTGTAAAATTTGTTGTTTACTGTTCAAATCTTCCTCCGATTTCAGAAGAACAGACAAATTAAAAATTACAAAATATTTCATTAAAGAAATTGAACTCGTCCATATGATCTTGTCATATTGTAACAAGATTTGAACACTTCGGACAAAAATTTTTATGTAAAATTTAATATCGATAAATATTTACATATTCATATGAAGATATTAATGAACACATATTTTAGCTTTTTAATTTATCCACATCTGTTAGAAAATTTTTCCTTTCCATATAGACCATTTCATTTTTTAAATGAAAAGTCTGTGCTTAGGCTACAAAAATGTCAGATGAAAATATTTCTAACATAAAACTGAGAATGTAAATTTTAAACTTGAATTTTACGTTTATCTCTTCTTAATAGAAAATATCTCTCTAACTAAAAAGTTTTTAAATGTACAAAATTGATAAGAAGTATGGAAATTTGAATATGAAAATATATATTGATTCAAATTTGGAACATTTATTCGCATCAAATTTTACTGAAAGTTTATATTTGAAGTGTTCAAATGCTTATAAAATTTCGCACGATATTTCAGATTTTTATTTTAGGCAGATTTTTCCAAAATATCGGAAAAAAAGTGTTGTTCCTTAAATAACATATTTCGTAAATTTGAAATTGTCGTCTGCTTCCCGCCTCTTTTGCACGGTTGGGACAGAAATACACAATTCTCAATTCCGACCCGATAACCGAAAGTGTGAAATCTAAAAATAGCATTGCATGGAGGAAGCGAGGAGAATAAGGAGAAGTGGGATCAGTCTTTCTAGCGCACTGATCTCTATAATACACTGGATGCACAATGTACAATCAATGCAAAGTCGTGTGCTTCATTGAAGGCTGAGCCGCCATCTTTACGTGGGTTGATTCCATAATTCAGTATGGCGGCAATACACTAGGTCAATGCAACACAGCTGCGAATTAATATTTATTAAAGCTGTTATTGGTTATGGCAGGGAAGGAATAAGGAATTACTCAAAGATTAGACTCCGAAATTGTAAATAGTAATAACTCTAAGAAGTACATTTACGCATTGAGCATTTCGATTTCCTTGAATTATTTTGATTATCTCAATAGCTGTAGTGTTATTATTCAATAAATAATTTCTAATAGTTAATTTTTTCACTGTTTTCTTTTAAGAATTGTTTATTTATTACTTTTGCATGTAGTTTAAAAATTAAGTGATTTGCCGCTTGTGAAGTACTTTCGCACCTGATGTTTTGTACTATTTAGTGATAATCTTCTATATTATTACTTAGATCTTTATAGACCCTAGCAGACCCGTGTGAGAGAATGGTCATAGAATACTCTGACCGTTCTATGACCTCGCATTATTACGGCTAAGAACGGTAAAAAAGACATTAAAAGCATTGGAATTATGATTCTGTGGCGAAATTTGGATTAGAAGGTGTAGCAATAAATACAATTATCTTATTTTTCAGTGATAAAAACTAGAAAAACATAATACCTGTCACTGAAGGCGGCTTCACCTGCTCTCAGTAGCATTTTGCGCGCTAAATTTAAAAACAGAATTAAAGATTGAGAAATGCAAATGTGTAAGGTAAATGAATTTACTAATGAACTTTACGTAATAAAAGTTGCTGAAATTAATTAAAGTTGCATGAATAATGTAAACAGTATTTTTTAAAGCATCTCATGTTATTTAATTGTAATTATTTTTTTTTGTACATGATGCGACTTTACCGACTGCCGTAACTAATCAAACAAATCATTTCAATTGAGAAATGTGTTATGATTAAAGTCAGAGAAAGAACTCTTATTTAAATGAACGAGCGGTTTCCAAGCAGGGAACCACTTTATCTTTATTGAACGATACACTCGAATGCGTAGCTAGAACTGAACTGCCCTTATGGACTAGACTTTCTGAAGATAGAGCGTCAGGGGTGGGAGTCCCCACTCGACATGCGTAACACTCCCCTATTTAGACTAAATTTAGTCTCTTAAATTTTTACTCTCTTATTTTTTGGAAATTCCGGAATTAAGGGTTGAGCGCTTGCATTGTAAGCGACTACATGGGTCGGTGATTCTATCTTGGTTTTTACACAAAACAAACATATTTTCTTTGGAATACAATTAATTAAACATTTGAAAAATCCTATCTTATAAAATAAATACAGTAATCCTGTAATTAAGGCTCCATATCCTAAATAACTTAAGTAAGTTAATGTGGTTTCTGTTATTGTTTTCGCGCGTCCATGTTGAGCTATATTTGCTAACATATTTTCCGTGTCGTCCAAGCTCAAACGGGCTTGCCGTATTCGTTATTACTTATTACGTTAGGTAACTGAATCAGTTGTTCTTTCAAATTATTCAAATTTTGTTCCAAATATTTTGTGTTATAAGTTACGTTAAATTGCTCTATTGATTCGATTCGTTGAACATTTTTAAAATATAAGACATCTAGGTCATTATAGATCTTACAATCTTTACCTTGAATTATAGTTGGTTTGTTTATGATTACATTTCTTAACGTGGATTCGCAACTTATGTCTAAATTCGTTGGATTGGCTGGTATTATTATATATCCATTCGCGATTGGTATAAAAGTTTCTCTATGTAACAAAAACGGTGACGTTTTACATTTTGCTTCTGAATATCTTTTGAATAACGTCGATTCGCAAGTTTCGCTTTCTGATAATTTAGTCGCAGGTTGTGAGCGTTCGCAAATTTTGTACTCGATTATATTTTTACATTTATCGATGGTGTCTTTGTCGGTCGGTATATAAGAGTCTCTGTACTTTATGACGTAATCGTAATCTGGGATGATAGAAAAGTAAACGTTTTTTATAGGATAAGGGATAGGAATGATTCTTTGGACTTGACCTTCTTCTTGTTCTATGATGGGTATTTCTAATATTTACGTGAATAGGCCTTTTATTAAAGCAACTGATAATTGGCTTATATCAATTATATGTTGATAATTGCTTTCGTCATTGTTGAAATGGAAACGTGTTCTTTTAGTGTTTTCGAATTCTTGGATCGTATTCTTTAAGATTGTGGGCGTAAGTATTTGTGGATGAACTATTCCGTGCTTGCCGTCGTTAATTGCGTTGATCGCGGTGTTGATGTCTTTGCTAGTTTCGTCTATCATTATTGTGGCTATTATTAGTTTATCATTGATAAAATTGCCTTGCATCGAGGGGTTTAATTTCCTACTCATTTCCGTTGCTAAATCGTGTTCTTCCATTCTATCTTTTAATAATTCTTCGTGATTTATCGAAGATGAATCCAGTATCATCTTAAGAATCTTGGTGTGATTCGTCAAAACTGTAGCGACGTTTCTATTATCTGCGTATATTTTATCGAATTCGACATTTATTTGTTTCAAATCATCTTCGCTCAGGGTTCCGAAAAGTATTTTTGAAACGTCTCCTATAAAGTTCGCTAATCCTCTTTTTACTCTGGTTTGTTTGCCGATTAACTTGTCTAAAGTATTTATTTTATTCGATAATCTATTATATCGGTTTCTCACCAAGTGTAGTTCGTGTGATGCGTAGCATTTTATTCCACAGGCTTTTTCTGCTAATCTTATGGTTTTCTCTATTGAATACAATCTCTGATTGTTACTTGTAAAATTGACTCCGATTATTAATTTCCAGGTTTCGTGATATAAATGTATTTTGTTTAAGTTTTCGATGTATATGTTTCCATCCAATGGCGTTAGGGTGTAATTAGCTTGGTTGCTCGCGGCTAGTGCCAGCAATAACGTCATCAGTGCAATCATCTGTAAAATAAGGCATACATTGGTCCAGGTGAATTCTTACTATTTTATTTTTGTTTTGTATTTTTAAATTATTGTTCTCTAATTTTTCTATAATCTTAAATGGGCCTTTAAAGGATGGGTCTAATTTAGTTAATTTAGCGTTATTAATTATTTTGACATAGTCTCCTATTTCATAAACAGGATGTTTTCTAATTATTTTTTCATCGATTCTTTTCTTAGTTTTCTCCATTTCCATGTGAATTCCTTCTTTCGCTTTCTTAATGTTTTCTTCGTGTCGTCTTTTCCATCGCCTTAATAAACTATCGTATGTTAATTCAGTAGGCAAACTCAAAGTAGATGGAATATTTGGGTTTCGTCCAAAAGTCATTTCGAAGGGTGAATATCCAGTTGTTTGATTGGTTGTAGTGTTTATAACAAAATTTATGTATTTTAGATTTTCATCCCATTGTTTTTTATTCTCTGCAATACTTGTTTTGATCAAATTTGTGAGAGTTGAATGCATTCGTTCTATGTTTCCGTTTGACTATGGATGAAAGGCTGTTGTTTTGATTTGTTTAATATTCAGTGCATCTTCAAACTGAGTAATTAATTCTGATACAAAGTTTGAACCTTGATCAGTTAGGATAGTTTTTGGTGCTCCGAATATGTAAATGTAATGGTCGATCAAATTTTCCATAATATCTTTGGAAGTTTCTTGTTTAATTGGTAATAATACAGTGTATCTAGTCAATCTGTCTTGAATACTTAATATGTATTTATTTCCTTTAATCGTCACAGGTAGTGGGCCGTAAATATCCATTGCGATTTTATCGTTCGGTTCAATCGGAACGTCTCCTAAATGTGTCGAGTGTGCTTCTTTAATTATTGTCTCTTTTTCTTCTTTAGTTAATTCTCGAGTCGGTGTGAAACAGAGGAAGAATTTTCGATCATAAAAATATTTTGACAAGAATTCTACCATTTCTTTTAGAGTTTCCTTTTGTACAGGAGTAAATAAGGGGTCTCCGAATGAGAATTTCACTATAGTGAGGTCTACGTTAACTTCTGTTATTTTTAGGAATAGTTTGTTTAACCATTCCTTTTCGTTTTCTGGCATCATTTCTTCTTTTGTAATATTTTTCCATAATTTACCTATTGCGTTTGGTTTAGTTTTCACATTGTCTCCTCTTTTAGGTTTCAATTTCCATTCATTAAACTCTTCCTGTAAATTTATTTTCATTTTTCCTGTCACTTTTTTTATTTCTTTTATAGTCGGCTTTTCTTTGGATTCTGTCGCTTGTGACGTGTCTTTTTTATTCGTTTCTATGGGTATATTATTTTCTTCAACTATTCCTGATTCTTCAGCGACTTGTTGTAATATGTCAGTGGTTATTGGGAATAATCTTGATAGGCAGTCTGCAACTTTATTTTCCTTTCCTTTAACGTATTCTATTTCATAATCGTATTCTTCCATGCGTAATCTCCATCGTAATAGGCGCGAGCTTGGATCTTTTACATTGTGTAACCACACTAATGCTCTGTGATCCGTCTGGATTTTAAATTTTTTACCGAGTAAATACTGTCTTAGGCGTTTCATCGCCCAAACTATTGCTAATAATTCCTTTTCTGACGTAGTGTATTTTTCTTCTGCTTTATTGAGAGTCCGAGAGATAAATAGACAAGGATGATTATTTTGACTTAATACTGCTCCTAGACCTTGATTAGATGCGTCTGTGGTTAAAACGAATTTTTCATCAAAATTTGGAAATTTTAATACTGGGGCTGATATCAACGTGTTTTTTAAATCAAAGAATGCTTTCTCACAGTCCGTTGTCCAATCAAATATAATTTCTTTCTGTGTGAGACGAGTTAAAGGTCTTGCAATGCTCGAAAAGTTTTTTATAAATTTTCTGTACTATCCTGCGAGTCCTAAAAAGGATTGTACGTCTTTTACGCTTTTCAATTGTCTGAAATTCTGAATCGCACTTAATTTTTCTGGATTTGGTTTTACTCCGTATTTAGTAATGATATGACCTAAATATTCTAATTCCGGTTTGAGATATTCACATTTGCTAGGTTCCAATCTGAAGCCTAAATTCTTTATTCTTTCTAGTACGATTTCAAGGTTTTCATTGTGCTTCTGTATTGTGTCTCCAAAGATTACAATGTCGTCAATGTAAGCAAAACATCTTGTGCCAATTAATCCTCTGAATGCGTTATCCATCATACGTTGAAAAGTTGCCGGGGCATTTTTCAGTCCAAAAGGCATTCTATTATATTCAAAATGTCCTTGAGATGTAGAAAATGCTGTGTATTTTTTGTCGCTTTCTTTCATCGGTATTTGATGGAATCCGGCTGATAAGTCAAATGCTGAGAAAAATTTTGCTTTTCCAAGTTGATCTAAAATATCATCAATTACTGGCAAGGGATAATCGTCTTGATCAGTATCTTCGTTTATTTTTCTGTAGTCAATTACCATTCTCAATTTGTTGCCTTTTTTAGGTACTATCCATAACGGTGAATTGTATGGGGATTGTGACTCTCTTATAATATTTTTACGTAAAAGTTGGCCTGTTTCTTGTAACGAGAATTCTCTGTGTTTCTCGGGTAATTTATGCGATCGTAAATTAATAATTTTTCCTGATTTTAATATAATTTCGTGTTCCATCAAATTTGTACAAGGGAGCGGTTCTGAATCCAATGAATATACTTCCTGGTATTTCGCTATTAATTTTAATATAATTTCTTTTTGTTCTTTTTCCAAATGATTTAATTTGGAGAGTTTTAGAATTTCTTGTAGTCGTTCCCAAACATTATTGTCTTTTTCTTGTGGGCGTACGTCTTTAGAGTTTATTGTTAATATTGGTTCGTATTTGATAGCTGTATTAATTAATTGGGGTTCATTATGGTAATTATTGATTGGTATTGATACTTTATTATTTTGGATTTTATAAATTCCGTCTGGTATGTTTTCTGCGTCTATTATCAAAATGTCTTGGTCTAAATCGTGGGCTTCAATTTTAAATATTTTTGTCATCTTTCCTGGAATAAATTCACCATCTTCGTACAATTGTAGTTTAAATTTGTCAAGTATAAGGAATTCCGGTGTGATTGAATATCTTTCGTATTGTGAGAAAAATTTTACTCCTATGATTCCATCCTCGGGCAGAGGAAAATCATCGGGAATTATATGAAAAGTATGAGTTTTGCCGAAAAATGTTAAATTTATTGATTCTGTTGAGATATGCTCATCGTTTTACGTAGGATGTCGGCTACTAAATTCACCAGACAATTATAACTAAATCTCTACTAACTTATTATCGGGCTTACCCATAGGAAAAGTCCGGAGTTCAGCTTTTCCTTTACTTGATCCGTAGATTCAAGTTCCTTTTATCTCCAGTCTGCTTATCGATGTGAATCCAGTTATATTTTTTCCGTAGAATTTTTTACTGATTCGCGATTTGAGCAGAACCTGGTAGGATCGCCAAAATATTATGATTAAAGTCAGAGAAAGAACTCTTATTTAAATGAACGAGCGGTTTCCAAGCAGGGAACCACTTTATTTTTATTGAACGATACACTCGAATGCGTAGCTAGAACTGAACTGCCTTTATGGACTAGACTTTCTGAAGATAGAGCGTCAGGGGTGGGGAGTCCCCACTCGACATGCGTAACAAATGCAACTGTGTAAAATAAATTAATTTGATAATGACATTTACGTAATAAAAGTTGCTGATATTAATTAGATTTGCACGAATAATGTATAGTCTCCCATGTCATTCAATTGTCATTTTTTACTTTTGTACATGATGCGACTTTACCGACCGCCGTAACAAATCAAACAAATCATTTGGATTAAGAAATGCAACTGTGTAAAATAAATTAATTTGATAATGACATTTACGTAATAAAAGTTGCTGATATTAATTAAATTTGTATGAATAATGTAAAGTCTCTGATGTCATTCAATTGTCATTTTTTACTCTTATGCATGATGCGAATTAAAGTCTACAACCATCCGCTAATGTGACCTTTATTATGTTCTCAATTTTCAGATAACAAAATTCATTATTGTTGAAAAATCTTGGGGAATTGATATTATTGAGTCAATAGCAAAAAAAAAAAGTTTTTCTATACAGAATTATGTCGAATTTACAAAAGAGCACGGTATACAATTAAAATTAATACACGTGCGTACTTATATCATAAAATTTCTTGCAATTGCTGTGAAAAGTTTTTCTGAATTAGTCATGGAATTCATTTTTGTGTTAGCTATAAGCGTAATATTATGTTATATTTTTTAGAAGTTTATTTATTTTTTTTTTTTTTGGTGAGGAGGAAAAATGGCAAAATCTTTTATAGACGTTGTACAGGACTCTCCTAGGACGGGTCTAGGCATACCTCTTAAAACCAAAAAACCAGGGGAGAAACAAACAGATTCCTCCCCCGAACGACACGGACAGTCAAGTCTACCCGAGATGCGGGACCGCGGGTGCAGGCCCCGATGCGATTTCTACTGGCCCTCCCCGTTGTTTCGCTCTCGACGCCCATCAAGTTCTCTCGTCTTCATCACAAGTGTGACGAATGACTCGATGAGTCCTTGCGAAGCTGAAAGGTTTCCTGCCTTTCCTCCGCCAATAAATCTATTGGCGGGACGCTCGCCAGGACCAGCACAGCGCTCGTCGAGATAGTTCTATATGCCGAAACTATTCTCAGCGCGACAAGTCTCTGCGCCGAGAACAGCTTCTTCTGGATAGCATGGTTTTGCAAGGCATTGGCCCAGACCGGAGCTGCATAAAGCAGCTTCGAATGGACCACGCTTGCCACCAGTCTTCTTTTCGCTTCCCTGGGTCCACCAATGTTTGGCATAAGCCGGGCCAAGATCGCTCCACATTGGATGGCTTTGGCAGCTGCGATCTTTAGGTGTTCGCCAAAGCTAAGCCTACGATCCAGCTGCACCCCCAGGTACTTAATGCTTGTTTTCCACTCGACTTCATGCTCTCCGAGAACGATCCTCGGATATTTGAAGGATCTCCTGTCCGTAACGAGCAAAGCCTCGGTTTTCTCAGGGGCCATTTTTAGGCCTCTGCTATCCAACCAACACTCTGCCCGCCGCAGACTTTCATTGATCCTCAGCTCCAGGATTCTGACGTCATCAAAGGCGCACACGACAAGTGCGTCATCCGCGAAGCCGATGATGCTCGTTCCAGCAGGTAGCTCCATGCGCAGGAAATCGTCATACATGAAGTTCCAAACGAGTGGACCCACCCGCGACCCTTGAGGAGCGCCACATGTCATCTCTTCTTTGAGAGACCATTTGTCGCCCTCGTATATCACCCACCTGTCGCTCAGATAGTCATCCATCATTCGCAACAGGTAGTCTGTGACGTTTTTCCGCATCATCGCCTCGATGCAGATGTCCCATCTCGCGGTATTGAACGCATTGCGTATGTCAATGCTAATCAACGCACAGAATCCCTTACGCTTACCAGTTCCTTTTCCTGCATTTGTGGCGATGTTAACCACAGCTTGGATGGCGTCCACAGTGGACCTGCCATTCCTGAATCCGAACTGGTTTTCCGAGAGCCCGTTCTCCCCGACCAAGAGAGCCTGAAGCCGTTGTAGAATCAACTCCTCCAGAAGCTTCCCCATCGTATCCAATAAGCATATTGGTCTATACGACGAGGCAACCCCTAGAGGTTTGTTGCCCTTCCTCAGCAGGACCAACCTCTGCTTCTTCCAATCTGCGAAGAACCTCCCATCCCGAAGATAGGAGTTAAAGGCTTCTAGGAAGATCTCCGGGTATGCCCCGATCACCTCTTTGAGGATCTCGTTCGGCACCCCGTCGATACCCGGCGCTGTATTTGCTTCAAGCCTTCCACCCGCTCTCTTTAGTTCTTCGAGAGTAAAGAGTTCTTCGCGCCGGACCACGCAGGAACTTCGGTCCTGTCTTTGGAACGGCTCCACGTGTGGAAACAAGCTTCGCACAATGTACTTGACTCGATCGGGATTATCCAGGCCAGGGGTCTTTCTTCTAGTCACCAATCTCTTGGTGACTATTTTGAAGGCGAGACCCCATGGATCCTTCTCGACCTCACCGATCAAGTCTTTCCAGCATTGAAGTCGGCTTTTCTTTATGCTTCGCCTCAAAGCTGTTTTTGCTCCTCTCCATGCCTCGTGCAGCGTAGCATCCCCCTTTGAACGGGTGAATTTTCGCCGCGCTGCGAGGCATTCTCGACGTAAGGCTGCCAACTGGTCGTTCCACCAGTACATCGAACCGTTGGCTTGCCTGCGCTTACGGCGAGGCATCGAGTAGTCACAAGCCGCAACCACCTTCTGCCTCACCGAACGCACAGCAGCTTCATACGACCCAGCAGGGCAGACCCAACCAAGCTCATCGATGAGCCTGGTTTCTTCGAGGTGTTCGCGAAGTCTTTCCCTGCTGAGTCGTCTCGTGTTCCAGGAGGGGCTCCTTCCTTCACCGCCCCTACCCTTTTCCACCGCTTGACACCCTTGTTCTAGACTAAATTCGATGCACCGGTGGTCACTCAAGGTTATTACCTCGAGGACCGACCAGTCGCTTATCCTTGAAGCGAGGCAAGGTGCGGCAATCGTGAGGTCAATTATTGACGCGTCGGTCTCCAGGAAGTCCCCGACGCCCAAATCAGGGTTACAAACAAGGATGCCGGCCCTCCTTGATGCATCCTGATACCAAGCAGAGTTTTCGGACCACTTGTACTGCTCACTAATGAGCAGCACATCGGCCCCCTCTCCCTGGCAGTCTCCATCAGGAAGTCCTGGGCATCCCTCCCCCTTCCGAGGTTGAGCTGCAAGAACTTCAATTCCTGCCTCTCAACCTCCGAAGCTCTTCCCGGAAGACCAGGCAGGAGCCGCTCGCTGACACATGGGCGACATCTTTGTCGCCCCTGTCTATGCATGTCAGGCACCTTGGTGGCGCCTTACAACTCCTGGCCAAGTGTCCCGTGGCGCCACATCTCCAACAGACGTTTTTTCTGTCGGGGTTGCTGCAGCCCCGGGACCCGTGGCCGTACCCAAGGCACCTGAAGCAGCGGGCGACTTCCACGTGCCCGCGAATGCGGCACGCGACCCACCCGATCCTCAGTTTACCTAGCTGAAGCAGACGCGCGGCGTCTGCCTCAGCCAGGCGGATCACTGCAGTCTTCACCCCACCAAAGCGGGTGAAGAGCCTGCAGGACCCCTCAAAAACCGGTCTGCCCAGTGCCAAGCACAGGGCAGACACAACCTCCTCTTTTTCAACGGTCTCGTCGAGGTCCCTAATTTCGAGGGAACTCGTCGAGACCAGGGCTGAAATTTGCGCCCTTTCCCCGACAGCCAGGTCGAGCTCCTTTCGGAAGGCCGAAACGTCTCCCCCCTTTTTGAGGACCAGAAGGACTTCTTCCTTCCTGGTCCTCCGGATAGACAGGACCTCAAGTCCTGCCTTCCGGGGGTCGATCTTCGCCTTCATTTCCCTCAAGATGTCGGCGTAGGACTGGCTGTCCTTCGCCGACACCTTGATGGCGTCGCCCGACCTGGCGGGCGTGGAGCGATTCGAATTAGGAGTGGTGGTGGTCCCCTGCGCTTTTTGGGCAGGTTCCTCCGCCCTTTTCTCCTTTTTTTTCTTTTTTCTTCTTTTTTTTTCTTTTCTTTTCTTTGTGACCACATGCCAGTCCCCTTCTTTATTTGGGGGCTGGCTCGTGGCCACCTGGGCATAAGAGGGCGAAGAGGCACCCTTTCCCCTCTTAGG
Organism: Diplolepis rosae; assembly: GCA_030998225.1. Taxonomy (NCBI): domain Eukaryota; kingdom Metazoa; phylum Arthropoda; class Insecta; order Hymenoptera; family Diplolepididae; genus Diplolepis; species Diplolepis rosae. The sequence goes on from JAPYXD010000355.1 coordinate 1,500,393, forward strand.
AGTTTTTTCCAGAGGGGGGGAGGGTGCGGATCTCTTCTGCCCCATCACCTGATTTTTTGGGGTATCTCCCAGAGACGCCGACCGTGGTCTCTGAAAGATACCCAATTTCGTCATAGCGGGGTGAGATTCCATTTTCTTCTGGATTTTCACCCCGCTCTCCAGGAGGCACTTGTGGGTGTTGAGCATACCGCTCAACACCTCAGTTGCCTCGTTCACCGAGTCTTTAACGAAGCCAGGGTTATTCCTCAGCATACCCTGTTGGATAACGCTGAGGGCCCTGGCTAGTTTTTCCATTTTGTCATTTTTCTCCTTCAGGAGCTGAAGGACGTCTTGCCATCCCTCAGCCCCTGGAGGAGTGTGTGAGTGCGCATCTAGCGCCTTCACCTCTTTATCTCCTTCATTTTTTTTAGAATTCATATCTAATACCGTCGTGTCTTAAGACGGTTCGCCCATCATGGGAGCCCTACCGCAGTAGGGCTACTATCCCCGCCTGTATAGATCCCTAGTTATGTGCGTCGAAACCGAGAAGCGGCTTATCGGATGGTCGACCCTATCAGCACATTTAAATGAGGCTAGAAAAAGGTTACGGGATAGGCCCGCGCCATAATGATGCAAAAGGTTTAACGTCACACCTATCGAGCGAGCGGTGCCGGGTCCGCCTCGACACCTGACCCGGACTTCAGGCTAGACGGTGTGCGATTTATCCTACACAGCGTCGGATATAAGGAAATATTGACCAGGTAATCCTTCATTCCTGCGCCCGGACGTCTATGATTTCAACCCCGAAATTGGCTCCAGTCAGCAGAAACGTGAGCGGTTTTCCCAATTTAACATGTGGTTTCACGGGATCTTTGCCCTTCGCGGTTGAGCACCGGAGGGACTTACATTTACCCATATTACTTCCACAGAGGTGAGGTACTGACATCGCGTCCTACCCTGGTCGAGAGGCTACTACTCCTCCCTTGGCTAGTCTATCGGGAATATCCACCAGGCGCCGGCCGCAGCCCCATTCACTCAGCATCCCATTCATTCTGGTGTGTGTGGGTGTCGGTGTCGTGCATGTGATTGTGGTGTGACCGCAAGAGCGCACGCGGGAAGTTCAGCGTCATCGCCGCATACGCATTTGGGGCGATACCCCGATTAAGGGGCCCCCCGCATTCACTCCGTGCTCGTTCATTCGGCATCAAGAGACCTGTTCAAGGTCCCCCGATGCTTTCGCTCCGCACCGCGTCCTCACGCGCTTGAAAGTCAGAGACTTTACATTATTCGTGCAACTCTAATTAATACCAGAAACTTTTATTACTTAAAGTTCACTATCAAATTAATTTATTTTACACAGTTGCATTTCTCAATCCAAATGATTTGTTTGATTAGTTACGGCAGTCGGTAAAGTCGCATCATACACAAAAAAAATTACAATTGAATGACATCAGAGGCTTTAAAAAATACTGTTTACATTATTCATGCAACTTTAATTAATTTCAGCAACTTTTATTACGTAAAGTTCATTAGTAAATTCATTTACCTTACACATTTGCATTTCGCAATCTTTAATTCAGTTTTTAAATTTAGCGCGCAAAATGCTACTGAGAGCAGGTGAAGCCGTCTTCAGTGACAGGTATTATGTTTTTCTAGTTTTTATCACTGAAAAATAAGATAATTATATTTATTGCTACACCTTCTAATCCAAATTTCGCAACAGAATCATAATTCCAATGCGTTTAATGTCTTTTTTACCGTTCTTAGCCGTAATAATGCGAGGTCATAGAACGGTCATAGAACGGTCAGAGTATTCTATGACCGTTCTCTCACACGGGTCTGCTAGGGGAAATGGATTGTATTATTTAGTAACATACTGGTCACAGCATGTACATACTTAATTTTTATGTAATATGTGCATTCAGTATTAATTGAGGAGGGTGCTGCAAGAACCGCCTTAGCGCGCGGCAGTGCACGGCCTAGTCCAACCGAAGATGGACGAAGGCTCAAATCGGGGAGAATTTTTAAAATTTCGCAAATTTTAAATTGACTGATACCAATCTATAGACAATTTTACTGCGCTTTTTTCTATATGTAATATTTCTATTGAATTTTTGCATGTTTTTGAATTATCTATCAAGAACGTCATTTTTTTACTAACCTGAAAAACAATAAAATTTTGTCTTCAAGTCGCGAAAGTAAAAAAAACACTGAATATTTTCTAACAAAAATTTAGCACGTAATTTTTCAACTCTTTTCACGTCCGAATAATTGATTTAGAAGTGTTCATTTTAATTAAGGACTGCTTTGTGATTTTTTGAAAAAAAAAGTTCCAATTTTTTTAGGACTAACTTCGGATTAAAAAAGAGTCGAGGGAACTTTCGAGTTGAAGAAACTTGTTGCGACACAGTTGTTCCTTATTTATCAAAGAAGTTTTTTGGAGAGTTTTAGATAAAAATATTCATTAGGTAAAAAATGGGAGGAGTTTTTATATTGCCGTCCGTAAAAGTGGCACAGCCCGACCAGCCTCAGCGGGCGTGTAATGTACGGCGTTCCATCTTAGTTACGCTCTAAAAATACTCAGTGGTTTTTTTATTTTCGCGAGTTGAAGATAAAATTTTATTGTTTTTCAGGTTAGTAAAAAAATGACGTTTTTGATAGATAACTCACAAACATGCAAAAATTCAATGGAAATATTACATATAAAAAAAGCGCAGTAAAATTTTCTATAGATTGGTATCAGTCAATTTAAAATTTGAGAAATTTTAAAAATTCTCCCCGATTTGAGCCTTCGTCAATCTTCGGTTGGACTAGGCCGTGCGCTGCCGCGGGCTAAGGCGGTTCTTGCAGCACCCTCCTCAATTATATTACGAAGTAAAAACTTCCACCATAGGATGAAAAGAGTCAGTTGTTACGTCCTCAAACAATGGCCTCTTTTCATCCTATGGAGGAAGTATTTGCTTCGTAATGTACTTCGCCAATTCGGACACGGTCCAGACGTCTCCTGTTACGGGGACACACAGTCGTCCACTACATACCATGTATATTTTAGGAGGGTACTTAAAAAAGTGAAAATGAGCGTTAGCGCCGCCAAGTTATGATAGCAAGAACTAATATCATTGCTAACAAAACCCCCGTACCCCGCATCGCGATGACAGTAAGATGGTCGGCATTGAATGGTATCGAAATGTCAAAATCTGAAAAGAAACGGAATCAAGAATGAAACTTTTGAATGCCTTTTAATGCCTAGGAATTAAAATGCATTCAAAAGTTTCATTCTCGATTCCATTTATTTCCAGATTATGACATTTCGATACCATTCAAAGCCCACTTTCTTACTAGGGTAAGTGTGGGTATTACTGTGGATGCCCCAGTTACTGCGCTTTCAAATAAAACTAATGATATACAATGTTTTAAAGATATATAACGCTACAGAACAATTAAAAACAATCAATTTCTAATCCAAGCATAATAAGTATCAACGAATTATCAATAGTTACGATATTTGTAGCTAATTGATTGCAATTTAAAACTCTCATGTTCCCGATTCCCATAGTTTTAATGCTTAGATTTGTTGAAAGGTCATGAACACGTTCTGAAAAACTTGTTATAATTCCGTTTCTGAAAATAAAATATTTATTGTGATATTACTTTCTGCAAAGTAAATATTTTATTTTTCTAAATATTTATGCAAAATAACAAAAAATACGTTTTTTAATCATTTTTTTACCAAAACAGTATTTGGTATATGATTTTCATAGGTGTATGAATTACTGCGATCTGTCAGGCGGCACTGCATAACCTTTCAATCTATTACAAATGCTTCGTTATGCTTACTTTTTATAATTGAGATTAAACGTAATGTTGAAAATTCCAAAATCGTTGCTAATGAGGCAAGAGAAAGTCAAGTAATATAATTTTAAGGTAAATTAAATAAGAGTTATATTATTATTTAATCTTAATTTGTTAAAAATACTTCACGTTCACCTTTTATAATTTAGCTTAAATAAAAGATTCAACACTCCTTAATCGTTGCTAAAGATGCAAGAGGAACTCAAGTGATATAATTTTAAGTTAAATGAAATAAAATTAATAAAATTATTAATCTTAATTTGTTACGAATGCTTCGTCGTGTTTACTTTTTATAATTGAGATTAAATAAAATTTTCAACACTCCTAAATTAATTGTAAGTTCACTCAAAATAATATCGCAGTATTACGCGCGCAGAAATTGGGGTTTCCGCAGTAATTGGTGCGCAGTAATTCATGCAAACCCGCAGTAATACCTACATGGAACATTTTTTTTAGATTCGCATTTTCTAAGTAAATCTGGTTTCTTTTCAGGGTTTAAGGACTGCATGCTACTTACTTAATACCAAATACTGCTTTAAAAATTAATTCGTGACGACTTTTTTATCTCAAAATCTTTTTTTTTAACTTTAAAAGCTGTCTTGATTTTCGATCCGCAGTAATTGGCACACTTACCCTAGGTATATTCTAAAGAGCAGAAAATTTTCAAACATAAATCAATGATTTGTACTATCAGATTTTATAAAAAGAATATCAAACTATGGTTGCTATGGTTAAAACAGGTTAAAAAGAATATCGGTAGCGACAATAGCGTCACCACTTGTTGATATAGACAAAGACAGAATAACCACCTATCACGGTCGTATAGACAGGTCTGGCATCTCCCGTGGTGGGGGATGTTCCCTTATCGTGACGAGTAGTAGTTTCGAAAGTGACCGCTTGGGCAGCGGTGCAATCGAGTAGTTGAAGGAATACCCGTGGTTTAAAGACAGCTTTCACAGCTGACTACGTTCTGGGTATATCTCACGGTCGTATAGACAGGTCTGGCATCTCCCGTGCTGGGGGATGTTCCCTTATTGTAGTCAGAATGTTTCATATTTTTGCCACGGATAGCGCTAGTATCGAGTAGTGGCCCGAATGACCGCACCGTAGCATGTATGTATATAGATATACCCAGAACGTAGTCAGCTGTGAAAGGTGTCTTTAAATCACGGGTATTCCTTCAACTACTCGATTGCAGCGCTGCCCAAGCGGTCTTTTTCGAAACTACTACTCGTCACGATAAGGGAACATCCCCCACCACGGGAGATGCCAGACCTGTCTATACGACCGTGTTATATATTTTAAAATTTAACAAAATGGCCGCGATTTGAAAAAAAAGTTCTATCTTCTACCCTGTTTTTCTAGCTTAAAAAAGCTGTAAAAAATTTAAAAAAAAATTTGTTTAAAAAGCTCGTGTCTAATCGTAGTGAGACGTTTTTTGAATACGAAACAATCTACAGATTTCCAATATCTTCGATAGTTCCGTCAAAATCGTGCCAACAATTTAAAAAAACACTAATTTCGAGAAAACGCGTTTAAAGATAAATGATGAGGTCAATAGTATTTGAACCAGCATGTTTTCGAATAAATCCTTCATAAGGCATGTTCCTTATAGTGTAGATTCGAAATAAGCAAAAAAAAAATTCGATTTTTTGAAACCGCGAAGTTAGCCCTATTGAAAAACTTGACGTAAAAAACGACGTCAAAAATGACATAAAAAACGACGTCAAAAATGACGTAAAAAACGACGTCAAAAATCACGTAAAAAACGAAGTTAAAAATTGGGACAGTTTTTTACGTCGTTTTTTATGTCATTTTTGACGTCGTTTTTGACGTCGTTTTTGACGTACTTTTTTGTCTTTAAGAAGCCTTACATTTCCTATTACATTTTTGTGACTCCTTTACGAAATGCCCATTCCACTTTGAAATAAATTATTTTATTATACAATAGTTCTTTTACTGATAAGCATTTCTCAATTACGATATCCAATGAACGACCGAATATAAATTGTTAAGGCTTCTTAAAGTCGAAAAATTACGTAAAAAACGTCGTAAAAAATAACGTAAAAAATGACGTAAAAAACTAACCCAATTTTTGACATCGTTTTTTACTTAATTTTTGACGTCGTTTTTTATGTCGTTTTTGACGTACTTTTTTGTCTTTAAGAAGCCTTAACAATTTATATTCGGTCGTTCATTGGATATCGTAATTGAGAAATGCTTATCAGTAAAAGAACTATTGTATAATAAAATAATTTATTTCAAAGTGGAATGGGCATTTCGTAAAGGAGTCACAAAAATGTAATAGGAAATGTAAGGCTTCTTAAAGACAAAAAAGTACGTCAAAAACGACGTCAAAAATGACATAAAAAACGACGTCAAAAATGACGTAAAAAACTGTCCCAATTTTTGACCTCGTTTTTTACGTAATTTTTGACGTCGTTTTTTATGTCATTTTTGACGTCGTTTTTTACGCCATTTTTGACGTCCTTTTTTACGTCATTTTTTACGTTATTTTTTACGTCAAGTTTTTCAATAGGGAGACGACCCCCTTGATGAGTTAAGTTCATAAATTACAAAAGCAAACGAGAAGGGAATGAAATTCACGAATGCGAATAATTTAAATTAGCAACTCATGTTAAACTCAAATGAAATTTATCGGATACGACTTAAAATATATTAAATTTAAAGAAATTAGGCTTATTTTTAAACAAATTTGTAAAAGGCAAAGTTTATATGAGGACACTCGGTATAAATCAAAAGAGCCATCATGCTCTCTTTGTCTTACTCGTAGAACATATGGGAGCCGAACCATATAAATACGGCGACAATATTCGTGGAAAATCAGTTCGACTTGATCTTTAGCCCCATAGCCAGCTTTTGAACAGCTCTGAGCCAGTCGTTTATAAAAGTTATTACGCGGACCTAGTTCTGAAGGAGTGAAATTATAACCAGTCTTCTATTCGAAATAAATCAAAAGTAAGTTAAAATTGTTTAATTCTTCTTAATCCTTAATTTCAAATTTCCACAATTTATCTATTTCCTTATTTCAAACTTTCGTATTATTAACGCAAAATTTTATTAAAATCTTAATCGTAAACATTTTTAAATCTTAAATTAAACATTGAACATTAATTTTGTCCAGTGTACATTTGTATTATTTGATTAATCTAAATTTTTCAATTGAACATTAAGCATTAATTTTGTCCAGTGTCAATTTATATTATATGTTTGTTCTAATTTTTCCTTTGAACATTGAGCATCAATTTGTGCAGAGTTCAGTGTCAATTCTATTATTTGTTTGGTCTAATTTTTAAATTGAACATTGTGCATTAATTTTGTTCAGTGTTATATATATTATATATTATATATTATATTATATATTTATTATATATTATTATATATATTATTATATTATATAATATTATTATATTATTAATATTATTATTATTATATTATTATTTACTATTTTCTTTAGGTACACGGAAAAACTCTTTACATCAACTTCTACTATAGTATTTTTCAATTTAGGGAAAAACGTATCACTCTAAGACCTTTTGTCAAAAAATAATAATAAATTATTTCAAATTAATTAGTTGAGTTTGAAATTTCTGACACTGCCTACATTATTAAAGAATCACTAGTCGCGGATACGTTGCCGACAGGAGTCCTCGTACACAATTTCAAACTGTTATATCGCGAATAATGCCAATGAATTCAAATATTAAAGAATTTTGAAAATCTTTCAATGGAAAAAGAGACGCTTTCGACTGCGCTGGGATTCGAGCCCGGGTCTTTCGATTGCCGGTCGACTGCTCTAACCACTAAGATCGGCAATCGAAAGACCTGGGCTCAAATCCCAGCGCAGTCGAAAGCGTCTTTTTTTCCACAGAAAGATTTTCAAAATTCTTTAATAAAAATAATAAACTTTAGAAAAAAGATATGAAACTTTAGCATATTTCATAACAAATTTTAATATAATTCAGACTAGTTTCAAATCCTTTTTCTAAAGTTTAGTATTTTTTTTGACAAATGGTCTTAGAGTTCGAAAGAAAGAAGCCGACGGTCGGCCTCTTTCAATTTGGAAGATTTTCTGCCGCTAGCTATGGGCGTGTGATCGCCAAAGTCTGGCAGTTAGATGCACGCACACTCTGGGAGTGTGATGCCACTGTCGCGAGCAAGCAAACTGCCGAGCTCGTTTTCCGTATACAGTCAGAAAAAATATTTGATTGAATCAAAAAAATTATTTGTATAAAACACTTTATTTGATATAAAGAAATGTTTTGTTTTAATGAAACAACATTTTTTTTATTGAAACAAAATATCTTTGGATCAAATAAATATTGGTTCGAATCAAATAAATTTCTGCCTTGAATCAAACAAATTATATCTTTGACCATATATCAATGCATTAATTTCTTTGTTTTGAAGAAAAGTTAATTTGATTCAAACAAAATATCTTTGGATCAAATGAATATTGGTTCGAATCAAATAAATTCCTGTCTTGAATCAAACAAATTATATCTTTGACCATATATCAATGCATTATTTTCTTTGTTTTTAAGAAAAATTAATTTGATTCAAACAAATATTTATTTGGTTCAAAGATATTTTGTTTGAATCATAAACAAATTTTTTTATTTAAACAAATCATTTCTTTAAATCGAAGAAAGTTGTTCAAACTAATCATTTTATCTGATTCAATCAAATCTTTTTTCTGAGTGTACAATTTCCAAGCTTTGGAGGTTTCAAAATGCTAAAGACAGATAATATTTTAATGTTTGGCATAAGCGATCCAACTGCACTCCCAGGTACTTTATAATTGTTTTCCAGTCGACCTCATGCTCTCCGAGAACGATCCTCGGGTACTGAAAGGATGTCCTGTCCGTGACGAGCAAAGCCTCGCTTGTGGCGGGGCATCAAGTAGTCGCAAGTTGCGACAACCTTCTGCCTCGTCGAGCGCACAGTGTCCTCCAGCGACTCAGCAGGCTCGACCCAACCAAGCTCATCGATGAGCCGGGTCGTTTCGAGATGTACTCTAAGTCTCTCCCTGCAGAGCCGTCTCGTGTTTCAGGAGGGGCTCCTTTCTTCGCTGCCCCTACCCTTATCCACTGCTTCGCGCCGTTGTTCTAAATTGAACTCGATGCACCGGTGGTCACTCAAGGTTGTCTCCTCGAGAACCGACCAGTCGCCTATCCTTGAGCCGAGGCGAGGCGCAGCAATCGTGAGGTCGATTATTGACTCCCCGCTCCTCGTCTAAAGGTAAACTCCTTGCCCTGATTTAAGACGATCAGGTCATTCCTAGCGACCATCTCGCCAAACAAGATTCCCTTCCTATCTAGACGGGCCTCAGCCCGTTCGAGCGACTTACTATTAAAGTACTATTAAAGTCACCCCCTATGAGAGATCGCCCGACGGCATCACTGAGTATTTGCTCAAGAAGGATGATCTGGGTCTCGAATACCTCGAAGGGATCGCTGGGAGAGAAGTAGCAGCTGTACACACGCATACCCGTCACCTCCACCCAAACGAACCCCGCGTCGGACTCCAGGAAATCCCCGACGCTCAAATCAGAGCTACAAATCAGGATGCCGGCCCTCCTTGATGCATCCTGGTACCAAGCAGAGTTTTCAGACCGTTTGTACTGCTCACTAATGAGCAGCACATCGGCCCCCTCTCCCTGGCAGTCTACATCAGGAGGTCCTGGGCATCCCTCCCCCTTTCGAGGTTGAGCTGCAGTAACTTCATTTCCTGCCCGGAGTTATTCCCGGAACACCGGGCAAGAGCCGCTCCCAGAAACACGGGCAATATCTTTTTCGCCTCTATCAGTGCAAGTTAGGCACTTCGGCGGGGCCTTACACTCCTTGGCCCTATGCGTTAAGTCACTGCACCTCCAGCAGGCATCCTTTCTGTTGCGGTGGGTGCAACCCCGCGAGATGTGGCCACACCCTTGGCACCTAAAACACCGGACTACTTCGGAATATTCCCTGATGCGGCAGTTCTACCACCCGACCCTCACCTTTCCCAGCTGAAGGAGGCGTGAAGCGTCTGCGTCCGCCAGCCGGCCCACCGTAGTCCTCACTCCACCAAAACGGGTGTGAAGCCTGCAATGCCCATCTAGGTTAGGCCTTCCCAGCGCCCCGGCGAGCGCAGCAGCCACCTCCTTTTCCACAGTCTCGTCAAGGTCCCTAATTTCGAGGGACGATCTCGAGACCAGGGCCAAAAAAGGACGGGTTGGGAGGCTCAGCAGACGGCTTTCGGGCCATGTAGGTTGTTGTGTCCCGATGAATCGGTGAACAAATGCAGGGGGCTCTATAGAAGGGCATCTTCCCATTGCGTGAAGGGTGCCCTTTAAACGGGTCTATCCCAGGTTGAAAGCGGGGGATGCTATAGACGCGTCTATCCCCATGTATGGAGAGGGATGTATGCTCCAGGCAGCGGTGCTGAGTTCATACTCAGTGCGAGTGCCTGCGAGGAATGAGTGAACTGAATGAATGTCAGCGCCGCATGACTGTGATATGTGTCCTTCGAATGTGAGAGAAGATCCTATAGACTGGCCCTCTCTTGAATGAGGCTAAGAACGAATTGGTGTATGGAATCTCCTGGGGGGACACTGCCCCAAGTCTGTGACCAAGAACAGTCCAAACGATCGTTTCCGTATGGCATCCCACTGGGAGTGCTTCATCTCCGGGTGGTGTCTTCCTTGGCCCTCCAGAAGGCGAGGTTGATGTGAGCCTAGCTCTGCCGAGGTGGTGTGCCATGCGGGATCAGGAGCCAGCCCCTTCGGGACCTTGATCAGGTAGTGCGTATTGAACACAGTTGTCGGAGCCTGTGTAGCTTCGAGCGAGTCCGGTCTGTCCGTGTTTTCCGGCACCATCTAAGCGGAGGTTGGGCCTCAGGGAACTGGGGTAGGACTTCGGTCCGAGGGTACACCTGTTCTCAACTATTCCGACCCGCTCCTCTACGCATGATGCGCTGGTAAAACGATTCATAGATAATCAAAAAAATAAAAGTGGAAATATGGAGACCGAGGCGCCTTTGGGTGCGGGGGGGGGGGAGTCATCCTTCAGCTCTTAAAGGAATAAAGTGAAAAAATGAGAAGCTGGGCGCGGCTCTAAAATGCATCCAGGAGAGTATGCTTAAGAACAACCCTCAACCGGTGAAAATGAGTGTTGGGGAGGCTGCCGAAGTGCTAGGCAGCCTGGTCAACACTCATAAGCACCTAATTGAAAGCGGGGTGGAATTCCAAAAAGAACGAATGGGAAAGAGGTTCAGGACTTGATGTCCTTTCAGTCCGGAGGACACGGAAGGAGGAAGTCCTTCTGGTCCTGAAGAAGGGGGGCGACATCCCTGCATTCCAGAAGGCGCTCGACCGGGCGGTCTGAGCAAGGGTTCTTGGCCGGTTTGTTGCTCACCTCCTTCGTTGAGGCAGGACCGAGTAGGCCACGGACAAAGGTGGCGCTTAAGTGGAGCCCTCTTATATGTATTTTTGATTCTGTTCATTAGTAATTTTTATTTCTAATTATTCTTAATTTTAAAAAATATTTATTGTTATTTGTGATTATTAAAAATTATTTAAATCCGATATTATCCCCATATTAAAGCATAGAACAATGATATGTAAACATTTTTTATTTCTTAAAATTCTTATAAACTAGAACATTAATAAAAATTTTAATAGTCATTGTAAATATCAACTAAAAATGAAAGAAAGGAAATAAAGGAAACACGTTCTTGGATCAAAGAACATATAAGAGAGCTCCACTTAAGCACCACCTTTGTGCGTGGCCTATTTGGTCCTGCCTCAACGAAGGAGGCGAGCAACAAACCGGCCGAGAGCCGTAATCATCGATTAAAAATTCAACTCAGATACGATTGAACATTTTTAATCGTATCTCGGTTAGCCATGAATATTTTTTAAGTTTTCTTGGCTTAAATTAAAGATAACATTGTAGACTTTATGTCATATGATTTCCAGATTTTGAAAAAAATTTCCTAGGTCATGAAAAAAGTTGAAGTTGAGGTAGAGAATTTGAAAAAATCTTGAATTTTTTTTTTTAACTCCTCACGTGCTGTATTATGTTCAGAAAGTCAAAAAAATATTTATTGAGCATCGCTAGACGTGGAATTTCATAATCTTTCCAACTGTATTCTTAAAAATGCCCCATCTCTTTTTTTTTACCAAGATATCGTGGTTCAAAGTTAGCAGTGATTTTTAATAGCGATGACAAGCACCGTGCGCACAATTTCCGACGGTAGTGTACATATTATATTATATATTATATATTTAATTAAATTGTTATTTAATTACAGTTTTTCAGAAAATCACCCGTTCAACACAATGCTTTTGTAAAGCGTGACGCGCGCAACGCGCTCTGGTGAGAAAATTTTGCACATAGAAACTATAATCACTAAGGGAAGCAAGTTCTCGCCGTTGCAGGCTGGGAGTCGGATAGGGCTGCAGGTTACCATAGTAACAAACAAGAGAGAAAGAGACCAACAATATTCCTGTTTCTTTCCCACTAATATGTTATCATGGTAAGCAAAATGCATAATGCCTGCATGCAGAGGTGTAATTCCTTCTTATGTGACGAGCTCGAAGGGATGTAACCTTTCCGAGTATAAATCGCATTCGCACATCTTTCACTCTATCTCTCTCTCTCTTTGCAGAGAATCTTAAAGTGAGAAAAGCTTGATGTTACACGTCAACGAATATAAGTTGTAAGTTGAGGTTTTAACTGGGTGCAATTGAAAGATTTTTAACTGATAAGCATAGTGGACAAGTATTCATTCATTAATTACACCGTCAATACGATTTTCACTTCTATTTACATTTGTGAAATTGCTTGTACCAGAAATGAGTTGGGAGATTGCTAAAGTAATGGAATAAGAGAATTTCACAAAAGTGGGCTGATGAACGCGCCCTCTGAACGCGTTGCGCAAAAGGTATACTTTGCGCGTCGGTAAATAATGAAAGTTAGAAAATCCAGCAATTATTTACCATCAGAATTTCTTTGGAGGGGCAGCGGCACGCGCTGCCCTTGTTTCTTCCTTCTAACAGATGTGGATAAATTAAAAAGTTAAAATATGTGTTCATTAATATCTTCATATGAATATATAAATATTTATCGATATTAAATTTTACTTAAAAATTTTTGTCCGAAGTGTTCAAATCTTGATACAATATGACAAGATCATATGGACGATTTCAATTTTTTTAATGAAATATTTTGTAATTTTTAATTTGTCTGTTCTTCTGAAATCGGAGGGAGATTTGAACAGTAAACAACAAATTTTGCAATGGAATTCAAGGTCAATAAATGCTTAAAGTTTTATATTAAAATTTTAATTACAAAATTTTGAAGCTTTGTAACTATAACATTTTTTGGAATTTACATCTTCTACATGACAATTTGTATATGTATATATATAAATTACCATCGGAAATTACAGGTTGACCTGGAGTTTCAACTTTCGTTAAAGTGATTTAATTTATAGAAAGATATTACAAAAGAAACTTTAATTTAGATATCTTTGAAGGAAATTAATAAGTATGTAAAAAAATTAAAATTTTAAAAGATTTTTTTTATTATATCTTAATAGTGATTTTTTAACCTAATTAAAATATTTTTAGAAAGTCTTTTCTGGATTCTATATGCTGGGGTTGAACATGTTACAAAAAGTCGTGTAATTTTAAAAATGTGTATTCCCATACCAATGAAATCTTAAAGTGTGCTGTTCGATAAAATATTAGATATAATATATTTTACTTTTGAATAATCAAACCTTTTATTTATACTTATATATTGAAATTTTCATTTAAAATATGTTATGTATTCTGAAGGTTTTTTCAAAAAATCAGCCTTAAAGAATACATTCTTATCATGACACTTGCGCTTCGCGCTCGATTTTCTGTATACATTTCTGTAACTTTCTAATAATTTACAAGATTACAAAAAATCTATTTTCTTCCAAATATTCAAAAAAGGAAGAGAATTCATAGACTCTTTTTGAGGAAACGATTTTTTGTATTATCGCTTATTTTGTATCTCACATATTTTGGTTCAAAAATGGAATTTTTTATTTTCAATAGTGTTTTTTTAAAACCAAAAGATAAAATATACATTTTGTCAAAAAATGTCCTGCTGAGAATTTGTACACCTCATTTAGGCAAATAATTTTCCATCTTAACGTTTTTTTCGTATGTCACATATTTTGTTCAAATAATGGAATTTTTGAATTTTAATCGTATTTTTTAAAATTAGAATGAAAAATATACGTTTTATCAGAAACTATATCTGAAAATATTTGTATATATTATTGAAACGAACAATTTTCCATTCTTACGTTTTTTTCGTATTTCACATATGTTAGTTAAAAAATTGAATTTTGGATTTTCAATGGTATTTTTTTTTAATTAAAAAGAAAAATATACATCTTATGAAAAAATGTTGCAGTTCAAACTTGTAGATCTTTATATCATATAGGTTTGGTTTCGTCGGTCTTGCGGTCAATAAAATAACATTCTATAAAAAACTCCTTCATTATATTTGGTCAAAAATTCTCCTATGTTTCAACCTCACTGCGAGTCTTTTTCAAGGAATATATATGTCACTAAAAATTGAACAAATCAATTTATAATCAAATTTATTTTTCCAAAGAGAACTATTTTATGTTGTGTTGATATAATAAATAAGTACTTACATAAATTACACTTAAACGAAAGCACAATGACGATTCAGTCTTATTCTTGAAAATGTCATTAAAATTAAAGCCTCAAAGATTGAGGGCTTCAATAATTTAAAATTACATTATAATACGGTGTGTAAGTACAACCCGATGAAGCAACGCAAACTGTGGGATAGGGAGACGAAGATACGATAAATTGAATTAAATTCACCAATGAAAAGTGTGCTAAAGCTTGAGAACACAAACTTGAAAATCATATGTTAAATAATTTCATGGCAAATTCGATTAATATTCATAATTTCAGCCTTAAAATTTATTGAAATATTAATATTTTTATTGATATAAATTGATTCAATAATTTTTCTTTAATGTTGTTTTATTGACCTTAAGACCGACGAAACCAAACCTATATGATATAATAATATAACGGTCGAAGAAATGGTCATCCGTTCTTTATAAAGGAAAAAAAAACAAACAAAAATTCTGGCCTGTTGTTTACAAATTTCTAAGTTTTTCGTTCATTTTATCCGATTTTCTATATACAGTGAATTCTACATATTTTTTCCAATTCGTGTTGTTGCTTACTGGACTTCTTCATTTTGAATTGCAAGCAATGAGATAAGTTTTTGAGTTTCATTATTATCCTTATTTTAACTATCTTCTACATTTGTATCTTTTACGAAAATTTTGAATTAATCTTTTAATTTATGGCACTGAAGAGGGCCCCCGCATATGTAGCCGAAACGTTTGCCTTCTCTCTTTTTTTGCGTTTTTTATCGTAAGTAGCATTGATAATATTAATAGAAGAAAATAAAAAGAGGCTGACCCAATGCCAAAAAAATGAGAAATTAACAAAAATTCTGTGAATTTTGGGTCAATATAATAGCAGACATGTCATCAAGCATGTCACTTTACAGTTATTACTCTTGTAGATCTTTATGTAGTAAACCACTTTTTATCATAACTTTTATTCGTATCTCGTATAATTTAACTGGAAAATGGATATTGACTTTTTTCAAGTTTTAATATACTGTGACTTTCTTAATTTTATTTTAATTGCAAAATATTATGAGGATAATTAGTAGAGCTTTACGAGAATTATCAGAAACCAGTCTTAAAATTTTTGATTTTTTCATAAAGTTTTTTTCAAAAACACAAAAAAATGCTCCTATTTTGACAATTTTTGTCAGATGTAGCTGGTTAACGAACTTGTCCTTACTTTTTCAGCTGCGATAATGTATGCCAAAGCTCAATTCAATCATCAAAATTTAAAATTTACTCACGAATTACAGAAAAATAATTCAATTAATTTCTTAGATATGACTCTCATCTCTAGCGACAACCATATTATTACTAACTGGTTCCAGAAGCCAACTACATCTGGTAGATTTATCAATTACTTTTCAAATCATCCACTACAACAGAAAAAAAATATTGTATACAACTTGATAGATAGAGCGATTTTGTTGTCTCATGAATCCTTTCATCATACCAATTTAAAAAAAGTTAAACAACTTTTAATTAACAATGATTATCCAATTAATTTCATTGGTAAGAACATTGAAAAACGTTTGAATAAAATTAAATATCACTCTTCTGACAATTCCAATATTAGTAATAACTCTTTATGCCCAAGAAAATACCAACAAAAAGTTTGTCTTCCCTTTTCAAATACTAATTTTATAACATTATCCAAAATTTTAAAAAAATATAACATTTCTACGATTCCGTTAGTGGAAAAAAGTTTAAATTCAATTATTAAATTAGGAAAGGATTTCACAGAAAAATGGCAACAAACTAACATTGTTTATAGCTTCAAGTGTCATAACTGTCCTGCCATATATATAGGTGAAACGAAAAGATCTCTAAAAACTCGTATTAATGAACATAAAAACAACAAAAATAGCGAATCTGTCGTATTTAAACATCAGGCTGAATTTAAACACGAGTTTGATCGGGAACATGTTAAAATTATTGATTACGAATCTGATTATAAAAAAAGATTAACATCTGAGATGATTCATATAAAATGCAACAAATTTAGTATCAACAAAAAGGAGGACATATTTACTTTAAATAGAATTTACTTCCCATTATTAAAATTATTAGATTCGTGATTGAATTTAGGTTGGAATTTCTTACACATTGGTTCTTATTTGTGTTAGTTTCTTCGTTGTTAACTTATACTATAAACTCTCGTCGATGTATTTCCTTAGTTTACAAACTCTGTTTGCTCGTTTAGCACCTATTATAATGACGGACTCAGCTTTTAATTATTAACGTTATGTGACTTTTATAAATTATTTTAACTTATTTATTATGGTAATTATTGTCTGTTTTCGTATTATTTATTTGTTATTGGTTTCATAAGATGTGTTTTTTTCAAGTGTTTTTTGTGTTTTTCAATAAAGCTTAAGCCTGATGAGGTTGGCGTACCCATGCCAACGAAACGTCGCACTTTACAACGCAACATTCTGTCTTTCGTTTCTTAATTTTATACCCTGACTGATCGACACAAATCTTTCTAAGAATTAACCATGGAGGGTAATATTACTGATTCTAAAATATTTAAAACTTTCTAGTTTAATGTGTTGTAAAAAAAAATATGATCAAGTAGTTTTTAGCCCCAAAAATTTAATTTTTATGCATTTTTCCCATGCATTAAAATGAATTCAGGCCTCATGAACAATCAGCGCCCCTAGCGGCCATGGTCAGTTCTTGTGACATTTTCGTTTCGCAGATTACGTGCATTCTGGCTAAGATGCAGGGGGCTGGTCGCCACCGAGACCAGGTTTTTAAAGTAGGCGACTTGGTCACGAAACTGAACCAGATATTGTCAAGCGCGGCAGGCAATGTGGCCAGTAAGTTGGCACCTAAGTTTATCGACCCCTATGTAATTGTACAAGTTATCTCCCCCAATGTCTATAAGATTGCGTCACAGGAAGGCCAACTCGCCGGCCAGTATCACGTGTCGCACCTCCAGAGGTATTTGCAAGACGAGGGTGAGGAGGAACCGGTCGCTCCAGAGAGGGAGGCATCCCTGGATCGGGCAATACTCGAAATAAAAGGTTGGGACACAGCCGATGATACGGACGTAGTTCCGGGTGGGACCGAGGTTGATAGAGAGCCAGGCGTTGAGTAAAGTAATTAAGTATGACGTAGTAGTTTGCCTTAGTAGATGGTGAATTGTTAGTCGATTAACCAGGGGGCATGTGAAAGCCAAGTGGAAACGACCATGAATAGTAGTATCTGTACGGAGGTTTCATTTCAGTAGGAAGAGGCATCGTTTTGGGTCCAATGTCGGAGGTGGGGGAGATGGTTCCCAGTGAGGAGCGGGCGCAAATGGCGGATCGACCGAAGAAGGCTCTGACTCCGATAGTCTCTGTATCGGGGTCAGAATCTAGCAGCAACTCTTCCATGGAGCATGTGCTACAAGAGGTGAGTGCCATCGTAGTTAGGTCAGACTCAGGTGCGGCGGAAGCAGCCGCCCAACACCAACACCAACAGCCGCAGCAAGACTCCCAACAGCCGCAGCAAGGCTCCCAACAGGCGCAGCAAGGCTCCCAATAGCCGCAGCAAGGCTTCAAACAGCCGCAGCAGCCCAAGCCAACCGCCAGAGAGCCCAGCAGCTGCACAATGCCCCAGGACCCAACGGAAAGGGCCCTCCTGCGCATCCAGAAGGACCCAGCATTCCGGAGGACCAATAATGCCGGTTACTGGGTCCAGCACAAGGCGTTGAAGGGCATTTGGCATGAGTACCGCCAGCCGGGGCACAAATATCTACATTGCCCCCTGTGGGATAAAAATCGAGACCCCACAGAGGGAAAGTAGTTTTTCTTTTTCTCTTCTTTCTCTTATTTCTTTTTTTTTTCCTTTTTTTATGATTTCCTTGTGATTATTATTTTCCGTATTTTCTTTTTTTTCCGTTGGTAGACAGAGACCCCTGTGAGATCAAGTTAGGGGAGTAGATACCCCAACAAATAAATAGTTTACATTTATAGTCAGTGTCAATATCATTCGGCTTAAACCTAGCCTAAGTTACAAGTAGAGTAGGACAGTAGCTTAAAGTAATTCATAAGGGCTTATAGCTTAAGCGGAGCGGGTTTTCATCATGAGTGGGCCCGTCATACTCGTAAATGTTATAAGTGAATTGTTGTCGGTGAGCAGTAATCCTCTCCCTGACGTTGAAAGTAATGTTCGAGTTATTTTATTTATTAGCATAAGAACAATACCATGAGGCAAATCGGAACCTATAGTCTGGCACCGGGGAATCTGTGGCGCATGAAATTCTGTCTACTGTTGGTTGTAACTGTAAAGCTAAACTCACAAATTAAAATATTATAAGAGACATAGTCAAGCTCTTGTTCAGCTCCTTAGGCCTCATCTTGGGGGAGGGGAGTTGTGACGTGGCCCTTATCCACGCACAATAAATATTGCAATTGAATTTAAAGTTTCGATCTCGAGCAGAGAATCATGCCCGAAGCTGTCTGCGACAGTCAAAAGTCAGGGGTCGAGCGTAATGTGCACGGTAGGCTCCTGACTTTGACTTGTATTCATGTTTTATTTTATATCAAGTATGTTCAATAATCGTTTACCTCAGGGGAGAGGTTATACTCCCCGGGGACCTATTCCCGACTGCCAGACCGAGGATTCCGATCACTGTCACGTTAGCAGTGGATTAATCCTTATTTTGATTTTATTTTTCACACACGCAAACACCACGAGGTCCACCCGCACAAGATCACCGTCCGGTCGATGGGGATTAATACTCGCGCCACGGCCGAGGCTTCAGGACGATGGAAGAGAGGTTACGACACTGCGGCACGACACTACATTACACCACGAAGAGGATCCTTGGTGCGTCAGGCGGATGTGAGTCCCGTCTGCTCAAGAACTGCTGTTCGGCGTTCGAGGTGTCAGGTGTGCCAAAGGAAAGATTGCGAGGTCTATTCTATTTAATTACGGGGGTCGTCTAGTGTGAAAGCCGTATTTTTATGCTTTTTTGACAGTCGTTATTTAAAAAACCGTTCAAGTAAAATAATTTTTGAATTTTATTTCTTCTTTGAGTACATTTGAACAAACTTTTTTAATTTTTTGAAGCCAATATATTGAATAATATCGGAGATGCACTGCTCAACAGGAATACGTAAAAAAAAAAGTTGCTCCACTGCTGCCATGATTCCGGGCGTTCTAATTATCTGAAATCAAAAATCCGAACGCCATTTTATTCCTGAGACTTAAAAGTGCAAAATGAACTAAAATAAAGTTCGAATTCCAAAAAAAAGTATTTTTTTGCTTCACAAAAAAAATCTTAGTTTTTCGACTATTTTTCCCGTCTATGTAATTGGAAAAAAAAACTAACGAAGCAATCTTAATTCTTTTAGCTTAATTTGTAGTTGGACATGTACTAAAGATGCTGTAAAAAGTTGAGCATTAACATTGAAATAGTTTTTGAGATATCGTGGCAGCAGTTTTGAAAAAACGTGTTTTGAGAAAAACGCGTTTTAAAGTTGGTGTACATTATTCTTGAGAAAAAAATTGTCTCACCATCAATCTTGCAACTTTATAACGGCTTCGGATTTTCAAAAATCCATTTATCCACGTCTTCTAAACATGTTTTAGACGTGATTTATGAAAAAAAAACCGATTTTTTGACCCGTCACACTAGACGACCCCCTTAAACGAAAGAGGATGACGAGTCATGGATGTTGGTGAGGACGTCGGAGATTAACAGGTACAGTTTGACATGTTCTCTTGTGTTTGAAATTTGCATTAAAGTGAATTCGGGTAATTGTGTGGTGTGTAAGCAGAGCACTTCGCCACGAGAATTCCAGGGCGGCAGACTCTGGGTCAGCCTCGTTCGATGAAGTAAAATTAAAATCAGTGTCCGCGAATTTAATTGGTTCGAACCTGAAAGGTCGTTTAAGGGCACGGGTTCTTGCGCTCACTAAATATTAAACATTAGATATCGAACTCTTAGTGTCCGTGGTCGCGAGCAGTGACGCTGCTTCTTACCCCGCGCTCTCCGCGGTATTTGGTAGTCCCTGTAGCTTCGGTTACGAAGGTACAGGGTGACCCGTCACGAGCGGGCTGGTCCATTAATAGTAGGTTTTCGTAGTCAATAAATTTTGGTTATTTTAAAGAAAATAACTTGGCGCTCAACTCTTTACACCAGCCGAGTCTAAGATTAGGTTCGGAAATGGTCTTGTGGTCGGGTTAGGTTGCCCGGGGTGCAATGTTATACTCCGAACTTTGAAAATACGGCTCTTATAATTAAATATTGTTTATTCGATATGTGACTCAAAATAATAGTCAATAATTATTTCTAAAAAGAACCTAACCTCACCAATCCTCTATCAATAATCAAAATCACGGTATATTTGAGTGCTATCCCGTGGCAAAATTATACACGCCAATCCGGGCAAGATCAGGTCTTCACACACATACATAAAAAGCCCATGCTTGACTGAAAAGGTCATTTTAAGCCTGAATAGGCCTGACTAGTCATGATCATGTATTTCTGATCATGCCTAATCAAACCATATTATGTATCTATTGACGTGATAATGGATGACAGACTAGCCTGAAATGCCTGAAATAGCTTTTCTAGGCTGTTTCAGGCCTTATCGCGTTCAATGAAGTCACCTTCAAATACAAGCCAAATCAGGCCTAATGAAGCATGTTTAATTTTTCCACGGGATGAATCAATGAAATCCCACTAGTTCAGTAGAAAAAATTGTGGTTCGAAAGTATGAAATTCTTATATCAGATTATTTTTTCGACCACGATAGCGTTGCAGCTTCTTTACACGGACTTATCCGTTTTCCGAAAATTGATTGATAATATAATTTTATATATAATAATATAATATTTTGACAGCAGAAGTCAAGCCCAGCCACAGCACTCCAAGAGAAACGTCACTCAAATCAATGCAGCGCGATTTAGAAATTTCTTAAAATTTATATCATTTTTTACTTATTGCTACTAATACATTTATGCAAAGAGTAGAGCTCTTCGTTATAGAACTCTGAGAATTATGTGAAAATTTCAATAATGTGGCTTTGAAAATTGTAAGTGTGGTTAATTATAATGACCGTGAAGCTAGCGTTACAATCAAGATACAAAATTATTGCAATGGATATATGCAATTTGCGTACGGAACCGGTTTGAGCCCATTGCGATGTGGCTGTAGCAGCTTTTTTTTCTTTGAACTTTAGTGACTTTTCGGAAATTCAACTTCTCCTGGTGCCTCCGAAATATTTGCTGCAATTGTTCACCCGGTTTCCTGGTAGCTTGGCGAAAGTACGACATATA
The DNA here is from genome assembly GCA_030998225.1 of Diplolepis rosae. NCBI lineage: Eukaryota > Metazoa > Arthropoda > Insecta > Hymenoptera > Diplolepididae > Diplolepis > Diplolepis rosae. The sequence goes on from JAPYXD010000355.1 coordinate 1,522,227, forward strand.
GCTCTTAAAAGGAAAGGCAGAAAAACTATCCAAATTACCAAGGACCATGGCATCGTCAGCAAGGTGTCATATACAATGAATATTGTAAGAGGCAAATTTCTGTCCGTACACCTCAATACTTGAATCTACGAATTCATATAAGAGATCCTTTGTCAACTCTGCATCTTCGGAGGTAACTTTTTTTTGGTCGAGATTCTAATGCCCGTATGAAAAAGGAGGAAATTGAGTAAACCAGCACAACTCAAGATACCAAACGTCACCACGATTCCTACGTAAATTAAAAATATACGAAGTTCGGTTCCTTTCTGATTTTTGTACACGGTTATTGGTTGAGGTGGGTGTGAAGATTTCTTCGGGAAAAATGACTTGACAATATTTACTCGTTGCGTAATGTGGTCAATCCTTTTTTGTCGAGTTTTTCAGTGCGTCTAAAACAACTTTCAACCCAACGTATTTGTAACCTCTTCATTACCCCCATACAAACAAGATGAAGGTACTCGAATGGAGTGTATATGTATATATATATACTCTTCTTGCGTCCTTATCTCTGCAATTTGTCCCGGATAAACAAGGTTATTCTGTTCCTTGCAATGAACGCCTGAAATTTTACATTTTGAATAAGGAAAATTGGCCATGTGACCTTTATGATTGAGTATGAAAGCTCGCGCTGGCGCATCGGCAATAAATGCTCGGAAAGAAAATGACAACATTTTTCATAACCACTTGATTCCCCCCTCTTCTTTTGCCAAGACAACATCATCATTAAATCGCTTAAAGAAGTGATTAGGATCTCGCGGTTTGCCTGAACCACGATAAATCCCAACTATTTCAGGGGTACTGCCAGGTATATTCGCTATTCGGATGTGGATCGGCCATAACTGAACTCTGCCAAGCGCATCTACACTTACTCCATCGGTACTAATGTCGATCAATAGATTTTCTGGAATTTTATTAACTGGAGTACGCAATATAGCGTTGTCGACTGATTCTTTAAATCCGAAATGTAGATACTCTCCTTCATCGATACTTATAAGAGGTACCGTAGTACGTGGTGTCTGAAGAAGAGCCCGAATGTCGACGGGAAGATTCTTCAAACATTCATGCGTACGAAGTACTTTCAAGATTTTATTTCCGTGGGAATCTTGCATTTCCAATATCGACGAAACCTTATCGTAAATTATCTATGAAGCTTGTTACATTGTCGCTTTAATATTGGTCATCGCTACTAGCATTATCTTCACTCGACTTATGAACGTCTTTTGAGTGGAAATCGTCAAGTACTTGATACAGATCTACAGCTAGAGGGTTGCAAAACATATCAATGCTTTCAAGTTCAACTGACCCGTGAGGAAGATTTTTATCATTTTGTATATCTATCGATGGATACTCTAAAATATTGTTATTGATAAATTGGTAGTATTCTGTTGGAATGTTTCGATTACCATTAGATGTACGAGCTATCGTATCCTTGAATAACCTGTCGAGGTGCTCTCTATTGCTTTGTTCAATTCTACGAAGCTGTCGATCACCAATGTTATCGGTAGGTTTCTGAGAAAATCTTATTCGTTTTTGATATATTTCGCTACGTTTCTCTAACACAGTGGATGCCTTCATAGCGAAAAATAAAAACTGTTTTCATCAGCGAAAATTCTAAATTTGTAATTTCTACAAGAAATAGACTATGTCCTATTAGAGCAATGCCAATTGAGGTATGCAGTTAATCCAATGCCTTATGAAGCCTACAGACGCAGAACCGTGTCCTGATAATCTGTAAAAAAACGATTCTTTTCTTACAATGAGTAAACTATATTGATTTTTTACACTTATGTCTGAACTGAGAAAAGAATATCTAAATGTTTTTTTTACAAAAATTCGTAAAATTATATATTTCAAACTTGAAATATTTTGATTCTCCAATAATCATTTATTGAACATGAAATGAAAATCTCCAATGAAAATGAAAAAATTTGATCTAAAAACTCAATCAGAATTTATTTCAATGTTTTCAAAAGTTCGTAATTCATTTATTTTTGCATTTTTCACAAGCTAATATTTCTTGCAACACATTTTTCTATCTACACTGTAAAAAATAGTTCGGTAGAATTTAAAGCACATTTTCGAATCATAATTTCTCTTGTTTAGCGATAGCACGTGCTATCCCACGTTCAATCCTAACCTACTTGAATGTATGCTTGCTAACATGCCGACTTTTGAATAACCATTATAATTAATGAGTGATGCAAAAACTTACTTTGATTTGAAGCCGGTAGCACAGTCCAAATCGCAACGCAGAAACAAGGAGAATGAGAGAGAGTGACATGTACCAAATATGAGGTGAAAGAGGGCGCCACCTGTTGCTTGCCTGTTAGTCGATAATGACGATCATCCCAGAATTCTCAAAAATGATTATATTATTGACATTTCAAGATCATTTACAGCAATCTAATGAATTTTATTAGTTGGATAACAGTTACAATGCTTGCCTACGAAAGTACTGTCAAAGCTGAAAAGTCACGTGGCTTCTTTCCTTTTTTTTTCCATTCCTGTTGTAAAACATACGAAATGTGTCCGAAAAGTATCCGACCAGCGTTTATATCTTCGCGCCAGAGCGTTCAATTAGCCTCTGTGGGGTATGAGCGCAACCAGTAGTCCCTCACGAACTCTCTGAATGCCGTAATTACCGGCCGGATGCCTTGGGTCGCGGGCAGCGTTTGTTTACGTCTAACGTGCTTTTTCCGTTCGTTGCATATGTTTACAGTTGAAAAAGAAAGGAAGAACAGATCAACGAATTTGCATCAAGTTTTGCTTCAATCTCGGCAAGAGTTGTACGGAGACGATTGAAATTATACAAAAGGCCTTTGTGGACAAAAGTATGGGCATAACACAGATAAAGAAGTGGTACAGGTGGTTTAAAAATGGCACGTCAAAGTCAGAGCTATGTCAAGTCAATGCTGATTCTTTTTTTCGATTGCGAGGGTGTTGTGCACCAAGAATTTGCTCAAAGGGGTCAGAGGATCAACAAAGAATATTACGTTGAAGTTCTGAAAAGATTGCGTGATGCCGTGAGAAGAAAACGACCGCGATTCTGGTCAAGCGGTGACTGGCTTCTTCACCACGATAACGCGCCAGCGCATTCAGCGAACCTTGTGAAGCAATTTTTGGCGAAACAAAAGATTGTACAGCTTCGCCAGCCTCCGTACAGTCCCTATATAGCTCCCTGCGACTTTTGGATGTTCCCAAAATTGAAAATGGCGCTCGAAGGAAAGTGGTTTGACGACATCGAGACGATTCAGAGTAATGTGATGCGCGAGCTGAAGGCCATTCCAAAATCTGCGTTCGAGGACTTCTTTTTTTGTGTGGAAGCACCGCTGGGAGAATGTGGTTCATTTAAATAGGGACTACTTCGAAGGATAGCACGGTCCGGATGACGAAGAATAGCACCAACGCAGAGATATGAACGCAGGTCAGATACTTTTCGGATACACCTCGTATGCCTTGAAAAATGCCAGGATACCTCTAATTCATTTGAAGCAATTTATCCGAATAACACTCGGCACGTGATCAAATAAAACCTAACATTCAACGAAATAGAGGTATTCTTTCTGTAATCCTAAAAATGTATTCCGCGATTTTCAGCCATCGATAATAATTTCGAAGAGTTCGTGCGTATAAATATTACGTAACCCTAAAAAATTTTCATTACAAATTTCGAATTCTGTATTTTTAATGTGATGCGCAGCGATAAAATTGTCTATTCACAGTTATTAGGCAAATTACGGAGAAATTTTCTGTCACAAAATACAATACAAAAGTCTCAATAATGCATAAATATGAAAGTGAATCTCGAATCAATATTAATTCTGTAATGATTGAAACATCCCATACCAGTTCACGCACTCCAATGCATGACACTGTGTTGCTGCCTCTATTGACAACACGACAAGATGTGACCCCATATTTCTGTGATATTCCGGCATGACATTTTAACCCGTGAATCACACGTAAATGCACGATGAATATTACACTGGAGATACTCAACAAATATTTTTCGTGAATAAATACAAATAAGTATCAATCATTGATACATATTGAATGAATCGGTACAACACATCAAAAGGCTTCAAAATAGACTAAAGGAAAAAAACAAAAAGAAGTCTGATGAGAGCAACGTCGGGACTGTAGTACGGCTGGGGAATCGTTGAGACCTCTGAATTGGCCAGGAAACATGTGACCAGAAAGGGGGTGTGAGCTGGCACGTTATCGTCGTGAAGTTTCTAATCGTCCGCGATGTCGGGTCGGACGCGAAGAACCCTTCGTTTGAGTCAATTGAGCACTTCCACGCAGAGTTTGGCATTGGCGGTTATACCGTGTGGTACAAACTCATGGCGCACAAGCCCCCTGATGTCAAAGAACACAATGAGCATGGTCTTAACCTTTGAGTTGCTCATTCTGTCCTTCTTGGAGCCAGGAGACGCCGATGTATGCCACTCAGCAATTTGCCTTTTTGTTTCCGTGTCGTATTCAAACACCCAAGACTCGTCACCTGTGATGACATTATCTAAAAAGTGGGAGTCACTCTCACACAGGTCCCAAAGTTCCTGGCACATTTCAACTTAGCGTGATTTTTGGTTGTCCGCTAAGGAGGGAGCCTCATTTGAACGACTGTTTCTTTGAGAATTTTATCCAGAAAAATGAGAACATTTCATCCAATCGGAATAAAGTACATAATAATACAGACTAGACAAAGTATTTGAATCTTTTTTCAAAGCTCAAAATGTCCAAAATGGCGGAACTATAGTTGCTCGAAGTGGGCTCCTCCAATTTGCGCCGGGGAACGCCCAGGTCCTTGTAATGAACTAAAATCAATGAATCAATTTTTCTTGATTAAAGTTAGGCTTTCCGCTTCGAATGGACCTAAAAATAACACAAAAAATAATTTTAAATTTGTGGGACATTTTAGAAAAAATTACCTTTATTTTAAAGGTCGAATTTATTTTGAGATTCGTGCCCGATTTACGAGACGTAGTACAGGTATCGTAAGTTTGTTTCATTTGATTTTCTTTAGCAAGTGGTCCGAAATACCGTACATCATTGAACTAACATTAACGCTTCATAGCGTCTAGCACATCAACATCAACAGTAGAATGCTAGGAAAAATGTATGAACATTTTTCCACACAAATAACCTGAATAAAAACATTTTTAAAATTTTTGTTACCAGTTCCTCTTCTTGCTTTAGTGGCGATGTCCAGCACTACCTGGATGGCGTCAACTGTGGACCTGCCTTTCCGAAAGCTAAACAAGCTTCGCACGATGTACTTGACTCGATCGAAATTATCCAGGCCCGGGGTCTTTCTTCTAGTCATCAATCTCTTGGTGACTATTTTCAAGGCGAGACCCCATGGGTCCTTCTGGACCTCACCGATCAAGTCTTTCCAGCACTGAAGTCGGCTTTTCTTTATGCCTTGCCTCAGAGCTGATTTTGCTTTTTTCCGTGCCTCGCGCAGCAGAAGGTCAACCTTTGAGCGGGTAAATCTCCGCCGCGCTCTGAGGCATTTTCGACGCCGGACAGACAACTGGTCGTTCCACCAGTACATCGAGTCCCCGGTACGCCCGTGCCCACGTCGAGGCATTGAGTGGTCACATGCTGCGAACACTTTCCGCCCCGCCACCCGCACAGGAGACCCAGGAGTCCTTGTCCAACCAAGCTCATCTATGAGCCTGGTTTCTTCAAGATGTTCGCGAAGCTTGTCTTTCCTAATTCGTCTTGTGTTCCAGAGGGACTCCTCACCTTGCGGCCCCTTCCTGCATTCACTGGGTGACTGCGTTCCTGGCTGCTAAAGTCAATGCACTAGTGGTCACTCAAGGTTATTACCTCGAGGACGCAGCAGTCGCCTATCCTTGAGGCAAGACGAAGCGCAGCAATCGTGAGGTTGATAATCGACCCCCCCTCCCCCCACTCCTCGTCTAAACGCAAAATCCCTGCCCCGATTCAATACAATCAGGTCATTCCTATTGACCATTTCACTGACCGAGATTCCCCTCCTGTCCAGACGGGCTTCACCCCACTCTAGCAACTTACTGTTGAAGTCGCCCGCAATAAGGGAACGCCCACTAGCCTCTCTGAGGCTTTCCTCAAGGAGGAGGATCTGGGTCACGAAGATCTCAGAAGAATCGTTGGGAGAGAAGTAACAGCTGTACACACACACCCCTGCCACCTTAACCCAAACGAACCCCGCATCAGTCTCCAGAAAGTCCCTGATGCTCAAATCAGGGCTAAAAACAAGGATCTCATCCCTCCGTGATGCATTCTCGTACCAAGTAGAGTTTGCGGACCATTTCTGTTGCTCACTAATGAGCAACACATTGGCCCCCCTCTCTCTGGCAGTCTGCATCAGAAGGTGCTGGGCTTAAATCCCTCTTCCGAGGTTGAGCTGTAGAAATTTCGCTCTCCACCCCTCAACCTCCGGAGCTCCGCCCTGAATACTGAGCAAGAACCGATCCCCGAAGCATGGTCGACAATCTTTTTCGCACCTATCAGCACAAGTCAGGCACCTCGGGGGAGCCTTGCACTCGTTAGCCACGTGCAACGCGCTTCCACACCTCTAGCCGGCATCCTTCCTACCTGGAAGCGTGCAGCCGCACGATACATGGTCATATCCCTAGCGCCTGAAGCACCGGGCTACCTCGACATGCTCGGGAATGCGGCAGTTCACGCATCCCACCCTCAGCCTACCAAGCTCGAGCAAGCTCCGAGCGGCCGCCTCGGTTAAACGGACCACCGCAGTCTGCACACCGCCTGCACTGGTCCCCGAAGTTTGGCTTGCCCAGCGCGATGCGTAGGACTCGCCGTCCTTCATCGACACCCTGATAGCGTCGCCTGACCTGGCGGCTAGAGTGCGCTTTGGCATCTTCCCTTTAGGATCCTGTGCAGAGGGCACAGGAACCTCTTTTTTCTTTTCCTATTTTTTTCCAGCAGCTGCCATTCCCCATCCTTTTTTGGGGTTTGGCCCCTGGTGGCCGCGGCGTAAGTTGGCGACATGCCGCCCTTACCTTTCTTGGGAAGCCGATCTTCGGGGGGAGAACGAGCAACCCTCTTCTCTCCCTTTGTCAGCTTTTTTGGGGTATCTCCCAGAGACGCAGAGCGCAGTCTCTGGAAGATGCCCATCTTCTTTGAGGCGGGGTGGGATTCCAGCCTTTTCTGGATTTCCACCCCGCTCTCCAGTAAGCACTTGTGGGTGTTGAGCATTCCGCTCAACACCTCTCATATGGGCGATTTGAAGCTTTAGTAGAGAGTGGAATGGTTTAAGAAATGAATCATTTTCAAACGAGATATTTTGTAATTTCATAACCATCAGATCTAACTGATTGGTATAAAAAAAGTAAAAGAACAAGTTTTAATCATGGTTGAAGAATTTAAATGAGATATGTCAGCTTGTTCGTTAAGTGAAATTATAAATATGTTAGTAAATATGACCAGATATGCTCCTTTCCAAATAGGATTATCGACTTTTACACGGAGAAAAATAGTTGGAGTAATTTTACTCGACTCTGTTGAGTGAAGCGTGGTCGATGACAAGGCATCAATATGCGTCAGTGGGTTAACGTGAAATGTAAATCACCGACGCTCGAGGAGCTTTAAACGATAGGTGAATAAAATGAGTATCGGGCGTATTACTTCAACCGGCATTAAAAACATTCTTACCTCAAGCTTGCCATTAGTCATCCGATACATACATACATAAACATCATACAAATATATACACACCATTCAGTCGCAGCTAATCATATATATCATTACAAATACACTTAAACATAGAACCACACATATATTCAGGAGGTTCATCTGATTTAAAATTAACGAACAAATCTTGATTAAAAAATTAATATAAGCTTATTAATGTTGATAAAGTCACCTCATAAATTTCTGGCTGATTTGGATACCTAAATGATGAGGTATTAAGGTTGTATGTAAAGAAATTGATCCCTGGTAGAATTTTTTTAAAAAGGAGCTGATATTTAAACAGAATAATAATTTATATAGTAAATCAATTTAAAATTTTTCAACCATACCGATGCAGAGATAATTAATGTCAAAGTTGACTATTTTAACACGTAATTCATGGGCAATGCATAAGCACTCTCCACATTTTAATTTGTAGTAATTAAACGCTCTGGTAGAGAAATTTAAAAAATGCAGGTATTTGTGCTGCTTGAAAATAAAGTTTTTTGAAAAAAACATCAAATCTCTCCACCGTGCAGATTTATAGATAATCTAATTTAGAACATTTAAATTTCTCTTTGGGTGAATTAGGTATTTATCAAATTCATTTTACCCGACTAGGATTTAATAGATGTTCAAATGTCCTTATGTCCCATGTTTAATCGACAGAGTTCAGTAAAATTACTTCAGCTATTTTTCTCCGTGTAATAGTACAGTATTTAACTGTTCATTGTGATTCATATTTAAAAATTTTTGTTGTATTTTTATTCTTTCACAAATTTATTTCAACTTTAAATCATTTAAATTTATGAAATGGATTTCATACAATATACTTCAAAAATTTCCGCTCTTTAGAATACATCGGGTTGGGGGGACGGGGGTTTCGTTTGCATTGATATTAGTTCTTGCTATCAAAACTTGGCGGCCCTGATGCTCATTTTCACTTTTTTAAGTACCCTCCTAAAATACATGGTAGTGGCCGCACTGTGGCCCCACGGGACTCTACTATGAGTAACAGTATGACAGCTCTTAGGAATCAATTAGATAACTGTCAGATTTATAATTAATAAATTTCCTCCTTGAAATTGCTGTTGTTGACTAGGTTATTCTCCATTACGTGTAGCGAGTCCACGGGAACTTTCTTTAGACTTCCGACGTACCCAACAACTCTTTTTATAAATTATACATAAAATTCTAAATAATTAATTAATTCTTATTATTATAATTATTAATGTAATTATTAATCAATATTATTAAACTTAAAGGATCCATATTACTAGATTATGTGCAACTTTTAAATAAAACAAGTTTTCGGATTAATTAAAAGATTTAGCGGCAAATGTTGAATCTGATTTATGTAAGATTGTGCCAATGAAATCAATAACCTAACGACGTAATGACGTTCAAAAATGCGCTCATAATTATTTTGCAGGTAAAATTCGCAGTGCCTCACATGATGTTTGTAATTTAAATTATAAAAACTCACATGTAATTCCATTAGTATTTCATAATTTATCAAGATAGGCCTCGCATTTTTTTTATACAAACGTTGGCAACACATTTTGAAGGAAAGATTGCATTACTACCTTGTAAGTGGAGAAAAACAACATATATGTCTTTCACAAAGGACGTAGAAAATACATTTGTAGATATGATTTATTGATTTTTTTCGTTTTATGTCAAACAATCTAGAAAAATTAGCGTCATATCTTAAGAATCAAGAAAAAATAATCACAATCAGATATTGTAAAAAGGATGGTGAATTCAATTTGTTATCTAGGAAAAGAGTATTTTGATATGATTACATTGACTATTGGCAACAATTAAAATCTGAAAAAAGTGTATGTTGAAGGCATTAATAAAATAAAATTTATCAGACCAACAATCCTGAAATTTTACATAACGTGTTGAAAAATGTTTTGAAGGAAAAGTCCACTGGATTCTCAAATTCTCCTGGTTTTTCTGCAATATAACCACTTTTAAATTAGGAGTTTTAAAAAGACTGTGATACCTTGGTGAAGATAATTGATTATGTACTAAAGACTGTAACTTTATAATATTATTTCGAATGTGCAGATTTAAATCATAGTCTAACAGTATAACTGAATCTGAAAAATGTTGCACATAATTTTTCCATATGCGAAATCCGTAGACGTCAAGGGGCTGAACTTTTCCAGTAGTGCCTTTTGGTATAATCATAGGAATAACATTCATTCCCGCAGGCGTTGCTTGCCGTACAACTTCTGGGCAGTGTCCAGTCCAAGAATCTATGAGCAACATGCTTGTCGGCCCTACCTTCGGGAAAAAAACATTTTCCAACTAGCTCTGAAAATCTTCTGCAGATAAAATAATTTTAAAAATTTAAAGACTGTAATGAATTTATTTTATGACCAAAAATTACTAAAAATAAACAAATTTACCAGACGTAAGTTTTCCAGATTTGGATGCAGCTACAAAGACGTTTATAGGCTGAAAAATGGTTTCTTGTACAATGGGTCCAAATTTTCCACTTGGCTCTTTTAACACATGATTAAGTGGAGATAGATGCTTTCCATCCGCAGAAATCGTGGTTTGGATAGTGTAGCTGTGAGATGTAGATAATAGTACATTGTACAACAAGGGGGTAAAGTTGATCATTTAAGGCGAGTGCCTCATATTCGCACTCGGCTTCGCCTTGTGCGTGCTCGCCTTCGCCTCGAAATGTAAACATCGCACGAGATTTTAAATGATCTTACCCCTGTGTTGTACACGGTACTTTATACAACAAAAGCATGTTTTTCTCGCTTTTTGACGTGTGTTTTACGGGCGTAAAGTTTGTTATTTAAGTCCTGCGGGCGTAAATAGGGAGTGGGGGGTGCTTAAATGACTACTTTTAAGCACTCCATCCCTATTTACGCCCTAGGGCTTAAATGACAAACTTTATGCCCGCAAAACGAGCGTCAAAAAGCGAGAAAAACATGCTTGTGTTGTATAAAATAGATTGGACGACACATTCGACTTGCCGTGTACCTTCAATTGCCAATGTTCTCCCAGAATGCATTTCTAACTGGAATCCACTTTGATCTGAGTTACAAACATTCTCTCGCCCATATTGAGTGATGTACGGCTTCAATTCATTCACAAAATTCTCCGTATTAACATTTAACTTTTCCTCATCTTCTAATCCTTTTCTGGTCATGAATTTATTGACTTTTCTGGATGTTATTCGGTGAGTTCGTTTAAACTTCCACACCCACCAGTCAGATGCTTTAAATCGTGTGTCTTCAAAACCAAGGATATTTTTAGCATGTAGACCCCATTTCTGCAAGTCTACATCGTAAATTATCATACCAGCATCAATTGCACTTTTAAAATTGTTCAATGTGTACTCCGCAATACGATGCAACTGTTCCATGTATGTACCGTCTTTATTTACTTGTCCTGCCCATCGCCTCAATTGACGTACTAATGTTACTTTCTGAACCGATGTTGAACAGCACTTAACTCACGTTTGTTTTTTTTCATTCCGCTTCTCTAAAACTCCACTGCTCTTTGTTTATAATCGATGTCAACATTTTCATCATCTCTCGTACAAACAGCGTCATCTGATTTAGAATCAAGTTTAGGAGTTAGGAGTTGAACTCATTCATAGCCTGAATTAGTATTTCATTGAAATGATCTGCTAGTTGCCGTTCTGCATTATTAACTTCACTGTCAGGTATGTTCATGGTTTGGAATGCAACTAACAAAAATTGTATTACATTTAAGGGATTTATAGGCATGCTTACAAGACTTGATAAACTGTTCGCTGATATGTTTCACTGCAGAAACAAAGAAATAGACTTTTAAACTCGAGAACGATGAGAGCAACACTGAACGATTATCCGCAGTCTTATGAATATAATATTATGAATATGAATTCGATAATTCAAATATATTCCGAAATAGAATTTCATTGTGCATCTCTTATTTTAAATTAAAAAATTTAGTATCTTCAAGTGTCTTCGAAATATTTACAAGAAACCAGTTTATTATGAAATCAAAATTTTCTCATTTTTTACTTTAATTCGCGACAATTTAGCAAATTTTTAGAATTTTTGTCATAAATCCGAAAGGAAATTACGGGTTATAGTATTCCGAAAGCAACTAAAGCATGAAAAAGTAAATAGCTTATTATTATTAACGAAAAAATTATTAAATTTTTTTGGACAGATTGACAAAATCATAAATTTTAATCTTTTATCGCTTTGTTTATCGAAAACATTTTGAGCAACAAAAATCTTCCAGTGAGAAAGTTTTTCATTAGACTAAAAAGAAGTTTTCTGGATAATTTTAGTACAATCTAATTAAAAAAATATTTATTATAATAATAAATATTTTATTTTATAATATTTCATTTTTTTATTATTTTATTTATTTTATTTTATTATTTTATTTTATTTTATTTTACAATATTCGAGAATATTTCAACGATGATTTTCAATACAGTTTACCGTCGCCAAAAACAAAAAGCATAAATTTAAATAATATTTTTAATTTTAATTTTTAATTTTAAAATTATTAATTTTTCATTTGCCTGCTTATATTAGTATAAGCGTGGTCTTTTTAATGAAAAATTACGTGTTGAACCATAAAATACTCTTTTATGATTTACATACAAATTTCTTCGAATTTTTTCCACATAGCAAAACAAATATTTATTCGATTCGAATAAATTTATCTTTAAACAAACATTTTTCCAAAATATTAAGTTTACTTTTTGAACATAAATAATGATTGAAGAGAATTTGACTAATCAGAAAAATATAATTTAAAGAAATCGATTATTTAGGAAAAGAAAGAATAAAACCTGTAAGACTCATTTGATTATTTGTAACTTTCAAACTCGTCCACTCCAATGTCGGTGAATAAAGTTAAGTTAACACGTTCTAACGTAGTATTGCACTATAAAAACAAGTCTGTTATTTCTACACATGAAATACGATAGTAACTTTTTAGGCATTTGAAGTGTGTATTTTTAATACACATTACAAACGTAACGTTTAATTTTCAAACACTTTAACGTTTTTTACCCAAAATGCGTGTTAAAAATACACACTTCAAACGCCTAGAAAGTTACTATCGTGATTCACGTCTTGTTTTTAGAGTGTGAGTCTTACATGTCAAAAAATTTTCATTAAATTATATTATCCTAAATTTATTCAGCTTCAAATCAGTAATGGCAGATTTTACCATTTTCGTTTATTGCGTTTTTTAGCTAAACTAATAATAGGAAAATTTTGAATAAATTCAGGATTGTTATTATTCTATTCATTAGTTACCTATCGATGATTAAAACAGAATTTTTGCAGATTCTTGCAAGGTGTGGACGGGGGTAAAAAAATTAAAAACCGTCAAAATACGCATTCTTCCAACATCTTACTATTAAAGCACATTTTGAAATATCAGTTGACAAATGAAAAAAAAATTTATTCGGTAATCAATATATTTTGCGAATTTTTTTTGTTGCGAAAAATTGAAATTTTTACATGCATTGCGAACAAATGGTTGACTGTGATTATTCGTAAGTCGAAAGAGTGTTGCGAAAATGATCTATTTATATTCTTGAATATTTTCCGAATATACAGGTTTTGCCCGTTGAAAATTCAGTCCGTTCAAAAAATTTCCGTTTTATATAAAAGTGGTATACAAAAAGTAAAATTGGTTTTGCTACAAACTTACAGTTATAAACGAAGACTGCGATGATAACTAATTTATAATTAAGAAAAATTTTATGCTTGACAAATGTCCAGCCACTTATGAAGTATGAAGTGCTATAAAAGTACTATTAACCGTCTATATTTGTAAAAACTCGATGCTAGAAAAATATATTTTTTAGGAAAACCAATTATACATTTTGTATACCACTTTCATTTAAAACGGACAGTTTTTGAACGGACTAAATTTTTTAATGGGCAAAACTTTATAAAAAAATGTAACGAAAATGTAAGTATTGCAATGCAAAATAACTGCTAAAAATTGTTTGTTATCCAGAAATCCAAGTTAATTACTTATTTAATTTACGGGCTTTTCTTATTATTTGTGCTCATTAAAATTTCAAAAAGTAAAGTAAATAGAGGACGATTTGAGGGTATTTTCGATGTCTTGTATGGTAAAATGAGTATGTTATTTTTAACAAAGAGAAATTAATTTAACCTGTATATTCGAAAATTATTCAAGAATATAAATAGATATTTTTAGCAGCACTATTTCGTCTTGCGAATAACGAAAATCAGCCATTTGTTCACAATGCATGTAAAAATTTCGATTTTTCGCAACAAAAAAAATTCGCAAAATATTTTGCAAAATTTTTGCAAAAATTCCAGCAGTAAACGGTGTTAGAGATTGATTACCAAATAAATTATTTTTTTTTCATTTGCCTAGTGTTATTATAAAACGTGCTTCAATAGTAAGATGCAGTGTGCTCAGATCCTCAGATTTTTTTTTTTTTGTTTTGGTGAGGAGGAAAAATGGCAAAATATTTTATAGACGTTGTACAGGGCTCTCCTAGGACGGGTCTAGGCATACCTGATAAAACCAAAAAAACCCCTCTCTCGAACCAATACACCACCCGCGGAACCGCCTTTCGGCTTTAAACTTCACGGGTGGTTGGTTCCATTAAAGTCGCGTACGACTCTTCCGTCATCCGTTCGCTCGGAACTTCCATCCGCGGCCACACACTAGACAAACCGTCTAGACGCGCCACCCAGAGGAGAAACAAACAGATTCCTCCCCCGAACGACGCGGACAGTCAAAACTACCCGAGACGCAGGACCGCGGGTGCAGGTCCCGATGCGATTTCTACTGGCCCTCCCCGTTGTTCATCTCCCGACGTCCATCGAGCTCCATCGTCCTCATCACAAGTGTGACGAATGATTCGATGAGCGTCCAAATCCGTTCAGACTGGAGCATCAGAGGGACCATCGTATCAGGAGTCAGCTCAGCACCCACTGTCTGACCGAGGGCCTCCCTTGCCGCGACCCACTTTGCGCAGACGAAGAGTGCGTGCTCTGCATTATCCACAGGGGAATCGCAGTGACAACACATCTCCTCGTCTCTTTTATGAAAGCGCCTCAGGTACGCGTTAAAACAGCCATGGCTTGAGAGCGCTTGCGCCAAATAAAAGCCGACCTCTCGGTGCTCTCTGTTTAGCCAGGTGGCGAGCTCGGGATCAGGCGGTAGGTCCATTTCCCGGTCTGCTCGCAATGCCATCTCATTTGCCATTTCTCGACGAGTTTGCGCCTTCCATCCTTGCGGATGGCCTCCTTCGCGCGAGCTATTTCCTGCGGGTCGGTACAGGTAAGCTCCTTGTGGAGCTGCAAGGTCTCCTGCCTTTCCTCCGCCAATAAATCTATTGGCGGGACGCTCGCCAGGACCAGCACAGCACTCGTCGACACGGTTCTATAGGCTGAGACTATTCTCAGCGCGACAAGTCTCTGTGCCGAGAACAGCCTCCTCTGGATAGCATGGTTTTGCAGGGCTTTGGCCCAGACCGGAGCTGCATAAAGCAGCCTCGAGTGCACCACGCTCGCCACCAGTCTCCTTTTTACTTCCCAGGGTCCACCAATGTTTGGCAAGAGCCGAGCCAAGCTTGCTCCACATTGGATGGCTTTGGCAGCTGTGATCCTTAGGTGTTCGACAAAGCTAAGCCTACGATCCAACTGCACTCCCAGGTACTTTATACTTGTTCTCCACTCAACCTCATGCTCTCCAAGAACGATCCTCGGGTACTGAAAGGATTTCCTGTCCGTAACGAGCAAAGCTTCGGTTTTCTCAGGGGCCATTTTCAGGCATCTGCCATCCAACCAGCGCTTTGCTCGCCACAGACTTTCATTGATCCTCAGCTCTAGGATTCTGACGTCATCAGCGGCGCACACGACAAGTGCGTCATCCGCGAAGCCAATGATGCTCGTTCCAGCAGGTAGGTCCATGCGCAGGAAGTCGTCATACGTGACGTTACAAACGAGTGGACCCACCCGCGACCCTTGAGGAGCGCCACATGTCATCTCTTCTTTGAGAGACAATTTGTTTTTTTTCCATTTTTTTTATTCTTTTCGACGCGCTTTGTGACCACTTGCCAGTCCCCTTCTTTATTTATGGCCTGGCTCTTGGTCACTTGGGCATACGAGGGTGACGGGCCGCCCTTCCCCCTCTTAGGAGTTTTTTCCTGAGGGGGGAGGGGGCTACCCTTTTCTCACCCTTCGCCCGGCTTTTTGGGGTATCTCCCAGAGACGCCGAACGTGGTCTCTGGAAGATCCTCATTTTTTTCGCGGCGGGGTGGGACTCCAGTCTCTTCTGGATTTCCAACCCGCTTTTCATCAGACACTCTTGAGTGTTCAAGAGGCTGCCCAAAACCTCGGCAGCCTCTCCAACACTCGTTTTGACGGTGGTTGGGGTGTTCTGACGCATCCCGTCTTGTATGACTTTAAGGGCCATGCTTAGCCTCTCCATTTTTCCGCTATGCTCCTGCAGGAGCTGAAGGACGTCTTTACATCCCTCGGCCCCTGGAGGAGTGTGTGAAGGCGTATCTGGTGCCTTCACCTGTTCACCTGCTTTATTTTTAGTTTAATTCATAATTATTACCGTCGTGACTTAAGACGGTTCGCCCATCATGGGAGCCCTACCGCAGTAGGGCTACTATTCCCGCCTGTATAGATCCCTAGTTATCAAGGAACCTGTTCAAGGCCCATTAAAAAATGTAGTCCGTTTTAAATAAAAGTGGTATACAAAATGTAAAATTGGTTTTCCTAAAAAAATATATTTTTCTAGCATCGAGTTTTTACAAATACTGATACTTCAAAATGTGCTTTAATAGTAAGATGTTGGAAGAATGCGTATTTTGATGGTTTTTAATTTTTTTACCTCCGTCCACACCTTGCAAAAATCTGCAAAAATTCTGTTTTAACCATCGATAGGTAACTAATGAATAGAATAATTCAAAAGAGTGGTCGCGCAAATCAAACATGAACAAAATTGCGTGCAAAAATTTTCGCAATTTTTTGCATCGCGAATTATGCATAAAAAATCTGCAAAAATTTACAAATGTGTCTTCTACTGGAAAAAACAACCCTGATTTTTTTCAAAATTTTTCTATGATTAGTTTAGCTAAAAAAAGTAAAAAACGAAAATGGTAAAATCCGCCATTACTGATTTAAAATGGCAGATAATGATCTGAAAATTTGGCAAAATCATCTCTTTCCCAACCCCTTCCATTTGGTTGATGCGAAATTTGATTTGGTTTTAAGGCCGATTTCACATGGAAACTCGGCTATGCCCTTTACAAGAATCTTTTTGTGAGACACATTATTTGTGAGAAAAAGATTTGATTTCACTTATATAATGGAGGTATACAATTTTTTGATTATTTCATTACTTTCAATCATTGTTTTAATTATATATTTTCGTTCCTTTCCTAATTATTCAGCAGTTCTGATTGAAAAGATTCAATGAAAGATTAAAAGAATGCAATATATACATACATGTATAACGTAAATAAAATATATACTTTCAAATTAATTATTTGAGTTTGAAATTTTTTATGTTTAGCATATTATTTTTTATTATAATACCATTATAATATATAATAATGGTATTATAATAAATAATAATGGTATTATAATAAATAATAAAAATATTATAAAAAAAAAAATTTATTTTCATTATTAAATACATATGTGACAGTATATGATGTAAATAGCTGTGCCAGGTTTTACAATTTACAAATTATGCTTGATCTGGCTTCATTGCGTTTTTTTGTTTATCGTCACTTCAATGGTACTAAGCTCAGGTGGTAAATCGATTTTAACTTCAATCGTTTACCGACGCATCGTGTACAGCCGTGAAGCACGACGACGTAACTCTTAGGTGGATCCGCTAAGAGGGCGCATTTATCAGCCTAGTTTTATTGAAATCTCTTTTCCATAAGGACTGGCAATCTCCCACCTCATCTCTGTCGCCGTCAGGATTGACTATTTGTTAAAGTGAGATCACAGCATAGGGACCGAGAAAAGCATGTCGCGCTATCTGGTGACTGAAACAGACGAACTAATGAAGTAAAGATTTTGCAGCAATGCCAGGTAAATAGCATGAAAATAATTTGTATATCAAAATAGAACAGTTACAGAGCATCGATTGGAGTTCAATCGTATTAAAAACATCGAGTGTCAATATATAAAAATTATAAACAGTAAGTATAACAGTGGAAAATTGTGATTTTACTAAGATAGACTCGATCATGTAAGGTTATGTTCGTGATATGTTTACACGACGATTGCAAGGTCGTTAGCTCGTACAGTACCGGTCAGAATTGTCCAGCCACCTGTTTTTCGATAATTGCTTAAATTATCCTAATTTGAATTATGTTAGTGAAAAAATTTTTTCTCTTAATTAAATTTAATAAGCTATCAAAATTCTTTATAAAATGAACCCAGCATGAATTCGTTTTGTTAAATTTTGAAGAAGTTATTGCAGAAATAGTCAAGATTTCAATGCTTCCTTACATTTTGAATAACTTTCGAAATAATCAACATTTTTTAATGTTCTTGGGCTCATTTTAGAGCTAAGAATCTACAGATTTGCACTAAATTATCATTATAAATCTATAAATTTTTTCTTGCATAATGCAAGGAGTTAAAATTGTACCAAAAAAGTAGGGAAATTTCGAAAACATTTCATCTGTAGGTAAATCATAACAAAGATCATATGAATATATATTTTAAGGGGATTCGATACAAAATTCATGATTATATGTTTCATATATCTTATAAAATTTTTTTTCTAAGCAAAAGCAATATTGGAATTTTTCCAACTTTTTTAATTGAACTTTAACCACGTGCAGTATGTAAGAAAAAAATTACACATCAATTCCAAGAATTTTGATCGATTTTTTAGAAATTTAGCTTTAAAATTAGTCCAAGAACATTAAAAAATGTTGATTATTTTGAAATTTATTTAAAATTTAAGAAAGCATTGAAATCTTGACTATTTCTGCAATAACTTCATCAAAATTTAACAAAACGAATTCATGCTGGGCTCATTTTATAAAGAATTTTGATAGCTTATTAAATTTAATTAAGAGAACAAATTTTTTCACTAACATAATTCAAATTAGGATAATTTAAGCAATTATCGAAAAACAGGTGGCTGGACAATTCTGACCGGTACTGTAATTATTTTCTGCATATGTATTTACATTCAGTAGGTAAGATTTTTTTCAGTAAATCAAAAATATGACCAGACTTGAACAATTTAATTATGAATTTTAGGATTAGAATTCTTTCGACTACATTTAAAGTTATCTAATGGTACGAGTGTTCTTTCTAACAAAAAATCAAAAGTGCCATAACTAACTCCAGCCAAGTCCAAAAGTTGTTCCTCTCTTTACAGTGACTCGTAGCCTTGAAAATAACGTCTTCCTGTTCCCAACTCTTGGGGTTCTCCACTCAATGATTTATTTCAGCATACTCCTTGGTTACCGTACTGCAACATTTATTCTTTATCTTCTTCTGACTGGGTATCGTCAAAGTTTTTGCTTTAACAATATGAGTCTTATTGCAGAAATCCATTGAACTCTTTGCTGTATTTTATGTGCGGCAGTTTGGAATCGAAAAAATTTATAATTGCTATTCGAAGCTGTATTTTTATAGTTAACTATACAACATGAAAAACCTATTGTTATTGAATTTTGCTATAACAACACGTACATATATTTACTCCATAAGTTTTACTTTTCACCACTGCGAGTGCGGCGACCGATTCTTCTATCCCCTCCCGCCGAACGCTCGGTCCCTATAGTTGTGTCTCAGTCCAACCAATGGTCAACATTAACCGTGGAGACGTTCCACAAAAGGTGAACCACTGCAACGCCTTTAATGACAGGTATTATGATTTTTTCATTTTTAGCGTTAATAAATAAAATTATTGCATATGTCCATTATCTTTTAACTACTTCATTTTGAATTGCAAGCTATGAGATAAGTTTTTAATTTCTATGATAAACCTTTTTTTAATTATCTTCTATATTCTAAACCTTTACAGAAATGTTGAATTAATCTTTGAATTTATGGCACTGAAGAGGGCCAACATATGTGGCCGAAAAGTTTGCCTTTCTTTCTTTTTGCGCATTTTTAAATCTAATAATAATTTTAATCAAAGAAAATAAGAAGAAACTGACCCTATGCCAAAACAACGAGAAATGAACAAAAATTCTATGAATTTGGGTCAATACAATAATAGACATGTCATCAAACATGTCACTTTGAAATTATAGGTTATGTTCCAAACATTTAGTTTAAACCACGGTCGTATAGACAGGTCTGGCATCTCCCGTGGTGGGGGATGTTCCCTTATCGTGACGAGTAGTAGTTTCGAAAGTGACCGCTTGGGCAGCGCTGCAATCGAGTAGTTGAAGGAATATCCGTGGTTTAAAGACAGCTTTCACAGCTGACTACGTTCTGAGTATATCTATATACATACATGCTACGGTGCGGTCATCGGGCCATTACTCGATACCAGCGCTATCCGTGGCAAAAATATGAAACATTCTGACTTCAATAAGGGAACATCCCCCACCACGGGAGATGCCAGACCTGTCTATACGACCGTGGTTTAAACCACGAAGGAATAATAAGGAGACCAAATTGCCATGGGAAACTTTTTCGAATCTGGCAGGAGCAACAGTACGATAAGTGCCCGGCTTTTAAGTTGGAAGTAGTGTAAAGGAGTGCGCAAGTGCGTAGTTGTCCTCTTCTTACTGACCGAAAAATGTACGAGTGGGACGAACTTGTCAAATTGATCTAAGCCAGAGAGGTTATGCAACCCGGTACGCGACACGACATTGCTAAGAAAAAAATTTATTATATTAAATGCATTATTTTATATTATATGCGATCTTCAAAATCTTGAAAATTTCTCGGATTAAATTCCCTCACCTTTAAAGGAAAAAACTATTCAACATTATTTAACACACGATTTACGAAATAATAACAAATACCATAATTGCAATTTCAAGATTTACAATCTTATTATATTCGATATATACTTACCACTTTTATAATGCACTCCTTTGGCTTTATAGGAGTCCTGAAATAATATATATATATTTTTTTTTAAACTGAATTGAAATTGAACAAATATCTGCCGCTTGCAAATTATCAAAAAATCCATTAACATAACCACTATGGCTTAGATCAATTTGACAATTTGACAAATTCGTCTCACTCACACATTTTCCCGTGAGTAAGAAGAGGACAATTGCGCACTCCTTTCCACTACTTCCAACTTACAAACCGTGCACTTACCGTGCCGTTGCTCCAGCCAAGTCGCTTACAAGGAGATAGGTCTCCTTATTATTCCTTCGTGGTTTAAACAGAGATGAGTTGGGAGATTGCTAAAGTAATGTATTTAATTTCGAGTGATTTTCCGCAGCGCGCCCTGTTGCGAAATGCTCTTGGGAACTAAAATGAAAGGTTCATGCTACTACTTGAAGGGTAAAACAGAGTTACTGTTTATCACTTTTGCAGCGCCCCCAATTGCGTAAAGCTTTTTCGAACTAAAATTAAAGGTCCGCGCTACTACAATAATATGTGGGAGCACACGCAATGAAGCGCGTCATGTCAGTGTATCCCCACTAACTCGCTTCGATTTCACGCTGTCGGTTGTCAAGTTAAAATCAGAAATTATATTTTCCTCGACCTCATGCAAAGGAGGCGCGAAATAGACGCAGAATTCAAAATTACGGAATATAACATTAAGAAAATTACACTTTTTTTCTATATACTTTGAAAAATATTGATCTGGAATAAGTATCTAGAAGATTTTGTGAAATTTTGAGATAATTTAAATACTTGAAAAATAATTTTTTAATGAAATTTAAAATCAATAAATACTTAAAGATTCGAAACAAAATATCGATTTCAGCATTTTTTTTTTAATTATGTAAAGAATATTTTAAAATAAGATACCATTCAAGATGAGATATAAGTTTCAAAAATGAAGGGTTTGAACATTTTTATAATAGGTAACATCTTTTGTATAAAAATTTCGATAAATAAATGTAAATGAAGTGTTTGCTGATTTAAGGTAGTTCATCCACAAAAATTAGACTTCAGGCAAAAATAGATGAATTTTTTTCCAAGAATAGCAATATTATTATTGAAGAGATCATTTGGAAGAAACGAGATTAGTTTCCAAGAAAAAAATTAAAACATGAAAAAATAATGCATTTAACAAATTTTATTTTTACCTGGACTTGTTTTCTTATCGCTTCATACCAAATTTTAAAAAATGATGTGATTCTGTGAAATCACGGATAATTTTTTTAAGAAAAAGACTTTCTACAACTTAACCGTTTCCATTTTTCGGAAATTATAATAAATTCATCAATGGCTGAAACCATTAAAAATTAATTTTCCAAAACAAAATTCTTGTAAAAAAATTACTGAATTTGGTAGAAACTTATTCATTTTAGAAGTATGGAAACGGCTAGGTTGTATCAGGTCTTTTTCCTGAAAAAACAATTCTTGATTTATTTGAATCACATCATTTCTTTTAAATTTGGTATGAAGCATACATTTAAGTTTATTTCTTATATTTTGATACTGAAGCTCAAACCAATGTTATAATAATATTACAGATGATGTGAATTACACATTTTCTCAAAGTCACTGAATTTCTTTTTGAATTTAAGTGAAACAGGAAATTCAATTTACTTAAGGCTCTATCGGCCTTAAGGAACACATTCTCATCATGACACTCGCGCTTCGCGCTCGATTTTCTGTATACATTTCAGTATAACTTTTTAATAAATTACATGATTAAAAGAATTTACTTTCTTCCACATATCTAAAAAGGAAAAACAATCGTAGACTATATTTAAGGAAACGATTTTGCAGAACAACGCTTATTTCGTATCTCACATATTTTGGTGAAAAAATTCGAATTTTTTTAATATTAAAAATCAAAATATAAAATATACATCCTGTCCCAAAATGTCTCAATGAGAATTTGTAAACCTCATTTAGGCAAACAATTTTCCATCCAAACGTTTTTTTGTATCTCACATATTTTGTCTAAAAAATGGAATTTTTTCATTTTTATCGTATTTTTTGGAATTGAAACGAAAAATATATCTTTTATCAGAAACTGTGTCAGACAAAATTTGTAGATCTTTTTGAAACGAACAACTTTGTATTTTTACGTTTTTATGGTATTTCCAATATTATTGTTAAAAAATTGAATTTTGGATTTTCAATAGTTTTTTTTTTAATTAAAAAGAAAAATATGCATCTTATGAAAAAATGTTATAATTTAAATTTGTAGGTCTTTATGTATTCAATAATATTGTATCATAACGTTTTTTCGTATCTCGTATAATTTAAATGGAAAATGGAATTTTGATATTGACTTTTTTCGAATTTGAATATGCTGTAACATTTCTAATTTTTATTTAATCAAAAAATGTTATTAGGATAATTTGTAGAGATTTATGAGCACTATCAAAAACCGGGATTGGAATTTTTGATTTTTTCAAAAAATTATTTTCAAAAACACAAAAGTAGTGCTCCATCCCTCAATTTTGATTGGATGTGGCTGGTTCACGAACTTGTCCTTACTTTTTCGGCTCTGATAAAGTGTACCAAAGCTCAATTCAATCTGATAATTCTATCGAGAGTTATGCCGCACACGACCTACTACAGACAGACAGACAGACACTTTCGTAAAAACCATTTTTTCTGACTCGGCGGGTCTCAAAACGTAAAGATTTGATGAAAATTTCGAAAGTCATTTTTCACATAAAACCAATACCTTCTCATCCATGATGAGAATGTAAAAAAGTTGGGGTAAAAATAAAATTTGTTTAATTATTTTTTCTCATGCTTCAAATATTTGTCTTGGAAATTAATCTCTTTTCTTTGACATGATCTCTTCAATAATAATTTTTCTATTTTTGGAAGCAAAATTATCTTTTTTTACCTAAGATCTAATTTTTGAAGATAAACTACGAGGAAAGTACATAAATTATATCTGAATTCGAAATACGCAAAAAACGCAAAAAAAGAGAGAAGGCAAACGTTTCGGCCACATATGGTGGCCCTCTTCAGTGCCATAAATTAAAAGATTAATTCAAAATTTTCGTAAAAGATAAAAATGTAGAAGATAATTAAAATAAGGATAATAATGAAACTCAAAACTTATCTCATTGCTTGCAATTCAAAATGAAGAAGTCCAGTAAGCAACAACACGAATTGGAAAAAATATGTAGAATTCACTGTATATAGAAAACCGGATAAAATGAACGAAAAACTTAGAAATTTGTAAACAACAGGCCAGAATTTTTGTTTGTTTTTTTTTCTTTATAAAGAACGGATGATCATTTCTTCGACCGTTATATTATTATATCATATAGGTTTGGTTTCGTCGGGCTTAAGGTCAATAAAACAACATTAAAGAAAAATTATTGAATCAATTTATATCAATAAAAATATTAATATTTCAATAAATTTTAAGGCTGAAATTATGAATATTAATCGAATTTGCCATGGCATTATTTAACATATGATTTTCAAGTTTGTGTTCTCAAGCTTTAGCACACTTTTCATTGGTGAATTGAATTCAATTTATCGTATTAATGCCATGTAATAAATTTCATCGGCGCGTGAGTCATCGGAGAAAGCAACTCATCCGATCTTAAGCTTCAATACCAAATATGGGAAAGGTAGCACACCTGGTCTTTTACCCCCACCATGATTGCCATACTCTGGGCCTATAAAAGGCGAAGGTTCCAATAGAAGTCAGTTCAGTCGCTTAGTCAACGTCCGATTTCTAAAATGTAACCAACGCGAGTCCAGTTCAGTGTCGTCACTTCTTACCAGGCCATGCCCGCGTAATGCTTTAGTGATGGCCCAACATAGATTTCGTCAGAGCCATCTGGCGTAAGCTCAAAACCCTAAAAGAAGATAATAGATGACTGTTTAGATCATGTTCAGATCATATTCAGATCATGTTCAGATAATTCAGGAAATAATGAAATCGGAATAAACTTTGAGGTTAAATAAAATTATGTAAGTAATTATTATCGAGTAATTATTCGAATCGTATTGATAATCTTGCTTTTTGTGATTGCAGTTTCCTGGTGAGTACATCTTCACATACATGCAGTTTTAATTGTGTATCGCAGAGTACTGTCAGGCTAAACACAAATAGTGATGATCACCCAAGCGTCCCAAAATTACAAATATATACATTGAAATAATAATACTCCATGTATGTAAGGATGCACTTATCATAAAACTGCAATCACAAAAAGCAAGTTTATCAATGCGATTCGAATACTTACTTAATAATAATTACTTAAATAGTTTTATTAAACCTCCAAGTTTATTCCTATCCGTTAGCATCTTAGCACATTTTAGTGACCATTAGTGATGCAACTACGGTGCGGTGGTCAGCGGGGTGAGGTTTAAGAAATTATACTTCGGCGCCATCTAGCGTAAGCTCAAAACAGGATCAAAGTATAGTGGCCGCTATCGCCTATGCTCGCGAACACGGCCTGCTTCTTACCGCGAGCTCAGTCCAGTCAGTGCAGTTCGGTCCAGCCTCATTAAATTATTCACCGCTAGTCGGACCAATTCTAATTCGACGCCAAGTTCAACGACTGTAAAAAGTGAAAGCGAATCGCCTTCCAAATTCTCTGTAAAACCTAGGATCAGAGAATCCGCTATGTTAACCGGCTGGACCACAAATTTACGATCTGAATAGAATTATCTCAACATCCACAAGTGAGGACTCAAGTATTCATATCCAATCTACTGGACTCATTTCATCACCGACCAAATTCTAACGCAGGGTAATTACTAAGTATTTCAACTTTATATATTCATTTCTATCTTTTCCATGGTGCTTACTTTAAATACTTTTGTAAATAAATATATTTTATATGGTCAACCCTTCTTATTCACTCACCGTTCCTCATCCCTTAGCGAGGATCCTTTCGATCCTTACATAAAACGAGGAGATCTTTAAAGAAGAGAAGTGTTACGTTTCTGACGTAACACTACAGTTTGCGTTGCTTCATCGGATTGTACACACCGTATTATAATGTAATTTTAAATTATTGAAGCCCTCAATCTTTGAGGCTTTAATTTTAATGACATTTTCAAGAATAAGACTGAATCTTCATGTTGTTAACAATGAGCTTTATGGGTTTGTTCGCTCTGGGGTTACGGCGTTAAATAGGCTTCCGAACTAGATTACGCGTCCGAGGAAGGGCCAGGATTGAGAGGGATTAAAGAGTGATGCGTTTATTAATCACGATCGCGAAGATAACTAGGCCGATGGAAATCATACGTGATCAAGAATCCGAAAATGACTTTGGCGCGTAGCGCGGGATCCAAGCGCTGAATCGACGGTCGTGGCCTCGTTGAGTCCGACGCCCGTCGACTAGCCAGGAATTCGATGCGCGTTGGGGAAAGGAGCGCGGCGAACGAGCGCTAGATCAATGGTCTCGGCCCAGCAGGGCCCACGCCCAATCGACCGTGAGGGCAACGCAAATCGACGGTTATGGCCCTAAAAGGTCCGACACCCGTCGACTTACCCGCCGCCCTCTTGACACCCGTTGAGTACGGATCACGAGTTCGACCGAATTACGCAATGCACTACGCGACACGACACACCATGGAGGAGTATAAGGAGACGTATCTTAGGCTGGGGAACTCGACTTGGATTGGTCGTGGTTTTCCGGAATAATTCGTGGAGTCGGTAAATAGAATAATTTTGCTGAATCGAATTTCAGCGCCTCTGCTGGACGGAATCTGACTTGTTTTCCGGCTTTTTCTGTTTTCACACATAACCACCAATTTGAATGTTGTCACTTTCGTGGGATTTCGGTCCATTTTATTTGAAAAGTCGTAGAGAATGAAGTGTTTTATTCCCGCCTGTGACTCTACCACTGATTTAAAATCTAATTTTCGGAAAAATGGGGGAAGAAGACACTTTTTTCGTGCACCAAGAACGGTAAGTAATCCAAACCTGAGTTGCAATATTTGTAACTATAACTTTATTATAAGTGTAATCTTTGATGCAGACTTTATCTAACTTTTATTGAAATTAAATTTCTAATTAAGTACTTCAACATGTTTCCAATGAATAACATTCCTTTATTTTCGTGTAGTATAAAGTATGTATTCGTTATTTATTGGAAAACTTTTTTTATAAATAAAACTTATTTTAAAATATCCTTTCTGCATTTACTGCTCCTCTTACGTTTTTCCAATTTCGTACTGATATCTAAAAATTAAAAGCATACAAATAAATTTAACATTAATTTTTATAATCCACTGAATCTTCGAGACCAATATATTTTAAAATATATTTTAAGAACATGCATTATGTGTGTTTTAACAAATTGAATTTAAAAATAATATTAAAAATTAAAAACAAAAAGAACTTTTTGAATCAAACGCATTTTACATAACTATCGACCGCATTTATAACCAAACATATAAAAATTTTAAAGGCAGTTACTTACTTTATTTTATTTTTCGATTTTTTACACATTCACTATTTCTTTCTTCTCTTTCTTATTTAATTGTTATCCTCTTTATCTTATTCTATTCAGTAATACTACAAGAAATTCATAACCTCAGTCTGTCACGCGAACGTTTGTTGTTAATTGCTATTAATGCGCAGTGCGGCCACAGTGGCGCTGGAGTTCGATTCAGTAAAATTATTCTATTTCCCGACTCCACGAATTATTCCGGAAACCCCCGACGTGACCAATGGCTTT
Organism: Diplolepis rosae; assembly: GCA_030998225.1. Lineage (NCBI taxonomy): Eukaryota > Metazoa > Arthropoda > Insecta > Hymenoptera > Diplolepididae > Diplolepis > Diplolepis rosae. The sequence continues at coordinate 1,549,750 of JAPYXD010000355.1, forward strand.
GATATGTCTCCTTATACTCCTCCATGCGACACATCACTAGTCGGAAGCAGTACAATTCTGGAGGCGACAACTGGATCAGGCTTAGGAGTCGGGAAGGATTTTGATGAGAGGCTGGAGATGTCCGGGATCCGCAGGAACGCTGGCCTCGTCGCTCGTGCTTGTAGGAGGAAGGAACTCAAAAGAAAACCACTGGGTTTAAAAGAACTCAACTTTAATTATTAGCACATGTCGTAAAATCAATTTTGCTGTACCAAGTCTCGATCGAGGATCGACTGACTCTCCGTTGACGATTTCCTATATCGGCTCGATTTCCTCCTCCTCGAGTTTCGAGTTGAGGCATCCGATTGACCGGACGTGTCAACGTCGTCATAGCAACGACCAATGCTCGTTGCTCGAAACCCGAGGCGGGGAGTCTTTACTGGTTAAATCTAGCTTGAGGAAATTCTCCGAATTCCATTAAAAATATTTCTCTTCAAATAAAATCAATAAAATACAATATAACTGTTAAATTAATTAAGTAAAATATATGTATGAAAGTATAATATGATAATATTAATGCATTTTTCAAAGGAATCCCCAAGCTAAAGCAGATTTTTATTTTAGTTTCAAAATAAAAATATTAAATTTTAATTTTGTAAAATTAATTAAGTTTAAATTAAAAATCCAAGCCTAAGTATTGTTGGATATCAATCTTTAATTTCCACGCTCTTAAATAATTTGCAACTTATTTAAAAACAAAAGAATTTAAAGAATGATTGTCCTGAAGCGCTTTCAATCAAAAGAAAAGAGGAAAAACGAAAGGAGGAGATAAGTAAAGAAGGAGAATGCGCTCGAGCGAACGAAGGAGACAAGGTGAAGGAAGAAGGCGCGCAAGGAGAAAGCGCTAGCTGGCCACCAAAAATACCGTCTGGCTATGTTAGCCGTCGACGGAGTTCCTAGAATTAAAAGGAGCAAGCGACGGTTGTATTAAATGCCAAAATGTTTTATATCAATGTGTGCTTTCGTATTTTTGTAATTTATGTAAGTACTTATTTATTATATCAACACAACATAAAATAGTTCTCTTTAGAAAAAGAAATTTGATTGTAAATTGATTTGTTCAATTTTTAGTGGCATATATATTCCTTGAAAAAGACCCGCAGTGAGGTTGAAACATAGGAGAATTTTTGACCAAATATAATGAAGGAGTTTTTTATAGAATGTTATTTTATTGACCGCAAGACCGACGAAACCAAACCTATATGATCTAAAGATCTACAAGTTTGAACTGCAAAATTTTTTCATAAGATGTATATTTTTCTTTTTAATTAAAAAAAAATACCATTGAAAATCCAAAATTCAATTTTTTAACTAACATATGTGAAATACGAAAAAAACGTAAGAATGGAAAATTGTTCGTTTCAATAATATATACAAAAATTTTCAGATATAGTTTCTGATAAAATGTATATTTTTCATTTTAATGCAAAAAAATACTATTGAAAATCCAAAATACAATTTTTTAACAATAATATGTGAAATATGAAAAAAATGTAAGTTTTCAATATTGTTCATTTCAATAAGATCTACAAATTTTGTCTGACATAGTTTCTGATAAAACGTATATTTTTCATTTTAATTTTAAAAAATACGATTAAAATTCAAAAATTCCATTATTTGAACAAAATATGTGACATACGAAAAAAACGTTGACATGGAAAATTATTTGCCTAAGTGAGGTCTACAAATTCTCAGTAGGACATTTTTTGACAAGATGTACATTTTATGTTTTGGTTTTAAAAAAACACTATTGAAAATAAAAAATTCCATTTTTGAACCAAAATATGTGAGATACAAAATAAGCGATAATACAAAAAATCGTTTCCTCTAAAAGAGTCTATGAATTCTCTTCCTTTTTTAAATATTTGGAAGAAAATATACTATATTTTTTGTAATCTTGTAAATTATTAGAAAGTTAAAGAAATGTATACAGAAAATCGAGCGCGAAGCGCAAGTGTCATGATAAGAGTGTGTTCTTTAAGGCTGATAGAGCTGTAAGTAAATTGAATTTCTTTTTTCATTTGAAATCAAAAACAAATTTAGTAACTTTGAGAAAATCTAATTCACATCGATAATATTATAAAATTGACTTGAACTTAAGTATCAAATTACAAGTAATAAATTTAAATAATAATGAAACAGGACTTATATCGACCCTTAGTATTAATATTCAAATATTGTTGATGTTCTTAGTTGGCTTTAGGGTACGAAGAATAAAAGACGGAGTGCGACGATCGAATCGCGCACCCCAGGCGCGCTCAAACTTGCAAGCGAAGCGCGCGATGAGAATGTGCCCACGAAGCGGGTAGATTGTTTGTAGTATATTTTTACAAAATTAATATTTTGCTCTTAGCTTGGGCTTATTAGAAACAAAACTGTGTTAACTTTTATTTTAGCATCAGGAAAAAATGTTAACCTTTTATTATAAAAATTAAGTTACTTTAACAATAGCTTAAATAACATATGAACCTCTAATTTCCGATGGAAGTGTCTGTGTGAAGAAAGGTTTTAAATATTACAAAAAAAGCATAAATTGTATTTGAATTCGCATGCGATCTTGCACTTTGAGATTTATTTGGTGTGAAGTAAATTCGACAATTCATTACTATAAAGTAAAATACTTGAAAAAAAATTTTCAAAATATTTAATATTTTCACACGAATGTACATGCAGTCGACCAGCAATCGAAATACCCGGGCTCGAATCCCGGTGCATTCGAAAACGTCTTTTTTTCCACAGAAAGATTTTAAAATTCTTTAAACTTAAGTATGTAACTATGAACGTATTAATAAGTTTAATGTTTTTAAATTATTCAATGTTTTATTACAACACTTAAAATAATAGATTGTAATGACCCTTGATTTAATTTATAATAGACTTCTTCATTTATGGACCCTAAAGCCAATGCAATTTATTAAAACATTTTGAATTCAAAATAATTCTGAATGTTTGAGTATAAAAGGTTTAAATATATGAAAAATACATAAATTACATCAAAATTAGCACACGAAATCGTACACTAACTTTAATTTGGTATAAAGTATAATTGGAAATAAATCCTTCAGAATAAAACATTTTGAAAAAAATTTCAGAATACATAACATATTTTAAATGAAAATTTCAATATATAAGTATAAATAAAAGGTTTGATTATTCAGAAGTAAAATATATTATATAATATTTTATCGAACAGCACACTTTAAGATTTCATTGGTATGGGGATACACATTTTTAAAATTACACGACTTTTTGTAACATGTTCAACCCCAGCATATAGAATCCAGAATAGAGGTATGTGCAAAAAGATTCGATTCGATTTTCGATCCGATATTGGCCTCCGTCGAATGTCGAATATTCGACATCCGAAGCACCCTTCTTCGGATGTCGGATTTTCGACATTCGATTAGCCGTCTGTCAAATGTCGAATATTCGACAGCCGAAACACCCTTCTTTGTATGTCGAATATTCGAAATCCGAAGCGCCCTTCTTCGGATGTCGGATTTTCGACATTCGATCGGCCGTCCGATTAACCGTCTGTAGAATGTTGAAAATTCGACATCCGAAATACCCTTCTTCGAATGTCGAATATTCGACATCCGAAGCGCCCTTCTTCGGATGTCGGATTTTCGACATTCGATCGGCCGTCCGTCGAATGTCGAATAATCGACATCCGAACCCGAATCGAATTACCGATTTATAACATTCGACCGGCGGAGTATGTAGTTTGCAATTTTTAATCAGGCATTACACAATATACATTGTATAGTTACATTTTAGAAATTTTCGTTCATTTCTCGTTATTTTGGCATAGGGTCAGATTCTTTTTATTTTATTCGTTTAAAATTATCACTATTAGATATAGAAATAATCAAAAAAGAAAGCAAGGCAAACGTTTCGGCCATATATGGGGGCCCTCTTCAGTGCCATAAATTTAAAGACTAATTCTAAATTTCTGTAAAACATTAGAATAAAGGAAATAATTAAATTAAGAATTATCACGGAATTCAAAAACTTATCTAATAGCTTGCAATTCAAAATGAAGTAGTACAGTATGCAGCATCTCGAATTGAAAAAATATTTAGAGTTCACTGTGAATAAAAAACCGGATAAATGAAAAAACATAAAAATTTCTGCACACGAACCGACCGGAATTTTTAAAAAATTTTATTATTAAAGAAGGATGCCAAATTGGTTATCAATGGAAAAACGCGAATAAGATTTACATTTTTGAAAACTTTTTGTGAAGACTTTGTTGCCGCAGTCTCTCACAGAATGATCTGAACTGTTTTAAAAACCGACTCGGGACATGTGGCTTTGCTGACCGACAATTTTTTTTTTTTATAAGCAATCCTGAGAGGTTCTTTTCCTCCTTGAAGAAGACTATTGTCCTATACCTAGTTAAGAAATTCGAGACGTTTATGGTGATTTTCACGAGTGGACGAAGGAGTGTATTTTTCAAGAAACGATTTTTTATATCAACTTCACGGACAATCCATTTAACATTGAATTTGCAAGCAAGGCATTACAGAAACATAAATTATTATAATATCTATATATGTAGTTTTACTCAATATTATTTGAGTATGTTCAGAAATAAAAAATTGAAAGTTGTTTAATACTGCATTCAGATTCATTCTGAGATGTTTTGAAAAATAATATATTTATCTTCAAAAAATAACAAAAATGCAATTTTAGTATTCGTGATATCAAGTATCACATTTTAGGAAGTATTAATAGATTTAGTTTGTTCTGAAAATGGTCAGAACTATGAGATATTCAACCTTTATACTAAATGTGCCATTTTAAAATTTTAAAGTGACATGTTTGATAACATGTCTGCTATTATATTGACCCATAATTCATAGAATTTTTTGTTCATTTCTCGTTATTTTGGCATAGGGTCAGATTCTTTTTATTTCCTTCGAATAAAATTTTCACTATTACATATAAAAATACTCAAAAAGAAAGCAAGGCCAACGTTTCGGCCACATATGGGGACCCTCTTCAGTGCCATAAATTCAAAGAATAATTCAAAATTTCTGTAAAACATTAGAATATAGGAGATAATGAAATTAAGGCTTATCATAGAATTCAAAAACTTATCTCAAAGCTTGCAATTCAAAATGAAGTAGTCCAGTATGCAGCATCACGATTCGAAAAAATATTTAGAGTTCACTGTGAATAAAAAACCGGAAAACAAATAAACCGGGAAACATAAAAAATATTCCACACGAACCGACCGCAATTTAAAAAATTTTCTTATTATAGAAGATGCCAATTGCTTGTCAATGGCAGAACGCGAACAAAACCGGATAAAAAATAAACCGGGAAACATAAAAAAAAAAAAAAAATTTCACACGAACCGACCGCAATTAAAAAAAATTTTATTGAAAAAGGATTCCAAATTGCTCATCAATGGCAGAACGCGAACAAGGTTTATATTTTTAAACTTTTCGTGAAGACTTTTCACCGGAGTCTCTCAGAGAATGATCAGAAACGATTTTTTTATATCAGCTTCACGGACAATCCATTTAACATTGAATTTGCAAGCAAGGCATTACAGAAACATAAATTATTATAATATCTAGACATGTACTTTTACTCAATATTATTTGAGTATGTTAAGCAATAAATAAAAAAATTGAATGTTGTTTATTACTGCATTCAGATTTATTGTGAGATGTTTTGAAAAATAATACATTTATCTTCAAAAAATAACAAAAATGCAATTTTAGTATTCGTGATATCAAGTATCACATTTTAGGAAGTATTAATAGATTTAGTTTGTTCTGAAAATGGTCAGAACTATGAGATATTCAACCTTTATACTAAATGTGCCATTTTAAAATTTTAAAGTGACATGTTTGATAACATGTCTGCTATTATATTGACCCATAATTCATAGAATTTTTTGTTCATTTCTCGTTATTTTGGCATAGGGTCAGATTCTTTTTATTTCCTTCGAATAAAATTTTCACTATTACATATAAAAATACTCAAAAAGAAAGCAAGGCAAACGTTTCGGCCACATATGGGGGCCCTCTTCAGTGCCATAAATTCAAAGATTAATTCAAAATTTCTGTAAAACATTAGAATATAGGAGATAATGAAATTAAGGATTATCATGGAATTCAAAAACTTATCTCAAAGCTTGCAATTCAAAATGAAGTAGTCCAGTATGCAGCATCACGATTCGAAAAAATATTTAGAGTTCACTGTGAATAAAAAACCGGAAAACAAATAAACCGGGAAACATAAAAAATATTCCACACGAACCGACCGCAATTTAAAAAATTTTCTTATTATAAAAGATGCCAATTGCTTATCAATGGCAGAACGCGAACAAAACCGGATAAAAAATAAACCGGGAAACATAAAAAAAAAAAAAAATTTCACACGAACCGACCGCAATTAAAAAAAATTTTATTAAAAAAGGATGCCAAATTGCTCATCAATGGCAGAACGCGAACAAGGTTTATATTTTTAAACTTTTCGTGAAGACTTTTCACCGGAGTCTCTCAGAGAATGATCAGAACTGTTTTAAAAACCGACTCAAGACATGTGGCTTTGCTGACAGAAATTTTTTTTATATAAGACAGGTTCTTTTGCTCCTTGAAGAAGACTATTGTCCTATACCTAGTAAAGAAATTCGAAACGTCTATGGTGATTTTCACGAGTGGACGAAGGCGTGTATTTTTCAAGAAACGATTTTTTTATATCAGCTTCACGGACAATCCATTTAACATTGAATTTGCAAGCAAGGCATTACAGAAACATAAATTATTATAATATCTAGACATGTACTTTTACTCAATATTATTTGAGTATGTTAAGCAATAAATAAAAAAATTGAATGTTGTTTATTACTGCATTCAGATTTATTCTGAGATGTTTTGAAAAATACTACATTTATCTTTAAAAAATAACAAAAATAAAATTTTTTTTAATTGCGGTCGGTTCGTGTGAATTTTTTTTTTTTTTTTTATGTTTCCCGGTTTATTTTTTATCCGGTTTTGTTCGCGTTCTGCCATTGATAAGCAATTGGCATCTTTTATAATAAGAAAATTTTTTAAATTGCGGTCGGTTCGTGTGGAATATTTTTTATGTTTCCCGGTTTATTTGTTTTCCGGTTTTTTATTCACAGTGAACTCTAAATATTTTTTCGAATCGTGATGCTGCATACTGGACTACTTCATTTTGAATTGCAAGCTTTGAGATAAGTTTTTGAATTCCATGATAATCCTTAATTTCATTATCTCCTATATTCTAATGTTTTACAGAAATTTTGAATTAATCTTTGAATTTATGGCACTGAAGAGGGCCCCCATATGTGGCCGAAACGTTTGCCTTGCTTTCTTTTTGAGTATTTTTATATGTAATAGTGAAAATTTTATTCGAAGGAAATAAAAAGAATCTGACCCTATGCCAAAATAACGAGAAATGAACAAAAAATTCTATGAATTATGGGTCAATATAATAGCAGACATGTTATCAAACATGTCACTTTAAAATTTTAAAATGGCACATTTAGTATAAAGGTTGAATATCTCATAGTTCTGACCATTTTCAGAACAAACTAAATCTATTAATACTTCCTAAAATGTGATACTTGATATCACGAATACTAAAATTGCATTTTTGTTATTTTTTAAAGATAAATGTAGTATTTTTCAAAACATCTCAGAATAAATCTGAATGCAGTAATAAATAACTTTTAATTTTTTTTTTTATTTCTTAACATACTCAAATAATATTGAGTAAAAGTACATGTCTAGATATTATAATAATTTATGTTTCTGTAATGCCTTGCTTGCAAATTCAATATTAAATGGATTGTCCGTGAAGCTGATATAAAAAAATCGTTTCTTGAAAAATACACGCCTTCGTCCACTCGTGAAAATCACCATAGACGTTTCGAATTTCTTTACTAGGTATAGGACAATAGTCTTCTTCAAGGAGCAAAAGAACCTGTCAGGATTTCTTATAAAAAAAAGTTTCTGTCAGCAAAGCCACATGTCTTGAGTCGGTTTTTAAAACAGTTCTGATCATTCTGTGAGAAACTCCGGTGAAAAGTCTTCACGAAAAGTTTAAAAATATAAACCTTGTTCGCGTTCTGCCATTGCAAGCTTTGAGATAAGTTTTTGAATTCTATGATAATCCTTAATTTCATTATCTTCTATATTCTAATGTTTTACAGAAATTTTGAATTAATCTTTGAATTTATGGCACTGAAGAGGGCCCCCATATGTGGCCGAAACGCTGCTTCTAATATTCAACGAAGAGTATAGAATACATAAATGAAATATGTCATGGGATCTACTATTAAGTCCATGCTGTGATGAAAACTCAGAAACGGTATTTAGTACTTTCTATGCAACAATTAAGTAAACAAATGGAATTATCTCAAAAAGGACATGTCTGAATTGAATCATTTTTTGTGTAATTTGTTCGTTAAGTACACAGAACTTTGTGTCAAAATTTGGTAGTGGACCGTTTGATATATTTCGAGAAAAAAAATTTTTTGTGTGACCGCGCGCTTGGAGCGCGCAACGCGAAGTATAGAATTGAGCGCACTCAAACATTTGTAAGTGAGTCTACCATATTCCGATGAGGATTTTATGCAGTTCCCACAAATAAAAGTCGGTAAATAATAAAAAGTCTTTTGAGAAAGAAACACTGTTTAATTCGAGAGCAGTCATGTAATTTATTAACAATGCACTTTTACATCCAATACTTTTAAATAAATCAAAATTCAATTGTTTTCAGTTTGTAATGTTTGTAATGGTGTCGTTATTTGATCATACACAGACCTTTGAAGACTAGCTTTTCGTGCTTGTCTTTCAGGAGTTTGAAGTCATGTTTGAGCCTTTCTTTAATGTGCAACATTTTGGCGAAAAACCAAGATTGACGTTATTTTGTGCTTAATTTATATTTTTAAAAGCCGTTTACAAAATAAAAATCGGACCACCTCTGCGGCAAGCAGACATTTTACAATTAACGGATTAAATAAATTAAAGTGTCAATAGCGCGAAAACGTATTATCTCAAAGTGTCCGTTTTTTATGCATTTGAAGAGCATAAAGTCTGCTACGTTTCCACCAAACGTTAACCCTAAAAAGTTAAAAATTAACTGAGATATTAATTTGTTTAACAAAAGCTAAATTTACCGGTTTTTCCGAATTTTCTCCGCTTCTAATTATCCAATCAGATCAAGCGACAGCGTATTTTGTTGGCAATTCAATTGTCTACAACTTATCGACTGATGTCGTCAAGATTGGATAATTACCTTTAATGATATAAACAAAAAACTAAAAATCTGCCCGCTTCGCGGGCACATTCTCATTGCGCGCTTCGCGCGTAAGTTTGAGCGCGCCTAGGGCGCGCGATTCGATCGTCGCACTTCGCGCTCCGTTCTTTCTGGACCTCGCGCTTCGCGCTCGGTCTTGTGCTCTTCGCATACGTTTAAGTTTATTTCTTATAATTTAATACTGAAGCTCAAACCAACTTAATGATATTAAAGATGATGTAAATTAGTCATTTTCTCAAATTCACTAAGTTTCTTTTTCAGATTAAGTGAAACAGGAAATTCAATTTACTTAAGGCTCTATCGGCCTTAAGAAATACATTCTCATCATGACACTCGCGCTTCGCGCTCGATTTTCTGTATGCATTTTTGTAACTTTTTAATAAATTACATGATTATTGATAAATTTATTTTCTTCCAAATCTTTTAAAAAGGAAAAACAATCGTAGACTTTATTTAAGGAAATGATTTTGCAGAACAACGCTTATTTCGTATCACATATTTTGGTGAAAAAAATCGAATTTATTTAATATTAAAAATCAAAACATAAAATATACATCCTGTCGAGAAATTTATCGATAAGAATGTGTAGACCTTATTTATCCAAACAATTTTCATCTCAAAGTTTTTTTTGAATCTCACATATTTTGTCTAAAAAATGGAATTTTTGAATTTTAAACGTATTTTTTGGAATTGAAACGAAAAATATATTTTTTATCAGAAACTGTGTACGACAAAACTTGTAGATCTTTTTTAAACTAACAACTTTGTATTCTTACGTTTTTTTCTTATTTTACATATTATTGTTAAAAAATTGAATTTTGGATTTTCAATAGTTTTTTTTTTAATTAAAAAGAAAAATATGCATCTTATGAAAAAATGTTACAATTCAAATTTGTAGGACTTTATTTATTCAATAATATTGTATCATAACGTTTTTTCGTATCTCGTATAATTTAATTGGAAAATGGAATTTTGAGATTGACTTTTTTCGAATTTGAATATGCTGTAATATTTCTAATTTTGATTTAATCAAAAAATGTTATCAGGATAATTTTTAGAGATTTATGAGCACTATCTAAAACCAGTATTGAAATTTTTGATTTTTTCAAAAAATTATTTTCAAAAACACAAAAGTAGTGCTCAACCCCTCAATTTTGATTGGATGTGGCTGGTTAACGAACTTGTCCTTACTTTTTCGGCTCCGATAAAGTGTACCAAAGCTCAATTCAATCTGATAATTCTATCGAGAGTTGTGCCGCACACGACCTACTACAGACAGACAGACAGACACTTTCGTAAAAACCATTTTTCTGACTCAGGGGGTCTCAAAACGTAAAGATTTGATGAAATTTTCGAAAGTCATTTTTCACATAAAACCAATACCTTCTCATCCATGATGAGAATGTAAAAAAAGTGCGATTTTTTGGTCTTAAATGTTGATAAAAAATTTATAAATCATATTTCATTGTCCAAAACATGACACAATTACTCTATGACCAACCTTTCTTCTGATGGCGCAGTCCGTTTTCTGAAATAAATAATGTCATAAATCATTCATAATAAATGCCCTGTTGCTTGGACTATCGACTCTATACTTCGCGTTGCGCGCTCTAAGTGCACGGTCACACAAAAAAAAATTTTTTCGAGAAGTATCAAACGGTCCACTACCAAATTTTGACACAAAGTTCTAAGTACTTAACGAACAAATTACACAAAAAATGATTCAATTCAAACGTGTCCCTTTTGAGATAATTTCATTTGTTCACTTAATTGTTGCATAAAAAGTACTAAATACCGTTTCTGAGTTTTCATCAAAGCATGGACTTAATGGTAGATCCCATGGCATATTTCATTTATGTATTCTATACTCTTCGTTGAATATTAGAAGCAGTATTGAAAAACACATTTTTTGCACTTTGAAAATAAAAAAATCAATAACTTGAAAAATTTACATATCATGTTGAAATAGTATATTACATTACAAGGGTCGAAACAGAGCGATTGCATGAGTGTGAAGTTTGCTCTGCCCGAGTGAAACGAGGGCTGCAATCACACGAAATGCTTTCGCTGTGTTTTGTTTCGAGTAATGTATACTATTTTTCATAGCAACTCTTTTGAGAATCTGATTGGCTGTAACTGTGGAGCGGGTTGAAACAGCGATTCAGGTGAATCAAAATTTTGATTGTAAATCTGATATGGAATAACCCGTATGTATATTCGACATTCGACGGACGGCCGATCGAATGCCGAAAACAAACAAACGGTCATCATAACCTACAAATTTATGACATTTTATTTTATATTAAAAAATTAAAAGAATGACAAGCGACAAGTAGGTACTCAAAATAAGCGGAAATGAATTTTGCACTTGAAAAATATAATTATTGATAAATTTATGACTTACTTTTAGGCTAGAAAATTTTGTTTCATCAATTTCCCAATGATTCCCATATATTTCTTTCGTTCAAGACCAACTAACTTACAGTCTATCCCTACCACATGGCCTGTGACGTCAACTTGGTTATCTCAATTCTCAATTCCGACTCGATAACCGAAAGCGTGAAATCTATAAATAGCATTGCATGGTGGAAGCGAGGAGAAAAAGGAAAAGTGGGACGAGTCGTTCTCGCGTGCAAGAGCGACGAGGAAGAAACAAGGACAGCGCGCGTCGCTGCCCCTCCATAGAAATTCTGATGGTAAATCATTTCTGGATTTTCTAACTTTCACTATTTACCGACGCGCAAAGTACACCTTTTGCGCAACGCGTTTATTAGCCCACTGTAACACCCCGAACGGGTGTTGGTAAAAATGAGTTCTGGGAAAGAAAAGTTCTAAACTGCCTCAAACGTAAAAATGCAAAGTTAGGGAGTTAATAGTGAATTTAATGATTCAATTCAACGTCACTTTGAATTATAACAAAGATAACATTTATTTTAATACATTTTTAATTATTAAAAATATAATTATTGAACTGGAAGTCTTGGCCGCATTTGCAAGTGTACCGTTAAACTGAACTTCTAACGAATTTTAAAATTGTATTCCAAAGAGCGAAAGGGAGAAGCGAGCGACTGTCTCTAAAGAGTCAAAAAATCGATCTGCCTTTTCGGTCCAGAAGCGATGAAAAATCCGGCCCCTCTCAATGTAGTTTCTTGGTTTCAAGAAACGCCCCTGCACCAATTGTAGCCAGTAAAAACAGGGTTTCCTTCCACTTTCCTTAAGTTTTCCCTCCACCAAGAAAATCTGTAAAAACATTGAGAGCCTCCTTAGACCTTCCGCTTTGATATTTATCACCTTTACGATAGCTCCCAGGTCCAGTCAAAGGGTCCTCGAGAAACTAGCCTGCGCCACATATGTCGAGTGGACGATACAATGGGTGGTTTTTTATGCGTCCTTTCCATCGCAGAAAAGTTTCACTTTTCTTAGTATCCCTACTTTAACTTTTCTAAGTAACCCTACTTTAAAAACAAATTAAAAATTAATTTTATCACCTCAGTTTCTGACAGTTCTATGAGCGTGAGAACTTATTTTCTAAACCTAAACAAACTCCAAGACTTCCTTTCTTCAGAAATTGTAGAAGAATATAGTGTACATTTTTCATGCTTATAAACTTAAAATTTAGTACATATTATATTTCAAAAATAAAGTGTCACTCAAAATACGTTTTGAAAGTTCCAAGAGCGTCATAAAATCATTCAAAAACATTCTGGTTTCCTTGCATCCTGTTTATTCTGAGCTTTTCTTAATACTATTTCTTAAATTTATACTTCTATTTCTTACAATGAAAAATAAATCTATTTTTATATGGTTTTGATGATATTTATATTCCAAATTGCATTTTAAGATGTAAGAAATATTACTAAATAGAAATTATAGTTAATTCAATGAAACTACTTTATCTGGTCGGTAAAGCAGTTCGTTCGCGCTAGCCAGCGATGGTCACTTATCAAATTCATTTAACCCAACTAGGATTTAATAAATGTTCAAGTGTCCTTAAGTCCCAAGTTTAATCGACAGAGTTGAGTAAAATTGCTTCAACTATTTTTCTCCGTGTAATAGTACAGCATTTAACTGTTCATTGTGATTCATATCTAAAAATGCTTGTTGTATTTTTATTCTTTCACAAATTATTTTCAACTTTAAATCATTTAAATTTATGAAATGGATTTCATACAATATATTTCAAAATTTTCCGCTCTTTAGAATACATCGGTTTGGGGGTGACGGGGGTTTCGTTTGTATTGATATTAGTTCTTGCTATCAAAACTTGGCGGCGCTTATGCTCATTTTCACTTTTTTAAGTACCCTCCTAAAATACATGGTAGTGGCCACACTGTGGTCATCATCGATCTTTACATGTTAGAAATTTAAAATATGTTAAAAATATCTCCTAGAAAATCTTATATTAATGAATATTTTTTGTTACATTTACAAATTTTTAATTGAGTGTATATTTCGCTTCACGTAGTTTTTTATGTTGAACACAGGGCTTAACAAAATATTTATTTTTTATTTCATTCGTTTGAAGCTGGAGAATAAAAATGGAAAATATTTCTATTTAGAAGCTTAAGTTTTTTATACATTTTAAAATATATTTTCAGTTTTATGGGGATAACATAAAAAGAATTTTGTTTAGGGTCTCAAGAATTGTTTCTACGTATCCACAGTATATATTTGACGAAACTTAATGTATTCTTTCTTTCATTTTGTATTAATTGATTGATGGAAAATGTGTTATTTTATGTTCTAGAATCATTTTAGGAACATTTTTTCATTTCATATTGTTTAGAAACTTAATTATTTAAAATTTTCAAATATTTGTCTATTAGTATAATGCATTTCGAAAGCGTGCCGCGTGCAGCGCCGCTCTTGTGAGAAAACTTCGCACATACAAACTATAATCACTAAGGAACCGACATTTTGTTTTTGGTTCGACAGGGCTGCCCTAGAGGATCCTTATTGGCTGCGTATGAATTCCTTCATTGTTATTTACAAGTCATTGCAAGTATTTATCAATTTATTATGCGTGTCGTTTTTGTCGTTACTAGAAATACAAATTACAGATATTTTTTATTTTTACTCATTGCGACAAAACCAAGATTCAATACAAAATTGTGAAAATGTAATTCAAAAGTAAGAAGTTGATATTAAGTTCAGTTCATGTGAACAATTCTGTCCAGTTTCTACATGTTTGTGTCCAAAATACATAAAATTTTGTTGTCAAAATTTGAGAAATGGTAGAGAAGATAGAAACGGACGTAGATAAACTGCTTTTGGTTTTGACAATGAATAAAATGTTTCCGATATATATTGCTAAAATTCAACTTTTTTTCAATTTTGAAACCAAATATTAATTTAATTAATGATTATATTTGAATTATAAATTTTAATTACAATTTAACTTCGAAAAATTAGAGAATTTTCATAACCAATTATATTTCAACTTATTAAGATCTTAAATATATATGCACAGTCGTGCAACATAACCTCAACTGTCATCTATACATTTTCCACTAAAAGCACTAAGTATTCCTTATAGTTTTTTATCGACTGAATTTATCCATGAAATTTTTAAATTATCAACAAAAAGAACTGATTATTTTTCAAACTAACTTTTACCAAAGATATTATAAGCCTAGATGGGGTGCAGGCCTAGTTCCCCGCGAAGATTGTAGACGGCGCGTCCGGCGAAAATGGTCAGGTCCCCCCGTACACCTCTGCCCGCCGATTTGGCCATTCGAAGTAGTTCGCCAACTAAACCTTAGGAGCGCTGTCCACAACTCTCCCCGTACCCCTCAATCCTCACGAATACAACAAGCTTACATTTGCTTAAGCTGGTAGGTATACATTGTACCATAGTTTTAGTTGCCCAAAGTTTCAATTGCCCATAAAATCACCAGACGTCACTGTATTTGAAAAGCAGTGTTAGACGAAGATTATGAAAGGAATGTGTTGGCAAAAAGTGCGAGGATTGCAAGAAGCAGGATTCCCGTACATTTCCGTGAAGCGCTCTCTACCGCCTATATTTGATAAGTACTTGCAATTTTTGCCAACGCATTCCTTTCATAATCTTCGTCAAACACTGTTTTTCAAATATAGTGACTTCTGATGATTTTATGGGCAATAGACCTTTTTATCCTGAAAGGCGCATGTGCCGAAATTTGACGTCATTTCCGGATTTTTCGTCAGGTTTTGTATAGAAAAACGATATTTACTATTATAAATTAATATACTAAACAAATTAAAAAGCATAAATATTAAGAGAACGAAAGAGACGAAAATCTACAACAAATTGAAAAAAAATCCGGTGAAAAAACAGTAAGAAGTGCGGTTAAATCGTGAAATAGGTGCGAATGTTTACATCTGTCATCGATTGACCCCGTTGTCGACTGCTGTTGACAAATGCATTTTTCGTCAAGTCTTGTATGCAGAAAAGATATTTAAAGTTATTTTGGAAAATAATCAATTCAATTTTTGTACTATATTAAAAATTTATTGAATGCAATTAATTTTATAACCATAACATAAACATTTGAAACAGAACTTCTACCATACAATACTTTTATATTCGTCAGTATCACATTGCAGCACATTTTTGAATGTACTTTTTCATTTTTACATTTTGACATTTATTTATAAAAACAACCTTTTACTATACTATGTAGAAGTAAATACCTTAATAATATTAAAAATAACATCTTTGTAACTCTTTAAAATGAAATAAACTGAATGTTTGACATGTTTTTTCTTACGTTTACTATAGCCTGCAGTAATAAATAAGTTAATAATATTAAGAACATTTTTGTAACTACAGCATAGTATTTCACTGTAGTATGTAGTAATAAATATCTGAAAATTAAAAAATATTTTGTAGCTTTAACAAAAAAATTACAATATACTTTTTTAAACATGTATTTTGTAATTTCTTAAGTTTAATGTAAATTTTTAAAAACTAGTGAAGGAATGTACGTAACGCAGGTACATTATTTATCAAATTCTACTATAACGTGTAGTAAACATTCGCACCTATTTGACGATTCAACCGCACTTTTTACTGTTTTTTCACCAGATTTTTTTTCAATTTGTTGTAGATTTTCGCCTCTTTCGTTTTCTTAATATTTATGTTTTTTTATTTGTTTAGTATATTAATTTATAACAGTAAATATCGTTTTTCTATACAAAACTTGACGAAAAATCCGGAAATGATGTCAAATTTCGGCACATGCGCACCAGCGCCTTTCAGGATAAAAAGGTCTATTGAAACTTTGGGCAACTGAAACTATGGTACAATGTATACCTATCGCTTAAGCTGTATAAATTGAAAATATTCAAGTCCAGCGATAAAACCAGCCGTATGCATC
The DNA here is from genome assembly GCA_030998225.1 of Diplolepis rosae. NCBI lineage: Eukaryota > Metazoa > Arthropoda > Insecta > Hymenoptera > Diplolepididae > Diplolepis > Diplolepis rosae. Next base: position 1,566,453 of record JAPYXD010000355.1, read on the forward strand.
ATAAGAGAAAATGGCGCCCCGTTAGTGTCCTAAGTTGAATTCCTAAGTTAGTTTGCCGAACCGACACCCGCGGCGCTAACTGTACCATCACTCCCTGAAAATGCACAGTAACATACGAAGAATTTAATAAAAAAAATTTTTAAATATATTATTTAATGCCATAAACAAATAAAAGAGATCAGACTTTAAATAATAATATTATTTGAATATTTTAAATTAAATTTTCCCCTTTTTAATCATACTTATCTCGTACAAAAACTATTTTGAAACATTCAGCTGATATTAGAATTTAAATATTAACATCTTTTTTATTCCTTTTTGGCATTGAATAATAACTTTTTTCAAATTTTTATATTTAATTGTCTATATATCACTGCATTTATATTATTTTTTTGAGGTAAAATTAAGTTGAAAAAAGGAAAAAAAAATGAAAAATTCTGAACAAGGAACGAAGTTGATGAGAATTGTAATTAGTTGGGATTCATTATGAATAATTAAAGAAAATAGAATATAAAAAAAGGAGAATATTAATTTATATTTTTAAAATAGTTAACTAACATTAATGAAAACAGTATAATAAGAACAATTAAATTTTTTTTTCATTTTCAAAACCAAAAGTAGTCTATCTACGTCCGTTTTCATCGTCTCTAACATTCACGAAATGTGAAAGTTGAAATTTAGGGAAACAAAAAGTTGTAAAAATTCAAAGTATTTTCATACCTAAAAAGCGGATCCTACAAATTGTGAAAATGAATTATTAGAAACAAAATAGAAAATATTTAACTTAGAAATACATTAAAAGTATTTTTATATTTTTTTTATGAATGATTTCACGAATTTGAATTATTTATTGATTTTAATATCAGAAGCTTATTGGTAGTCATTAAACATTAATTAATTAATTATAATATTAAATTATAATTAATTATTAAATATTATATTATAATTATATTATAATTAAATATAATTTAATAATAAATTATTAAATTTTAATTAATAAATGAATAAATTTAAAAATCAAGTATTAAATTTTAGTGAATAAATAAATTTTAATTTTAATCAATCATTTTAATAAATGAATATAAATAATATTTAAATATATATCCGCATTAGACTCCCTTTCTACAAAGCTGAATTTCGGAATTATAAAAAATAAAAATAACAAGGATTGTCTAGTTTGTATGTTGACTCTAATTTACAATCAGAATCAATTTCCTCAGCAAATAAGTACTTGCAATAATGTTTCTTCAAATTGAATTGAATTTATTGTTCATTATTTACATTTTTTCGTATTATGTACATAGAAATATATCCGTAACAGAATACAGGAGTACGTGAAAAAAATCCTGTACTGAAATAATAGTGATTCATACCTATAAATTTAAATGAATTTGGGTCAATATAATAGTAGACATGTTATCAAACATGTCACTTTGAAATTCCTAATTAAAATTTTTAAATTTTTTGTAAATTAAAAATATTCCGAACAAAATTAAGTATAACATTTTTAAATATAATTTCAATTTTATTTAAAATTCATAATATTTTAATTCAATTTTTATCATTATACATACTATTTTCTTTAGGTACACGGAGAAACTCTTTATATCAACTTCTACTATAGTATTTTTCAATTTAGGGAAAAATGTATCACTCTAAGACCTTTTGTCAAAAAAAATACTAAACTTTAGGAGAATGATATGAAACTATAGCATAGTTCATAACAAATTTTAATATAATTCAGACTAAAGTTTCATATCATTCTTCTAAAGTTTAGTATTTTTTTTTGACAAAAAGTCTTAGAGTGATACGTTTTTCACTAAATTGAAAAATACTTTAGTAAAAATTGATATAAAAAGTTTTTTTGTGTACTATACTATCAATTGAAAGTGCAAGTTGTATTGACCTTTGGTCTTAAATACTGGTTTATTGTTGGAAAAGATTGACTTTCTGGTCGAAAATGATGAAGTTAATATGAATCTGACATTTTGGCTCAGATCGGAGCCCTTATTAGTGATTTTTATTAAAACCTGTTAAAACCTAAAAATACACAGAAAAAGTGGGAAGCTGAATTGAGATTTTCGTGGAATGAAATATTTTAGATTTGAAAAGACGTAGCTTTTTTACATGGTAAATATATTATATATTTGAAAACGAAAGGCTTGAATATAAAACAATCCTAAAAACATTTTTTTTTCAAGAAAAATATTTCAAAGAAATTCTTTACGTGACATTTTTTGCACGGCAAATTGAGTATGTATTGTATGGGTGTAAAATACATGATTTATATTTCTTGGAATAAGTATACTTAGTAAACCCCAAAAACAAACTATTACAATTGTCATATAAAAAAGTTACGTCAATTTAACAACCGACTTTTTCTGTATATTTTCATAATTTAATAAAAAAACCCTGATGAGGGTTCCGATCTAAGCTGAAATGTCAGATTGATATTAATTTTATCATTTATGGACCTCAAAGCAAATCTTTTCCAAAAATATACTACTATTAATTTCTACTTATATCTCAATATGGTATTCAAATTAATCGATTAATTATAAAAAAAATACAATAATAGAAAAATATTTCTTAAACCCTTTTTCAGACAATTTCAAAACAGCATTTAAGGAGAGATATCAAAATATTACAATAAGACGATAATCTTAAAAATTATAGACTTTTTTACCTTTGTAAAAAACAAGATTCAGATATACTTTCAACTTAAGATTTTCGCATAAAATGTCTTATTTTTTTATTTAAATTTAAAAATTGTTGATCTTCAAATAAAATTATTTAAGCAAAGAAGTCGAGGCATATCAATTTTATTTTCCGAAGTTGGAAAGTTTATGACTTTATAGCTCCTCTTTATAGCTCTTAGACTTCCTTTTTTACAACAAACTTATATATAGAGTATAGAACAGAACTTAAAATTATTAGCAAGCATATCCCGCTCAAAAATGCAACAAATAGCATCTATGTGACAAATTTCATTATACAGAAATTCTCGATGAAATAATCAATGAAAAAAGTTCGTCAAAATATCTCTCTAAATATTCTACACTTAACATTACTTGATTGAAATTAAAACAATAGGAATAAATTAAGTTAAATTTATATTTAAGACTATTAATGTACTGAATAATAAACCAGAAATATTTTTATGAATTTTTTTCATTATTTTAATAGAAAGAAAGAAATATATATTATGTATTCGCAAAGAAAGACTCTAACCAAAAAGAAAATTATTCAAAGCATAGAAAATATGTTCTCGAAATTGGAAGTTCTGATATTTTGATATTGGAAGATATTGCGAGTTGTTTTATTGCATAATGAAAATATTTTGAGTTACGATGGAATAAATATAAGAATTGTTATTTATAAACCATATTTATACTTTCAAATACAAAAATGCAGTAATATCGTATGAAATTTAATACTTTTATTTTTTACTCAATTTTTTTGATTTTTTAATTTAATTTCCCCGACACTCCAAGTTGATTAAAATTATTGTCAAAAGAATTTATTTACTTACTTTCATTTTTAAATTTTTACCAAACTTTATTAAATTTATAGTTGAGGAAAAGAATTTGCAAAATAAAATAAAGAGGGTATAGAAGTGGTTTGGATTATAATTATAATTATTTTAAAATAATTTATTAAATATATATGAATTGCAAGAATATATGGTGGGTTTCATGGCAAATCGGACGGGTTCCGGACTCCATGATTCCGATTTACTTCAAATTTCAAGGATTGATAGACTAACATAAATAATGAAGAAACCCAAAATTTGAGATTATTTCATGCATTATTTAAAAATTTATGGGAAAAACGAAACAAAAAAATGTTTTTGTTCTTTTTCAATTATTTTAAAACTGAAGCTAGGAAAAATTCTGAAAAAAATTACACAAACGTATCATTAGATGGCCGATGTAGCAGTATTTTTTGGGAAAATTTTTACTCCAAATTTAATGATAAAAAAAATTTTAGTTTTAAACAAATTGATTTTTTGAAAAAGCACCATCTTTGAAAAATCTGAAAAAATTCATAGTGATAGCTGCAAGTACTACGCAAATTTTAGGTATATAATTAAGGTGCGCCCTAAAAAATTGTGCAAAATATGAATTTTTTTGTAAAGTGATACGAGTGGAATCACGATCTTCGATCGACGGCGTCGGGCGCAATTTCCACTAATGTTCTATTACTAACTGCTTTTTCGAGAACGTTATTATCAAAAAGTGATGGTTAGTTGTTTAATTATCGCTTTACACTCGTAACATATGAATAATGTAATGAGTTTTATGATTATTCATAAATTATCAAAAAAATAATTTTTTCTATTATCATGAAAATAAATGTGTTCGTAAAAAAACCACGAACAAATTTTTTACGTCAGAAAGTATGAAGAGTGATTTTTTGAATTGTAAGTTGATGAGAATGTGATAAATCGCAAGGACTCTAATTTTTCGTCAATATTATTATCTTCGAGAGATTTTTGGAACCGGATGGTACCTGGAGGCCGTGAGAAGGAAGATTTTGCGAGTCATTCACCGATTTCTGGTAATTTTAACAATTAAGATAAAAAACATAAATGCTAGGAGAAAGAAATCTTATTATTTTCTATCCTTCTTCTAAAACTTCATCTTTTATAACTCTTATCCTGTATGTGTTCATACTTTCTGACGTAAAAAATTTGTTCGTGGTTTTTTTACGAACACATTTATTTTCATGATAATAGAAAAAATTATTTTTTTGATAATTTATGAATAATCATAAAACTCATTACATTATTCATATATTACGAGTGTAAAGCGATAATTAAACAACTAACCATCACTTCCCATCACTTTTTGATAATAACGTTCTCGAAAAAGCAGTTAGTAATAGAACATTAGTGGAAATTGCGCCCGACGCCGTCGATCGAAGATCGTGATTCCACTCGTATCACTTTACAAAAAAATTCATATTTTTCACAATTTTTTAGGGCGCACCTTAATTATATACCTAAAATTTGCGTAGTACTTGCAGCTATCACTATGAATTTTTTCAGATTTTTCAAAGATGGTGCTTTTTCAAAAAATCAATTTGTTTAAAAAAAACATTTTTTTTATCATTAAATTTGGAGTAAAAATTTTTCCAAAAAATACTGCTACATCGGCCATCTAATTATACATTTGTGTAATTTTTTCAGAATTTTTCCTAGTTTCAGTTTTTAAATAATTGAAAAAGAACAAAAATATTTTTTTTTTTTGTTTATCCCATAACTTTTTAAATAACTCTTGAAATAATCTCAAATTTTGAGTTTCTTCATTATTTATGTTAGTTTATCAATCCTTAAAATTTCAAGGAAATCGGAAACATGGAGTCCTGAACCCGCCCGATTTCCCATGGAACACGCCATATATAGATTTATTTTAGATTCATTAGAACCGCATCATTTTTAAAAAGGGTATAACTGGGTTTCTATGTGAAATCGGCCTTGAAACCAAATCAAATTTCGCATCGACTATATGGAAGAGGTTGAGCAAGAGATGATTTTGCCAAATTTTCAGATCATAATTCGCCATTTTGAATGAGTAATGATGGATTTTACCATTTTCGTTTATTACGTTTTTTAGCTAAACTAATCATAGGAAAATTTTGAAAAAAATCAGGATTGTTTTTTCCAATAAAAGATACATTTGTGAATTTTTGCAGATTTTTTTATGCATAATTCGTGATGCAAAAAATTGCGAAAATTTTTGTACACAATTTTATTCATGTTTGATTTGCGTGACCACTCTTTTGAATTATGCTATTCATTAGCTACCTATTGATAATTAAAACAGAATTTTTGCAGATTTTTGCAAGGTGTGGATGGGGGTAAAAATAAATAAAAACTGTCAAAATACACATTCTTCCAACATCTTATTATTAAAACACTTTTTATAATAATAGTAGACTAATGAAAAAAAAATTGTTATTCGCTAATAAACCTCTAACACGGTTTACTGCTGAAATTTTTGCAAAATATTTTGCGAATTTTGGTTGTTGCGAAAAATAAAAATTTTTACATGCATTCTGAACAAATGGTTGATTGTGATTATTTGCAAGTCGAAATAGTGTTGCGAAAAATATCTTTTCGTATTCTTGAATATTTTTCGAATATACAGGTGACATTAATTTCTCTTTGTTAAAAATAACATACTCATTTTTCCACACAAGACATGAAAAATACCCTCAAATCGTCCTTCAGTTAGTTTACTTCTTGAAATTTTAATGAACACAAATGATAAGAAAAGCTCGTAAATTAAATAATTAATTAACTTGTATTTCTGGATAACAAACAATTTTTAGCAGCTATTTTGCATTACATTACTTACATTTTCGTTACATTTCTTTATGAAGTTTTGCCCGTTAAAAAATTTAGTCCGTTCAAAAACTGTTCGTTTTAAATCAAAGTGATATATAATATGTAAACTGGTTTTCCTACAAAAATATATTTTTTTGCCATCGAGTTTTTACAAATATAGACGGTTAATTGTACTTTCATAGCACTTCATACTCCATAAGTGGCTGAATATTTGCCAAGCATACATATTTTTTTCAATTATAAATTATTCATCATCGCATTCATTTTCGCAACACTATTTCGACTTGCAAATAATCACAATCATCCATTTGTTCAGAATGCATGTAAAAATTTCGATTTTTCGCAACAAACAAAATTCGCAAAATATTTTGCAAAAATTTCAGCAGTAAACCGTGTTAGAGGTTTATTAGCAAATAACAATTTTTTTTCCATTAGTCTACTATTATTATAAAAAGTGCTTTAATAATAAGATGTTGGAAGAATGTGTATTTTGACGGTTTTTATTTATTTTTACCCCCATCCACACCTTGCAAAAATCTGCAAAAATTCTGTTTTAATTATCAATAGGTAGCTAATGAATAGCATAATTCAAAAGAGTGGTCACGCAAATCAAACATGAATAAAATTGTGTGCAAAAATTTTCGAAATTTTTTGCATCACGAATTATGCATAAAAAAATCTGCAAAAATTCACAAATGTATCTTTTATTGGAAAAAACAACCCTGATTTTTTTCAAAATTTTCCTATAATTAGTTTAGCTAAAAAACGCAATAAACGAAAATGGTAAAATATAGTCGATGCGAAATTTGATTTGGTTTCAAAGCCGATTTCACATAGAAGCCTGGTTATGCCCTTTGGCTCGAAGCGATAAAATAAGTTTGGGCAAAAATAAAATTTATTAATAAAATTATTTTTTTTGTATTTCAAATTTTTTTCATGAAAAATAATCTTTTCTCTTTCAAATTAGCCCTTCAATAATAATATTGCTATTCCTGAAAGCAAAATTATCTATTTTTGCCTGAGGTCTAATTTTCGTGAATGAACTACCTTAATACAATTACTTTAATACCTAGACAAAATTTCAAGTGTTTATCTTTTTAACTTTTCTCCCGAAAAATTCGAGAAAATGGTATAGCTTTTTGACTCAACAAGGTAGAAATCCCCCTTAACTTGGAACATGAATAAAATTTGGGGCAATGAATGAGCTCGATCAGCCTGAGGATTTATTTAGATAGGCATCCTAAAATATTAAAAAGTGGATAAAAATTATGAAACTTCCACACCTAAAAGAAGTCCTAAAAATCATGCTTTAACGAAGTACAAGATCTCGAATCTGTACATTACCTATTCATATAATTGAATATGTATGAAATTGAAAAATATTATTTAGTTTTTCAAAATGTGTTTCGGTTCTAATCGGAGCCCTCATCAGAGATTTATTTTTCAAATAAAAAATTCATAATAAAAAGTTGTTAACTTAGGATTTCTTTGTTGGAAATTTTTAAAAATCAACATAGTTTTACATGCGAGACAATAAGAAACTTGACATTGTTTCGAAAGAAGAGGTTGAAAGAATTCAACAATTTTTAAAATATTTCTTTGGTATAAAATAATTGTAAATAATTTTAAATTAATAGGTTGAGTTCGAAATTTTTCCACTGAGACATGGGCTCAAATCCCAGCGCAATCGAAAGCGTCTTTTTTCCAAACAAAGAATTCAAATTCTTCAAGTTGAAAATAATGTTGTGGGATATAATTATTTGGTTTCATATCGATGAAAGGACTTAGTGATAATTTTAGGCAGCTTTTTACAAGTTTTCTTTCTCAAATGTTGATTTTTAAAAATTTCCATCAAAGAAATCTTAAGTTAATAACTTTTTATTATGCATTTTTTATTTTAAAAATAAATCTCTGATGAGGAATTCGATCAAAACAAAAACTTCTATAACTGCGTAAATTTAAGTTTTTATTTACTTTGGAACTTAGAGTCAAGTATATCAACAACAACACATATCTTCAATTAAAATACTTTTAAAAATTCACTTTTAAAATATTTTGGATCTTAATTTATTCGTAATTGTAATTCTTAATTAATCATCATGCCATAACTTTTGTTTACATTATGTTGTCAAGCTGTCAAATTTGACATTCTTAACCTTAAAAGTTTTTGAAAATAAGTTTTGGCTCTGCTTTATCCAAACGTTATCGACATTTCTTTGCTGGGTTTGATTTGGCTTGGTAGTACGATGAGGGCAGCACTTCGATATGGCGGAAAAAGTGGTTAGCTATATATATCGTTCCCCCACTCTGACGCCCTGCACCGCATCTAGGTTTATAATATCTTTGTATTGGTCCTGACGGAATTGTTTTGGAACGGTATGTATTTGAAACCTTTGAAGTAAAAGGAATAGAATAAACAATGTTTATGGACGAACGATTCGATTTAAAAGAATTGTGATAAACTTTTTATTATTATGTTTTATTTACAATGTGATAATTATTTTGTTCATAATATTAGTGTTGAAATGCTTCTTGCATTTATTCTATATATAATATTGCCTTATTATTTATTATTAATCCTATATACATGCCTAATGTCTCTTGTTTATTGATATTTTTATAATTGCAAAATATAATTTGTGTTAGTAAAAATAGTTCATCATGTTAAATAAATTTTAATGAACAGTTGAGTCAGTTACTTTACAACTACAGTTTAAAAAAATGCAAAAACTAATTAAGAATTTTGATTTTAAAAACTAACAATTTCCACACTTTTATTTACTTCTCCCAATTACTATGACATACTTGAAATATATAAAAAGCTTAATATTAATGTTTATTTGCACAAATAAATGTATTTATATTTGATTATAACTTATAATCATTGCTCTAAAATTCTAAAATTAATTAATTGACTAATTATATTAATTATTTAATTAATAACAGTTTTATTGTGATTACTTCGTGTTTTATATTTATTTTATTCAATTTATTAACTGGGACAAATTTTTCTTATTTCTTTCATCTCTACTTGATCGTTCAGAAAATCAATATATTTCACTTTTTTCCTCATATGTTTTGTATTATTATATGCCAAAAATATTTAACTTTATTTTTCTGTAAAAAAAAACACGAAAAGGCAGTTCAAATTTAAAAAAAAACATAAATATTTACATTTTGCCATGTATTTGAAAGCAAGTCGGCCCTATAGGTAATCAGCGCCACTATTTCGCCTGGTGGCCGTGATCCAACTCTCAGCCAACTTTTATTCCACAGGCCTCTAGAGGAGTAGCACTGGGCTGGTTTTACTGTACTTTTGACACAAACTTGTAGAAACCTAAAATCAATAAAATTTTCTAATTTCCTGAGTATAATATAAATAAAAATGAAAACTATTTGTAATTTGTATTTTTATTAACGAAAAAAACGATACGCACAATCAATTGTTGAATACTTGTAAATAACAATATTAACACATTTAAAGAACCCACATATGCATGGATGTGCACTCACAAGTGTACATATAATGATAGTTTATAATCACAGATGTACGGGACGCTAGTTGCTATTTGGCTACCATCTATACATTAGCAGAACATTAGATTTACAGGAGCTGACATAAAACCTCGAGTGACGCATCATAACCCAATTCTGATGTCAATGGTTTTCCCATTAGTGGTTCTCCTAATTTATCTACTACTAGTGCTTTGTTTACTACTGTTTTCAAATTTCACACTTGTATCGTCATCAGTGGAATATTAAATCAATGTAATTTTTTACCAAATAAAAGCAGATGAGTATTTTTCATGCTTAATGGATCCTGTCATCGGTTGGTATCAACCAGAGCAGTTCGGTCCTGCAAAAGATTTATGGTTACATATTTGGGAAGCTGAAAGAGGTTTAGATTTATTGACACCAAAATACGAGGTCTCAAGTGTAATGGGAAATAAAATACAGCAAGATAGTACATTAACGGAAAACTGTAGCCGTATGAATGAAGATCGTGTAATTCGACTCCAACAACATAACAGTTGTAATAATTACTACAATCCTTCGCGAAGAAAAAACGATAATCGTGCTAGCACTTACGGTATGAACTATAATTATGATGCTTTAGTTGGTGCATATGGAGGTTGTCCATGGCGATTACCTAGTAAACACTACTCGAAAGGTGTTATTGGGTAAGTTGATTATAATATTTCAATATTTTAGTTTTTCTAGTTAAACTAAGGTTTATTTACCGTACTCTGAAGTTGACTATATTTTACGACAAGCAGAGTGTGGTCAACTTGAGAAAATTGTTTTGCGGCACACTTGTCAAAATTTCGGATTTTCAGAGGAAAATGCGGACAACTTCTTTTTGCTTATTTATTGCGTAGTAACACAAGAAAAACACTCTGAAAATCACATCCAGTTGAATGACAATTTTTGTATACAAAGAAACCGTTCAAAATCATCAGGAGAGCTAAAATGAGGTATTTTAAATTTTGACGTCAGCTGGCAAAATGTCTGCTCGCCAAGGACAAATAATAGCACTGAATATATGGGAGTAAATTTGATTTTTCAATATCTTCGTGAAAAATAATTTCTCACTACAAGTGTTTTTAGAAATAGGTTTTAAATTTCAAGGACTATTTAATGAATTTTTAAAATCATAAAAAATAATGATTTTATTATTTCATTAAATAGTTCTATACAAATAACAACTGATTTTCAAAAACACTTATGGTAAGAAATCATGTTTTACGAAGATATTGAAGAAATAAAATTTACTTTCATGCGTTTGGTGCTATTGTTTGTTGTCCAGCGAGCAGATATCTTGCCTTATCATGAGCTGCTATATAACCGGCCAGTTTGATTTCCGCGTACTTCACTTTCATTCCTAGAGAGGACTAATTTACAAAAGTGTAGCCACACGCTTCTGGGTCACTGAATACGAGGCTTTTATTTGCTGAGTGTTTTTTTTTTGCCCTACAACTAGTGTTGCGAAGCTTACAAATGCATTTGAATGGATCAGTGAAGTCCAGCTTCATAAATTCGGATTTCGATTGCAACTCCAGTTCCAACTTTACAGTCTGATGCTTAGGTTCCTCCTTAATTACTTTCATCCTCATTGCGAATCTTTTTTTCTTTTTAAGAGTATCGAATCGAGTTCTGCTTCCACTATTCTCGTTCTCTTCATTACTGCTGAGACCCATAATAAAGAAATGAGGTTATATTATGATATTGAAATTAAGTTTTATAATATAATGTAAAAATATAAGATAAAATGAACAGCCCTGAAGTGAATATTTCAGATATTGGTGAGTGTTTTTATAGATGAGTACATAATGTCCAAATGCGTCGTAGCAAGGCGTCTCTGGCAAAGACATATATAGAGAGAAGGAAAGTTTGTAAGTAGATATTATCTTTTCTTAAGTATTTTATTATTATCCAAAAAAAAAAATATTTTATGAGTGTCCTTAATTAAATTAATATTTTTGTCAGACATTTTAAAAATATTGTATTATGCAAGTCGAAGTAACTTAATCTGTAAAATATTTTTTTGACAAATAAGTGACTGAGTTCGAAATTTTTGCCTCTGCCTACATTGTGGGAGGATCACTAGTTAGGTATCAGATAGGATGAATATTTCTGTGGAAAAAGAGACGCTTTCGACTTGCCGGGATTCAAGCCCGTGTCTTTCGATTGCCGGTCGACTGTTCTAACCAACTGAGCTCTACAGGCGTCCGACATCTCCTTCTCCACAGGAAGACCTCTTTATATCGCCTTATGGCTGTAATAATTTCAAATAAGTGTTTGAGTTTGAAAATTTTGACACTGCCTACATTACACAGGTCTACAAAATATGAGGTTGTGATTGTTATAGAAATACAGATAGTCATTTCCGAAGTAATTTTTGGCGTAGAAACCGAATCCGGGCTCAGAGTTGTTCCATCACATCAGGTTTTCGAGTGATCCTAACCTAAAAGTGCGAAAAACACGGTTTTTCGCTACATTTGAGCATCGATAACTTCGAAAATTTTTATTATCTTTTAAATATGAGAAAACCATAAAAAAGGGCCAGTTTTCAGCTTTCCATTTCACTATTTACATGTATTATTTTAATTTTTCATTGATAAATGATAGGATCCTATCATTTTTTCCCGCCATATATCGTTCATTGCGAAACCTGCAATTTTTTTTCAATCGGCGATATCTCCGGTTAGAAAAATTAAAATAATACATGTAAATACTGAAATGGAAAGCTGAAAACTAGCTCTTTTTGATGGTTTTATCATATTTAAAAAATAATACAAATTCGCGAAGTTATCGATGCTCAAAAATAGCGAAAAACGATGTTTTCCGCACTTTTAGGTCAGGATTACACGAAAACCTGACGTGATGGAGCAATTCTGAGCCCGGATTCAGTTTCTACGCCAAAAATTACTTCGGAAATGTACCTCAGCTACTCCATAACAAAACCATGTAGACCTGTGTTATCGGAGAATCACTAGTCACGTATCAGATAGGATACGTTCCCGACTGGTGTCCTCGTAGGCACTTTCAAACTCTTATATCGCAATAATGCTTATTAAATTCATATTTAAAGGATTTAAAATCTTTCTGTGGAAAAAGAGACGCTTTTGACTGTAAAACTTATTTTTTTATTTAATACGTCCATATGAATTATTCATGTGATTGCGTAAGATTTTTTATAATTCTCTTCTCATTAATACTGTATAACAAAAAACAATTTTCAATTTATATATTATTTTCAATTTCAGAATTAAAAAACACTTTTCTGCGAATTGTGTGAGGCAGAGTATGACTACAGAGATGGTTACAAGCACGGGTGCTTCAATGGAGTACCAATGGATCAACTGCCAATCGTGGGTAACGTTTTGACAAAGAATTTTAGTTGTCATGAGTTTGAGTATGGAGAGGAAGATGATGAGGAATACTTCATATTAATAACAAGAGAATTATAAAAAAAACTTACGCCATCATATGAAGAATCCATCTCGACATATTAAATAAAAAAAACAAGTATTATCGCAAAATATTTTAGAGTTTAAGTTACTTCGACTTGTACAATATTTTTAAAATGGCTGGCAAAAATATTATACAGACATATACATATATAGTATATAATATTATATTACGTGCCTATGCGCACAATGAGGGTTATTGCGCGACGAGCGACAATGCTCGCAGGAGATCGAAGCCAAGACGTAGTCGAAGTGTAGCCGATGTGTAGCTGAGGCAAAGCCGAGACGAATCCGAGGCGCGATAAGTCCTGCGAGCATTGTCGCGAGTCTCGTAATTGCGGCGCTAGTCATTACACTTGATATTTCGCGACTAGTCCCGGCCATTTTGATTTTATCGATCTTGTGTAATAGTAGCGAATTTTAATAGACGCATGCGCAATTCAAATATACAAGGCTTTGTCAGTAGGGTGCTAACGCTGTACGAAGAAGAAGATTGTGTTCCGCTGTATGGCTATAGGCGCATGCGCAGTTCAATTTTTACATTACATTCCTCTGTAGCGCAATACACAACATTGCGCTACTCTTAACTGTAGCGAAAAAACGAGTTTACGCGCCGGAGGCACATAAAAATATATACAGACACTCATGAAATACTTAAGAAAAGATAATATCTACTTACAAACTTTCCTTCTCTCTATATGTAGATCTTTGCAACAAACAACGCCTTGCTAGGACTCATTTGCACATTCTGTACTCACCTATAAAAATACTCAACAATATCTGAAATACTCACTTCAGGGTTGGTCATTTTACCTTATATTTTTACATTATATTATAAAAATTAATTTCAATATCATAATCGTCAATTTAAACTATGAAAAACTTATTTCATTTAGAAATTTAATATTATTTAAAAGTCCCGCGCCATTTTCACATTTTCCGAAGACAAAATTCTTCGGGAAATTGGTCTTATGAATAGGTTCGCTAGTGCGGCTAGGAGTGTTCCGGTGCTATCGGAACTATCCAGAACTTCGAGATGCACCTATTATGAAGCCAGAAGTGTCAGCATACGCCTAATTCTCTTTTATGATTGGCCGAAGGTTTACTAAAAGTAAAAAATGCGGATATTTCGTCATCCCCATTAGGTAATTGCGTATTGCGGATAATTTTTTGCTGTAAAAAATGCGGAAATACGGAACATCTGGCTGCATTGGACAAGCAAGATAGCCAGCCTGGGAAAAATGATATGTTTTCTAATAGCGGAAAATTTTAACTTTTCCATTGTCCTAGGATGCACACAAATCGAATGTTTATCGATTGATCCGTTTACGGCAGATATGGGTACGTAATTTACTGTAGGTAATTTACATAGTTTTTTTACAGTATTCTACATCTCTAGTTTTTAACACAGTGCATTTTTTGTGTGGCAGGTGGTAAATTTCGTCAAATACGTATTTTTCTTTGTGTGAAAAATCATATATTTTACGTTAAGAATGTAATGTCGATAATACGATAATTAATTAATTTTAAATTATTGAATTACTTGTCAAGATGTATTTTAGGGTTGAAGAAGGTCATGGGAGACAACGTAGAAAAAACTACGTATTTACCAATGGCGCAAAATTCAAAACTAGAATTAAAAATATATATATGATAAAATGATGTTAAACAAATTGTACTAATTTTCTATAAATTTTTTTTCAAAGCGAGAATAGATAAAAAAAATCCATTTAACTCAACCTTAAGAACAGTTTGTTTGATTAAAACAAACATATATTAAATAAACGACCAAGGAAAATATATTTTTTGACTATTTTTCCTATATTATTTCCTATAAATAATTGTTCGTTTAATTGAAATAAACTATTTTCTCAGTCTTTAATGAATTGCATACTTGATAAAACATAACGAATTATTTGGCAAAAAAAGCATAAGAGAACGATGCGAAATCGTTGAAACACGAAATAAAAATTTTCGACTTTATATTTAACCGTAAACGAATCGATTAATAAAACAGTAGATGTGCGTGCACTCTAGAAATATATAACATGAATAAGAGGAGCATATAAAACATTTAAATTGTTGCTGTTATGATTCTGCGGCAAATTTTGAGTTTGAAGGTATTGAAGTTGATACAATAGTTGATATTTTTAGCGTTAAAGGCTAAAAAAATAGATAATACCTGCCATTGAAAGTAGTGTAACGTCCTGGTTACTCACCTTTTATTATATTATTTATTTTTCCTCGTTTTTTGTTCAGAAAAGAGACCTGAAAAAATTTCTTAACCGAAACAAGGGATGAGGATAGCCAACAGTAAAACTAAAAAATATCACAATTAGTAGCCCTTTATTAAATATTTTGAATACAAATATGATAGAAGTTCCCCTTGAAAATTCCTCCTGGAAAGCAGCTTGAAAATGAAAGGGGGAGAATTTATAGATCTATTAAAATTAAATTAGGGACTTAATAAAAATTTGGTACTTTGAGGAAATGTTTTATCTTAGTGATTCGAGTCCACCAAATCCTTATGTCCCCTGGGTACAATGATAAGGATAATTTATGTAAATCCAATTTGATATTTAAATCCTCTAGCAGCACTGATAATCCAATTAATATTCACAATGATGAACGAACTGATAAACCGATGGAAATGAGTGATGATTGAAATTGCTTTCTAAGAAAAGTACCGAATTCCGAAGTCACTTCTCTGAGGTATGTTGCGACATTCAAGTCACTTTTTCTAAGAGAATTCCGGGGTTGAAGATAGTCTGAAAGTCACTTGTTACTTTTCTGAGAGAGATCTGAAGTTCAAGATGGTCCGACGGTCACTCGTTACCTTTCTGAGAGAGATCTGAAGTTCAAAATGGTCCGACGGTCACTCGTTACCTTTCTGAGAGAGATCTGAAGTTCGAGATGGTCCAACGGTCACTCGTTACTTTTCTGAAGAGAGAGGCGATTCTGAAGATGGTCCGACTGTCACTGAAGATTTGCGGATTTGCAAGTGCTTTTATACACTGTTTTTTCGGTCGATACCGACATGAAATCCGCCATTTTTCGATCGATGCTGACATGACATTTTAAGGATCTGCCTAAAAGCTGTTCTTTCACCCAGATGAGACCATAATTATATCCATGAAGATTCCAACACTTTCTTTTATTTGTATCCATAGCGACAAGATTCTAACTTTATTCCCACTCAGTAACAGGTCTTCTAAATTTTCCTTCGTGTTCCTCTAGCCTCCCTATTTCCCTTAGGTGAATGGACTTTGCAGGAAGTAGAGGATTAATGGTTTGTGTACATAAAGCATTATAACGCATTTCGATGGGCTTCCTCAATGAGTACAATTACGTTTTGTCTATACATTTAGGGTTTTTCGACGATCGACATATAGAGATACCTGTTGCTTTTACATGTTTAATACTTTTAAATTATTAATTTTACACATATTATTTTGTAAATAAATATTGATAGTCACGGAACGTGACACCTTCCCCCTTAGTTCGAACCCGGGAATGTAATGACCGTGTTGGAACTTTCGCAACCAAGTTAAACAGTCGATTCAAATTAAATTTTTGTTAATATCAAAATTTCTTTTGTCAAAATGAATCATGAGATATTCTTATCATTCGTGATTTACACTGATACGTACTTATTAGGTTAATAATTGTGTTCTTTGCTAATAGATTAAATTGAATACATTGAATGTACTACATAGAAATATTTTTGCAAAATTAATACTTATACGATTCACAATTGTTATAATTCAAAATTTTTAAATATTTACTACACTACCGTCGGAAATTGTGCGCACGGTGCTTGTGAGCGCTATTAAAAATCACTGCTGACTTTGAACCACGATATCTCGGTGAAAAAAAGAGATAGGGCAATTTTAAAAAAAAACAGGTGGAAAGCTTATGAAATTTCACGTCTAATGATGCTCAACAAATATTTTTTCGACCTTCTGAAAATAATACAGCACGTGAGGAGATAAAAAAAAAAATTTAAGATTTTCTCAAATTCTCTACCTTAACTTCAACTTTTAGCATGAACTAGGGAAAATTTTTCCAAAACCTGGAAATTATACGACACAGATTGTAAACTCTTATCTTTAATTTAAGCCAAGAAAACTTCAAAAATATTCATGGGTACCCGAGATACGATGAAAAATGTTCAATCGTATCTGAGTTGAATTTTAATCGATGATCACGGTTCTCGGCCGGTTTGTTGCTCGCCTCCTTCGTCGAGGCGGGACCGCATAGGCCACGCACAAAGGTGGCGCTTAAGTGGAGCCCTCTTATATGTTCTGTGATCCAAGAAAGTGTTTCCTTTATTTCCTTTCCTTTCATTCTTAGTTGATATTTACAATGACTATTCAAATTTTTATTAATGTTTTAGTTTATAAGACTTTTAAGGAATAAAAAATGTTTACATATCATTGTTCTATTCGTTAATATGGGGATAATATTGGATTTAAATAATTGTTAATAATCACAAATAACAATAAATATTTTTTAAAATTTATAATAATTAGAAATAAAAATTACTAATGAACAGAATCAAAAATACATATAAGAGAGCTCCACTTAACCGCCACTTTTGTGCGTGGCCATTACAGTTCTGCCTCAACGAAGGAGGCGAGCAACAAACCGGCCGAGAACCGTAATCGTCGATTAAAATTCAACTCAGATACGATTGAACATTTTTAATCGTATCTTGGGTACCCATGAATATTTTTGAAGTTTTCTTGGCTTAAATTAAAGATAAGAGTTTACAATCTGTGTCCTATAATTTCCAGGTTTTGGAAAAATTTTCCCTAGTTCATGCTAAAAGTTGAAGTTAAGGTAGAGAATTTGAGAAAATCTTAAATTTTTTTTTTTATCTCCTCACGTGCTGTATTATTTTCAGAAGGTCAAAAAAATATTTGTTGAGCATCATTAGACGTGAAATTTCATAAGCTTTCCACCTGTTTTTTTAAAATTGCCCCATCTCTTTTTTTTCACCGAGATATCGTGGTTCAAAGTCAGCAATGATTTTGAATAGCGCTCACAAGCACCGTGCGCACAATTTCCGACGGTAGTGTATGTTTGATTATTTGTATTATTTGTAAGTGACTCCTTTGTAAAATAATACTTTCTGGAATAAATTTAATTCAACCTTATTTTTGTTCAATTCGTTATTTATAACAACCATTAATCTGTTCAATCAATCATAATATCAGTTTTTATCTAAATTTGATTACTTCTCACAATTTGAGTCCAATAAAGTTTTGATTAAAGTTTTGTTGAAATGAATTTAGTGTTGTTGGATTGAAACGTTCTGGGTATCAAATTCCATTCTTTGCATAAACTGTGTATTTCATAAATGTCTATGTAAGTCATTAAGTGGCTTTTTCATCAAAAAACTTTATTTTTTTCAATACTTCAAAAGTAAAGCCCCTTCGAATTTTCCAATTTGATTTTTATGTAATATTCACTAAAGTTAGATTTGTTGGCAAAAAGTGAATTAGACAGTATGATAAAATTGAAAAGTAATAATATTTTTCCAAATATGTCACTTCTCTGTAGGTTATGTCCTAGAAAAAGAAAAATAGATAGTATTAGTATGTGACCTGAAAGAAAATTTATAATGTTAGATAGAATTCGTAGATGGAATTTGCTTATGTGTAAAGATTTATAAATTTTCTGAAAATTGTTTTTTTTTTAGTTTCTGTTGTTTCCTTTGAACAATTGTTTGAGATGTAGTTCAAATTTCTGCATCTCCTGAACATAGGTACTAATTTTGGACGAATATCTGTTTGAGTCCTTTATCTTAGAGTTTAGTTTTTTTGAGCTATTGAATCTTCACATTTGTCTTCGAAAAGGTCTTTTGTCAACGTTAAAATTCTTGTATGTTAGAAACTTACGAAAAAATTATGTCTCATTATTTATGAATTTGCTGTATCTTTAGACCAATTTGGTACATTGTAGTCGTCGTAATTAAATATCCCATTTATAAATAAATATGCCCATAATGCTTTTATATCAACTTGACGAACGATTGAATCACATAATAAATCAATGCATTGGTGGTTTTTTGGTTCCATTGTGATCTGCAATAATTTTTATTTAATTTTAATTCTTATTCCTTTGATTGGTTGTTGGTGAGGTTATATATGAAAGTCTGAGTCTATTAGTATTAACGATTTTAGGTTTATTTTTGACTGAAATTTTTATGTTTCCTTTGCATTATTTTCGATAAATTGTTTAAGATATTCCTTAAGAACGTGATGGGATCTTTCCAAGGATCCATTTGATTGAGGACGATAAGCAGTAGTCTTAAATTGACGTATTCGAAATCGTTTTGCCATTTTCCTCATTAAATTGCTTAGAAAATCTGCTCCTTGATCTGTTACAACCGCCTTTGGCGAGCCATATATGCAAATAAATTTCTTAACAAAAGAATCTGCTATTGTTCCAGCTTGATGATTTGGAAGTGGAATTGCTAAAGAATATTTAGTAAAATTATCCTGAATTGTAAGTATATACTGATTTTGTGCTGAAGTTATTGGTAGCTTTCCAACAATATCCATTTATATTTTTTCGAATGCGGTTCCTGGGGTATCAGTAATTACCATGGGGTTTTTTGTTTTAACTAGGCCTCACAGTCCGGTCCCTATATCCCCTATTGTCCTCTATATTCAATTGAGGTCCCTAAAGTACCTTATTTTCAGCCATTAGTGTGCATTTTTTAAAATTTGTATAAAATCGAGGTATACAAAAATTGCATTCTTCCAATGACCTCACTATTTTGAAACTGTCATTAAATAATACTTAAATTTCGAGCGCTTTTATTCAAGAAATTATGATTGTTCGATGTACGCACTGCCTCAGCCAATAACATCAGCGACGAACGACATGTTAATGTTAGGTGTAATAGGTAAAATCATCGCAATAATGATATAAATATCATTCGGAATTTAAAAGACCTAAGAATTTAAAAAGAAGTCTATAGATGTAACCGATACAGTAGTATTGTATTAGTAATTTATTTAAACTTAAAATTAAGTCAAGAAAACTCATATTGTGTTATTAGAAGCATACTTATTGATAAGAAGACTGAAATTTAAAGAAATAACATTCATTCTTCAACCAAAGTATAAAGCATATGAAAAAAAGGAAATTTTGTTGAGAGTTAATTGAAATTTATTTAAATTAGTCTTACATACTCTATAAATCTGAATCAGTCTAAATCTACTGATTATCAGTGAAATTTGACTGATTCAAATAGCTAAAAAGAGGTTACTGTAAATGAGTCGAATTTCACTGATTACTTCAGTGGAAATAAACTGATTTGACAGTGAAAAATACTTTTTTCGATGATTCAATCAGTGAAAATTAACTGATTAGTCAGTGAAAAATATTTTTGCACTGATGAATCAGTGAAAAGGCAAATTACTGATTCAATCAGTGAAAATTCGACTGATTCAGATTTAGAGAGTACATAGTCGTGATATGTAGGTAATTTCCTATTTAATACTCACGTCCGAAAATTTGTGAAGTACAATTGTGTACAAAAATATGAATATATTTATTGAATACTAAAATCTTTCTGTGGAAATAAAGACGCTTTCGATTGCGCTGGAATTCGAGCCCAAGTCTTTCGATTGCCGGTCGACTGCTCTTTCCAATTCAACTAATTAATTTGAATATATTTATTACTTACTAAAATAAAAAGTATTACGTCTTTATTTACCTTTTATTAAGAGTTTATTCTTTTCAATAACTTTCTTTCATACCTAATTTTTCAAATTCCCAGATCTAACCAGATCTTGATTTTGTCGAGATCTGGCCAGATCTGATCAGATCTAAAGTTGATCTAATCAGATCTAAAGTAGATCTGGTCAGATCTGAAGTAGATCTGGTCAGATCTAAAGTAGATCTGGTCAGATCTGAAGTAGATCTGGTCAGATCTCGACAAAATCAAAATCTGGTTAGATCTGGGAATCTGATCTGACCAGATCTAACAAGATGAACTTTTTTTTTGCGGGTATACACCCTATTTTTTATTTCAAAGGGACTGTGAGGCCTGCTTGACTCTTACAAGTTGTTCAAGTTGGCATTGTAAGCAAAGTTGTATGTATTTTTGTATATCTAATTTCATGTTTTCCCAATAATATCTTTGTCTGATTCTATTATAAGTTTTTGTTACTCCTTTATGACGTCCTATAGCAGATGAATGAGCTTCTTCAATTAATTGATTTCTTTGCTTATTTGTAGGCTATTGTGTGATACCAGTACAAATTATTATCTTAACTGGTGAATTTAAAAATGCTATTTTTAATGTGGCTAGAATTTCTTCCCATAAAACATTGTTAATATGTGTAGACTTCGCAATCCTTATCGATTTAAGATTAAATTCCTCTACCATGGAATGAAGAGAATAAATTGTTAATTTTATGTCTTTGGTCGTTTCTCCTAGACTTGTCTTAAATTCATCTTCAATTGGAAGTGCAAAATGGTATTGATGTCCTTTTCGTAATTCTTTAACTATTCCTTTTTGTAAATTTTTAAATTTTGGCAATTTTCCACATTTTTCCAGAAGTTTGGAACCTACGTCACGAGGTTCTCCTTTATTAGTTACAAAATATACATAATTATCTTTCCTCATTATTAATTGATCACGGCATTCAATTATATTCTTTTGTGTTTTAAACAATCCGGATTTTTAAAATCATCTTCATCGGAGTTTTTAGAATTTTCCATTTCCGGAAAATATATATATATAATAATATAAAATAAAAAAAATATATATATATATATATATATATATATATATATCCGGTTGTTCGTTTTCGTTTTCATATTCTACATTTTGAAAATTTTCAGGATTTCTTCTTTTTCGTCTTCACTTGATAAGTCAGAATTTAATTCAAAATAACTTTCTTCTTTTAATTCCTCATCTTCATTTTTCTTAAAATGTTTCTTCTTTTTACTTGCTTTTGGCTTTTGCTTAACATCATACTCTGGGTCAGAGTCAGATTCGTCTTCGGATTCCACAAAATTACGTTTTTTTATCATTTTCAGGTGATTTATTTATAACTTTTCTGGGTCTACCTCTCTTTTTAATTGGTTCCTGTAATTTTATTTCTTGAATAATTTTTCGTAGCCTTCCACGCTTCTTTTGTACCTTATTTATTACTTCAACATTTCTTAATAATTTATTTTTCATATAGTCTTCATTTTTAGTATTATTTATATTCTTTGAATCTTTTAACTGACTTCTAGTTTGCACAACATAGCATTCATTTTTATTTTTTAATAGAGTTGGAATTAGATCCATAACATATCTCAAAACTTGAGAAACAAATTTTTCCGAAATATTTTTTGAATAACTTCAAAATTTTGACCTGGATTTGGGTTCTGATCAAAATTTGGATTTTGGTTTCTATTTTGACTGTAATTCCCATTATAATTTGGTCTTTGATTGAAAAAAGGATTTTGATTGAAATTCCTGCTTTGATTATAATTTTGACCTTTATTGAAATTTTGACCTTGGTTGAAATTTCTGTTAAAATTTGAATTTGGATTGCAATTTCTGTTAAAATTCGGATTTTGCTTGAAATTTCTTATAAAATTCGAATTTTTATTAAAATTTCGACTTGGATTATTTTGATTAGAATTACGGTACATATTTTGATTATTTCGGTTGAAGTTTGAGTTTTGGTTGAATCTATTTCCTTGGGAACAATTAGGGTGGGATGGGAAACTATTTATACCTCTATAATCGTTTTTACTCCCTTGTGAAATTAGGCTTTGCATCTGGTATCTCTGTGAGGGTCTCCATAGAGTTGCCTGACCTTGCCTATTTCCCTCGTATTGATTATTTTGTCTATTCAAGTGCTGTGTGACCTATTTTCTGACAGATTTGGCATTTTATTGGTTCTTCTCGTACCAAATTTATTTTATTTGTTTTTGCAAAGTCTCGATTATTATATGATGATTTTTCAACTCTTTGGACTAGTGAATGTTGTCTATTTCCTCTTCGCAGTTCGTTTCTGGTGAGCGAATTCACTGAACGTTCACTAGACGGGTTCCGCTAAGGTTCGTACATCGAAGTGTTGATAAAACAGAATATTTTCTAGATTCTTCGATAACTTTTAAATCATTAAAACTGATAGATGATATTTCAAATCAGTTTATTTATTAATATTTGCAAATTTTCTCGTTTTTTCTTTCTTTTTTTTCATTTCTTTTGTTGAGCTAAAACTTGTTCTAAATATGAAAATAACTAATTAAAAAAAAAAATATATATATAAATGATTCAAGAATGTGTATCTGTATGGAATAAAATAACTTAATTAATTATTTACAAATATGCTATCAGTGCGGTGTTTCACAAATAATATACGGAAATAATAAATTTCATATACATATGTGTATGAATTTAATATTATTTTTAATATTTTTGATAATTTCGCATTGTTTTCTTGCATTTTTTTCTCCAAATTGTTACAAAAAAACACATCAGACCAATAATATAAGAAATAAAACCCAACATATTTTATCTATATAAAACATATATATTATGTATATATAGCCTATATACTTGTAAAAGTATAAAAAATATGTAAAATTATTCACATAAAAGAATTAAATTTTGACCTGGTTTCACTTGAAAGTACAATTACGAGTGTTGAAATTAACAGGTGTTTCGTGAAATATGAGCCAAATACTATCGGTATTTCTGGATTGCTAGAGTATACGTGTGATTGTGCCAATGGAAGTAGGACTGTTGGCTGCTGCCCACATATTGGCAAGGGGACTCACGTTTAATCAAGCACCCTGGTCCGTAAGAGGCGAGAGGACTCACGATAATCAAGCATCCCGGTTTGTGAGAGGCAAAGGGTCTCACGATAATCAAACATCCCATGAAAGGGGTCTAAAATCGTATTGTAACCTCCATGTGGTGGGCCCTGGGAACTTCAATTATTGTAGGCTGACTACAGCCGTTCAGATAAACAAAGGAACTATTGTAGTACATTTATCATCCAGATTGTGGAATTTTTAACTTTTAATTGGGTGTCAGCTAAATTCAAAGCACCCAAAGTTATTTTTTGGTAATAGCCGTTGCAGAATATACCCACTTCACGATATATAGCACCCAGTATACGGTGCGCTCACGGTTTTCATTTTTTCTATCTATGCTCTACCTCTTCGATCCTTCTAAGCACCAAATATGTTTTAGGACATGAATTGAAGATTTTTTGGTGGAAGATAAAAGTAGTACTCGGAACAAAACCCATAAAAAAATTTTTTCAGGTTATATTTGTAGAAAATGTGCATAATTTTTTTCTAGCATCCTGCTATTAAGTCCCATAACATATTTTTTGTTCATCAAAATCGGACAAGTTGTTCTTGAGAAAAACGACTTTTTTGATTTTCCTTCTAACCCCCATAAAAATCATTTCTGGGAGATAATACTCCAGGGTATTTCACTGCCGATCGATGCCATGTTATGATGAAAATATGGATCTTATCGGGCCGGGGGCAGCACACACATGCTTATCCTGCTATGCCTTTTGTGCAGGTCAGACTCTTAAGGGCATGTGATACTTGAGAAACGTAGCAAGTTCATGTGAATAATTTGGTCTAGTTTTTACATGATTGTGTCCAAAATACTTGAAATTTGGGAAATAGTAGAGAAGATAAAAACGGACGTAGATAAATTACTTCTGGTTTTGACCATGAAGATTTTTTTTCGATATATTTTGCTAAAATTGAACTTTTTTTAAATTTCGAAACCAAAAGAAGTCTATCTACGTCCGTTTTTATCTTCTCTACGATTTCCCAAATTTTGAAAAGAAACTGTTATGTACTTCAAACACAAACATGTAGGAATCTAAGATCAATAAAATTGTCTAATTTCTCAAGTATCACGTGCCCTTATTGCCGGGGGTCCAGTACGCAAGTTCCTGAATTAACCCTCCGAATACCAGGTGGAGTCCCTGACGACCCCACGCTCTTGCTTTTCTAATGTAAAGTTGTATCAAATTTTTCACCCTGTGTTTGGAAGGTTGAGTTGATATCTGATGACGCACTTTCTTCCCATTTTCTGCGACTTTTTCAAAACTGATGATCTATCATTTTATTTCAGTACATTATATCTTATACATACAAGTATATCTCATAATACATTTTATAATTAAACGTACAATAACGTGATTTCATTTTAAATCAATTTAAAGAATAATTGATTGTACAAAGTAACCACGAGTTGGTTGCAAAATAGAGATTATATTGTACAAAAGAGTTGGGCGTGCAATGCAAGTTTCTCAGTCGGTAAAACAGTTTATGTTCGGTACACTTCTATTCTGCAACCCACTCGTGGCCACTTTGTATAGCTTTTACTATTGCTTATGTTTATTTTTGAAACACTAATGATCAAAAATAAATAATTAGAATTAATTGTGCAATTAATGTTTACATCTCTTTAATGCGTCGCATCCGAAAAACAGGAAAAGAACAAAGAACGTTAAGACCCAAATTGGGTTGTAGGCAGACATAGGTTATGACGCATCACTCGAGATTTATCCAATTATATATCCAAAATGGCAGATTTTCGAATAGGGTACACTCGTCTCTTGCTATAACGAGTCTCGATACAATGAACGCTCAGTGTTGCCCTATAACAAACAAACTGTCTTTTCCTTCGCCCCCACCATTGAATAAACAAAATAAACGTAAATACACACCTATTTACATTCTTGAATAATTCAAATGTTTTATGTTTGCCTGCGAATCTATGCGCATAACACACTGTTTCCGAGCAGTTCGTTATAGTGAGACACAAGTGTACTATATTAGGTGGGACTGACCATCCGCCATTCTGAGTCCTAACAGTTCAACAGGAAAATAAGTTAGTCATTTATACAATCACTGAATATTTAAATTGCAGTTAATGTTAAGGGAAAAAAATTACTTATGTTAAATTTTCTACAAAATAAAAAAAGTATTTAAAACTTGGTTGCAAGTTACTGAAATCATAACACAGATTACTAAATGCTGGCTCGAGGCAGGTAATATGCCGGACCATAGGCCGATTGATCGCACCTTTATACCAGTATCTGGCCAGAACTGACTCGTAATGCTGTCTAGAATTTATTCGTAAGGCAATGCTGGAAAGCGATATACACTGAAAAACCTTCCGTTGTAATATTTGTTGAAAATTCGCCTATATTTTACTATATTTACTTGGAAAAGTAGGGTTGTTAGGAAACTTAGTAAAGTTTGCAAAACTCTATATTAAAACCGAAAGCTCATGATCAGAGCCATTTACTATTTTCGATAGGAAAAAATCCTCAATTTTTTGTTTCATTACCTCAAAATGATTACAGTGTTTCTAATCGACTATAAAGTAAATGGAAAAAACCACGTGCGAACAGAATTGCTATAGTCCTTTGCAGAGTCCTATATCCAATGTAAGAAAAAAAAAACTAAATTAATGAATTTTTATGATTATATATTATTACACTTATTGATTAATTTATATATTATGTGTATAAATAAGTTTTGAGGGTTTTTTTGGTGATTTTGAAGCTTCATTCAGAGAAATTGGTACAATGTATGCTATTCAAAATATTTCCCATCTCTTTCTACTACCTTTGTCCATCTTTCAGGCAGCATACGGATACCGCGTTAATGAAATTCCTCACATTTTGAGGCGATCCAAGAATCGACCCAATTTTCAGCTTCATAACAAGTAAAGTGCTGCTCAGCTAGGCCATGAGCCATCCACCGGAACAAGTAGTAGTCTGAAGGAGTAATGTCTGGTGAATACGGCGGGTGAAGTAGGACATCCCATTTAAGTGCTTCCAAAGTTTCCTTGACGACTTTAGCAACGTGTGGCTGAGCGTTGTCGTGCTGAAAGATCACTTTGTCATGTCTTTTGGCATATTGGGGGCGTTTAAACTTCAGTGCTCGGCTAAATTGCATCAATTGTTGTTGGTAACGTTCCGCAGTGATGGTTTCGTTAGGCTGGAGTAGCTCATAGTCGATCACTCCGAGCTGATCCTACCAGATGGCCATCATTAGCTGCTTGCCACTCTTGAAACGCCGGAACCAATACTCACATGTTTTTAATGATGGAGCATATTCCCTATATGCTTCACATAGCAATCGAAGTCCTTCAGCTGCACTTTTCGTCAAGTTAATGCAAAAAAGCAGCGCTTCCCGCAAATGTTGTTTTGTTGGCACAAAAGTTGACATGATTAGTGCACAAAGAAGGCGTGTTGTTTACACTTCAGCGAAATGGCACATACTGATTATTAGAAGAAAATTGTCACGCTTTAACATGAATATACCAGGGGTGTTATTTGAAGTTTGCCGGTTTTTTCAATAAAGAAAACACTTAATTCTCAAGGGAATCTCAAAAATTTTTTATTCAACGTATTGACCATTGGATTCTACACATTATGCCCATCTTTCAGGCAAATCATGGATACCATTCCAAAAAAACTTTTTCTCTTTCAAGGCAAACCATTCGACGAGCCATTTTTCGACTTCTTCAAAATTGTCGAAGCGCTGCTTTGCGAGTGAGTGTCCCATCGATGCGAAAAGGTGATAGTCGGACGGGGCGAGGTCTGGAGAGTACGGCGGGTGCGATAATATTTCCCAATTCAATGCTTTCAATGTGTTCGTCACCACTTTAGCGGTATGATACGGTGCGTTGTTATGTTGTAGGATAACTTTGCCATGTCCTCGGGCCCATTCCAGCCGTTTTTCGATCAACGCATGATTCAAATTGATAATTTGTTCTTGAAATAAATCACAAATGGTTTTTCGATTTTCCGTTTGTCTATCGTTCAGTTGGTGTGATACCCATTTTCCATACTTTTGGATTTTTCCCATTGCTTTTAAAAGTTGGCAAATTGCTCCTCGGGTCACATTTAGTGTTTGTGCCAATTGTTGTTGCGATTGGGTTGGGTCTTCATCCAATGCAATTACCTGGTTATGTTGATCTTATCATTGGAGCTGACTACTATGGTCAAATTCTTGAAGAAGGTCTTCGCAGAGGATCAGCTAATACTCCAACAGCACAGGCTACAATTTTTGGGTGGATTCTTTTCGGTCCAACAGAGGAAGTTTGTTCAGCTCCAGCTGAAATTCAAAGTTTTCATACCTCCATCGACGAAGAATTGTATGACCTTCTTCAGAAATTCAGAAAGCTGGATGAATTGCCAACGAAGTCTACACTTTCATTATCAATAGAAGATCAAGAATTGTGAGGACCTTTTTAAATCAACACATTCTCGCGATTCTGATGGTCGTTACATTGTCAAGCTTCCTTTAAAAAAATCCACTGAGCTTCTCGGGGATTCCAGACCTGCAGCATTAAAGATGCTTTCATGATTATCAAATAAACTGCAATTGAATCCAGCATTGCAAACAGCTTATTCGGATTTTCTAACAGAATATCAGGATTTGCAACACATGAAAGTCGTTTCTGAGTCAGATGTTGAGTCATCGCAATCCGTTTACTATATTCCACATCATGGAGTCATACGTGAGAGTAGCATTACTACCAAGCTTCGTGTAGTTTTTAATGCGTCCAGTCGCACTACTTCTGGCCTTTCACTGAATGATATTCTCCACACAGGAGCGAAACTTCAAACTGAATTAGTTGATGTTCTAATTTGGTTTCGTTAATTTAGATATGTCTTCAATTCAGACATCGAAAAAATGTATCGCCAGATAAAAGTTCATCCCAGCAATTGGAACTTGCAGAGGATTTTATGGAGTAAAGACCAGATAAAATACTAACATTTCAGCTCACCGCAGTCACTTATGGATTAGCTAGTGCTCCTTTTTATTATGAGCGGTTGAAACCGTACGAAACCATCACTGGGGAACGGTATCGAACGCAATTGATGCGTTTGAGCCGAGCACTGCGCAAAAAACGACGACAATACTAGCAGAGGCACGAAAAAGTGATTCTACAACAACAAATGGGAAGTCCTACCCCACCCGCCGCATTCCCCAGATGTTGCGCCGTCCAATTATTACTTGTTCCGGTCGATGGCACATGGTCTGGCTGATTATCAGTTCCACTCATATGAAGACATCGAAAAATGGCTTGATTCGTGGATAGCCTCAAAATATGAACACTTTTATCGTAACGATATCCGAGCTCTACCAGAAAGATGGTATTATATTCAGCAGCAGCTTGTCGAAATTCGTGATCATTTGAGTTGTACACGTTGGTCGACTTTTTCATCATTTGCTGAGATTCTCTTTTTTACTCCCTTGAACAACATTGAGATATATGTTTTCCCAGAGGTGTAGGAGCTCTCCCATGGGTGTGTTTTCATTTGATATTGGCGAAAAACGACTAAGTCCACGATGTCTAAGAAGTAGCTTGTTCGCAAAGGTTATTTAGTACAAGTGACGAGTAGCTATCCCTTGCTCTCTTTAGGTAGAAAGCACGGACATTCTAGTACGATTCTTGGTAAGTAGAACATACTGAAGTTGAGTGCGTTTTACTAAACAAGAATCGCACTTGCGACTGCGTCAGGAACATCAGGTCAGAGGCCTATAGAGTTGATTCTATTAAACAAATAGTCAGCGTTCGTACTATCCTGTTAAGTATAGAAATAGAATCAACAGAACGTTGCTTAGTATAATAATATTCACATATTGTTGATGTTATTAGTTGGCTTTAGGGTTTCATGTTTTCAAACGTTTCGACTCAGATTGGAGTCCTCGTCAGTGAATTTATTTCTATAAAAATACAAGGGAAAAAACTTAAAAAATTGCCGGTGAGACGTGTAAACATTGTGATACAAAATTATATAAAAAATTGCACGTATGAGACTATAGAATTGGTTTAAAATAGGTAATTTTACAGAAATTTAAAATTGTACAACAAATTTTTCCTTGCAAAAATACAAAGGGGAGAAACTTAAAAATAGCACATGTGAAGGATAACATTGTAGTAAAATGATATAAATTAATTGTACGTTGAAGCTATAAAATTGGTCTAAATAACCAAATTTCCAACAAAAATACAAACAAAAACTGTACAAAACAGTTTTTTCTGCAAAAATACTACGGGGAGAAACTTAAAAATTGCCCGTGTGACAAATAAAGGTTGTGGTACAAAATTATATAAAAAATTGCACGTATGAGACTATAGAATTGGTTTAAAATAGCTAATTTTACAGAAAATTAAAAGTTTACAACAAATTTTTCCTTGTAAAAATGCAAAGGGGAGAAACTTAAAAAATAGCACATATGACGGATAAACATTAATAAACATTGTACGTATGAAGCTATTAAATTGGTCCAAATAACCAAATTTCCAATTAAAATACAAATAAAAACTGTACAAAAAACTTTTTTCTGTAGAAATACCAAGGGGAGAAACTTAAAAAATAGCACGTGTGACAGATAAAGATTGCGATAAAACGATATGAGTGAATTGTGCATGTGGGCTATAAACTATAAACTATAAAACGAAGACGGAACATAAAATTTAACAGTCGGGTATCTGAATTTTCGCGTCTCAAAAAATGGGAATGTGTGGAAATGAGTTGCGTATTTGTAAATTTACTGACCTTTATGTGGCTTAATCTATGCAGAGTTTTGGTTTTCTGGAAGGAAACCAAGAGAAAAGAGCAGAGAAAAATTTTTTTTAAAGATGTGGGCAAGATGGACGGAGTGTTATGACCATAAGGAGTAGAGAATGTTTAAAAGGTATTCTTATGATGCTCTGGAGATTTTCAATATTGTGGAAATTTGTCTGAAAATTTATGAGAATAAATTTCTGGGGATGGAAGAAAATAGCAGAATTTTGGAATTTTTAAGAATTGTTGTTGATCATACGTTTTTTGTAGTGGTCAGATCTATCGACTATTTTTACATTGTTGAAGTTGAATGTGCGGTCCTGGTGCCATGCATGTTTGGTGAGAGCGGTCCATTTTTCCGGGGGGTTATACACATCGTTTTTGTGTTCCTGGATTCTGGTTTTTAGGGGGCGTTTTGTTGTGCCTATGTAGTTTACGGTGCAAACAGAACAAGGGATATTGTAGACGACATCGGCCATATATTATATATTATATAATTAATTAATTCAACAGGTGACGAAGCATACACGGAGAAAAGTAAACCTTAATGTGCGGTTTTGGAGGGCGCAGTAACTGCAGTTGACAAGAATGGGAATCGCAGTAACTATTACGGTCCTGGCAGTACATGGAACCCCTGGCTTGCCTACGCTTGCGGCGAGGCATCGAGCAGTCGCAAGCTGCAACTACCTTCTGCCTCGCGGAGCGCACAGTGGCTTCTAACGATCCAGCAGGGCAGACCCAACCGAGCTGATCAATGAGCCTGGTTTCTTTGAGGTGTTCTCGAAGTCTTTCTCTGCTAAGTCATCTTATGTTCCAGGAGGGGCTCCTTCCTTTGCCGCCCCTACACTTATCCATTGCTTGGTGCCGTTGTTTCAGGCTGAATAAGATGCCCCGGTAGTCACTCAAGTTTGGCTCCTCGAGAACCGACCAGTCGTCTATCCTTAAGGCAAGACGGGACGCGGCAAACGTGAGGTCAATTATTGACACCCCTCCCCCCCCCCCGTCCCTCGTCTGAACGTAAACTCTTTGCCTGATTCATAATGATCAGGTCATTCCTAGTGACCATCTCGCCAACCAAGATTCCCCTTCTATCTAGGCGGGTGACTTTCGGATTTCCACCCCGCTTTCAAGGAGGCACTTTTGGGTGTTGAGCATTCCGCCCAACACCTCAGTGGCCTCATTCACACTGTCTGTAACGTGGCGAGGGTTGTTTCTCAGCATACCCTGTTTTTCGAAGCTAAGAGCCCTCGCCAACCTCTCCATTTTTTCAGTTTGCTCCTTCAGGAGCTGCAGGACGTTCTTCCATCCCTCAGCTCTAGAAAAAGCCATCAGCTCCTTATTCCCCAAAACTTCTTTTTTCGTATCCATAGATAATTTTACCAGCGCATCGTGCGTAGAGGAGCGGGTCGGAATAGTTGGGAACGGGTTTACCCTCAGACCGAAGTCCTACCCCAGTTCCCTGAGGCCCAACGTCTACTTAGCCGGTCCCGGAATACAGGGACAGACCGGACTCATTAGAAGCAACACAGGCTCCGACAATACGCACTACCTGATCAAGGTCCCGAAGTGGCTGGCTCCTGAGCCCGCATGGCACACCACCTCGGCAGAGCTAGGCTCACATCAGCCGCTTCTCCTCGTGGGCCGGGGAAGACGCCTCTCAGCGACGTATCACTCCCAGTTGGATGCCACACGGGAACAATTGTTTGGACTGTTCTTGGTCACAGACTGCGGAGGCTTTGCAGTGTCCCCCAGGAGATTCCATACACCAATTCGCTCTTTGCCTCACTCAAGAGAGAGCCCGTCTATTGAGGCTTCTCTCACATTCGAAGGACACATATCACAGTCATGCGGCACTGACATTCGTGCAGTTCACTCATTCCTCGCAGGCACTCGCAGACTCATTCTCAGCGCCGCTGCCTGGGGCATACATCCTTCTCTATGCATAGGGATAGACGCGTTTATAGCGTCCCCCGCTTTCAACCTGGGATAGATCCGTTTATAAGGCACCCTTCACGCAATGGGAAGATGCCCGTTTATTGAGCCCCCTGCATTTGTTCACCGATTCTTCGGAACACTACAACCTCCATAGCCTGAGGGCCGTCTGCTAAGCTTCCCCACCCGTCCTTTTTTGGCATGGCCAAGAGAAGGACTTCGTCAAGGTACCAGTCCAAGGGGAGGTTTGTCCGTGAAATTGAGTATAGTGATAGACTAGTAAATGCTGATCATCATTTTGGAGTAACTGGCCTTAATTTTCGTAATAGAAAAAACATGCTACCAATTATCGTTGTAATAAACAATATATTATAATAAAAAATGGCTGATAAGTGTTTTTTGTGTAACTAGGATGACTCTGTAATTGATTTTAATTATGGAACTTTTAAAAATTGTTCATTGCAATTGACTTTTCGTAAAATAAAAACTTCAAATACGTCACTCGATTTTTTTGGTTATCATTATGAATATAATATATTATATATTTATATATTTATTATATATATATTTTTATATATTTATTATATATATAATTTCATTTACAGTCTACTGGCAGTTGCTCCAAAATGAT
Source organism: Diplolepis rosae (assembly GCA_030998225.1). NCBI lineage: Eukaryota > Metazoa > Arthropoda > Insecta > Hymenoptera > Diplolepididae > Diplolepis > Diplolepis rosae. The sequence goes on from JAPYXD010000355.1 coordinate 1,599,939, forward strand.
GCTCAGCATTTACTAGTCTATCGCTATCCTCAGTTTCACGGACAAATAACATGCACCAGGATTTCGCTTTTTAAAGCTCAAAAACCGGAATTCAAAACAGATTTTTCGCAGGCAAGCTTATATCACCGTGTTTGCAATAAAAATATCTTTATTTTGATATAAGGTTTATTGAGTAAACAGATGAGTGCAAATTACTAGTATCTCTAAAAATCCATTACATTAACTGTTATTCATTGGAAACTATTTTTTTTAATGGCCGGAAAAAAATTTTCGATGACCGGGAAATGACCGGGAATTATTTTTGTCGATGAAAACGGTCACCCTGGTTTTAAACTGAAATTAACATCGCTAAAGTAAAGGAAATGGTGACTGAAAATCGTCATTCCAGTTTAAGAAAGATAACCACTGAACTTCTACTATTTTAAACGATTGTTTGGGCATGGAACGCGTTTCTGCTCGACTAGTTCCGAAAGACCATTTCACAAGGCTATCATTGTGAATGAATTCCTACCCAAAAACTCAAATCACCACTTCGAAGCACCCGTTTTCAGTCGATAGAAGACATAAAAGAGAATTCGCAGCGAGAACTGAAGTCGATTCCGGAAAATGCTTTTAAAAAATGTTTTGATAATTGGATTATTCGTTGGCATAAGTGTATTATTTCGGGAGGAGCCTATTTTGAGGGCGATGAAATACATATGGATGAATAATAAATAGTTTGCGTTTTATTGACCAATTCCTGGTACTTTTTTGACAGAATGCAGATGTTGTCTATATCGCTTCTTCCTTTCTTAATCTTTTTTTTACTATCATTACGTATATCTTGTATGCTGTGCACATTAATGTTACTCCTCTGTAGTTAGATGTTTTTGCTTTCTCTCCATTCTTGTATATTGCACATATTATGCCTTCCTTCCAACCCTTCGGCCATTCTTTAACTTTCCATATCCCATTTATAATCTTTCTCAGTTTCTCCCTTACTTTTTCGTTTGCATACTTCCATGCTTCGTTCCATATTCCGTCCACGCCTGCGCTCTTTTTTTTCATCAACTTTCTGATTGCCTTTTCGATATAAAGGTTTTACCATAGACGACGAATGTAAAGCGAACAACTGGATATTGTACAGACCTCCTTTCTTAAAGGACAAAAAACAATTTTCTAAATCAGAAGCGATTTCAACGGCCAGAATAGCAAAAGCAAGAGTACATATAGAAAGGTCGAACCAAAGAATTAAGAATTTTAGAATCATGGGAGAGACCATGTCCAGTAATCTTATGCCAATTATAGAAGATATTTTTATTGTAATATGTGCTACGGTTAATTTAGGCTCACCAATTCTAAAAGATGATAAATTTGTGAAGAAGTAATACTTCCAAAATCGACCGAATGTTATTTCTCAACTCATCTAATTAGCATATAAAATTGTAATTTTGTGTGGATAAACATATAAATTGGAAAAACGAACGATTGAATAGAACAATGATTGAATTGCAAGTCACATACATTAAATAAAAATATGAAGTAGCAGCAAAGAATTTAACCATTAATAATGAACAAAATGTTGTATAAACAGTCTTTATTTCTCCAATATCGACAACAATTTTTAGAATATTTTTCATATTGTAACAGACTAGAATTGTATATTTAAATGAATGAACAACAATCTGTGTATCATACTTGATTATTGTTATTTTCACAATTTTCCTTGTCATTTTCGTTTCTCAAACATATTTCATGTATCATCGTATTAAAATATAACGACTTTAAGCTTTTTAACATATTAATCGTAAAACCGCTATCACAATTAACCTCTAGTGTTATATAACTTTTATCAAATGAAGCATAAATGAAGAAAAAAGATTCTTGGACACCTATTATTGCCATTCCTAATTGAACTTTGCCGTAATATTTATGTTTTTTATAAGTGAAATATTGTTATCACAGAACTCCAAACTTTTTCCAAACCCCTGTCTTATCGCGGAATTAATATTCATATTCTTTCCTTTAAATGGGTATTTTATTTCAAGCAAGGCATGAGGCTTTCCCTCTTTGAAAATAATTCCATCGGGAGAGAATGCCAACCACGGATTTTTTTGACATATTATTAAACCTGTCTGCAAAACTTCATGACCTGTATTGTCACGGTACATTCGTAAAGCTTCTTTTTCCATTTCTTTACCATATCCCGTGCATTGGCTTTTAAAATTTGACACATCAAAAAATGAATTACATTTCTTTTTCCAGTCTGGCTTTTTGTTTTTAATATAAGTGAAGAGGCTATAACAAGTTGTGCCGGTTATTCTATATCGTCGTTCCCGAAGCCAATCTTGATAAGAAGCTAATGTTTTTGCACATATATCAACACTATCCGCAAAAAAATTTTCTTTTTTCTCCAAGCAACATTGACGAAGTGTTGAATTAATTTTGAGATTCGCAATAATTTCCATTAATTGACTATTTCGGTTATTGATAAAGACTGCCTCCAAGTGCATTTCTATCAATAATATTAAACTTCGAGGTCACCTGAGATATTTTCGTGACAGGATTATGTCGTCCCAATCTGTTGATCATAATTGTACATTTTTTTTTTTTTTTTTTTTTTTTTGGTGAGGAGGAAAAATGGCAAAATCTTTTATAGACGTTGTACAGGACTCTCCTAGGACGGGTCTAGGCATACCTGTTAAAACCAAAAAACCCCCTCTCTCGAACCAATACACCACCCGCGGAACCGCCTTTCGGCTTTAAACTTCACGGGTGGTTGGTTCCATTAAAGTCGCGTACGACTCTTCCGTCATCCGTTCGCTCGGAACTTCCACCCGCGGCCACACGCCCACTAGGATAACCGACTAGCCGCGCCACCCAGGGGAGAAACAAACAGATTCCTCCCCCGAACGACGCGGACAGTCAAGTCTACCCGAGACACAGGACCGCGGGTGCCGGCCCCGATGCGATTTCTACTGGCCCTCCCCGTTGTTTCGCTCTCGACGCCCATCAAGTTCTCTCGTCTTCATCACAAGTGTGACGAATGACTCGATGAGCGTCCAGAACCGTTCAGACTGGAGCATGAGGGGGACCATCGTGTCAGGAGTAAGTTCGGAACCCACCGCCTGACCGAGGACCTCCCTAGCCACACCCCATTTTGCGCAGACGAAGAGTGCGTGCTCTGCGTTATCCACCGGGGAATCGCAGTAGCAACACGTCTCCTCGTCTCTCTTCTTAAAGCGCCTCAGGTACGCGTTAAAACAGCCATGGCCCGAGAGCGCTTGTGCCAAGTAAAAGCCGACTTCCCCGTGCTTTCTGTTCAGCCAGGTGGCGAGCTCCGGGATCAGGCGGTAGGTCCATCTCCCTGTCTGCTCACCATGCCATCTCATCTGCCATTTCTCGACGAGTCTGCGCCTTCCATCCTTGCGGATGGCCTCCTTCGCGCGAGCGATTTCCTGCAGGTCGGCGCAGGACCAGCACAGTGCTCGTCGAGATAGTTCTATATGCCGAAACTATTCTCAGCGCGACAAGTCTCTGCGCCGAGAACAGCTTCTTCTGGATAGCATGGTTTTGCAAGGCATTGGCCCAGACCGGAGCTGCATAAAGCAGCTTCGAATGGACCACGCTCGCCACCAATCTTCTTTTCGCTTCCCTGGGTCCACCAATGTTTGGCATAAGCCGGGCCAAGTTTGCTCCACATTGGATGGCTTTGGCGGCTGCGATCTTTAGGTGTTCGCCAAAGCTAAGCCTACGATCCAGCTGCACCCCCAGGTACTTAATGCTTGTTTTCCACTCGACTTCATGCTCTCCGAGAACGATCCTCGGGTATTGGAAGGATCTCCTGTCCGTAACGAGCAAAGCCTCGGTTTTCTCAGGGGCCATTTTAAGACCTCTGCCATCCAACCAGCGCTTCGCTCGCCACAGACTTTCATTGATCCTCAGCTCTAGGATTCCGACGTCGTCAGCGGCGCACACGACAAGTGCGTCATCCGCGAAGCCGACGATGCTCGTTCCAGCAGGCAGGTCCATGCGCAGGAAATCGTCGTACATGACGTTTCAAACGAGTGGACCCACCCGCGACCCTTGAGGGGCGCCACATGTCATCTCCTCCTTGAGAGACCATTTGTCGCCCTCATATATCACCCACCTTTCGCTCAGATAGTCATCTATCATTCGCAACAGGTACATTAGTGATTATAATAACACGAATGATTAGAAATTTACTTTTTAATACAAATATACGACTTACTCTTGTTTAGCAAATGCTGAAGAAGGAAGATTGGTTGAAATAATCTGTTCAATTTCGTCGACATCGTTGTTGTTTCTTGTTAGTTTATATACTTTTCCATCACATTCACTTTTGAAACATTTGTGATCCATCAGTGATTGAGGTGTATAAGTGCCTAACACTTCTTTGAAACTTCTTTTCCACGCACATGTTTTATCTGTACATGACAATTCTTCGCTTTTTAAACAGTCATTCCTATTTAAACCGAAACAGTATTTTATATTATGATCAAAACAATTATTTTAAGGTTATTATTTTAAGGTTGGAAACTTACCGGTTACAATACAATAATGTTGCAATTATATGTTTGCATTGTTCACCCAAGCCAGCTTTACATGTACACTTAATTGAGGAAATATCACCACTTTTCGTAAGTTTACCATTAATTTCATGCGGATCTTCTTTCAGTTTTGATGTTTTTAAACAGTAGGCCGTGAATTTCACTGCACCTGAGCTCTCACTTATCTCTTTATCTTTTCCACATTTAATAATGTGTCCGGCTTTCAAGAGTCGTTCTCCTTCCACAAAATTCCTTTTTTTTTATCAGTACCAGCCCAATTGAATATTGCACTTATATTTATCATTTATAATCACTTTTAAATCACATGTATTTGCATGGAAAACTATACCCTCTATTCAAATTTTTCCCTTAAGTACGCCATTTTTTTTTAGGCCCCGCCCATTTGACATATCCCAATATGATTCCATATTTGTGTTTCATTTTTTATGTTCATTGTTTTCTCTAATGATACATTTTAGAGCCTTTCTTTAAACTTTCTGATTCCTCCTTCCTCCCTCAAGAAATCTATTCGATGTCCGTGTAAAATTTAATTGTTTCCTAAGAAACGAAACTTCTTCGTATGAGTCATGGATATGAATCTCTTTCATTTGGAGAGTTCAATGACTCCTGACTCTACATGGGTTGAAGTCCTCCTTCCTTTAATAAAATTAAGATTTCTCAGACATTTCTCAAACCTCGAATATGGTTTGCAATCAATACTTTTGACACTTGTTTCTTTTTACGTTACATTCCAGCATGTGACTCTAATACATCTTACATTCGATTCAATAGTAGCTAATATATGCATATTTTATATTATTGAGACAATTCATATTATATAATTTTAATGTTCCACATCTAGTATTATACAGAATATTTGATTACATATTTTAAACAATTCAAAGTTAATGTTAAACATTTATAATTGTCACAGGACGTAATACAAATACTATGCACTAAGCTGCGTCGTGTCAGCTATCAATTTTTTACACATTTTTGTCATTGGAAAAAGTTCTTAAACGTGTAAACACGCCGACTTATTTACATTCTATGAACATAAAGGGGACATTCAATATACTTGTGAAATTATTTTGAATTTCGCACTCGTAAGGGTATGTATCATTTTCTGCTTTATCATCTCGCTATCAATATTTTACCTGAAACTGAAGGTTACTTAATTATCAATAAAATTCACGCCTTTTGCTTAAAGCAAAAATTCATTTACGAAAACAGGCCACATAATTTGCAATTCATAAGCGTGAACAAAACGTTTAATATACATATATGAAATTATTCAAATTTTCGCGCCTGAAATGGTCTATTAAACAAAGCGTAATTTAGCTTCAATATAAAAACGAGACGTTTATCAGCTTTCAACATTTCACATGTATTCGACCCGAGAGCAAGTATTCAAAAATGCGAATCCACCACCTTATTCACACTTTATACACGAGGAAGGGACGTTTAGTATACACTGGATGTTATTTTATATGTTCGTGCTTTTAAATATCTCATATTTAACACAATATAGATTAGATATCAATAAATTTTAACGCCTGCTTGATACTGCTCAGATATCAACATACTTACAAGAACCTATCCTCTTAGATTCAAAAATATTGCAGCAATGCTTTACAAATAATAAATACTTGGTTTGCATAATGCTCATTCGTTAACATTTTTACAAGCATAATGCCTTTATAAAGGGATTTTAAACGTACAAATGTGGAGTTTTATTCACATTTTATATACGTGAAAAAGATAATTAATATTCTCATGCCTCAAAATGTATCATAATCTGCTGCATAGTTCCACTGTAAATATTATAAATTTAACAGAATTTTTCGTATTTATTAATAAAATTCACACCTTAAGCGAAGGGATGTTCAATACACGTTATAATGGGGTGGCTGTCCGCTGGAACGCCAAAAAAAGGAAATCTAGCCAAAGCGGACCCGAGGATTTAGGATTACCCGCAGCGTCACCTGCGTTAATAATGGTAGCTACACCGGCAATCGAAAGACCTGGGCTCGAATCCCAGCGCGGTCGAAAGCGTCTTTTTTCCACAGAAAGATTTCAAGTTCTTAAATTCAAATTTAAACTAGGAAGAGCGCCTGGCATCTCCTGACGCCATATTTATAATTTATTTACCCTGAAAAAAAGAAATTTACAAGCAAAAAAATGAAGCAAGCGAAAAGGGTTGCTACTAGGGCGGTTGGATTCGGGAGTACCGGATCAGGCGTTAGAGGTTAGGAGGACTTAACCCAACATTTGGCAAAACTCTGGCTTACAAATAAAAATAAAACAAAAACACACATGTAAATTAACACAAAGTCTACAATTCTCGATATGAAATAAAAAGTAAAAAAGAGTTCGAGTGAGCTTGGACATCTGTCAACATAACGACAGCACTACATTAGTGAATTTGTGTTTGCATCATAAATTTATTCCCGATCGAAGATGTCAGTTTTCGAGCCAAATTCTCGTCATTTGCGGGAAGTTTTGATCTTCTGCATTCATTTGAAAAAAACTGCGACTGAGGCTCATTGAATGCTCTCAAGTACTTACGATGAGGCTGCTCTCAGTGAAAGAACGTGTCGTGAGTGGTTTCAACGCTTCAAAAGCGGTGATTTTGATGTCGAGGACCTGCCTGGCGGTGGAAAAGAGAAAACTTTCGAAAATTCCGAATTGGAGGCATTACTTGTTAAAGACTCGTGTCAAGCGCAAGAAGAATTGGCAGAGTCATTGGGAGTGGCACAACAAGCCATTTCGAAACGCCTCAAAGCCATATGAATGATTCGGAAGCAAAAAAAATCGGGTTCCGTACGAGTTGAAGCCGAGAGATGTTGAACGGTGTTTCATTGCTTGTGAACAGCTGCTTCAAAGACAGAATCGGAAGGAGTTTTTACATCGGATTGTGACCGGCGCACAGTGGGAGAAATTACGAAACACATGATCAAAAATAGAAGCTATTTGTTTACAGACTTGAAATTTCATAGTATAGGGTTTTCATGGTCGCTGATAACGAATTTGAAGTCAATTTTCTGAAAAACGAAATGGCGGACATTTTTTTGGAAAACCTATTCGATTTTGATAAAAAAGAAAAGAAAGTTGTTTTTAGGGTCGCTGATATTGAATTTAAGGTTAATTTTTGGAAAAGTCAAATGGCGGGTCCAAAATGGCGGATATTTTTTCGTGAAACTTGATCAATTCAAAAGAAAATTAATACAAAAGGCGTCTCGAGATCGCTGATAACGAATTCGATATTAGTTCTTTGAGAAGCAAAATAGCGGATGATATAAAGTGGATAGAGCTCAATAATTTTTTTTTAATTGTATGTTGATCATTAAAAGAATCATATAAACAAATAAATATTTAGAATTGATCTATTCAAATCCGGGGTTAAATGATAAAAGTTTAAAAATGTTTCAAATTAATTAGTTGAGTTTGAAATTTTTGTCACTGCCTACATTATCGGAGGATCACTAGTCGCGTATCAGATAGGATACGTTGTCGACAGGTGTCCTCGTAGATAATTTCAAACTCTTATATCGCAAATAATGCAAATAAATTCAATATTTAAAGAATTTGAAAATCTTTCTGTAAAAAAAATGACGCTTTCGACTGCGCTGGGATTCGAGCCCAGGTCTTTCGATTGCCGGTTCGAATCCTAGCGCAGTCAAAAGCGTCATTTTTTCCACAGAAAGATTTTCAAATTCTTTAAATATTTAAAAATGTTATTATAGATTATTTAATTCGACAACCGTTAGATAAAATCATTTGATTTTATGAACACCCAGTATATGAAAGGGTCAGGTACATTTTGGGCCTTTTCTTTGCATTTTATGTCGAGCTCAAGCGCCTCTAACGCTTGAAGATTATTTCTTGAACGCGCAATCCTATAAGACTATAAGATTTTCATAGCGCATTACAACGCAAGGTAGAAAAATGTGGGCAATGTCTTTGTTAATTCTCAAAGTACGTACTACTGATGATACTCACAACTATGGAGCATAGCCCGATCTCCTGGAATCACAACTTTTTCGATAATAAAACATACGTATATTCTAATATTTACAATCATTTGAGGCAGCTGTTAAACTCGATATTTATATATATTTTAACATGTTTAGTATACAAATTTAATGTATTAAATTATTTGACTTACCTCCAGGAACACTTCACATCTCGAAAAAATTAAATCACACGCTTCCAAATTAGTTTCTAATAAGATTATTGATGCGCGATTTTAAAGACATGAATAAAGGCAGCGCAGGCTTCTCTCTGGCAGCTGCAAGTTCTAGCTGCTCCTGAGAAGCAGGTATAAGAGATGGCCCTCCGTCCTTTTACAAAAATATGCGGTAGCTCCATCTCGTGATAAATTATAATTACTACGTCAATCGGATGATGATTTTCGTTTTTTGAAATTTGGCCAGGTTTTTCGTGATTTTTGCCACTGTGCGGCGACGAAAAATGGGTTCACTAGAATAATCCGAAACGTAGAAAATCATGGGGAATGCCCGGACATGCCTCAACGTCGTCGGCCAAACCGAATATTTGCGGTGCCAAGGTTATGCTCTGCATTTGGTATCCAACAGTTGCCAGAAAGATGGAACAAATTAGCGGCTAGCGACAGACAGTATTTTGAATTATAAATAGGTAATCACTTTTTGAAAATAAAGCCTTAAATTTTGGGAAAATCGACGTAAGCAAAGTTGTACACCTGATATAATATTATGGAATTTCATCTCACGAGTCCTTTTTTACAATGATAGACGATTTAGTCCCTTTCATTTTATTTCATTATTACGATAATATATTGGATCTATAACTTAATTCGTGCGGTTCTTTTTTAAAATTTGAACGTTTATTTTAAAAAAACATGTACAACCCTACTAAAAATACCTATATAGGTTCCTGCATATGATCCTATATAGGACCCTACATAGGTTCCTATATAGGAACCTATGCCATTTCCTATAGGTGGCACCTATAGGTGAAACATATAGGTTCCTATATAGGAACCTATGTAGGATCCTATATAGGTTCCTAAATAGGTCCATATGACTGTCCGTACGTGGATTTCTATTACTGTCTCTACGAAGATTCCTATGACTGTCTCTACATGAATTCCTATAACTTTCCCCTTCATAAAATCCTATGTTCCCACCTACGAACACACCTACGTCCAAACCTATGAACTGCACCTATATAAAAACCTAGATTTAGACCTATGAACTGCACCTACGTAAAATCCTATGTCCCGACCCGTGAACTGCACCTACATGAAATCCTACGACCAGACCTATGAAATTTACCTAGATGAAGTCCTACGCTCGCGCCTACGAACTACACCTACGTAAAATCCTCCCTGTAAACAAAGATTTACTTAAATTCACTACGGTTTAATCCGATCTTGCACAAGTCTGTAAAATCGCTACGCTTAGTACAAAGATTTATAAGTTCACTACTTAAAACGTAGTAATTTTTAACGACTGTGTAAAATCGCTACGCTTAACGCGCAGGTTTTGCAATTTTTTTTGTCTTCACTAAGCGTAGCGTGTTCATACAATTGTGTAAAATTATATTAATCCACAGTAAACTTGAAAAAATGTTTTTAACAGTATCCTGAAAAATAATTGAAATTCATGAACTTTTTATAGCTTAACACTCTAAATATGATAAAATACAATAATTATTATTGGTATGCATGCTCATTTTACAGATTATAAATACAGAAATAATGAACCAAAGAAGCGTGGTAAAATCAAAATTTAAGCAGAATTTCAATTTGATTGAAGTCTTTTATATTTAAAACATTTACCAAGGTATGTACATGTATACAGACGAATCCTTAAATTATATATTCTTTATAAACCGTCTTCTTATTATTTTAATATTGCTCTCTTCATATTAAATATAACTTTATTATAATTGTACTATATGAAGAATCACATAAGTAGAAAAATCTAATTAAAAGATTACATATTTTTATCACACCGCTAAAAAAATACGGTTTTAACTAACAATAAGTCATAAAAAGAACGAACTTTAATGATATTTCAAGTTCCAAAGGTACAAATAACTTTGACAATAATCTTAAGAATGGTTTGGAAAATCCAAAAAAATACACGGAGAAAATGTGTTTGGTAGAAGTTACAAAAAGTTTGGTGAAAACTGGACAATTCGGATTTTTGGTAACTTTTATATTATTTTAGAATTATTATTTATTTATTTTTATTAATTATTTATTTTGTATGCAAAAATATTAAAAGTCACCAAGAAGCCTACTGACTCAAGTTTTCCCAACTTTTTATAACTTGTAATAAGCATATTTTCTCCGTGTCACAACCATATATATTAGAAAATTTGGAACACAATTTAAGTATTCTTTTTTAAAAAAATACTTGTTTAAAATTAAATTATCGCCACATTGAAGAAGACGACCTTAGAAAAACGCGTAACGTACATCGAGGAAGTCAGATCTCGGAACCACTGGTTTCACCTGCAAAAAAAGAAGGTTTTATTTTTCAAATATTTTCGGATGATTCTAGATATTTTAGTTTGTTTAGAGTAGGATACCCGGAAACGAAACTCGATTTTCATCCTTTCAAATCAATACAATTTATATCAAAATTTGACTTTTTTTCAAAATCTCTTGTTATATCGGATTGACGTTTTGCCTTAAATTTACAAGACTGTTAAAGGTCAAAAAATGACAAAATCGATTTTATGTTCGATCTTCATATAAGTTTAGGAATGTTGTTAAACCAACCTTCTTCGTCTTTCTCACTTTTATTTTTATTCAGGTCGTTGATTTTGTGTGTAAGGGTTCTCCTTACTTTTTTCGCCATTTTTTTGAAGCTTTCGATTTCCTCGATAACCTTGTGATCGCAGTTTCTCTGAAAATATCTCTGAAACACAAAAATGTAACAATTCACATTTATCAAAAAAAAAAGATTTTACAAAATTTGTTTTTCAACTTCTTATGAAAATTTACCTTCTAAGGCTGTTAGTTGTTTTTTTTTTAAATTGTTTTCGGATCTGTCCTTCATGCCGTGCTTTTGCCTTCTTTAAATCCAGACACATCTGCAAGCTCATCACCCCAAATTGCACTTGCAAGTTGGATTATGAACGGTCCATGCTCTTTGATAGCTTTGTTTGATATCCAATCAGCAGTGTCTATGAATATGCCAGCACCTAAATACGTCTGTCAACATATAAGAAAACTCAAATTAACATATACTTTGCGTAAAAAGTCAAACTTCGTTCTTTTGATACACAATAGGCATACTATTTTCATTTACAATATAAAGTCCGAGATTTTAGACTTGAAAATCATACAAATGACAAATTTCAAGCAAGAAACAATTTGTAGTCGACCGTCATTCAGTTCCATTTGTAGTTCTTTCATTTATAATACTTCGTTGGTAATTTTGCATTGTAAATAAACATTTAAATATTGCTAAATTTGGAAGATTCTTTCTTCTTTGCAAACAAATGAAAGTTAAAATTTTAAAAATTTTAAATACCTGCTCATTACGAGTATCATATCTTTGAAGTTTCTCTCGATCTGCGCGAATGGGTCTTTCCTTAATCAAAACTTCATCTCTGTCTAGATTATTTTTCTCAACAGGACGTTGTGCCTCTAAGGATTGCATTTCATGTTCTATGTTATCATACGTTTGACTGTTGAACTTAAGTAATTGTGTGGTTTCTTTGGTTACAGCCATCACAGTACCTAATATCAAAAAAAAGGTAAATTTTCTTCCAAAATAGGTGAGAAATAAGTGACAATAGAAAACTTTAAATAATGTAACTGAACTTGTTTTTTGGAATGAATTAATAAATCATTAGTTGTAATAATAGTATCTTGTGTTTATTTAAATTTGCCGTCATGAGGATCATTTTGATTTTTTAAATTCTTCGTATTCAAAAGTAGAAAGTAAAAGAAAATCTTCAAACAGTACATGTTTCAAAGATGTAACTGCCGCAAGTAAACATAATTGAAAAGAAATTTCATCTTTTCGTCTATAAACGTTGCAACCGGTAGTTACTTTTTCAATGTGGAAAAATGAAGATATGATTTCATCGAATTTCAAGGGATTTTAATAAGGATTTTACGAAATTTTGAAGAATTTTATTATCACTCAGAATATTTAGAACCATTTTAAAGCATTATTGGAAAAGGTTTCTAACAATCTTGTATGAGGTTCAAAAAGACCACAGATTTCAAATAATTTTAAGAATTCTGAAAATAATTAATCAAATCTTAAACGAATTTTGAAGTTTCCAAAATATTTTTGAAGATTTCAAAGAATTTGTTGGTATTTTAAGAATTTCATGTTACTTTAAGGTAGTTGATCCACAAAAATTAGACCTCAAGCAAGAATAGATAATTTTGCTTCCAAGAATAGCAATATTATTATTGAAGGGCTATTTTGAAAGAGAAAACATTAATTTCCATGAAAAAAATTTGAAATACAAAAAAATAATTTTATTTTTGCCCCAACTTTTTTTCTTATGGCTTCTTACCAAATTTTGAAAAATTATGCGATTTTAATAAATTACAAATCATTTTTTCAGAGAAAAGATTTCCCACAACTTAAACATTTCCAATTTTCGAAAATGAATAAATCATTACCAAATTCAGCAATTTCTTTATAAAAATTTCGTTTTGGAAAATGTTTTTTTAATGGTTTCAGCCATTAAAGGATTTATTTGTAAAAATCAGAAACTGTGAAGTTGTGGGAAATCTTTTCTCTGAAAAAGTGATTTATGATTTATTAGAAGCTCATAATTTTTTTAAATTTGGTAAGAAGCGATAAGAAAAAAAGTTGGGTCAAAAATAAAATTTATTAATAAAATTATTTTTTTGTGTTTCAAACTTTTTTCATGTAAAATAATCTTTTCTCTTTCAAAATAGCCCTTCAATAATAATATTGCTATTCCTAAAAGCAAAATGATCTATTTTTGCCTGAGGTCTAATTTTCGTGGATAAAAACTACCTTAATGAGTTTCGAAAGAATTCTAAAGACATTAAGTTACTTAAAACACTTGAAGCTGTCGTTAAAAATTATTTACTAGAATTTACAAAAATGTTGATGTTCGTGAAAAGATTTTATGGAACTGGAAATGGTTTTAAATGGATTTTAAGAAATTTTACGAGGTTTTAGCTATTTAAAAGGGATTTGAGGAATTGTATTAATTTCAAGAGGTTTTTAAAAAGCGTTAAAGGATTAACGAAAATTTAAAAGGATACAAAAAATTTCATGGAGTATAAAAAATTTAATGGAAATGAAATGTTCTTCAAGAAATTTGAAGAGATTTCAAGATATTGCATTACATTTCAAAAGATTTTAAGATAGAATTAAAAAATATATTTTTTACAGAACTTTAAAGGTTTTTAAAGATTCCTACAAATTTTAAGGACTTCAATCATTTGAAAATAATTTTAAGGACTATTCACAGAATTTTAAAGATTTTAGAAGCATCATTTTGTGGATTTTATGTACAATTACGAGTATATGATTTCTAGGAATTTGAAGATATTTAGAGAAACTAACAGATTTTAAAAGATTTCAGAAAATTTAAAAGAGCCCAAAATCCTCTTCAAGTGATTTAAAGTGTTGATAATAGATTTTACGAAATCGTAACTTCGTAAAATCGTAACTAATACGTAACTTTTAAAGATTTTATAAAAAAAAAATTCTAATTTTTCAACTGCAAAAGGTGAAAACGTGATTTTTCGAAACACGTGACGAAATCAATAATAGGTGTAGGAAGGTGAGTACGTGACGACCTGTGTTTCCTACGGTCAAATCCGAATTTTCCTCTTCTCCATTTTCAGCAGCCACGTCATTCTCCTTGTCACTTTCGTTGGTCAAGTGCAGTGGATCCCTGTCTGCCATCAACAGTTCGTTCTTCTTCTTCTGAAGAATGTCTTCCCTCACTTTAGATTTTGCCAGATCCATCTTTGCTTTCTATATTTTGTGAAGAAATAGAACGATATATGTAAATATGTTTTCATAGCGCCTCCTTTGAAAATCGGATTTTCGGTAACTGTGGAGCGGGTTGAAACTACGATTTTCAACCCTAGGGTTGAAAGTCGCTGTTTCAACCCGCTCCACAGTTACAGCCAATCAGATTCTCAAAAGAGTTGCTATGAAAAATAGTATACATTACTCGAAACAAAACACAGCGAAAGCATTTCGTGTGATCGCAGCCCTCGTTTCACTCGGGCAGAGCAAACTTCACACTCATGCAATCGCTCTGTTTCGCCCCTTGTAATGTAATATAAATTTGTACCCTACCTTGACCTTAGCTTCGTAATTAGAAATGGAGACTTCTTTCTCTGATAATAGCGATTTAAGCACTTTCTGTGACGGTAGCTTCTTTGCATGGCCCGAGCATGTCATTTTTTTCACAAAACAATTTAACACTTGAATAAACTGTTACCATAGCAATACCCCTTAGTGCATGTGCAGTGTATAGTATCTCAAGAGATTTCAAAAAGGACGATTAAGCTCGCAGTCATTTTTCATTTCAGATTTCGGCAATGTTTTGATTTCAAATATGGATCGCGCTTGTACTGAACTTTCGTGCATTCAATACGTAATTTGATAAAAGTAATCGGAATCGTCCACATATTCTAAGTGCAAAACAAGTGAACGCATTCAAAGTGATAGAAAATGGTAAGTACATTCTTATATATATAGATAGTACATGTAGAATAATGTAGAGAAAATAGCTATCTTTTATAAAATTATCTTACAGGTAATATATGCTAAAGTTCCATTTTTGATCTTTAATGTTATGCATAAAATTGAGTAACCCAATCTCCATATTATTTTCTTTGCTGTTGTAAATTAATTTAAATATTGAATTCATTTGCATTATTTGCGATATAAGAGTTTGAAATTGTCTACGCGGACACCTGTCGACAACGTATCCTATTTGATATGTGACTGGCGATCCTCCGATAATGTAGGCAGTGACAAAAATTTCAAACTCAACTTATTAATTTTAAATAAATTATACACGAATTGAATGATGAGATCAATATTGAGGCCTTTCTTCAATTGAATTTCTATCGAGTTTGAGAAGGTCTAAAATTTATATGCATTTCGTAATCTCACAACTTTTAACAAAAATATATAATATGACATATGTACATATAAAACGTTTCTGAAACAAATACTTTGCAAATATTTTTTAAAAACTTTTTTCCTATGTCGTAATAGTACATTGTGCAACTAGGGAAAAAAAAATTTATTTTGCGAGTGTGAAGTTTGATGCCCGAGCAAAGCGAGGGTAACAATCACACTAGTAAAATAAATGTTTTTCCCGTGTTGCACACGATTTTTTTTTACTAGCGGGCCAGAAAGTGGATTTGTTTGCCCCGCACGGGGCAATAAAGTCCACTTTATGGCCCGCTAGTAGAAAAAATATATTATACATAAAGAATATACTTTCATAGGAATCTGATAGTTGGAGCAGTTCTCCTGATAGATGTGAAGACAAGAGACATGGTAAATTTAATTCGCGACTTTTGCCAAGAAAAAGAAACTGGCGGAAAATTGCTGACAAGGATTCCAAGGTAGTTGATTGAGAATTTACATTTTTATGAAACATACGCTTCATTCGTGAATGTTTCGTTTCATAAACTGTTTTTTTGAGATCCTTCTTACACTTAATTACAAAATACTGTTGTTGTAAGTGGGTTATGATTTGCTAAAATAAATGAAGGGTTGAAAACACTGTTTGTTTTAGTATTATACGTAGTATTTTATTTTTGAGAAAGTTTCAGGTTTTAGAAAATGTGAAAGTAGCCACATTGCTGTACATAATATATACCACATATATACCATATAATATATATCACAAAATTTGAAACAGAATATAAGTATTTCTTTTTAATTCAAAAATTAGTCTTGCTATGTAAGTCTTTATGTATTAATATAAAGTATGTATTAATAATATATGATAATAATTTAATAATATATATTAATATGCATTAATATATTATGATATTAAATCTTGCCATCGTGAAATTAAATTAAATTTCAAGAACTGCGATTAGATTTAAAAATTTCAATTCATTGCATTGAATTTTAATAATTGTAATAATATATATATACACGGAGAAAAATAGTTGAAGTAATTTTACTCAACTCTGTCGATTAAACTTGGGACATAAGGACATTTGAACATCTATTAAATCCTAGTCGGGTAAAATCAATTTGATATATACCTAATTCACCCAAATTGAATAACAATAAGCGTTACAGAGGGAATAGTAAGGAGTTGAGTAAAATGTTATCGACGACAGGGCACCAACATGCGTCAGTGGGTTAACATGAAATGTATAAGTATATCACCAACGCTTGAGGTGCTTGAAACCGTAGTTGGGTAAAATGAGCATCGGGCGTATTATTTCAACTGGCAATGGTATGCTTCTCTTAAATAAAAAAAAATTCTTACCTCGAGCCTACCAATAGTCATCCGGTACATACACAAATAACTCACAAATACATTCACACCATTCAGACGTAGCCAATCACATTTCAAATTACAAATACACTTAAACATATAACCTTACATATATAAACCTAATAACTACACTTATATACAGTACGCGATACGCTTTCGTCGAATCACGCAGACACTCGCTTACAATGCTGAGATATAAAATTTGGAACTTTGTTATATAGTGACTGCATGAGTTATTCAGAGCTTGTAAGAGTAAGTGCCGTCAATAAAATTTTTTAGCCTTACTCAAGTAAAAATAAATCGACTTTTTTCATAAAGGATTAATAAAATATTTTTAAAAATTAATATAATTAATCAATTAATATAACTATGATTATTGATATATATAATATAATTATTAAATTACATTTAGTATACATTTTTATTATAACGACGTATGAAGTTTAGTGAAACTAAATTTTCAAATGTACATTAAAAAATTGCATTATTATTAAGGAGTATCCTGTATAAAAACATTTAAAAGAAGGTTCTTTTATTTTCTGTGTTTTATATTTTCAAAATATGGGTTTTGCATTTGCGAATTCCAAATTATTATTTTGCCTGAGTAATTTATATGATATTTCATATTTTATGTAATACATTTATCGACTTTTTTTTGTTTAAATTTTCATAATATCAATTTAATTTTAAGAATTTAAGTTTTTGAAATTAAAAATTTGTTATGTGTGCCCAAGGCGCAGATTACTTTCATTCGTTCCTGCGTGAATAGATGTAGCTGTTGGAATAAATCTTGCGATTCACGGTTTACTCAACTCTCGATTGAAGCGTAGAGTAGAATTAACGGAAAGCTGTACTATTTTTGTGATTTAATAAAAGATTGGTCTTTTATAGTTATACTACGAGTAATAATATATATATTTAAAAATTTTTAATGCACGCTTTCATACTTCACCCTACACTTCTGAATTTTACTCAACTTTGATTCATTTTCGAACATTTAATATATCACAAATAAATACAGTGATACTAAATAACTTCTAACTTGTCCTTATGTCCCAAATTTGATCGGAAGTTGAGTAAAATTACTTCAACTATTTTTCTCCGTGTAATATAAAGAATTATTAGCAGTTTAATGTTTCTCTTTTTTTCACTATACATGGTAATATATTATACTTTTTATTAAATCTGGATGACTAATGGCTTATCTTCACCGATTCTTTAAAATTGTATTTGTGGAAATTTAATGAAGAATGAAAAATAATTATAAGAAAAGTAAAATGAATCGAAAATTTGTTTTATATAAATAGGGTTCGGATCGTGAAACTTTTTCATTATTAAACGGACGAATAAGTTAAACTTCCAAGTGGAAAGCAATTTATCTTAAATCTTGCCATCGTGAAATTAAATTAAATTTCAAGAACTGCGATTAGATTTAAAAATTTCAATTTATTGCATTGATTTTTAATAATTGTAATAAATAACTCATTAACTTATAACCAAATAACTTCAATTGCAATAAATGTAATAAACTCCAATTTAAAAATCTTAGGTTTTGGAATATTGTAACTAGCAATTTTATTTTTTTTCGTAGAAATCAGCGAGAAAAAGTACTCCTGATAGCTGTGATGAGGCATCATCACGTGACCCACCCGATAAGAAAGTGAGAAGGAGGTATAAGAAGAAGCTTCCAGAGAATGATACGGAGGTACGATACAATTTTAAAATTATAAACAAAAGTTTCTTTTATGCTCTCACGATATTACATCTTTTTATTCGAAAAAGCAACTTTGCGACTAAAGTTTTTACATAAAATTGACTGACTGCTATTTTCTAAAATACCGTAATTTTTACTTTAACATAGAACGAATTTTTATATTACTGTATTTGACAATACTTCTGAATTTTTTAGGAATCCGGCAGTTGGAGTTCTTCTGATTCTTCTGAAAAAACTAGAAAACAAGGCATGCAATCACTGAAAAATAAGCAGAAACCTGGATTTGATAATAAAATGGTGATGGAGGATTCCGATCATCATGACGAAACGTCCGACATTGATGTAGAAACCAGCATCAAAGAAATGGATGTAGATACACAGCAGGTAAATATTCTTCTACATTCTTCATTCTTTACTCTTTTCAGCTACTGTGTATTACTTTCAACGACTTTTCAAATGTAAGCGGATTATATGCAGGATGAATATGTTCCTGATGAACACTCTACACCGATAACCTGGACAGATTCTTTCATGCATACCTTGCAAACTATTGTGGAGAGTCACGCCTTGATAGCAGATGATGCGGATGAGATCGACAACAGTAATCGCAGGACGATTGAAAACATTACTGTCGAGGTATTACATACTTTACTAATGGATCCTTTTTCATCACTTTCCTCTCCTTATCCCGTTATTAATATCAGTGTTGTACAGTAAATTATTTTTTACTCAGAAGGCACGAACTTATTTTGAGAATCGTAGGCACAACAACGGTACTCACACTATTTAACACTCTCAGTTATCATGAGAGACTCCTTTTTATTTTTCTACTGTAATATGACTCGTAGGTTTTCTTCCAATTCATGTCAAAAATCATTCTTAGAGGTATTTTCTTTTCATTATAAATATCGGTGTTATTCATTTCATTCGTTTCACTTTTTTTTTAACAAACAGGCGTTTTCTGTAGCTTTGGATTAGAAACATTCCAAATCAATTTTGAACGACAAATGTCGTTGGAAGCTTATTTTAAGCTTGCCACTAACTTTTTAATCAGGATCGCTTTAAATTCAAAAAATTAAAATTTAAACGTTAAATGAAAATTAATAACATTTGATCGTTGGGAAATGGAAATTAACACCATGAATTGTAAAATTATTCATATGATATTATGGAATTTCTTTTCCAATGAACAAAATTTATGTTACCTCAACAGTACACTTTCGTAATGAGATACACAACAAAATTTTTCGTTGAACCAACAAAATTCTGTGTTTTATTTTCAAGCATTATAATTCAGAATACTTTGAATTTGAATACTGAAAATGACAGCATATATTTATTTTTTTCTTGAAAATGTTATAAGTTCTTATCTTATAAATTGTTTATAATTATTGTCAATATCGCTTAATATTATTGTACATAAAATTAAAATTTGTATTATCTTTACAATTTGTACGACTTCAATTACACATTTTCGAATTTTGGAACATTTGATTTTTAAATGTTCAATTTATAACATTTTCAAACGACTGGGATTTTTTGTTGTTTTGTAGGGGTAATTCTGAATCTCATAAAGACGTTGCTTCTTTACGTTGGTTAGAAAATCCGTTTGATTTAGAAATTGTGATTATTTTTTTACGCTTTGTTTTACATCAATAACTTTAGTAATTCAGTACAAATTAATTTTGATTAATCAAAAAATGCTTAAGAATTTCTACAGTATTTTAAAAGTTGATAAACTTTAATACGTCACAAAACGCTTGTTTCAGTACTCAGGAAGTGATTTTTCAGGGTGAGCAAATGAGCTTTAGAAGGGTACAAATTAGACAACTGTTGTCGATACGCATTCCTTTAAAGAATTTAAAGGAATATGAACGGTTATTCTTCATCTGTTATTTTTTTAAACTTTTCAATTTTAAAAAGCATCTGTGACATTAAACATGTTCTTTATCCAGGGAGTGACCCAATTGTTTATAATTTTTTTAAAGGTTGGAGAGATGGATGTAGACTCTATTTCTGATAGTGATGATAGCAAGCAAGAATATAACGATCAAGAAGGAGAATCCGACTATACACACTTCAAGAAGTTGCACGAGTTTCTGCATAAAGAAGAAATTTCCAAAATTATAGATGTTCCAGTAAAAGTTACCGCGGCAGAACTGTCACTGATGCTTATCAAGTATGCATTGATATGTTCAATCAGTTTCTCTGCGGTTGTCAGCTTATTTTTACTTATAAATTCTATTTTTGCCAGACCCATTCTTCCACAGTCCATATTTTTAATTGACAAACTGTTCAACCCTTCAAATTCTGTAACATTTCACAGTTTATGTACAGAATGTGGTTTCAGTTTAGGTAAATTTGAACGATCTGATTCGAAAAAGCATTGTGCATTATGCAATGTCGATATCAACGTTAAAAATCTTTTGTATAAAGACTTTTTTGTGACTCTCGACCCATCATCTCAAATTTCAGATTTTTTAGAAGCAAATAGTGATTATTATAATCACATCATGTATCACAGAGAAAGCGGAGATAGAATTCTTAGAGATATATATGACGGCAAACGGTATCGGCAATTCGTCAGAGGTTTAGATGGTGCGACTAGAAATAATTATATAACAGCTACATTTAATACGGATGGAGCTCCTTTATTTGAGAGTTCTTCGTATTCGATTTGGCCCATTTACCTTATGATTAATGAATTGCCGATTTCCATTCGCACAACTGAATTAATCGTTGTTGGTTTATGGTTCGGCAAAAACAAACCAAACATGAATGTGTTTCTGAAGTCTTTCGTTGACGACATTAACAAACTATCTGAAGAGGGAATCAAGTGTAATATAAACAATGAAGAACGTACGATTAAAGTTTTTTGTTTTGTCTGCTGCGTAGATTCTGTAGCGCGAGCAACCATGCAGGGCCTTACACAATTTAATGGTCGTTACGGTTGTAACTGGTGTCTGCATCCTGGAGAATGGGTTGAAAACGAAAAAAAAACTAATTCGGGGAGTCATAAATAACCTTTGTCGGATAATATGGAACAAGGAACCGAAAAAATTCCATGCTTCGGTTTCAGAAACCCGTCACAGTTAATAAATTTGAAGAAGTTTAATATTATCGAAGGCTTTGTCCCTGACCATATGCACATTATATCTGGTGTGGGTAAGCAATTTGCCAATGTGTGGTTTGGTAGCAGCAAAGTATCAGCTAGTTTTGTTTCAAAACATCAAATTGATAAAATTAATAAGGTCATGGATTCTATCAAAGCTCCACATCAAATTGGTAGACTTACGCGTTCATTAAAAGACAAAGAGTTTTGGAAGGCTCGTGAATGGGAAAACTGGGTTCTTTATTACAGTACAGTCATACTTAACTTTTGCGTCGATAAAAGATACGTATTACATTGGATTATGCTAGTTGAAGCTTTGCACATACTTTTGAAGTCGGAAATTTCTAGTACTGAACTTGATTGGTCTGATATTTTATCACATCAGCTTGTCATTGGAACAGAAAAGTTATATTCCAAAGTTGCAATGACATATAATGTGCACATCTTATTACACTTAGCAAGAAGCGTATTAAATTGGGGACCACTATTCGCACACTCAGCATTTGGATTCGAATCTGGTAATTGTGAATTACTTAAGGCCATTCATGCTGCAAAAGGTGTACATCATTAAGTTTGCCGTCATATAAATCTTGAGTATAGCTATAATATACTTAAAAAAGCGATTTTTCCACTTGCGTCGCCTGATGTTCAACATTTCTGTACTCAATCAGGCACGTCCATGATAAAACATACAATGAAATTGTTAGACTCACGTTATTTCGGGACTTCATCAAACGTAAAAACAATGTGGATTAATAAGGTAAATATTTCACATCATGCACGCTCCTATAAAAAAATGGTTAAGGACGGTTGCTTGTATTTATCTAATGCGAAAGAGAATCAGTGCTCGGATAACTCGTATGCTATATTAGTTGATGTTTCTTACGTTAAAATCATTGAATTTATTGTTGACAGGGAATCTAAAAAAGAATTTATTATATATCAAAAGTTGCGAACACGACCCGCTTTTCAAGGTCGATGTAAAATGATTCAAAAAATAACATCGATAACAGGCCAGGAAACTGCTATACCAACTAGCAGCCTGAGTAAAGTATGTGTACATATGAATATACAAAGTCAGCAATACATATACGCACTTCCAAACCTTTGTTCGTACTAGTGATGTTAGACGTCAAGTTTAAAACTTACAAATGTTGAAAAATTAAAGTCCCGATCCAACAGGGCCTATACTGGTCTTCATAATTAAATAATGTTTAAAATGGTTTTTAAAATCGACAAGAAATTGACAACTTATTTATTTTCTAAAATGATCCTCTACACATGTATTCCTGGAGCTTTTATTGCAAGATAGGTTTTGCACAAGTCAAATTTCTCAAAAACAAAGTAATAATGAACCTTTCAAATAATAAGTGGCTGGCCTCCTTTTAAAAAAATTACCACGAATGGAATTGTAGATAATCTGTCAAAATGAGTCATAAGTAATAAAGATTCTATAATATAAAATGATTCTAATATAAAATTCTATAATAATACAAAAGTTACCAAAAATCCGAATTGTCCAGTTTTCACCAAACTTTTTGTAACTTCTACTAAACACATTTTCTCCGTGTAATTTTTTGGATTTTCCAAACCATTCTTAAGATTATTGTCAAAGTTATTTGTACCTTTGGAACTTGAAATATCATTAAAATTCGTTCTTTTTATGACTTATTGTTAGTTAAAACCGTATTGTTATAGCGGTATGATAAAAATATGTAATCTTTTAATTAGATTTTGCTACTTATGTGATTCTTCATATAGTACAATTATAATAAAGTTATATTTAATATGAAGAGAGCAATATTAAAATAATAAGAAGACGGTTTATAAAGAATATATAATTTAAGGATTCGTCTGTATACATGTACATACCTTGGTAAATGTTTCAAATATGAAAGACTTCAATCAAATTGAAATTCTGCTTAAATTTTGGTTTTACCACGCTTCTTTGGTTCATTATTTCTGTATTTATAATCTGTAAAATGAGCATGCATACCAATAATAATTATTGTATTTTATCATATTTAGAGTGTTAAGCTATAAAAAGTTCATGAATTTCAATTATTTTTCAGGATACTGTTAAAAACATTTTTTCAAGTTTACTGTGGATTAATATAATTTTACACAATTGCGTTAAGCGTAGCGATTTTACACAGTCGTTAAAAATTACTACGTTTTACGTAGTGAACTTATAAATCTTTGTACTAAGCGTAGCGATTTTACAGACTTGTGCAAGATCGGATTAAACCGTAGTGAATTTAAGTAAATATTTGTTTACAGGGAAGATTTTACGTAGGTGTAGTTCGTAGGCGCGAGCGTAGGACTTCATCTAGGTAAAGTTCATAGGTCTTGTCGTAGGATTTCATGTAGGTGCAGTTCACGGGTCGGGACATAGGATTTTACGTAGGTGCAGTTCATAGGTCTGAATCTAGGTTTTTATATAGGTGCAGTTCATAGGTTTGGACGTAGGTATGTTCGTAGGTGGGAACATAGGATTTTATGAAGGGGAAAGTTATAGGAATTCTTGTAGAGACAGTCATAGGAATCTTCGTAGAGACAGTAATAGGAATCCACGTAGGGACAGTCATACGGACCTATAGAATAGTATTATTCAAAGTATTGCCCATCTGAAGCTATGACTTTTTCCCATCTTTATATTACATTATATTAAAGTAATGAAGAAGAACTCCCCACAAAATAGTATATTACATAACAAGGGCAGAAAGTTGAGATTCCTGCACTGCGCGCCATAATGCCCGAGGCGAAGCCTCTTAAACTCTGCTTATTCCTCAAGAATGTCAGGCTCAACGGCTCTGTCTACTCACAATCAGTACTCACCTCTGTCCCCGCAATGTAAGTTCCGTGTCGCTCCTCTCGCCGATGGCATGGATCCAATATTGTACATAAGCGTAAGGAAATATATCATTTTCATCCAGGTATCGAGTATTCTCTGGAGGGGTCTTATTGAAAAGCCATCGAATATAGAATAATTCTTCCTGGTTGGTGATATAAATTTAACCTGCGGTTTCATGAATGTAACAGTTTAAAATTTTCAGAAATCAAGAAAGACATTGATAAGCATTAAAGTAAACTGCGTTTTAATATTTCTTTGAATAAATAAGATTGACTTGATAATTTTTCAAACGGATGCCTAAATCCTATTCATGGTTACTCAATACTAATGCGTCAGATCGAACTAAATTGCATCCAACTGAAGCATTTCAGTTTTTATGAAATCGTACTATAAATATATTTGATAAATATATTTGAAATTAAAACAAGTTTATACGTTTTCGTTGAACTATTAAATGAAAGGACATTTTTTAAATTGAAGCCCCGAAATGAAGAATAGGTTAAAATGTTACTTGTCTTAAAGTTTGGGAACTGGTTGATGCTTAAGCACAAGTGGTCAGAAGCTACTTAATCAGTGACAAAAAATTGTAACATTATTTGAAAATTTGCTGTGAAATTAACTTGAAAATAGGTCATAATCGAACAGTGAATTCATAATAAATGGACTTTTGTTGTTATAATCTATTATAATAATTTATATCTTTTTCATTCTTTATAATTATTATTACTACAATTTGAAATATCTGTTTTTTAACAGGTTGCATGAAGAGATTGACGATTTCTTCGCTTACATGTGCCCATCTATCGAAGAACATAGTTTACGGTTGCGTGTGGTTAAAAGGATAGAACAAATTATAAACGAGTTATGGCCTGATTCTAAAGTTGAAGTATTCGGGAGTTTTCGGACTGGTCTGTACTTGCCAACAAGGTATACTTAATATTTATTTGAAACTAGGAGCTATGCATCTTCCTATATTATATTTAACTCCGTTTCCGCCGAAAACGCCACTCGCGGTACATCGGTCTTCGGAAGCTCATAACTAATGCTGTAGGCTTCAAAAAAATTCAGAGAGACATATTTTTAAAGCTTAAGACCGGCCCTTTCCCATAGCGAACTCAAAATTGCTTCAACATATTATTAATTATGAAAAAGTTTTGTTTAAACCAAAAAAGCATGATTTTTCCGCTCTCCTTTTTTTTTAAACTGAGTTTTCAAGAGTTTTCCTGTCAGCAATCAACCTGCAACCACTGCAATCGGTGGAATAAATGTGTGAGCTTTGAGAATCCATGGTTTGAAGTTCGATTTTAGGCCTTGGTATTTTCAAAATGGCGCCCTAACCGAAATTTTTTTTCAAATACATTTATGATTTTTTAAATCGAAAACTATGAACTTTCGGTGAAAACACCAAGAGTGAAACAGTCCTTAAAATTACTCAAAGAATGTACTTAAATTTTTCCAACTGGTTTCGAGAAATTTTTTTATTTTTTGTAAATGGTTAATTTTTGTAAAATCCAAAAATTGTTCAAAACGCTTCCAAAAAATTATCTTGTATTCTTCGGCTAATTCGTGAAACATTTTATGCTTTCCAGTTTTTGTTTTAAGTTTATTGCTGTCAAAAGAAATTCCTCATTTCAAAATACTATTGTCAAAAAACTCCTATCGTCTGTCTGCCATAAACAAAGTCTACGTTGCCCAACTATCATCATCGTAAAGGTTCACGAATATAGATAGACTTTTTCGTTGTTTTCTTTAGATTTTTTTTATCACTTGAAAAATGATAACAATTTTTTTTTAAATGAACAAATATAAAAAAAATAAAATCACGATAGCCAAAGAATCCAAAATAATTTTTAGGAAGCGTTTTGAACAATTTTTGGATTTTGCAAAAATTAACCATTTACAAAAAATAAAAAAATTCCTCGAAAGCAGTTGGAAAAATTTAAGGGCATTCTTTGAGTAATTTCAAGAACTTTTTCACTCCTGGTGTTTTCACCGAAAGTTCATAGTTTTCAATTTAAAAAATCATGAATGTATTTGAAAAAATTTTGCGGTTAGGGCGCCATTTTGGAAATACCAAGGCCTAAAATCGAACTTTGAACCATGGGTTCTTAAAGTTCAGACATTTATTCCACCGACTGAAAAGGTCCCAGGTTGATTGCTAACAGGAAAGCTCTTGAAAACTCAGTTTTAAAAAAAAGAGAGCGGAAAAATCATGCTTTTTTTTTGTTTAAACAAAATTTGTTCATAATTAATAATATGTTGAAGCAATTTTGAGTTCGCTATGGGAAAGGGCCGGTCTTAAGCTTTAAAAATATGTCTCTCTGAATTTTTTTTTAAGCCTACAGCATTAGTTATGAGCTCCCGAAGACCAATGTACCGCGAGTGGCGTTTTCGGCGGAAACGGGTTAATTGGCATAACATCACCCAAGAAGAAAAATCAGTTTTTTCAACTCATTCACACAATCATTTCATTATTAGATGATGAATAATTTTATTTTCCAAAGTTTTGAAAGCTTACCGCTTTTCTTATTCGAATAGTATCAGAATATACTAATTTTGGTAACAACGTGAATCTTAAGAGTACATTTTAATATACAAAGTGGAATAGAAAAAGTGGTACTTGAATTTGAATCCAACATAAGCACAAACAAAATTTGGACATCACAGACTTTTCGATAAATTCAAAATATGGACTTTCAACAGAAGCACTTTCTTGATGAAAGTTTTTATTTGCGTAAAGGATCAGTCTATCAGGTAGTTAGGACATTTTATAACAAGTATGGATCACATAGTGAGAATTTCGTTACGATATCGAGAAAGTAACTAGATCAAATTGTCCGTACAATTTGTCTTGTTTTAACCTCTAAATTTTCATTCAGATTTCAACGTTTATCGCCCGATTGGTTTCATAGTCACAATTATTCTTTTCAGTATTGACGTCGACTTTCCGCACACCCTGTATAAGACTAACAGACAGTGATGGAAATCCCTTTTGAGCTTGCTTCACAAAAATATATTATTTTTTTTATTTTTTAGTAATGATTAGCCTACAATTTCTAAAGACGCTACTTTCTTTAATCTTCTCACTTTGTTTCTGTGTGCAATACTGTATAAATAAATAATTTGATAAAATGAAGGTTTTCAACAATATTATTTCTTATCTCTTTATAAACAATTTGTATAAACTAATTGTCAATTAGAATTAGTGTATATATATAATAGAAAAAAATAATTGGGAGATTGGTGAATATAATTGTTATTAATAAATTTTATAAACAATTACTTGACTATGTTTCTTAATCGTAGAAAATGTTAATTTCTGAACAGTAATTGCTCAGATTTATCATAACAATGGTAGATAATAATATTAAAGTGACAAGCATTTGCAATCATCATTATTGTTATAAACAATTAAATGAGCAAATTCTCGATTTTCTTATTTTTATACTAGACACAACTTGTTCTTCTGTTCAAACGAAAATGGGTTACTGTATAAATTCATTATCAATGACCAAACATTGTAAACAAAATTATTTGTCATTTATAATAATAATTGGTATAATAATTAGTATCGAGTTCTAAAGATGTAGACGTCTTGTTACATTGTTTTCGGGAAAAAGTATAGTCTGCTTGAAAAGTTGCTAGAGTTAGTGCGAAAGAGACTAATACAATATTTCATACCTGATTTCAATAAGAGTTTGAAGGCTTCATTTTTTAATGGAGATGAATTTCTATATGACGATAAGTCATGTTTAGATGCTGCATTTTTGATTTGAGAAACTTCAACTTCGCAATCTTGAAAGGGCAAGAGTTTACAGGAATTCTTTGGAAAAACGAAGAAAAGAAGAATTGAAGTATTACAAAGTTTTATTCCTGAAACTGAAGTTGATTTGTTCGAAGTTTTGTAAACTGTGGATAAGGCTACTGTGGCTGACATAATCAGGAAAGGTTTATCAAGTGTAGACGTGGCGAATATGGAATGTGACACATCACAGGACACAGATATACTACCGATACTTGTCACTGATGATGAAGCACTTGCCCTTTTTACGGACTTGAAATTAACTAAGAGTAAATATAAACTTTTATGTGCCACCGGCGCGCAAACTCGTTTTTCGCTACAGTTAACAGTAGCGCAATATAGTATATTGCGCTACAGAGGAATTAAATGTAAAAATTGAACTGCGCATGCGCCTCTAGACATGCAACGGAGCACAATCTTCTTCTTATTCTTCTTCGTACACCGTTAGCACCTTACTGGCAAAGCCTTGTACATTTGAACTGCGCATGCGTCTATTAAAATCCATTACTACTACACAAGATCGATAAAATCAAAATGTCCGGGACTAGTCGTGACATATCAAGTGTAATGACTAGCGCCGCAAACAACTACAATACTAGATTAGATTCGAGCGTACGCATAAAAACTCGTATATGCACCGAAGTCACATAAAATAGAATACGTGCCAATGCACACAATTCGGGAAATTACGAGACTCGCGACAATGCTCGCAGGACTGATCGCGCCTCGGCTTCGATCTCCTGCGAGCATTGTCGCTCGTCACGCAATAACCCTCATTGTGCGCCTAGGCACGTAATATACTATTGTACACAACATACAAGTATTTTCTTGGTATCAATGGTTCATCTTTGCCTTCAGGATATAAATGATTCATTGCATACAACAATCTGGCAGAATCCTTGACCTTCTTTGCCTGACATTTCTCTCCTAACATCATTTCACTTTTTCGCCTAACTGCACTGTCTGTGGAGTAAAGCCTAAGGAAATGAACCAGCTCGATATAGTAAGAATCAGAAAGCAAATTTGAGTTTATTCCAATACGAACTTCAGACGTAGCATGGGTCAATTCGATTTATAGAATGTGCACTTCGTATTGCGTATCGTTTACCATTTACGCAGTGGGCATTCAGATTAAATGGATATAAAAATATATTGAATGAAAGAAAGGTATGCATCCAGAATGAAATTCGCAATCAGCTATGCTTAACCGTGGATACTATGAAACAGGGAAGTGGTTTTACGAATCACGGAAGCACGCCCAGTAAATTCTTTAAGAATTATGAAAAAATATCCAAAACTACTGGTTTGAGCAATCAATGACTTAAAAACTTTTATATCATTTTATAAGTATTGGATTTTATAATAATTGCATTGAGAAAAAAATCGAATTTATCAGTCAGTAAAAAATGAACACAAAATGCATTTGTGTAAAGCAAGTGTTGAAATAATTGATAATTATTGTTAATTTGCAAAGTATCTTAGCAAAAGAGTCATTGGAAAGACATTCTTAGTTTATTCCGTAAACGAAAATTGAGCCTATTAATTAAAATATCTGCAAACTGAGAATTTGCTTACAAAGATTGTTTAAACAATTGCCAAAAATCATCTATTTTTGATCGTAATGAAGCATTCATTTTTCTGACGTTTTTATACAAAAACTATCCAGGAGTATTCAGTCTCGCTACTACATGCAGGGCTCTGTCGTGGTGCATATTTATTTTTCTAGCTATTCATGCGACAATAATGAACCATCTTTTTAAAAAATCAGGGGGGCAAAGGGGACAAAGCGGGGAACTTCAACGTGAGGGAACCCGCAGGGGTTAGATGGACGGGGATCTCGAAAGAGAATGATTCTTTTCACCCTTACCAAGACTATAGCGTCTGGACCCAGTGGGATACAGTCGGCATAGGAGTTGTTTCAACAAAAGTTGGGCACTTTCGTGATCAAAGAGAAGAGGTAGAATACTACCTGAAGGTTGCGACAGGTGTAAATCACCTGCATCATTTGAGGATGGCCATTGTGTAAGTGATTGACGCCACTAGGGATTGGCTGATAAGCCAGATTGCCGGGGCTAAGTCTCGGGTTTGGACGGATAACCCTCAAGGGTTCCCGTGTAGAGTCCGGGGGGGGGGGGGGGGTGTATTCTATACATTCGTAGGTTTTTCTTTTACTTGGGAAAAAGTTACATGAGGCCAAATCAGGCGAGTAAGGTGGATAGGGCAACACTCCGTTAACCTCGTTTGCCATAAAGTCCACAAATTTAAGGGTGGTCTGCGAGGGAGCATTGTGATGGCGGAGAAGCGAATGTCCCTTTTTTGATTTGTGGTGCTATGATTGCCAAGTACTGATGACTTTAGGAAGACACTGTGTTGTATGCCATTTTGCAGTTACAGCACGTTGCTTTTCAAGAGGAACAGCCGTCATTTATCATTAAATTTTTTCAACATTGCTTCTCAGTTAAACTATAGGGTACCCATCGAGAACAGAGTTTCTTAACTTGTAAATACTCATGTAGAATGGTATTTATGTCAGTTACCCAATCTCTAGAGTTGCCTCTATTTCACGATAAATGATGATATGTAGGTCTTCTGTGATCAGTTTGCGCACAGCTGCAACGTTTTCATCTGTCACCGCAGTGTGCGGACGACCTGCATGAGGCTCGTATTCTAAAGATTGGCGACCCATTCTAAATTCCTTTAACCAATTACCTACTGTTGCTCTTGAGGGGCAGACCCTCCAAAAACATCAGTTAAACTGGTGAAACATTCATCTGCAGTAAGCTCTTTTTTACAATCATACAAAATCATTGCACGAAAACACTTACTGAACAGAGCTCTTTCGAATTTCGTATACTATATGAGTTGACTTTACTTTATTCAAGCCCTGCTAAACACTTCTGCAACCACCTATGATTATATAAATACAAAATATCAATATTTTTATAAATATTCTTAAATCTCATCATAGATTTTATAAACATTAATTTTTTTTAATTTATGTAAGAAGCTACACGTTTTTTTAATTTTACGATTGTTTTATATTATGTTTGACTCTAGGGTAGGATTCAGGAAGAGATTCTATAAATATCTTGATTAGCTGTCGAATTATTCTGAAGACGTACTTCTAAAAGGAGACCGGAAATTTTTAAGAATGTTAAATATTTGCAAAGTTATTAACATTATCCAAAAATATCGAAATTTGACGTTTTTTGTAATATATTTTTATAAAATCAATATTTTGCCTGTAATTTGGGATCATTAGATACAAAATACTATTGACATTCATGTTATTATCGGGGAAAAAAATTAACTTGTTTTTATTAAAATTAAGACACTTCAACAATGACTTAAACAACAGGTGTCCAGATAATTTTGAGCAGTACCGTGATATACTTATCCCATAAACAAATGACAATTTTTATCGTCTCTTTTCAATAAATATTTTATTTCGAAGTGTTAATTCCAAGAATGTACCATAGTAAATCTTTCAGAGCGAGAGAGATCGTCTTTTTTAATGATGTGAGGTTGGGGTGATCGTGAGCAATCTTATGCCGAAGTTAGGAATCTTCTTGATGAAACCTTCTGCATGCTAAATTAGACCAGCCTGCGTCAGTGACGAACGAGGAAAATCAAATAAATATTGCACACTCGTTCGTAGAAGATTCAAGTCTCAGGATTCTAAAAGCCTCCCAAATGCATGACATTTCAGTTGTTCAGTTCATCAGACTGCGAAACTCATTGCATTACACCTTTTTGAAGTTCATTTAGTACAGGAACTTAATGAAGACGATTTCGATCTTTAAAATGAATTTTACGATCATATAATAAATAGATTGGGTGAAAATCTGAATTCCTTTACAACAAAGTTTTTTTAAAAAAGGCAATATTCTTCCTGAATAGCGGGGTCAACATACACGGTTGCAGATACTACCAGTGACGAAAATCCTCATTTGATGCTAGATAAAGACACCTAATATCCGCAAAAGGTAGATGTTCCGGCAGGTCTTTCAAATGTCATCATGATTTGCCATTTTTTATAGAGAACGATTCGAATGTTGCAAAGTATGAGACTATGTTGCGAGAAAACATAGTGCCTGGAATAAAAGAGGCCATAAATGACAAATTCGCTAAGATTTGGTATCTGCAAGATGCAGCTGCACCTCATTATGGTATTAATGTGCCTGCTTACGTGAAAACTTCATTGATTCGTCGATGGATTGGTAGAAGAACGGTAATCGAGTGGCGAGCTTCATCCCCAGATTTAGCACTCCTTGATTACTTCCTCTGGGGATACCTAAAAAGCAAGGTCTGCAAGACGAAACCAGCAAACTTGAAGAAACAGCAAATTAGAATACTCAAAGAAACTGGTTTAGTTGATGGGCAAATGATTAGAAGAGTTGTGGTCAAGTTGTATTAACGGATTGCACATTGCCAAACTGTTAATGGTGCCTTAGTTTGCTGGATATCTATCCTTGCTTTAATAGGCCAGACCCTTAGTCTTGTCTTGGTTGACTGGATTTCTAGTCTTCTCTTAGTTGGATGGACCCTTAATCTTGTATTACATATTACATCCTACATGTAATATATACTTTTTTTTAGAATGGATTCATACAGTCTTTTCTGTTATCTCCTTAACTATTCTCATCTATAACAATTGTTGATTACTGCTTTATTTGTATGTTTCGACATCAATTTCAAGGTATTGTTCAACAGTAAGAAAAAATGAATCATTTTGTTTTCTTTAAAGCTTTAACTATTTCTGTCAACATCTTCAAGGAATATCGTGGGGGTCCAATATTATTCGATGCAGTTTCACCAAAAAATTCCTTAAGCCAAAATCGGACAGAAACTTGCCGGGGTGGCCTTTTAAGCGTTTAATAGTATATTACGTGCCTAGGCGCACCATGAGGGTTATTGCGTGACGAGCGACAATGCTCGCAGGAGATCGAAGCCGAGACAAAGCCGAACGAAGCCGAGGCGCGATCAGTCCTGCGAGCATTGTCGTGAGTCTCGTAATTTCCCGAATTGTGTGCATTGGCACGTATTATATTTTATGTGACTTCGGTGCGTATACGAGTTTTTATGCGTACACTCGAATCTAATCTAGTATTGTAGTTGTTTGCGGCGCTAGTCATTACACTTGATATGTCACGATTAGTCCCGGCCATTTTGATTTTATCGATCTTGTGTAGTAGTAATGGATTTTAATAGACGCATGCGCAGTTCAAATTTATAGGGCTTTGCCAGTAAGGTGCTAACGCTGTACGAAGAAGAAGAAGAAGATTGTGCTCCGTTGCATGGCTATAAGCGCATGCGCAGTTCAATTTTTACATTCATTCCCCCGTAGCGCAATATACTACATTGCGCTACTGTTAACTGTAGCGATAAAAACGAGTTTGCGCGCCGGTGTAAATTTGCCTGTTTAGAGAAAATACATAGAAAGTAATTTATATAATATTTACATAGGAGTCACGTTCAAATAAAAAGTGTAGAGAATTCTAATTTAATAATTATTTCCACTTATTTTAGTAGTGTCGAACTGTGCTAAAATAGGCAACGAAAATATTTCTTTCACGTGCTGAGTGAGTAAATTTAAAATTGCATTATATAGCGATGGACGTATGCAAGTGTGACGGACCGTATACTGCTGTACACTCAGTCACGTCTCTCGCACCTGCAATAGCGACCAGCGCGCGCGGCGTCTCCCACTGCTCTTGGCTTTCCCTCACGACGCGCGGACGGCTATAAAGGGAAAGCCGGAGAGCCGGTTAGGGCAGTGCGCCCAGGGCGGCGAGCCGGGAAACACCGGAGTGTCGCACCGGACGGACCGCAAGGAGATGCCTCGCCTGATGGGTTCCCCCATAGGAGGGTATCTCCAGTACCGACCGACCAGGATATGGGGACAAGACGACCGGACTACTCCTCCGGGAGATGCCGCGTCGAACGCCGACGAATGGGTGCCCCTGATCGAGCTTCGTCTTAGGCGCTCGGCGGGCCTCGGATCCCTGGGGACCCACGATGCGAACCGACTGACCAAACTTACACAACGAAATTCGGACGACGAACCGACCAGAACTGACCCCGAACCGACCCGAAATCACACAAAGTGATTCGGACGACGAACCGACCTAAACTGACCCCGAACCGATCCGAACTGATCCGAAATTACACAAAGTGATTCGAATGACGAACCGACCCGAATTGACCCCGAACTGACCCGAACTCGGATACCGCTGAGAGCGTCCTCCTCTATGACGACACCGACCTGACTCCGACTAACGGACAGTACGAACCCGAAAGGGTTGGGGGGGGGGGGGCAAAGGTGGCGACGCGCGCTACCTGGAAGTGCGGAACCAGACGAAATGTAAACTGCCAGTGCAAAAATACCAAAAATAACTACTGTTCTCTGTATTATCTTATAGGAT
This sequence comes from Diplolepis rosae, assembly GCA_030998225.1. NCBI lineage: Eukaryota > Metazoa > Arthropoda > Insecta > Hymenoptera > Diplolepididae > Diplolepis > Diplolepis rosae. Next base: position 1,634,888 of record JAPYXD010000355.1, read on the forward strand.
AATTATAGAACCACCAATGAATCGATAGCCCGGTGTCAGATCCCCTCATGTATTCTTCACTTAAACACTTGTGTTCTTCTATCTTCTTGAAAATCCACTGAATTATTGTCCTATAAGATGTCTTTAAATTCCTAAAGGGAATGTATCTAGTATAACAGGTTTCCGTAATACAGGGACTCGAATTTTCGACGTTTCACGACACACGCCGATATTCACTTACCCGCAACTTCTACTAAAGTTATCCAATTAAATATTTTTATGGGGGTTTCGGGAATGTTTTTACTTCAGCTTGAGATGCAGGTTCTACCCGTGACCTGGCAACTCTTTAATGGCCACCCAACTAATTTTATTTCGGCTCGGAACGACCCGAAATAAAATATTTTCTTAAATACTTTGTTGAGCGCCAGTCACCCTGGTTAGCGACGAAATTTATTTTACAACAATGATGAGACTCGAAATTCTAAAGATCAACACAAGGCGAGGTCAAACAATGTCACAACAGATTACCGGGTAAATAATTAGAACACCAGAATTTAATCAAATAACATGAAACGGCTTAACAAGATTTATTAAAATTTGTATCATGACTCGATATAAGTTATAATCGGATACAAAACCAAAGCATCTATATTATCAGCAATAAGCATCAATAATTAACATGAATCTCGGAGTATTTCCGAGCCACGCGACAATATGGCGGGTTTAATCTACTGACGCGCGTCACCACCCGAAAAAACCATAATCTATTTATTGTCAAATAGAAGTTTAAGTTTTATGTCGTGAGAGACAGAATTAATTAGATTACAGAAAAAAGCACAAATACGAAAGAGCACTCGCGAGTATTAGAGAGAAAAGAGAGGCGAAGTGGCCGGTATGTGAAATGCACGCCATAAAGCGTCAGTATCAGTTCAGTAATGTCCGGTAGTTCCAGACCACTTGCCAAGAGAATTTAAATAAAACCAGCTCACGCTACCTGTATTACGTCCTGGAGCTCCGGGATGAATCTCAATATAAATTCTTCTTCCATTTTCAAAAGGATTAAAAACCACAGTCCTCTTTAAATATCGGTCGCACAGAATGACACCTGTCACTAGTAGTCGCAGGACAAGAGTGACGATGGCCGACGCGACGCTGACAGAATTCCCGACCTGCCCCACGAATTACATGCGTGACCCAATCGCGGATCCGAAAACAGGTCACATGTCAAACATCCAATAGACGACTAGGCAACTTGTGTCTAGTATAATAATTGCCCTCGGCAAATAATTTCCATCAACACGCGGTTCTATCATTTGCAACGAACGGCGCGTGTGGCACAATGACACCATTGTAATTAGTGTTCATTTATATCAAACTGCACAAATTTAGTATCACAAAATGTCTAAGATACTAAATATCAAGCCCCAGGGTCTATGCGCCCTAGGGTACATTTTCCGGGTCACGTGGTGGCATCTGGTCGTCTGGTGCGTCGCTCTCCAACGATCGATGGTGGCGATAATCGAAGCGTCGATCCATCGTGGGTCGAAACTCGACATGGCGGCCAGTGTTGACATGGACTCGGTAACCGGCTGTGCCTCGTCTTCGACGCTGCTGTCCTCCGGTGCTGCTGTCTTCGTATCGCTCATGAAACAAACAGGACAGGAAGCGTGAGTGCGTGCAGTGCGCGATTAGTGTATTTCGAGTGCTCTCGGGTGACGACGAAGTGCGGGCTCTCGTCTCACGACTTTTTCCCCAGGGACATAACCCCACCTGTCATACCGGTGAGTTTACTAAGTTAAATATTTTCCATGTGACGGGTAAAATTTACCCACGTCACAAGCTTTACGATGAAGATAATTATTTTTGAGCCTTTCTCCAAGTGCGGTATTTTGTATATTATGTTTTTAAAAACGTTGAAACAAATCTTCATTTTTTCTATTTAAAATGATCCTATTGGGTCATGAAGTATGAAGTTGGAAATTTCTTATATATGAATTTTGCCACGTAGTATTTTTGAAATTTTGCATTGGCATTTTGTGGAAAATATTTTGTGAAACCTTGGATATGTTGAAAATTCGAGCAATTAATAGTGTGTTTGAAGAAGATTCAACTAGCCATAGCACAGTATCGTTTTGGCTTGCGTAATTTCGTTCTGGGGATTTAAGCCTTGAAAATAAAACACGTGGAAGACCGCAACCCAAAGTAAATAATGATGAACTGAAAGCTATTGTAAAAAGTGACACATCTCAAACTACTCATGGGTTAGCATCGAAATTTGGTGTTTCTATCCTAATCATATTGGATTATTTGCGTCAAATTAACAAAGTAAAAAAGGTTACAATTAAACTTGTATCAGATTAAAAAACATTTCGATGCTTACGGTTCTGTACTTTCGCAGAATACAAGAGAGCCTTTTATGCATCGTATCGTTACTTGTGATCAAAAATCGATCCTCTATGATAATCCTAAGCAATCAGCAAGCTGTTTAGATAGCGATAAAGTACTAAAACACGGCCTAAAACCAAATGTTTATGAAAAGGAGCTCATAGTTAATGTTTGGTGGAGCAGTCGCGGTTTAATTCATTATAGCTTTATAAAACCTGGTCAATCGATCACAGCTGAGACCTACTTACACTGACCTGAAGGACAGGATTATGATAAAAAAATCCCGACAAAAACTGCGAATGGGGGGGTGATTCTAGAGGCCTTTGCAATCATTTTCCCATTGCCCAGAAAATCACAGCTGATCCCCTCTTTGAGAAAATGCAATTTTTCGTTATATGATGAAATAAATTAAATAAAAGTCAAATAACGCTTGAAAATACAATTGTTTCATTAATCCGGGAATATATTTAATCTACAATCATATGATATTATTTTTAAATTTGATAAAAATATAATTATAATTAAATGTGTCTTGATGAAAATTCAACAACAGCTTTTTGCAATCGCTCAACATATGATGGATCTTCAATCATATTTATTTTGTATTTATTCCAAAATTTCAGAAATTCTCGATAATTTGCTTCCCTTGCTTGTTCAGACATTATTCCCAGACCCAAGCCCGACAGAAATGTTAAGCACTGTTCAAAATGATAAAAAATAACGTGAATTTTAAGGGTTTGTGAAACACCAGTACCCATGTGCATTTTCTTTACGTTCTCGATAAGATCGGGGAGAATTTTCATATCCACATTATTGGTTCCAAAACAACTGTTCAGGACAAGATTCATGGCCTTGAAAGCTGAAATAAATTGCACTAATCGCAACTGCCCGATGTCCGATCAACGTCGTCCAATTTATCCGCCTTTTGAAGAAGTTTCCGGCATGCATTGCCCTCAAAAATCTGTCCATGGTAGTTTTTGGGGATAAGTTTAAGCTTCTTTGGCCAAATCAATGCCTTTTCCTGACCAAGTAGTGGAACCAAACCTTGCCAGAATACATGGTTGACATAGCCTTGTAGTATATGCAGCTCTGGAATAATACACTTTTGGTGTACATAAACATCGTCATCATCATTGAACAGGGGAAGATTTATTGTACTGTGGCATAGTTTTGCAGATTTTTTATTATTTCCTCAAAATTTGAAAAGTGGTCAGCCAATTCAGAATTTTAATTGAGAAAAACAATTACTTACCTAATCCGATGTACTTCTCATAATCTTTTCTCAAATGGCCAAAATTCTTCAGAACTCTACTTTTACTTGTGTGCATTGAAGACCACTTGTCATAACTCAACCCAGATTCGCAATTTTTTCCATTATCTCTAAGCTCCGAAAGACTCACAAAACAATAGGGACGCTGGTCAATTTTCCCTTCCTTGCTGTAGTCCCACCTGCTGCATACGTTTTTCTCATCTTTTCCGGTACCCAGTATTCTTCTGCATTATCATCTTCTATATCCATCTCAAGAATATCATCGTGTTTTGATGAGTAATTTTCTGGGATAATACTCATTGAAATTTTAAAAAATCCTTGCCCTCCATGGGCCATGACTTTAACGGTATAATTTCCGATGATTTGTCGTCCGGGCAATACAGCTTCCAGAAGTTGCTTAGCATCTGCCCAAATCACAGGTCTCTTATGTTTCATGCTTGACTGTTCAATATCGAATTCATAAAATCCACCGATATACAAATCTTGTAAAGCTTTCAATCTATCTAAGAGCGTTTTTATTGCATGACTTGGTACAGCTTTTTTACCTGCAGTACTTTGTATGAAATTAGATAAATTTTTCATTCCATTCATCGATGTTCCTGTGTTAACTTGATAATTGAGCCCACGGGAAGAAGAACTCGCCGAGCGCTCGAAAAAGGGGAAAAGTATTGTCCACTTTCTAAAATTGAAGTAAAAAAAAAAGTTGTAAAAACTCAAAATAAAAAAAATATAAGCTGATAGAGCTTGTCAAAATACAACTTTTATTCCTCAAGTATTTTTTAGTCCAACATGATTATTACGAAAACAGAAATATAAAAGGTATTTTTTGAATAACCTAAAATCAATGTTTAAAAAAACATAATTTGCGAGTTCTCGGTAAGTACTGCATGCAATGGATTCAATTTTGTGTATTTTCATTCAGTATTTATTGCTAATGCCGAATAGTCATTTAAAAACAATAAATACCATCAACATTTGATAATATTCAATAACAAATCAATACCTGTTAATTCTTTGTTTTTCGTGATTCGGAGTGAAAAAGTGACAAATAAATTTTATGTTTCGAAAAATATGAAGTGACAAAGTTATTTATTTGTATTTAAGGAAGTTTTTCGGAAAATTTCAAACCATTTGTACTAAAAATAAAAAATTGAGAGAGTTGTTAATAAAAAGCGCGCGACGCACGAAGCGCTAATGTTGAATTATTTAACAGAATTTCGCGGTTTTTTTAGTTTATTTGGATATTTGTTCAAATATTTGCCACTGAAAATCATTAAAATTCATAATATGTATCAATAAAATAAAATTATTTGAGTTTAAACTCCTCCCACCTCCAAAACCTTATATATATGATGAATTGTGCGAAACACCTCTGGACGATTCCATTGGAATAAGCGCGGAAAAAATTAAAGATGTTCGAGCCTTATTAAGATATTTGAGCCCAGATGGAAAAAAATATTAGGAAGATATATTCATGAAAGTCCCAGTTTAGAAATCCAAATGAAATAGTTTTTTAAGATGCAAGATTAAGGTATTATTATTGAGGTAGTATAGAATGATGTTTAATAGATATATTGTGTACAATTGTAAATTATTTTCATTTTCATAATAATAAAATTTGTATAAAAAATATAAAACGTCAAATTTAGTTTCACGATTAATTGTTTACAAAAAAATGATTTACAATCGCATGATTTTCAGTAGCAAATTCACAAATAAATTAAGAAAACCGCGGAATTCTGTTGAATAATTCAACTTCAGCGCTTCGTGCGTCACGCGCTTTTTATTAACAACCCTCTCAATTCTTTATTTTTAGTACGAATAATTTGAAATTTTTCGAAAAACTTCCTTAAATACAAATAAATAACTTTGTCACTTCATATTTTTCGAAACAAAATTTATTCGTCACTTTTTCACTCCGAATCGCAAAAAACAAAGAATTAACAGGTATTGATTTGTTATTGAATATTTATGTTTTTGAAACATTGATTTTAGGTTATTCAAAAATACCTTTTATATTTCTTTTTTCGTAATAATCATGTTGGAATAAAAAATACTTGAGGAATAAAAGTTGCATTTTGACAAGCTCTATCAGCTTATATTTTTTTATTTTGAGTTTTTACAACTTTTTTTTTTTACTTCAATTTTAGAAAGTGGACAATACTTTTCACCTTTTTCGAGCGCTCGGCGAGTTCTTCTTCCCGTGGGCTCAATTATATAACTCCTCTATATAAAAAAAAATCTCTTTAGAACCACTGGGGTTCATAATCACTCTGGTTTTCTTGCCTTTTGAATTTGACAGACTCATTTCAATATTATCACTTGCATCTGCGCACTCAAGCCTCTGTCTCAAAATTTTAGTAACAACTTGATCTCTCTCAGTCTCAGATAATTTTTGACTGATTATATTCGTGATATTATCAACAACAGCGGTTTTTTAAATAACATTGATGATTCAGGCCCTTACCAATTTTGTGAAAACAGGTCGCACAATACTTATTAACAGCATCTTCTTTTGCTTTGTTTTCTTTTTCTGTTGCTGCTGGCAAGCTTTCCACTGTTGAGCAACCATACAAGCCATTTTCTGGTATTATTTTATAACAAATTTGGCGCTTTTTACCTCGTTCTTTTATTGGCTTAACGTGACCTTTGAATCTAGCAGTGAGACAAATGTAATAATTAAACGCATCAACATTATTTCTAGTCTCTCTGGGTAATATGATGGCCTCATAATTTGGCATTGTCGGTACAGTTACATTACCGTCACTTTTTTCCTGGGTATATAATAAAACAAAATAATAAACAAAATAAAGAAAACAAAAAACAAAAATTCATTTATTTTTCATTTTTTCTCTTTCTGTGTTTTTTTATGTTCTCTTTGTAAAAATACAATATACACAAGCAAATAAGCGACATCTTTGCCTACTAATATTATAGATATGAAATAGTGTTGACGAGCATAAAATTAAATATATATTTTTGATATAATTTTTGATGAAAATGGAGAATTAACAAAAAATTGGGTTTTCTCGAAGAGGGGATCAGCTGTGATTTTCTGGCCAACGGGAAAATGATCGCAAAGGCCTCTAGAATCACTCCCATTCGCAGTTTTTGACGGGATTTTTTTGTCATAATCCTGTCCTTCAAGCTCAGCGTGTACTGTAATCAATTGGACAACATGATGAAGGATCTGACAGAAAAACAACCAAAATTAGTGAAAAGTGACAGAACAATTCTCCTACATGACAATGCTCGCCCACATACTGTAAATCGGACGCAATTTAAAATACTGGGATTAGATTTTGAAACTATTGATCATCCCCCTTATTCACCGGACCTTCCACCAACTACAACAAAAGTGACCTATCTGCTCATGGGATAAGATATGTCATTTTCACAGTAGTTTTTTGTGCTGAGTCCGAATCTGGCCCCCATTTCTTTCCAGAATATCAGTTTTTTGAAATTTTTCTAGTCAAAATTTATTTTGAAAAATCACAAATTATGAGGTAAAATGTAAACAAATTTTTTTATGAAAAGCAATATATGATATATATGATTCAGATGAAAATCAAACCATGGGACATGAGCCGACCACAAACTTGCCACAATTATTCGATCAAAAAGGATTAAATGATTTGATAAGGGATCTGAATTTATCTAAAAATATGGCTGAAATCTTGGGCTCTAGACTCAAGGAAAGAAATTGGCTTGGAAATTATGTGAAAATCTCTCTTTATTGGAATCGAAAGAAAGATTTAACCACATATTTTTCTAGCCAAGATACCCTTATTTATTGTAACGATGTAGATGGACTTATGAGGGCCTTTGGTCATGAACACCAGCCAGAGAATTGGCGTTTATTCATTGATTCGAATAAACCTAGTTTAAAAGTTGTACTCTTGCATAACGGAAACGAATATCCTTCTATACCCGTTGCTCATGCCAGCAATATGAAAGAATGCTATGATGTCATGCAACTTTTACTTGACAAAATAGATTGCAAGCTCCATAAATGGTTCATCTGTGGTGATTTTAAAGTAATTTGAAAGTAATAAAGTAAAAATAGGAATCCTCCTCGGATTGCAATCTGGCTATACGAAATATTGTTGCTTTCTATGCACCTGGGACAGCAGAGCACGACAAGAACATAATAATGCTAATGTTTGGCCACCGCGTGAGACATTAGAACCTGGAAAGATAAACGTCGCTCAAAAATCACTGGTTGATCCCCAAATGAGCTTTCTATCAGGATTGCATATAAAGTTCGGAATTGTGAAAATTTTTATTAAAACGTTGAATAAAAACGGAGAAGCTGGTCTTTTTTTTGAAAAACAAATCCCCTAAGATAAGTGAAGCTAAAATTAGGGAGGGAGTTTTTGGTGGACCACCGATCTGACAACTGATGCTGGACTGTGATTTCGAAAAGAGCTTGACTGAACTTGAGAGACGAACATGGTTGTGTGTGAAAGCTGTCATAAACAGTTGAACTTCTTCCCAGAAAATATGGGAGCAGTCAGTGATGAACATGGTAAAAGATTCCATTAAGACATCGCTACAATCGAGAAGAGGTTCAAGAGTAAGTGGAGTGAAAAGACTTTAGCGGACTACTGCTGGAATCTAATTACTGGTGAAGTAAATGCTCATCATGGTCGAGCATGCAAGACGAAAAGTTTCTGATTACAAACAGCAATTTGACTTCATTTTCCAACAAAAGCTAACAACCAATTATAAAGAATGGATATTTTGAACAGACAGTACAATGATTCGCTTTAAGTACGTGTAACCCGTCAAACTTGCAGCTCTATAGGAAGAGACACTTTCCCTGCCATGTATCTTTCAAACGGTGATAGCCTGAACCCAAAATATTTTTTACATTTCTTTAGCATTAAAAAGCGAAGAAAATGACACCTAGATGTCTGGAAAATGAATGATTTTCAGTTAAATATGGAGTTTTTTTGTAAAACCACTTTTGTTTCCGAATTTGGATAACTTGCAACAAGAAAAGGTATTTAATTACCAACAGGCTGTCACAATTGCCTTCCGTGCTTTTATTAGTTCTCGCTCTCCAGGCTTCTATGCAAAAGACATAAATGAATTATCATTGAACACCAAACTAGTGAGATTGTATTTGCATCATTTTATTCTCGATCGAAGACGTCAGTTTTCGAGCCAAATTCTCGTAATGTGCGGAAAGTTTTTATTTTCTGCTTTCGTTGGAAGAAAACTGCGGCTGAGGCTAATCGAATGCTCTTAAGTATTTACGGTGAGGTTTATTTTAGTGAAAGGCGTGTCGTGAGAGGTTTCATCGCTTCAAAAGCGGTGGTTTTAATGTCGAGGACCGGCATGGCGGTGCAAAAACTTTTGTTTAGAAGATTCCGGATTGGAGGCATTACTTGCTTAAGACTCGTGCCAAGAGCAAGAAGAATTGGCAGAATTAATAGGAGTGACTCGACAAGCCATTTAGAAACGCCTTAACCCTTTAACGTCACATGTGTAGAATTTTCACGTTGACTAAAATGTCGTACTATTTATAGAAAAAAGATGAAAAAGGATCGGAAACTCCATATCCTACCGTTTTTGGGGTCGCTCTTTGGAATGACACAGTCAGAATTCTCAAAAAATGACGCTAAACCCTTTATTTTCCCAAAAATGCCCAAAAAAATGCTATTTTTGGGGTACGATTTTTGTTTTTGTTTAAATTTTCACTATGTTCCCGACACTTAGGCAACTTCTAACTTATCAGAAACGTGTTCTCGAGACTTGTACTTTTAAAATATGCATTGAAATATTTTGTTTTTCTTTGTTCTCTAGTTCAAAATGGCGTCTGGACGTTTGAAATTTTTTGAAATTGAGAATATTGATCCTATTTCGGATTTTTCAGGTTAATTCGTAGTGTGATCATACAAATAAGTTATTACGAGTTTTATCTCACCGATTGTGATTGGCGGAAGCAATATTAGCCCATAAAATTACAATTCAAGATGGCGGCTGCCATGAAGCTAGTAGAAATACGTATATTTCGAGTTTTATTACAAACCAGGATGGCGTAAAATTTGCCAGTTAGCAATCTCATAGGTTTTAGTCATCACTAAATTCGAATCTTAGGTGAGTTTTTCAAAATTTAAAATGGTTGATCCAATATGGCGGACCCGTTATGTAAAATTTGATATTCCTGAAATCAAAAAATACTGCCGCATTCTATGCAAAATTTAAAATCAAAATTATTCTTGATTTTTTTTTTATTACAAGAGTTGTTTTCGAGAAAAAAGTTCCAAAATTATGAGGCTTACCGAAATTATTAGAAATTTGAGTATGTATGACAAATCGACATTTATGGATTTTTATGGTAGGATAGAGTATCAGCAAATATTAAATGCAGTCGAATTTACTAATTCCCCAACATTTATTAGTCTCTCTTTCACACCCTACCATTTATCTATAAATGTTCATCTACTTCTATAGCATAATTAGTAAGTTACACCAGCATCAGAATGACAAATTGTTATAAGTAAGTTTCATGTATGATTCATATAACATTATTTTATGAAATATTAGCAAAGTCTGAGACAAAAAATATAGATATATGTAATTCAAAAAATTTCAAACGTCCAGACGCCATTTTGAACTAGAGAACAAAGAAAAACAAAATATTTCAATGCATATCTTAAAAGTAAAAGTCTCGAAAACACGTTTCTGATAAGTTAGAAGTTGCCTAAGTGTCGGGAACATAGTGAAAATTTAAACAAAAACAAAAATCGTACCCCAAAAATAGCGTTTTTTTGGGTATTTTTGGGAAAATAAAGGGTTTAGCGTCATTTTTTGAGAATTCTGACTGTGCCATTCGAAAGAGCGACCCCAAAAACGGTAGGATATGGAGTTTCCGATCCTTTTTCATCTTTTTTCTATAAATGGTACGACATTGTAGTCAACGTGAAAATTCCGCACATCTGGGCGTTAAAGGGTTAAAGCCTTCACGTCAACGGCCTGACCGAATATGCACGGTGCGAAGGTTATGCTCTGCATTTGGTGAACCAGCTGGGCGTGGTGTATTATGAGCTGTTGAAATCGAGTGAAAGCATCACAGGTGATCGGTATCGCACGCGATTGATGCGTTTTAGCCGAGCATTGGACAAGAGACGTCCACAGTACTGGCCACATGTCACAAGTCCGGTTAAGACATATATGGAAACCCGCCGTACTCTCCAGACGTTGCTCCTTTCGACTACTAGTCTAAGAGCTGCCGACAGAGCAAGCAACATGCCTTGGTTCATGAAATTTCTTACCTGGAAAAGGTTTGATTGCTGCCGACAAAGCGGTACATCAATTGTCAGAAGGGGCACTGGAATTCCCGACCAAAAAAACTGTTGATGAACACGGATGAAAATTTGCATACGTATCGGGAAGCATGAGAGAAAGTAGGGAAAAAATTATCAAAAGAGTAAGTGGAAGCTAAAGGGTTTTCAGAAGCTGCCAAAGTTGCGAACAATTTTGGCAAATTTACATATCTAGGAACACTTCTTGACAATTTGCATTTTTATTGTTCACATATAGAATAAACTACGTGCGAAGTGTCAGAAGGCAAAGTGGAAGAGATCATGAGAAATTCAGGTGCAAAGTGCAAGAGCGTCGTTTGGCGCCCGGCGTAACGGCATCGCTTTCCTCTTGATTTTCGCACCGTACATATTTCGGATTACTTCTGACAATCAATATGAATATCCATAAAGGTCTCAAGGATCTACTAATAAAATGTCAGAAGTCCATTGAGAAGAATTCATAAATTTGATTAATTATTTATCGTAACGTCAGGAACATTTCGCGTGAGTTTCATTTTCTTTAAAAACATATTGAAATGTTGAAATATAAATGAAGAATAAATTTTTAAAGCAAAACTTGAAAATTTAGAAAAATTTTCGATATTAATACTCCTACAGCATTGCCAAAATATATATACATACAGGGTGTCTAAAAAGTCCCGGGACGGTTGGATATTTCCTCAGGTAAAAAATTTTCGTTTCAGTAACGAAGACCACGGTTGGGCACCTGCTATAACCCACCACACCACCACGCCTCTCTTTTCCCCCGCCGTAACAAACCTTTAACTGACCTGGAACGTTACAATTGACCTATGACTTGGGCACGTACTTGGACGTAGTATTTTTCGCTCTATCGATTGCAGATGTGAAAAAAGGGGGTTTCCATTTAAAAAAACAAAGTTGACATTGAAAAAGCCATGAAGGTCAACTTCAAGGTCAAAATGAAGGTCACCGTTGAATTCCCCGTTGAAAAATACTTCAGGAATTGCACTTACCTCTTGGAAAACTTTGTTTATTTCAAATAACCTCTAATTGACCTTGAACGTTACAATTGACCTATGACTTGGGTACGTAGTTGAACGTAGAATTTTCCACTCTATCGATTGCAGATGTAAAAAAGGGGGTTTCCATTTTTAAAAACAAAGTTGACCTTCAAAGAGCCATGAAGGTCAACTTCAAGGTCAAAATGAAGGTCACCATTGAATTCCTCGTTGAATTTACATCAGGAATGACCTTCACTTTTTTGAAAAATATTTTACCTGAGGAAATATCAAACCGTCCCGGGACTTTTTAGACACCCTTTATATACACACACGTTATACCGATTGTTACCACAATGTTTATTCTTCACACGTGCAATTTTTCAATTTTCTTCCTTTATACTTTTAAGGTATGTTAAGTTGACGTAACCACATCGTCCAATCGAGTCCTCACCTATATCAGAATTTAGGGCTCATTTAAGGCTAATTTAATGCCATATTGCTAAATATAAAGCTCCATTATTTTTAAAAAAGACAAGGGGTTATGCTGGCTGAACGTTAAGCTGGCGTAACCACACTTTATAATAAAAATTAAACAAGTTATCACCTATAGCAGAAATTAGGGCTCATTTAGGGTTCGCTAAATACCCTATTGCTGAATTTAATGTTCCGTTATTTTTTAAAAAACAAGGGGTTACGCTGGCTTAGCGTTGTGCTGACGTAACCACACCTTAAAATAACAATAAAACAAGTAATCACCTATACCAGAATTTAAGCCTAATTTACCAATATACTCTCAAACAAATAGAAGGAAATTAATATGTATGGTTATACAAACAATGCTTTTACGGAGAAATAGCATTATATTAAGTTATCACCTATAGCAGAATTTAGAGGTCATCTTTGCTTGAGTGCAGATGGCGTGCGTGTCACCTTTAAGGGTGGATTTATTTTAGCTTTCCCCTTCCGACTATGGCATATTTTTTATTTCGGATAGGAAGAATGACTTTCCTATTCTTTCCCTAGTCTTTTGTAAACTTCAAAGTCTTTTCTAGGGATTATAGAAATCTTATTTTGGTATAAGTTCAAATGTTTAATCATTCATTTCAATATAATTAGTAAATTCAAAAGATAATTGTTTAAAATAGTAATTTTATAGACAAAATTTGTTCCGTAAAGCATTGTTTGTATAACCACACATATTGATGTGCTTCTATTTGTTTAAACAAATAATATTAAAAATTTAGATGAGATATTTAGAGAGCCCTAAATGAGCCTTAAATTCTGGTGTAGGTGATTACTTTTTTAACTGATATTTTAACGTGCGGTTACGTCAGCTTAACGTTAATCCAGCGTAACCCCTTGTTTTTTAAAAATATAACGGAGCATTATATTTAGCAATATGCCATTAAATTAGCCTTAAATGAGCTCTAAATTCTGATATAGCAGAGGACTCGATTGGACGATGTGATTACGTCAACTTAACATACCTATACTTTTATAGGCAACAAATTTGCACTGTTTTTATTTCGCTGAATTTAGTTTTTTTTAGACTAATTTAATACTTTTACACGTGCAATTGATTAATACCTTTTTTACCACAATGTTTATCCGTCACATATGCAATTTTTTAAGGTTCTTTCCATTGTATTATTTATAGAAATAAATTCTTACTGATGAGGACTCCAATCTGAGTCGAAACATTTTAAAATATGAAACTTTAAAATACATTTTTTCTGGACCGTAAAGCCTACTAAAAATATTAATATCGAAAATTTTTCTAAATTTTCAAGTTTTGCTTTAAAAATTTATTCTTCATTTATATTTCAACATTTCAATATGTTTTTAAAGAAAATGAAACTCACGCGAAATGTTCCTAACGTTACGATAAATAATTAATCAAATTTATGAATTCTTCTCAATGGCCTGCTGACATTTTATTAATAGATCTTAGATGATTCCTTCACATGGGCCTTCATCATGTGGAGTCGCGTGAAAGTTTAACTCAGACTAAATACTAAAGTATGCTTCATAATGCAGCAGATTTCTAATCTCATCAACAAGCACCACAAAATGTAAGGCGCGAGGAGAATCAACCACGCTAAATTTATAATTTTATTAGGTGTGCAACTTAGTTCCCGCTGTTTGTGAATAGATGGCTCCGGCAGTAAGTGCTAGTCGATTTTGACATATCCAAAACGTCATGAAGCAAGCTTAGAATTATGGTAAACAAACCCTTTTGACACATTTTTTTTTTTTTGGTGAGGAGGAAAAATGGCGAAATCTTTTATAGACGTTGTACAGGACTCTCCTAGGACGGGGCTAGGCATACCTGTTAAAACCAGAAAACCCCCTCTCTCGAACCAATACACCGCCCGCGGAACCGCCTTTCGGCTTTAAACTTCACGGGCGGTTGGTTCCAGCTTAAAGTCGCGTACGACTCTTCCGTCATCCATTCGCCCGGGACTCCCATCCGCGGTCGCACGCCCGTTAGTCAGACTGACTAACCGCGCCAGTCAGGGGAGGAATAAAGCAATTCCTCCCCCGGACGACGCGGACGGCCAAGTCCGTCCAAGACGCAGGACCGCGCGTGCAGGCCCCGATGAGATTTCTACTGGCCCCCGTTGTTGCCGCGCTCTGCACGCCCATCGAGCTCCCTCGTCTTCATCACCACGGTGACGAATGACTCGATAAGTGTCCATTTTTGTTCAGACTGGAGCATGAGAGAGACCATCGTGTCAGGTGTGAGTTGGGCGCCCACTTCCCGACCGACAGCCTCTCTTGCCACGCCCCACCTGGCACAGAAGAAGAGTGTGTGCTCTGCATTGTCCACAAGGGATCCGCAGTAGCAACACGACTCGTCGTCTCTTTTCTTAAAGCGCTTCAGCTACGCATTAAAGCAGCCATGGCCTGAAAGCGCTTGCGCCAGGTAAAAGCCGACTTGACCGTGCTTTCTATCCAGCCAGGTGGTGAGCTCCGGGATTAGACGGTGTGTCCATCTCCCGGATTGGTCACTATGCCATCTCGTCTGCCATTTATCGACGAGTCTGCGCCTTCCATCCTTGCGGATGGCCTCCTTTGCGCGAGCGATTACCTGCGGGTTTGTTAAGCAGGTGTGCTCCTTACGGAGCTGAAAGGTCTCTTTTCTTTCCTCCGCCAATAAGTCAATTGGCGTGACGCTCGCCAGGACCAGCACAGCACTCGTCGACACAGTTCGGTATGCCGAGACAATTCTCATCACAACACCTCTCTGTGCCGAGAACAGCTTCTTCAGGATAGCATGGTTGTTAAGGGCACTTGTCCAGATCGGAGCTGCATGAAGCAGCTTCGAATTTACCACGCTCGCCACCAGCCTTCTCTTAGCTTCCCTGGGTCCACCAATGTTGGGCATGAGTCGTAGTCAGGGCAGCCCCACATTGAATGGCTTTGGCAGATGTTCCATCTCGCGGTATTGAACGCATTGCGTATGTCAATGCCGATCAACGCGCAGAATCCCTTACGCTTACCAGTTCCTCTTCTTGCTTCAGTGGCGATGTCCACCACTGCCTGGATGGCGTCAACTGTGGACCTGCCTTTCCGAAAGCCAAACTGGTTTTCCGAAAGACCATTCTCGCGGACCATGTGACCCTGTAGTCTTTGTAGGATCATTTCCTCCAGAAGTTTCCCCATCGTATCCAATAGACATATTGGTCTATACGATGAGGCATCCCCTAGAGGCTTGTTGCCCTACCTCAGCAGGACCAACCTCTGCTTCTTCCAGTCTGCGAAGAACCTCCCCTCCCGAAGACAGGAGTTAAAGACTTCTAGGAGGATCTCCGGGTATACCCCGATCACCTCTTTGAGGATCTCGTTCGGTAACCCATCGATCCCCGGCGCTGTGTTTGCCTTGAGCCTTCCACCCGCTCTCTTTAGTTCTTCGAGAGTGAAGATTTCATCGCACCGGACCACGCAGGAGCTTCGGTCTTGTCTTTGGAACGGCTCTACATGCGGAAACAAGCTTCGCACGATGTACTTGACCTGATCGGGATTATCCAGGCCCGGGGTCTTTCTTCTAGTCACCAATCTCTTGGTGACTATTCTGAAGGCGAGACCCCATGGGTCCTTCTCGATCTCACCAATCAAGTCTTTCCAGCACTGAAGTCGGCTTTTCTTTATGCCTTGCCTCAGATCTGATTTTGCTTTTTTCCATGCCTCGTGCAGTAGAGAATCACCCTTTGAGCGGGTGAATCTCCGCCGCGCTGCGAGGCATTCCTGACGCAGGACAGATAACTGGTCGTTCCACCAGTACATTGAGTCCCCGGTACGCCCGTGCCCCCGTCGAGGCATCGAGTGATCACATGCTGCGACCACTTTCCGCCTTGCCGCACGCACGTTGTTCTCCAACGTCCTAGCAGACTTAGCCCAATCAAGCTCATCTATGAGCAGTAATTTGCAGGAAGAGTCGATTTTGCGGAGATGCTGCTCGAACTGAAACAACGTGCCGTGATTGGTTCCGTCGCTTCAAAGACGGTGATGTCGATGTTGACGACCGTCAGCGTGAAGGAAGGCCAAAAACCTTCGAAGACGCTGATGTTATTTGTTATGAGCTGTTGAAACCGAACGAAACCATCACTGGGGGACGGTATCGAACGCAATTGATGCGTTTGAGCCGAGAACTGCACGAAAAACGACTACAATACGAGCAGAGGCACGAAAAAGTGATTCTACAGCATGACAACGCTCGGCCTCACGTTGCCAAACCCGTTAAAACCTACCTGGAAACGCTCAAATGGGAAGTCCTACCCCACCCGCCGTATTACCCAGATATTGCCCCGTTCGATTATTACTTGTCCCGTCGATGGCACATGGTCTGGCTGATCAGCAATTCCGCTCATATGAAGACATCGAAAAATGCCTTGTTTCGTGGATAGCCCCAAAAGGTGAACACTATTGTCGTAACGGTATTCGTGCTCTACCAGAAGGATGGGCAAAAGTTGTAGCTAACGATGGGCAATACTTTGAATGATTCATTATAACCATTTTTTCACAATAAAGTTGCATTTTCACAAAAAAAAACAGCGGGAACTTAGTTGCGCACCTAATAATATCTATTATCGTTTTCATGTAATGTAATTTTTTCAAAATTTTTTTTAGGAGACACTTCATAAAAGCTTCAATACGAAACTGCTAGTTAGACGAAGCGCTAGTGGCTCTGTAAGGAGGTAATAAATTATCGCGCAACTTAATTTTCATGTGAAATTTTCATCATAAGGTAACCGATTCAAATTTATAGTGGTAATAAAACACTGTGTGAGGCTAATAAAAACGTCGGTCAGATTGTCCCCTGTCGGTTCTGATACCCAATCTTACTGACTCAAATTGGCTCGGAAATCGTGTTTTTCTTTGTCATCGTGTAGCTGCATAAATTTATATGAGAATTGTAGATTTTGAGTCCATGAAGACGAAAACGTCTGAAAAATTACGCTCGAATTGGTCCGTACGTCAATCTTACTGATTTAAAGTGCTCCACGGGCGACTTCGCGTATAGACGCTCAACTGTGCATTTTTAAAAGAAATTATTAGCGAATTTCATTGTAAAGAAATTGAACAAGATTAGGTTTCACTCTTTTTTTTATTTTAAATAAAAAACGACGTCGCGTGGAGCAAATTATCAATAAATATTCACTGTTGAGCATGCAATTATTTTAATAATATCGAGTACGTCTTTTTCATGCAAGCGGAACCTGTTTGACATAAATTTGACAACTATTCTCAACGAAACTCTTAACGCTTTCTACTGAGAGACAGTAGGTACAGAATTTTTGTGAGGAAAGTTCTCTTTTTAGTACAGTGCGTACAATTTATTCAGAATATGCAATGGGCGAAGAAAACAATTTCAATATGAAAGAAAAGGGACGACGAACTCACTTGCATATGAAAACTACTGAAAACCAGCATAAATCATCGCTTATAATCGTAAAGAAAGTGATCTCGCAAGAAGCGCTTTAGGGCATTTAAACCACTGAAAATATTTTTGTTTTGGTTTTGCTCCATACTGCATGGCAAGGCCGATGACGAAATGATCGCACGTGACTCTTCATCCTCTACTAACACTCGCGTTGTCTCTTTCCTCCTCACCTCGAAATGCATGGGAGTGCAAAAGAGCATTTTTTCGGAAACTGATAAAGATAAAATTCTGTTATCAATTACAAAGGTCTGCATGGTTTTGTTCTGGAATAGCTGAAGATCATTTCCGAAGTAATTTTCGGCATAGAAACCGAATCCGGGGTCATAATTGCTCCATCACGTCAGGTTTTCAAGTAATCCTAACCTAAAAGTGCGTAAAACACGGTTTTTCGCTTTATTTGAGCACCCATAACGTCGCGAATTTTTATTATTTTTCAAACCTGAAAAAACCAAAAACAGGAGCCACTTTTCAGCTTTACATTTCACTATTTATATGTATTATTGTAATTTTTCTAACCGCAGATGTCGCCGATTGAAAAAAAAATTGTAGGTTTCGCAATGACCTATAAGTTTGTCCCTTTATATGTCGCTCATTGCGAAACCTGCAATTTTTTTTTTCAATTGCCGATATCTCTGGTTATAAAAGTTTGAATCATACTTATAATTAGTGGAATGGAGAGCTGAAAAGTGGCTCTTTTTGGTGGTTTTTCAGATTTGAAAAATAATAAAAATTCGCGAAGTTATGGGTGCTCAAATAAAGAGAAAAACCGTGTTTTCCGCACTTTTAGGTTAGGATTACTCAAAAACCTGACGTGCTGGAGCAGTTCTAAGGGCAGATTTTAATTCTACCAAAAAAACTACTTTGAAAATGACTTATCTTTTCTAGAACAAATTCAACATTTTTTTTGCAGACCTATGTTATTTAATAAAAAATAATAATTTTTTTTGTAGCCATTTATTAACCTCTTCTATTGGTCTCCCGCTTGTGATCATTGTAAATAAAGGCTCTTGCGTGAGCCTCTCTCTGAACAATTTGCGAAAAGTAGGAAAAATTTGCAACAAATCAGAGAGACCGAGGTGATGAGTGCAGTGAAAAATCGCCAAAAATCACTTCGGTTACAGCGCCAACTTCAGGTAGGTTCGAGCGACCACTAGGATCCGGGGAAATAAATTACGACTTTTGGTCGTTCCGCGTTTCCTGAGGATCTCAAATACTTAACACAAGAGACAGACTTGATAAATGTTTGACAGCATTTTAGCAACAGTCAATCAATTGTTTTAAGAGCTTCTCTACTCATGCACACCCGTCCCTCTTGATTAGATAGGGACTTGTTGGCTCACAAGTTCGTGTCGCACAGTAAAGTTTTTGAATAAAAAATAAATTAGTCCAAAAAAGGAAAGTCTCGAGTAGCGATTCCCTTTATACCAGAAGAGAGCTCGAGACTCGTCACTTATACAATATAACATTTGTGAACAAGCGACTTCTTACCCACCGTGGACTTAACTGTTTTTTGCTCATACTTCGCTCACCCATCTACCTCTGGGAGCTGGTTAACTTGATCTTCATTCCTTTTTCCACAACAAAAAAAAGTTTCCATTAAGATTTCTGAGCACATATACATAAAAAAAAGTGAATTGTAATACAGTTATTCATTTGTTTGAGGAATGAATTTATGAGTGCTCTTCAGAATTCTAGATTGTTATTTGTAAAACTTCGCGTGCAGTTAGTCAGGTGTAATTAGCATTTGTTTTGAATGTCGATGCATGGGAGCAGTTTTCTTCTCTTAAAATATTTGAATTGTGACAAGTGACTAAAAATGAATCGTGCTCTTTGATACGATGCCGATAAAAAAAATTAATGCAGATATTTTTTTGTAGAATGAAACAATTAGTGCCATCCAGAATCCTAATTATCATTTGTAAAACAGAAGGAACAGAAGAATTTCTTGAGATTTTTTCATCAGGGATTCGATTCTGTAGGCCAAATCAACGAGTATCATCGAATTTTGAGATTATTTTTATCTGAAAATGGTGAAAAATGGTCTATTTGGCACTTTCAGGTTAAAAAATCTCGAAATTATGACGTTACAGAAATTCTGCTGCCAGAATCGAATTTAGCGCATAAAATTACGCAATAAAACACCTTCAGATCCCAGTAAAGAAAATATCGCTGGCCTGTGCAACTATGAGGGTGGATTAAAAAGTTTGACTGACTTTTATTTTTTAAAGTAGTCTCTTTTCAAGTGGATACACTTGGTCCAGTTATATTTCGACCGTTGTAGCACGTTCTAATAATAATTCCCGTCTTGCTCTGCAACATATGCATCTTGATTGAACAAAACTTCTTTCTTTTTCAAATGCGGCCGTTTTTTACAATTCCTTCCTTCGGCTGGTCAAGTACGAGTAATCATGCGTGGTACTTTACTATTATTGTTCTTATTCTTCATACAATATGTGATAAACGCGTACCTTGGATATGCCTACAGCCTCTGCTATTTCACTCAATTTGACGCGGTGATTATCAAGTACCGTTTGATGTATTTTTCCAATTTTATCAGAGGTCACCGCCGTTGTAGGTCGTCCCGAACGCGCATTGTTGGCCAAGCTGGTACGACCGCGTTTAAACTCAGTCACCCATTTTTACACGGTGACAAGTAATGGGGTAGAGTCTCCGAAAACAGCGTCCAACTTGGTTTTAATTTACACAGGCTTATTTCCTTTTAAATGCCAGTACATACCATCTGATCAAATTTGACCCGGACTGGTTAAAAAAAAAACATTTTTATGTATTGTAATTTAATATAAATCTTTATTATCGCCTTCACTTAGGCTCCTTTTGAGCCAATACAAGCATGCAAACGGTTAATCTAATTTGCCATACACTTCTTATAGGCCTCGGCCGGTATGGCCTTTAGTTCCTTCAGCGAATTTCTTTTTATGTCCTCAATCGACTCATGGCACGTTTCCCGGAGCGGATATTTGAGTTTTGGAAACAGGAAAAAGTCGCAGGGAACCGAATCTGGCGAATACGGTCGCCAAACCATTAACCACAAAAGTCATTACTTTTGTTTCGTGTTTAGCCAAAATTCAGTCACAATCAAGCTAGAATGTGAAGGCCAAGTAGTATTCCTTATTGACCGCTTGACCCTCTGGAACGAATTCATGTTGAACCACACCATGGTAATCGAAGAAAACGATAAGCATCACCTTGATTTTTGACCGACTTTGACGTAGTTTTTTCGGTTTTGGCTCATTTTGGCGCGCCAAAACGTCATACTCATAAACCGTCGTCTTGTCACCAGTAATAATATGTTTAATGAATGTAGGGTCATCAGCTACGTTGGCAAGCATCTCTTTTGCGACTTCTACTCGACGTTCTTTTTGCAAAAAATTCAGCTCTTTCGGTACGAGTCTGCGGTGACGCGCTTTATACTCAAAACATGAACCACAATGTGTTGAGTCGATCCATAAGAGATGTTGAGAGCCTCGGTTACCTCTCTAATGCATGAGGCAAGTTTTCTACGACCTCACGGCCTTCACTGAATGCTTCTTGCCAGTCAAATACTTGCGTTATCGATAGAGTAGTTACCGCATGATATTCGATTTTTTCTATTCTTACTAAAAAACTGGCATTCGCTGATATAAACGACTGTCGCACAACAAGTAAGTCCGAAGTAGCTGAAATTTCTTTCAGAGCATGTACAATTGTACTACTGGAGAGGCGAAAACTAGTAATGTCATCGTCATGTTGAGGCTCAAAACTTTTCAACCCAACCTCATATCTACGGGTCTATTAAGATAGTAAATTTGGCATCTGACATACCGTCTTTAACGACAACACGTTAGTGTTTGCAAGTAAGATAAATTAGTTATTGTGACATTCACAAAAACTAAACTCGAAGCATGTCTAAAAAAATGACCAACAGTTCAGTGATTACGCATTTTTTGTTTCTATTGTGTATATTAAAAAACGTATTGATTACAGTGATATTGATCTGGTCGTGATTGGAATGTGGTCAAACTTGCCACTTCGTACACTTGAACGTGCTTTGTTGGATCAAAATGTTGCTGAACCCTCAACCATTAAAGTGTTGGACAAAGCAAGTGTTCCAATCGTCAAGCTTACTGACAAAGAAACAGAAATTAGAGTTGACATTAGTTTCAATATGAACAATGGGGTCAAATCAGCGGAGTTGATCAAATCTTTTAAGCGTCGATTCCCAGTTTTAGACAAACTTGTCATGGTACTTAAACAGTTTTTATTACAACGGGACCTTAATGAAGTTTTCACAGGCGGTATTTCATCTTATAGTTTAATTCTTATGACTATAAGTTTTCTTCAGGTAAGCAAATTTTAATTATTTCTTTAGTGTATTTTTCTAAATAGAGCACGATTGCTTAAGAGATCCTGCGTGGAGATTTTTTTCCAATCATCTTCAAAATAAGTTGGATGAGTGTATTAGTGATGGCAGTGGTCGAAGGTCTTAAATATTTTATGATCTTCAATACTTGCTCTTTTCGTGCAACTTGTTTCGTTGGCCAAGAAAATTTGAGTGTTTAAAAATTTTACCTTGACTTATCAATTTATATTCATCCCTGAAAAAATTTTATTCTTCCTACTTAAGAACCTTGTAAACAAAAACGTGAGACTGAGACATTTTATTGGTCATAATGGAGAATTGAAGTGTAGTGATATACCTCTCTAGGCAACATTTTACAATATTTGCATTGAGATGCCTCATTCTGTGATTTTTTTATCAACTTTTTTTTTAATAATGAAGAAGAATGAAAAAAATTTGAAATGTTATAAAAAAGAACTTCTTTGTTTAAAACTCTTACGAGCTTGCTCGGGTGACTACTTTTCATATTTCTCTTAAGCCCAAATAAATAAAATCTTTGCGAAATGCATATTGAATCATTTCAAAATTACCAAATGAGTTCGTGTGCCACCTTGAAGCGCTCGTAACCTGAGCAATTTGGCAAGACCGCTGGTGCAGCTCATCACTGCTCTGGTCAGAGACCTTTCTATTCAAAAATATGGTTGATTCAGGGAGGAAATTTTGGATACAAAATATAGGCGACAGTTAATAAAAAATATCAAGTAGTAAAAAATTATAAAATTATTCTTGACATTAATAATACAAACAATATGGGATTAATCAACATTAATGTTGCATCTGTATTATATATTTATACTTTGTATTAGTCTTTTATAATGTTATACCTTAATACAGAATGTAATTATATATTTATCATAGATACATTACGTTACAAAACAATATCGTCTTAACATCAAAATATGTTCGACCAAATGTTCAGTTACTACTAGATAGATCATATCTTCAGAAGAATTTAAAATTTATAACGGACCGTATAACGCCACGAAGCAAAGTTAGTCTTAAAAAGGGTACAGGCGCGTATGCTTAAGGATTTCTCCTTACACTTTGAATACAAAGAATTTATAACTGAATATGAACAGTTAGGACATGTGGAACGCGTTCCTGAATTTGCTGACTATGACACTGCTCAAACAGTTTATTTACCTCATCACCCTACTGTTAAGGACAGTACTTTCGTTGAGCGAAGATAGGTATAGAGGGGACATCTAGGGCGATTGAATGGTCCAAACCTTGCGGGAAAAGACGCCAGGGGTAGGTAAAGTTTCAGAACCCAATACGGGGATCGACACTTTCGAAAGTCGCCAAAATCTCACGGGTAAGAAGTAAAATGTAGGGGTAAGGCCCAAAATCGAGCTCCCTCGTCCTCATCACATCCAAGGGCGACTTTACGATGAAAAGTCATCAGAGGGTACTTAGAGATCCGTACCGAGTCGCCAAAGTCACCCCATGCCAATCCTCATGGAGGGGGAAATGGCTCAAAATTGCGTATTTTCGAGTAAAACGCTTAAATACTTGTGGGGTCCCTGGGTCATGTCTGTCTACGAGCACACGAGCGTCTGTGCCACCTCTACACTGAAGCTGCCCCCCCCCCCCCCTCTTCCTCTGGTCGAGCGTTGACGAGATTTGTCAGAACCTGTCAATGGCTCGTACTGTCGGCTCACCCCTAATGTTCGTTCACTCGCAGGTGCTAGTCGACGTTTTCGTTATAGTTTCTTCTTCTCATTGTCCCGTCGTTAGTTCTTTTGGTGGTAGAGATTCTGGTTCTGCCTGCACTCCCCTCTTTGGTTTGTATGCCACAGCATGTCGAAATTCGCAAAGAGAGACTTTGTGCAGTGCCCTATATTTGGTCCTCCAAAAGATTTTGGTCCGAACGTTTTGCCAACGAGGGCTGACGTTCTGCGATGTTTTCAGGAGGTTCGAAGGCAAAAGGGCTGTCTTTCAGAAAAAGACAAGGAGCCTTCGTTCGGAGACATTGCCGACGAAAGTCGTAGGAAAGCGTTCCTACTGCATCGGCCTCCACATCTGCCTCTACGATTGATATGGATATAGATTTAGACTTGTGCAGAGAAAATCATCGCAGGCCAGACTTGACTTATCTGAAGCAGCAGTAGTTGCTCAAAGATATGGTATAAGTCAACGGGCTGTGGCACACTTAAGCTCGTCTGTACTCCTCGCTGCCAATCGAGCAGGTATGATCTCCCCGGATATTTCTCAAAAAGTACCTGAGGGTCTAGTCATAGATAAAAGTAAGATAAGGCGCGAGAAAATTAAAACAGGCTCCAAGTTAAAGGAGGAATCACGCCATGAGGATTCTATTCGTGGCTTATACTTTGATAGTCGGAAAGACGAAATATTGACAGCCTCCGGATTTATTAAGGAGGAACACATATCTTTGGTGGCCGAACCAGGTTCTAAATACGTAGGCCATGTCTTCACACCATCTAGCCAAGCCCAAGATGAGTGTGATTCTATTTATAATTACGTAACAACAGAACTGAATGGAGGCTTCGATGTAGTGGTAGTCGTGGGCTGTGACGGTACAAATACGAATACGGGCTGGAAGGGAGGAATTATTCGTCTTTTAGAGGAACGACTTGATCGTCCCTTGCAATGGGTTGTCTGTCTATTACATTTCAATGAGCTACCGTTCAGAAGTCTTTTCGTATTTATTGACGGACCTACCACTGGTCCGAACAAATACTTAGGGCCAATAGGGGGACACCTTCCAACTTGTGAGACTTGTTGGAAAGTT
Organism: Diplolepis rosae; assembly: GCA_030998225.1. Lineage (NCBI taxonomy): Eukaryota > Metazoa > Arthropoda > Insecta > Hymenoptera > Diplolepididae > Diplolepis > Diplolepis rosae. Next base: position 1,659,913 of record JAPYXD010000355.1, read on the forward strand.
TAAACAAGTTGAGTGTGACTTACCTGAGATCGAGCTCACTGATCTCAGCTCAGATCAAAGGTATCTTTATGAGATATCAGATGCTATGCGGTTCGGAGCGTGCTCTCCTGAGCTGGCCTCCCAGAAGATAGGCCCCATCAACATGGCTCGCTGGCTAACAACTGCAAATAGAATTCTAAGATTATACATATCAACAAAAAGACCCACAAAGAAATTGCAAGTATTAGTTGAATACTTACTCACAGTATACGTACCTCAGTGGTTCCACATCAGACGGGATAAGTCTATCGCTGATGTGAGTCGGCACCTCTTCCAAGCAATCAAATTGTCAAGGTTTCTTCCTCTGAAGTACCGAAATGTGGTAAACACTTCCATTGAGACAAACGGCTTCTCTGCCATGCCAGAAAATATACTTCTTGGAATGGTAACCGACCCTAGGCTTACCGTTCGCCAAGACGCACTCACCAAAATCCTGGAAGCAAAACATAAGCAACAGACAACTGTTAGATACAATATTGTGCCAAAAATTAATTTTGGAGCTAATGATCACACAGAAATGATTGATTGGGAACAGACAGATGTTTCACTTACCGTACCTCCAGTTTTAATTCCTATAACGGAGGATGAACTTACCGCTAAGCTATCTATGGCCAATGGCTTGGTACCAGACTGGGACTTTACATCTTTCCCTTGTCACACAGTAGCGGTGGAAAGAACTGTTAGACTGGTAACAGAGGTGTCCAGACAAGGCATCGGTCCCGAGGCTCGGGACCGACAGATACGCGCCACACTTCTTTCTCGAAAGACTGTCAACTTATTTGACACTAAGAAAGACTTTGTGGGTGTAATTAATGACTCTGAGACTTAAATAAGCACGTTCTACATATGGTTGGTTGGTTGGGTAGGGCGTGGGTGGAGCCCGATGTGAAGCCACCTCCACGTGGTGGGCTCTGGGTCACTCGAAGTAGTAGAACTCAGTGAGCTAAGAGCTGCACAAGTATTTAAGCGTTTTACTCGAAAATACGCAATTTTGAGCCATTTCCCCCTCCATGAGGATTGGTATGGGGTGACTTTGGCTACTCGGTATGGATCTCTAAGTACCCTCTGATGACTTTTCATCGTAAAGTCACCCTTGGAAGGCATCGGTATCGATTTTAAGCCCATTTGTGCAAAACCTTAAATTGTAGTGTTTTTTTAATGAAATTTCGAGATTTCACCCTCAAAGAACAGACTGAAGATATTATCCGATTTCAAAATTTTAAAGTGCGCTGAGTTTCGGATTGGACTGGGCCACTTTTCCGCACCCAGGCGTTTCCTGGACGCACAATGTTGGTTTTTCGCCTCAGCCTATTACCTATTAGTTAGAAGAGTGTAAATACTCTGTCTTTCTTTTCAAAGACGGCCGAACCGATCGAACTCACACTCACAATAGACCTCTACAAGTATGTGCGATGGAAAGAGAGAGAAATATCGGAAGAGTCCTATCGGCCCGTCAACACTTCTCCTGCTTCTTCTCTAAAATTTACGTTTGCCCGCTTAGGAGTCTTTCTTCAGATCGCATCACATATGACAAACCAAAAATAAAAAATGAATCATTTTAACTTTATTACTTGTTTACTATACATTAATTTAAAGGATTTTTTTTTCGTTTAAGTGATGAAGAAACATTTTTAATCATAATAAATATTTCTAGGGTCTCGAATAATTGAATTACGTAAATTCTGTCATTTATTTTTTATTGAATAAATTCTATTTATCAAATTCCATTGAATCGACTAAATTAAGACAGATAATTTACAGGAACTAGTTTGCAATCAAATTTTTTTAAATCCAAAGAAAAATATTGATGCATTCGTACAAATAACAATATTCATTCATGTCATAAGTAAAAAATTTCCGTGGAAGATTAAGATCTCAGTGAATGAATTAAAAGTGCGTTCAAATACAAAAAGTGTAAAAAAGAACTATGTCGTGCAAATTCAAGAATTGCATGAGCAACTATGCACTCTAAAAACAAGTTTATTACTTCTACACGTGAATCACGATAGTAACTTTTTAGGCATTTGAAGTGTGTACTTTCAATACACATTACAAACGTAACCTTTAATTTTCAAACACTTTAACGTTTTGTACCTGAAAAATTGAGTTGGCAATATTTAGTAAGTACACACTTCGCTCAATTACACACTTGACAACGTGTGTAGTGTGTAAAAATTACACATTTCACTACACACTTGTTTTTAGAGTGTGGTGTCACGGAAGGAGTGTCATTTCATCGTTTCCCAGTCCATGATAAAAATTTGTAATAATTTTCTATGATTAAACATTTAACCATTTTATATTCTGTTTTTTTTGTTTATATTTTGTTCAAAATTCGCATTTTTGGAAATTATATATTTAAACAGATTTCGAAATTGACAAAAACGTATTTGTTTTCGAAAGGATGAGTCTGAGAGAAAATTGTTGAGAAAGAGATTTATTGTGCTCACCTAGCACAACTCAGCAGAACTTTTGTTTTCGAAATTCACATTTTTGAAAATTATATGTTGATACAAATTTCGAAATTGACAAAAAAGTATTTATTTATAAAAGGATGCGTCTGAGAGAAAATTGTTAAGGAAGAGATTTATCGTGCTCGCTTAGTGCAGCTCAGTGCAATTTTTATTTTTTCGAAATTCGCATTTTTGAAAATGATATGTTTATACAAATTTCGAAATCGACAAAAAAGTATTTATTTTCAAAAGGATGCGTCTGAGAGAAAATTGTTGTTTTGTTTTGTCAAAAAAACAAAATGGCAATAATGTAGTATCGGGAAATTAGCGTAAGATAGAAAATAAGGTTCTTTACCAGACAGGCCACTTAATACCGTTTGGGTTCGATAAGTTAAGATATAGTTATATTGTATTTGCTAGTAATAAAGTAAGGATCGAGCGGAGCTCCGAAAAATTTTGTGAGGGTCCGGGTTTTCCCTGGTTAAGGCAAATTGTCGGTTTGACTACCTGAAGGGGTAGTAGTTTTTTCCTTAGAAGCAAGCGGGCGTTTACAGGCAGTCGGAAGCCAAGTCGGTACGAAGAAAGATGTGAGTTTCGCTCGGTGCTCAATCATCAACTAACTTGTAATCACTCTCTTATTTAAATATATGTTAATTTTCTATGTAACTTTACGTTTATAATAAATGCAAATAAATCCCACAATAATTTGTTTTAATTTTAATTTCTCTGAGAATTGTAAACTTCTTTTAAAAAGCAATTATTATTGTATCCCTATAGAGAATAATATTAACATTGTAACCGTATTGTATAAATGAAAATTGTATTGCATGAATATTAAACTTTCAAAATATCATCATTGATAATTTAGTTCCTTTTTCTATATGTCTTCATTATTGTAATCAAGATAATAAAAGAATATTGAAAACAATTTGTCAATAAATATGTAATAAATTTCAAAAAAAAAATTGTTGATTTCAATACATGGTTCATTTACATATATTTATAATATAAAATATTTTATATATATATTATTTTTATTACGGGCGGTCCAAAGTGTGCAATATTTTTTGGAAAATGTTTCTATTGATGTGCAAAATCTAATTTATAGAATATCGATTGCTTTTAGAAGTGAATTAAATGCACACTTTTGAGCGTTCGTAACCTGATTGCATTCCAATGGCTGATGCAACTCAGCATTTCTGGTCATACGAGCTGGTCTCGAGACGTACAGTAATTCCTGAATTAACTTTTTCAGTTATTTGAATACGTTCAATTAATAAAACTTTTAAAGGTAAGAAGAGTTCACCCTTTTGTTTTTCAGGTGAGTTAATGTTTTATAAAGTAGATTAATTGATAGCGAGAGTGCAAAGGCACTCGATCGCTATGAACTGTAAATGTATGAAATGAGAGAAAAGCGAAGAATGAGTGTAAAGTGAGAGCGATGATATAAGAATGCTTTAGCCAGCTGATCTCCCGCCACAAAAGCCACGTGCTTTTTGTAACTAAAACCCAAGACTCATCTGAATAATTAAATAATTATGTTGAAACTTTAATCCACCTAAAGATTATAAGCCTAGACTAATTAAATATATATATTTCGATTTACTCTGAAATATACTAGAAACTAAAATTGTTTCTACAATTTGATGACCATGCATCAAATACTAAAAATTGATGATCACATTTCCTTTCTCACGATAGGTGTAGAAAGAGGGGAGAAATAATTGCCATCTAAAAATCAGCAAATGACGCAATAAGCACATCAGCATTTGTGCAAATTCCTAAATCCTCCCTGCCATTATTACTTCCGTCCAATCATTAATTCCTTAATCATCAAAAAACCCTACCATGCTCACCTCGCGATGAACTAGTAAAACGGATCAAGGCAAAATGAACCTCGTAGTCTTCTGAGTGTCTTGGCTGGATTCAGACCTTAGAATAATAAAGAAAACATTTTTTCTTTTATCGTGCCCGTCTGCGGTCTAGATCGACAGTTCCTTCGCAACTCGTTAGTTGATTGAACCCGTAAAACTTTGTCTAACGAAATATTTATTTTTGGAATCGTGTCGGGTGGACGTAAAAGACGCAAGTCTTTATCTAGACAAAAGCAATTCTTTTTGAAATATATTAGAATATATTTCTATCTTCGGCGGATCATTCACGGTCCAAGTTAAGATCGACAGAACGAAAAAGAGGTGCGCGAAATCGCGGAAAAATTAATACTACCGAATCTCAAAACGGTAGTGATAATTTTTCATAAAATATTTGAATTAGATTCAGTAGGAAAATTCTAGCGGCGAAAAGGGCGAGTTGAAAACACTCAACCCTTTTCTGTTTAAAAGTCAACCATTATTTTCTCTTATTAAACCTAACAGAAAGTATCAAAGCGGTATTGGTGTACGCGTGTGTTATGCGCGACTCGCAAATAAGACTCGAGTTGTGTTTTTAAGCAACAATTAATAGAAAACATCATTGCCCATTCTAGGACGTATCAGGAGCCAACAGAAAAATCTCTCTCTCTTTTACACTCTCCTGGAACTGGTAGCGCTAAGGAAACTTATTTGTAACAAGGTATCTTTCCAATTTTATATGAATAAATATTTACTTTTTCACTTATATATGTGTGACAAATAAAAAATTATATAACTGGAAATTTATTTCTGGACATTGTCTATCCCTTTATTCAGGGTTTTCTTTCCTCAATAATTAAAAAGGGTTTCTTGTATAAATAGGATATAGCCTCCTCAGTCAGAGGGGAGAGCAAAGCACGATCCCAATAAATAAACAAATTCTCATTTATTTTTTTTAAATTTATAAATAGAAAGTTTGGTAGTTTGGAGCCTCAACCGAACGAGCATTTAAATTTAATATTTTTATTTAATATTATTAATTAAATTTTTTGTACGTAACAATTTTATATACAATATTATAATGTAAAATATTTTATGTATATTCTTTAATGTATTATTTCATATATTTATTTATAAATATATATCCGATCTTAGGAAAAGACTAGTAAAGGGCGAAGTAGAAGGAAAAGAGGAAAAAAGCTATGTTGTAAAATTCTGTCGACAAGCTAGGGTTAAGTTGAAAAAGACTACCTGACTCATCATGAGTACAGCAGACTCACCAACACAAGTTTGGGCCTTACCCCTACAACTTACTTCTTATCCGTGAGATTTTGGCGACTTTCGAAAGTGTCGATCCCCGTCTTGGGTTATGGAACTTTACCTACCCCTGGCGTCTTTCCCCACAAGGTTTGGATCATTCAATCGCCCTCGATGTCTCTATACCTATCTTCACTCAACGGTACTTCTATTACTCGTTTAAGAGTGGTATTTAATGCGTCGAGTTTAACGTCCAACAATACGTCTTTTAATTCGCATGTGCATGTGGGACCCAAATAACTTACGGATCTAGTCTTCATTATACTACACTAGCGTTTTCATCGCTTCGTCCTCGTAGCAGATATAGACAAAATGTTCCGTCAGATTTTAGTGGACCCTCGTGATAGGAAATATCAACATATAGTTTGGTATTCTACTAATCAAAAGTTAAAAGCATGGGAATTAAATACGATTACATATGGTACTGCTTGTACACCTTGCATCGCTAATCGCGTCATCTAAAAATTAGCCATTGATGAGGGTCCTGATTTTCCTGCAGCCAAATTGGTGCTTGAAAATAATGTTTATGTGGATGATGAACTTTTTAGCGCTGATGAAATCTACGAGACTCGACAATTAGGGACGCAAGTAATCCAACTGTTTAAACGGGAGTGTTTCCATCTAAGGAAGTAGGCAAGTAATAATGAATTGCTGTTATTAGACTGTCCATTGGTGACCAATGATAGAGAGTTTGATTTTCATATAGATAAGGAGAATGAATTGAAGGGTTTAGGCTTATAGTGGTATCCTATACAGACCAATGGAATTTCCGACAAAACGCCTATTTCTTTCTGTGATAGCAAAATTATATGATCCACTCGGTTGACTAACTCCGGTAGTAATAGTCACTAAGCACTTAATGCAAAAGCTATGGTTTCAACAACTTAATTGGGATGAGCCGTTACCCACTGACTTAGAGGACCATTGGTCCGAATATTATGAGAGTTTTACTAAACTTAAGGCTATTCAGATACCGCGGTGGACTGGGCATAGCGCTGAGAATATACTTTTCTCTACCTTGCCCGTCCGCTGTTCTGAACAAGTGCGTCCTAGCTAGTTGACATGGGTCAGTGAAAAGATCTAGCTAGGGCCGTAAATTGGGGATTGCACTTGGGCAGACAAAAAAAATTGAAAAATTCTTCCCTCCGACGAAAGCCAAATGTAGGATTATGCCACTAAGAGCATCACGAAATACTCTTACTACCCAGATTCGGGTCTTTCTTACGTAAAAGCTCACCGTTAATCAATTGGTCACAAATACCAATAGTGTGTCTTGATCTAGGGCGAGAACCCTAGTTAGTTGAACATTAACAATTAGAAATTTGAAATAAAGAGTAGAGTAGGAGTGGCAATTTAAACGTACTGCCTTCTTTCTGGTTGAAAACCACCTATAACTTTCTACTTTTAAAATTATCAGATGTAAATTGAGGAGGGTCTATAAGGGCGATTTTTGGGCCACCACCGATTGGTCGCAAACTGTGCCATTTTGTTCGCCTAACCAGGCCTCGCAACACCCTGAAAGAATTTGCTCTAAAAGTTATTGGATTCGGAGATATAGGAATTTTTAAGTTCTCTTTTTATATGGGTTTTCATACTTTTGGTTCAATCATGTTGGGTTTCATAGTGTTAATATTGCTTACGCAAGATCATACTTTCCTAAAAACTGTTCACATATATGCACTACAACATATCACAGAGCCATTATTTTTCTTGAGGTACTTGACCTTCAAAATACGGCTCATATTTACATTTAATTACGCTTGCGCTCTTAAACAGAAAAGTAAACGTTCTTTTGAAATGAAAGAAAGATGCCTCATTTTCTCAAAAAGGGATCGCAGTACTCTGTAACTGAAGCAAACGAATCAAGGCTCGTTACTAAAGTTCGATGGGTGGTCGAAGTCATCAATGGGTTGATAAAAACGTGGAAAGCCTTGAATGATGTTTTTCCAAATAGTCAAATCCCGTACATCGTGAATTACGTAAGAATAGTCTACGCAATTTCCAATGCTTTCTGACCTCCTATTATTCGTGACAATCCCGATGATAATCTGATAGCTGAAAGAATGTTGCGATTGGCTTCGCAACCCAATCACCTTCGAGAACGTGCTGAAGAGGAAAGATGGGTGAAAAAGAAGGCATCGTGGCTTCCTACCACGCAAGAATCACTACCCGATTTTCCAAGGTTGACTCTTGATGAGTTGCGATACGTCACACTCGGAGTGTATCAGTTGAAGCAAGCCAAATCATATACCGAAGAACACTCATCGGATGATGGAATCTCTGGTCCACAAACAAGAGAGAAACATTTTGAGAGTACAAATTCAGTCTCGTCATACATCTTCCAAAGTATATTGAAAGCATTGGAAATTGCGCAGACTATAAAGTAAAATAATTTCTTATACAGTGTGCTTCTAAGAATTATAAAAATAAAAGGCATGAGGTAGAGGTGGGAGTGTGACAAATATTGTGCAATATGTTGTTGTGTTGTGGTAGAAGTAGAAGTAGTTAAACCGCGAACTAAAGAGGTTATGTTTGGTCATGGAGCGCTCTAAGAATAAAGAGTTAAGCATTGCTGAAAGAGCAATAATAGTTAATTGTCCAGAGGAGGGAAAATCATACGGGGAGATAGCCTCTATTGTAAAAAAGACCTCTTTCAACTGTCCAAAGAGTGATAGAAAATTACCAGAAAGAAAAGAATTTACATAGTAAACACAAAAGTGGAAAAAAAAATATGTGAATAAAGATTTAGATTTCTGGACGGAAGTATTGTTCTCCGATGAAAGTGAATTCAATATTTTCGAAAGCGTTGAGAGAAAATTAGTTTGGAAAAAAGTGGGCGAGGAACTCTTACCTAGAAATTTACAAACGGCTCGGTTTTGTGCTCTTCGCATACATCTTCTTATAATTTAATACTGAAGCTCAAACCAATTTAATGATATTAAAGATGATGTAATTAGTCATTTTCTCAAATTCACTAAGTTTCTTTTTCAGTTTAAGTGAAACAGAAAATTCAATTTACTTAAGGCTCTATCGGCCTTAAGGAACACATTCTCATCATGACACTCGCGCTTCGCGCTCGATTTTCTGTATGCATTTTTGTAACTTTTTAATAAATTACATGATTATTGATAAATTTATTTTCTTCCAAATATCTCAAAAAGGAAAAACAATCGTAGACTTTATTTAAGGAAACGATTTTGCAGAACAACGCTTATTTCGTATCTCACATATTTTGGTGAAAAAAATCGAATTTTTTCAATATTAAAAATCAAAAAATTAAAATATACATCCTGTCGAGAAATTTCTCGATAAGAATGTGTAGACCTTATTTAGCCAGACAATTTTTCATCTAAAAGTTTTTTTTGTATCTCACATATTTTGTCTAAAAAATAGAATTTTTGAATTTTAATCGTATTTTTTGGAATTGAAACGAAAAATATATCTTTTATCAGAAACTGTGTGAGACAAAATTTGTAGATCTTTTTGAAACGAACAACTTTGTATTCTTACGTTTTTTTCGTATTTCACATATTATTGTTAAAAAATTGAATTTTGGATTTTCAATGGTTTTTTTTTAAATTAATAAGAAAAATATGCATCTTATGAAAAAATGTTACAACTCAAATTTGTAGGTCTTTATGTAAAAAATAATATTGTATCATAACGTTTTTTCGTATCTCGTATAATTTAACTTGAAAATGGAATTTTTATTTTGACTTTTTTCGAATTTGAATATGCTGTAACATTTCTAATTTTGATTTAATCGAAAAATCTTATCAGGATAATTTGTAGAGATTTATGAGCACTATCAAAAACCAGTATTGAAATTTTTTATTTTTTCAAAAACACAAAAGTAGTGCTCAATCCCTCAATTTTGATTGGATGTGGCTGGTTAACGAACTTGTCCTTACTTTTTCGGCTCCGATAAAGTGTACCAAAGCTCAATTCAATCTGATTATTCTGTCGAGAGTTATGCCGCACACGACCTACAGACAGACAGACAGACAGACAGAGAGACGGACAGACAGACAGACAGGCAGACACTTTCGTAAAAACCCTTTTTTCTGACTCAGGGGGTCTCAAAACGTAAAGATTTGATGAAAATTTCGAAAGTCATTTTTCACATAAAACCAATACCTTCTCATCCATGATGAGAATGTAAAAAAATGTGCCAGAAAGTGCGAAGAAACTTGGCTTAGGTGAGAATTTTATTTTTAACATGACAATGATCCTAAGCATACGGCTCATATAGTACGACAATGGACAGCATTTTGTCTCCCGCAGTTGCTGCAGACTCCTCCGCAATCGCTGGATATGAATCCAATAGAAAATTTATGGTTTGAACTCGAGCGACGACTTCGAAAACACGAAATATAGAGTAAAGCTCAATTGACAGAACTGTTGATGTCGGAATGGAAAAAAATCGATCCAAAAATGACGCAAAAGCTTGTGGCATTAATGCCTCGGAGGTTGAAAGCAGTTATTTCAGCAAAAAGATGGACCACTAAATATTAATGTATTCTGAGATAACAATGTACGCAGACATCAATTGTTGATGTCAAATCTCATAAAGTATAGCATTTGTACTTCTTTTATGGGCGCAAGCGTAATTAAGTGTAAGTATAAGGCGTATTTTGAAGATCAAGTAACTCAAGAAAAATAATGGCTCTATGATATAAAGATATGTGACATAAGTTGAGCGGAATGCTCAACGCCCATAAATGCCTTCTAGAAAGCGGAGTGGAAATCCAGAAGAAGCTGGAATCCCACCCCGCCTCAAAAAAGATGGGTATCTTCCGGAGACTACGTTCTGCGTCCCTGGAAGATACCCCCAAAAAGCTGACAAAGGGGGAGAAGAGAGTTGCCCCCCCCCCCGAGGATCGGCTCCCGAATAAAGGGAAGGGCGGCTCATCGCCATCCTACGCTGCGGTCACCAGTGGCGAGACCCCACAAAAGGATGGGGAATGGCAAATGGTTCAAAAAAAAATAAATAAAAAAAAAAGAGAAAAAGAAGAAAGAGGTTCCTGTGCCTTCTGCGCAGGAATCTAAAGCAAAGGGGAAGATTCTGAGGCGCTCTCCGACTGCCAGGTCGGGTGATGCTATCAGGGTGTCGGCGAAGGACGGCGAGTCCTACGCCGAGATCCTGAAAGCCATGAAGGCGAAGGTTAACCCCCAAAATTCCGGAGCGGAGGTCCTCTCCATCCGAAGAACCAGGAGGGAGGAGATCCTTCTGGTCCTGAAGAAGGGTGGCGACGTCTCAGCCTTCGAAAAGGCGCTCGATCAGGCGGTCGGAGAGAAGGCCAACGTTAAGTCTTTGGTCTCGAAGAGGACCCTCGAAGTTAGGGAGCTCGACGAGACCGTCACAAGGGAAGAGGTTGTTGCCGCGCTGTGCATCGCGCTGGGCAAGCCAGATCTCGGCGACCAGCGCAGGCTGTACAAGCGCTTCGGCGGTGTGCAGACTGCGGTGGTCTGTTTAACCGAGGCGGAAGCTCGGAGCTTGCTCGGGCTCGGTAAGCTAAGGGTGGGGTGGGTAAACTGCCGCATCCGAGAGCATGTCGAGGTTGCCCAGTGCTTCAGGTGCCAGGGATACGGCCATGTGTCGCGTGGCTGCAAGCTTCCAGACAGGAAGGATGCCTGCTGGAGGTGTGGGGGCGCGTCACAGGTGGCCAAGGAGTGCAAGGCTCCCCCTCGGTGCCTGACTTGTACTGATAGGGGCGAAAAAGATGTCGCCTACGCTTCGGGGAGCGGTTCCTGCCCAATATTCAGGGCGGAGCTCCAGAGGTTGAGGGGTGGAAAGTGAAGTTTCTACAGCTCAACCTCGGGAGAGGGAAGGAAGCCCAGAACCTCCTGATGCAGACTGCCAAGGAGAGGGGGGCAGATGTGTTGCTCATTAGTGAGCAATACAAATGGTCTGAAAACTCTGCTTGGTACCAGGATGCATCACGGAGGGCTGGGATCCTTGTTTGTAGCCCTGATTTGAACATCGGGGATTTCCTGGAGACCGACGCGGGGTTCGTTTGGGTGGAGGTAGCGGGGGTACGTGTGTACAGCTGCTACTTCTCCCCCAGCGATCCTTTCGAGATCTTTGAGACCCAGATCCTCCTCCTTGAGGAAAGCCACAAAGAGGCTAGGGGGCGGTCCCTTATTGCGGGTGACTTCAATAGTAAGTCGCCCGAGTGGGGAGAAGCCCGTCTGGACAGGAGGGGAATCTTGGTCGGTGAGATGGTCGCCAGGAATGACCTGATTGTATTGAATCGGGGCAGGGATCTTAGGTTCAGACGAGGAGCGGGGGGGTCGATTATCGACCTCACGATTGCCGCGCCCCGTCTTGCCTCAAGGATAGGCGACTGGTGCGTCCTCGATGTAATAACATTGAGTGACCATCAGTGCATTGAGTTTAGCATCCAGGAACGGAGTCACCCAGTGAATACGGGAAGGGGCGGCAAGGTAAGGAGCCCCTCCTGGAACACAAAACGACTCAGCAAAGACAAACTTCGCGAACATCTCGAAGAAACCAGGCTCATAGATGAGCTTGGATGGGCAAGGTCTGCTGAGTCGTTGGAGGACACTGTGCGGGCGGCGAGGCGGAAAGTGGTCGCAGCATGTGACCACTCCATGCCTCGCCGCGGGCACAGGCGTACCGGGGACTCGATGTACTGGTGGAACGACCAGTTGTCCGTCCTGCGTCGAAAGTGCCTTACAGCGCGGCGGAGTTTTACCCGCTCAAAGGGTGATCCTCTGCTGCGCGAGGCATGGAAAAAAGCAAACTCAGCTCTGAGGCAAGGCATAAAGAAAAGCCGACTTCAGTGTTGGAAGGACTTGATCGGAGAAGTCGAGAAGGATCCATGGGGTCTCGCCTTCAAAATAGTCACTAAGAGATTGGTGACTAGAAGAAAGACCCCGGGCCTGGATAATGCCGATCGAGTCAAGTACATCGTGCGAAGCTTGTTCCCGCATGTAGAGCCGTTCCAAAGACAGGACCGAAGTTCCTGCGTGGTCCGGCAAGAGGAACTCTTCAATCTTGAAGAACTAAAGAGAGCGGGTGGAAGGCTCAAGGCAAAGACAGCGCCGGGGATCGATGGGTTGCCGAACGAGATCCTTAAAGAAGTGATCGGGGTATACCCGGAAATCCTCCTAGAAGTCTGTAACTCCTATCTTCGGGAGGGGAGGTTCTTCGCAGACTGGAAGAAGCAGAGGTTGGTCCTGCTGTGGAAGGGCAACAAACCTCTAGGGGATGCCTCATCGTATAGACCAACATTGGTGGACCCAGGGAAGCTAAGAGAAGGCTGGCGGCAAGCGTGGTAAATTCGAAGCTGCTGTATGCAGCTCCGATCTGGACAACTGCCCTCAACAACCATGCTATCCTGAAGAAGCTGTTCTCGGCACAGAGAGGTGTGGTCATAAGAAATGTCTCAGCATACCGAACTGTGTCGACGAGCGCTGTACTGGTCCTGGCGAGCGTCCCGCCAATGGATTATTGGCGGAGGAAAGGCAGGAGACCTTTTAGCTTCGCAAGGAGCTTACCTGCGCCGACCTGCAGGAAATCGCTCGCACGAAGGAGGCCATCCGCAAGGATGGAAGGCGCAGACTCGTCGAGAAATGGCAGACGAGATGGCATGGTGACCAAACCGGGAGATGGACACACCGTCTGATCCCGGAGCTAGCCACCTGGCTGAATAGAAAGCACGGTCAAGTCGGCTTTTACCTGGCGCAAGCGCTTTCGGCCCATGGTTGCTTTAATGCGTACCTGAAGCGCTTCAAGAAAAGAGACGATGAGTCGTGCTGCTACTGCGGTTCCCTTGTGGAAAATGCAGAGCACACACTCTTTGTCTGCGTCAGGTGGAGCGCAGAAAGGGAGGCTTTCGGTCGGGGAGAGGGCGCACAACTCACTCCTGACACGATGGTCTCTCTCACAGTGTGCCCAGATCGGACACGCCAACCATTCGCACACAATTACATGCTGCGTGCGTGAGAATAAAGTAGGAGCTGTAAGTTTGGTTGCGCGCGCAACCAACTTCTCCTCTTCTGAATTCGAAAACACGGAGATGCTCGAAAATCTTCGGGAAACTTCGGCTCTCTCCTTATTTCGTCTATATATAGCATATACGAAATAAAGTTAAAGCAAGCGTTCCCTAACTTTCTGAGTTTTTGCGGTTTCTTCGATTTGATGTCTCGTGCATCTCGTCGTCTGCTCGCCCGGCGACTTCTGTTTACAAAATTTGACAGCTAACAAATTTTGTAAAAAATCTTAAATAATGTTGATGACGTGACATAAATTTTAGGAATTTCAGGAAATGTTAAATAATTCTTTCGAGTGTGTGATCTGCAAGGACTATTTATTCGATACTATATTTGTTTGTAGAATTTAAATGCAGAATTTGAGGTTAGGTTCATAACCTGTTGTATTCAAGTAGTTTTATTTTTTAACTTTCTTTGATTTCACTCAATTGATTTTGAATATTGTAAATTCAGAATGTTAATTAATAGTATTTTCATGTAAATTTTTAAAATAATAATCATTTTTAATTAATAAATTCTGTCATAATTACCTTTCTTGTAATTCTATTTTCTGAGAATATAAAACTAAACTAAATAATTACTTACAGGAAATAATTCTTTAATATTCTTTCTTACCTATATCTTAGGTAATAAAGTACATCTATAAAGGGAAAAATTGTTACTGTCAATATTTTTGGTCGAAATGAGAAATTGAAATTTTTAGTTTAGAATTTAAATCCAATACTCTTACAGTCTTGCAAATGAAAATTTCACAACAGTATAATATAAGTAAGTAAATTAATGGATACAATGATCTAAACATGAAAGAGTTTTAAAATCGTTTGAACTCAACAATTTTTTAATTTTCAAAGGCTTTTTTAAGGCTATAAGTGCTTTTCAAAAATGATTAATTAAAAGCTTACAATAAAATCATAAGATTTAAAGAAATAATTTGTTTAATTCAAACAAAATATCTTTAAACGAAATAAATATTTATTTGAATAAAATAAATTTCTGCCTTTAATCAAACGATGTATATCTTTGACCATATATCAAAGAAAGTCGTCCAAACAAATCTTTTTCTTTGATTCAATCAAATCTTTTTTCTGAGTGCACTTATTTTGATTTAGAGAGGGAAATAATGCGTACTTACCAAAGGTGATCCTGATTTATGTAAGAATTCCCAGTAAAATTGGTAGAAAAGGAAATTCTAACAATATCTTCAAAAGAAGGCACAAAAAATAATTGTTTCATTTGAAATATTTCATTAATTGCAATTTGAAATGATTTCCATGAATAAATTTCTTAGTTTTCTAAAGTCCGAGCACTATTTCAATTTTTTCGATATATAAATAAAATTACTTTGAATTATATAGATTTAGTTTAAAAACGCTTAAAAATCGAGGATATTTTACAATTGGAATTGTTTGCAATTAAAAGTTTTGTAAAGAGGAACCATTATAATTATTTGTAGATCTATTTAATTAAATATTTCCAACTTATTCAATTTGAAATTGGAAATATTGCTAAATGAGCAATTTTCAATACCTCAATATTTTTTAATCTGTCCACTTATGATTTTATTGTAAGCTTTTAATTAATCATTTTTGAAAAGCACTTATAGCCTTAAAAAAGCCTTTGAAAATTAAAAAATTGTTGAGTTCAAACGATTTTAAAACTCTTTCATGTTTAGATCATTGTATCCATTAATTTACTTACTTATATTATACTGTTGTGAAATTTTAATATCTGTAATTTAATTTTCATTTGCAAGACTGTAAGAGTATTGGATTTAAATTCTAAACTAAAAATTTCAATTTCTCATTTCGACCAAAAATATTGACAGTAACAATTTTTCCCTTTATAGATGTACTTTATTACCTAAGATATAGGTAAGAAAGAATATTAAAGAATTATTTCCTGTAAGTAATTATTTAGTTTAGTTTTATATTCTCAGAAAATAGAATTACAAGAAAGGTAATTATGACAGAATTTATTAATTAAAAATGATTATTATTTTAAAATTAATTAGTTGAGTTTGAAATTTCTCTCGACCGGCAATCGAAAGACCTGGGCTCGAATCCCAGCGCAGTCGAAAGCGTCATTTTTTCCACAGAAAGATTTTCAAATTCTTTAAATATTATTTAAAAAATTTACATAAAAATACTATTAATTAACATTCTGAATTTACAATATTCAAAATCAATTGAGTGAAATCAAAGAAAGTTAAAAAATAAAACTACCTGAATGCAACAGGTTATGAACCTAACCTCAAATTCTGCATTTAAATTCTACAAACAAATATAGTATCGAATAAATAGTCCTTGCAGATCACACACTCGAAAGAATTATTTAACATTTCCTGAAATTCCTAAAATTTATGTCACATCATCAACATTATTTAAGATTTTTTACAAAATTTGTTAGCTGTCAAATTTTGTAAACAGAAGTCGCCGGGCGAGCAGACGACGAGATGCACGAGATATCGAATCGAAGAAACCGCAGAAACTCAGAAAGTTAGGGAACGCTTGCTTTTACTTTATTTCGTATATGCTATATATAGAAGAAATAAGGAGAGAGCCGAAGTTTCCCGAAGATTTTCGGGCATCTCCGAGTTTATTCCAAGATAGGATATTTATTCAAAGTTTTGATATTTTAGAAATAATGATCACTAATGAGGACTCCGATTAGAGATGAAACGTTTGAAAGTATATAAATTCCTGAGTTATCATTTCTAGACCCTAAAGCCAATTATTATGAACAACAACATCGCATGAAAGTAAAAATTGTTTTCTTAAAAAAATAAAAATCTATGTTTTCCCTCATTTCAAGAATAATGTATATATATATTCATCAATAAAATCAATGAATATATATTTAATATATATACAATAAATTAATAAATAAATATTTATATATATATAATATATTAACTCTAAAATTATGCACTTTTTTAGTACTTTCAGCTTATAAGTGTTTCATTTCAAATCTTTCATTAATTGCAATTTGAAATGATTTTCATGAATAAATTGTCTAGTTTTTTAAAGTCCGAAGACCATTTCAATTTTTTCGATAAATAAATAAAATTACTTTAAATTATATAAATTTAGTTTAAAAACGCTTAAAAATCGAGAAAATTTTGCAATTGGAATTGTTTAAAATAAAATTTTTTGTAAAGGGAAACCATTATAATTATTTGTAGATCTTTTTAATTAAATATTCCTAACTTATTCAATTTGAAATTGGAAATATTGCTAAATGAGCAATTTTCAATACCTCATTATTTTTAATTTGTCCATACTTATAATTTTCTTGTAAGCTTTTAATTATATCACTTTTAAAAAGAAGTTATAGTCTTAAAAAAGCCTTTGAAAATTAAAAAAAATTTGAGTTCAAACAATTTTAAAACTCTTTTATTTTCAGATCATATATTGTATCATTAATTTATCTGATTGATATTGTACTTTTGTGACATCTTAATATCTGTAATTTATTACCTAAGGTATAGTATAGGTAAGGAAGAATTAAAGAGTTATATATTGTCAGAAAATAGAATTATAAGAAAGTTAATAATGACAGAATTTATTAATTAAAAATGATTATTATTTTTAAAATGTACAAAAAAATACAATTAATTAACAATCTGAATTTACAATATTCAAAATCCATTGAGTGAAATCAAATAAATAGTCCTTGCTGGTCACACACTCGAAACAATTATTTAACATTTCCTGAAATTCATAAAATTTATGTCACGTCATCAACATTATTTAAGAGTTTTAACAAAATTTGTTAGTTGTCAAATTTTGTAAACAGAAGTCGCCGGGCGAGCAGACGACGAGATGCATGAGACATCGAATCGAAGAAATCGCAGAAACTCAGAAAGTTAGGGAACGCTTGCTTTTACTTTATTTCGTATATGCTATATATAGACGAAATAAGGAGAGAGCCGAAGTCTCCCGAAGATTTTTTTTGTTCAGTCATTTTGACGTTTCAATTTTCAAAAGCCATTTCGTTTTCAAATCCAGAATTTGAAAAGACCTGATGCTTTTTTCTGTAACAAAACATCGAAGTCCCAGTTTTTAAATATTATCTCCTAAGTCAACTACTGCCTTCATTATTTTTCTTTTTTTTAAAATTGCATACTTATCCCATCGGGAGAAAATTATCACCATTTCAGTTTTTGTGTGCGCGTCAAGTTTGTTATCGAATAATGACAGTAAAATCATTTCCTCTAATAAATACCATAAGTGTTAGGAAAATTTTTTGGTAGCAGATTCAGATAACTCAGAATCAATCTTATTATAGAAATAAAGGTTTTTAAAGAATTCCAAATCGTTTTTCGAAGCATGGACTGAAAGAGAGGCTTTATACCACCCGAATATATAAATAAAAACTATGAACAATGCTATATGATCTTGGGAGTGATTCTGAATCGAAAGAAAATCTGATATCTTTTTTTTTTTTTTTGTGAGGATGAAAAATGGCAATATCTTTTATAGACGTTGTTCAGGACTCTCCTAGGACGGGTCTAGGCATACCTGTTAGAACCAAAAAAAACCCCTCTCACGAACCAATACACCGCCCGCGGAACCGCCTTTCGGTTTTAAACTTCGCAGGCAGTTGGTTCCAGCTTAAAGTCGCGTACGACTCTTCCGTCATCCGATCGCCCGGGACTCCCATCCGCGGGCAAACGCCCGTTAAGCAGGTTGGATAGCCGCGCCAACCAGGGGAGGAATAAGAAGATTCCTTCCCCGGTCGACACGGAAAGCCCAGTCCGCCCAAGACGCAGGACCGTGGGTGCAGGTTCCGATGCGATTTCTACTGGCCCCCGTTGTTGCCGCGCTCTGCACGCCCATCGAGCTCCCTCTTCTTCATCACCAGAGTAACGAATGACTCGATAAGCATCCATATGTGTTCAGACTAAAGCATGAGAGAGACCATCTTGTCGAGAGTGAGTTGTGCGCCCACTGCCCGACCGACAGCCTCCCTTTCCGCGCCCCACCTGGCACAGACAAAGAGTGTGTGCTCTGCATTTTCCACAAGGGAACCGCAGTAGCGACACGACTCGTCGTCTCTTTTCTTGAAGCGCTTCAGGTACGCATTAAAGCAACCATGGCCCGAAAGCGCTTGCGCCAGGTAAAAGCCGACTTGGCCGTGCTTTCTATCTAGCCAGGTGGCGAGCTCCGGAATTAGACGGTGTGTCGTGTGACCACGACATCTCGACTGCCATTTCTTAACGAGTCTGTGCCTTCCATCCTTGCGGACGGCCTCCTTCGCACGAGCGATTTCCTGCAGGTTTTTTAAGCAGCTGAGCTCCTTACGGAGCTGAAAGGTCTCCTTCCTTTCCTTCGCCAATAAATATATTGGTGGGACGCTCGCCAGGACCAGTACAGCGCTCGTCGACACAGTTTGGTATGCTGAGACATTTCTTATGACCACACCTCTCTGTGCCGAGAACAGCTTCTTCAGGATAGCATGGTTGTTGAGGGCACTTGTCCAGATCGGAGCTGCATACAGCAGCTTCGAATTTACCACGCTTGCCGCCAGCCTTCTCTTAGCTTCCCTGGGTCCACCAATGTTGGGCATGAGCCGAGTCGGGGCGGCCCCACATTGGATGGATTTGTCAGTCGCGATCTGCAGGTGTTCGCCGAAGCTAAGCCTTCAATCCAACTGCACAACCAGGTACTTAATGCTCTTTTTCCACTTGATTTCATGTTCCCCGAGAACGATCCTAGGGTATTTGAAGGATCACCTGTCTGTGACCAGCAAAGCCTGGGTCTTTTCAGCGGCCATTTTCAGGCATCTGCTATCTAACCAACGCTTTGCCCGCCACAGACTATCATTAATCCTCAGCTCAAGGATTTTGACGTCATCAGCGGCGCACACGACAAATGCGTCATCCGCAAAGCCGATGATGCTCGTTCCAGCAGGCAATTCCATGCGTAGGAAATCGTCGTACATGACGTTCTAAACGAGTGGTCCCACCCGCGACCCTTGGGGGGCGCCACATGTCATCTCTTCCTTGAGAGACCATTTGTCGCCCTCGTATATCACCCACCTGTCGCTCAGATAGTCATCTATCATTCGCAACAGGTAGTCTGGAACCTTTTTCCGCACCATCGCCTCGATGCAGATGTTCCATCTCGCGGTATTGAACGCATTGCGTATGTCAATGCTGATCAACGCGCAGAATCCCTTACGCTTACCAGTTCCTCTTCTTGCTTTAGTGGCGATGTCCACCACTGCCTGGATGGCGTCAACTGTAGACCTGCCTTTCCGAAAGCCGAACTGGTTTTTCGAGAGACCATTCTCGCGGACCATGTGACCCTGTAGTCTTTGTAGAATCATTTCCTCCAGAAGTTTACCCATCGTATCCAATAAACATATTGGTCTATACAACGAGGCATCCCCTAGAGGTTTGTTGCCCTTCATCAGCAGGACAGAGCTCTGCTTCTTCCAGTCTGCGACGAACTTCCGCTCCCGAAGACAGGAGTTAAAGACTTCTAGGAAGGATCTCCGGGTATACCCCGATCACCTCTTTGAGGATTTCGTTCGGCAACCCGTCGATCCCCGGCGCTGTGTTTGCCTTGAGCCTTCCACCCGCTCTGTTTAGTTCTTCAACAAGCTTCGCACGATGTACTTGACTCGATCGGCATTATCCAGGCCCGGGGTCTTTCTTCTAGTCACCAATCTCTTAGTGACTATTTTGAAGGCGAGACCCCACGGATCCTTCTCGACTTCTCCGATCAAGTCCTTCCAACACTGAAGTCGGCTTTTTTTTATGCATTGCCTCAAAGCTTCTTTTGCCCTTTTCCATGCCTCGTGCAGCAGAGAATCACCCTCTTCTAGAAGGCATTTATGGGTGTTGAGCATTCCGTACAACACGTCTGTGGCTTCGTTCACGCTGTCCTTCACGTGGTCAGGGTTATTTCTCAGAATACCCTGCTGGATAACGCTGAAGCCCTGGCCAAGACCTCCATTTTTTGCTTTGCTCCCTCAGGAGCTGAAGGACGTCCTTCCATTCCTCAGCTCCTGGAGAAGCACCCAAGTCCACTTTCCCCACCGTTTTAAAATTACATTCCATTAATCGTTTTACCACCGCATCGTGCGTAGAGGAGCGGGTCAGAATAGTTGGGAATGGATCACCCTCGGACCGAGTTCCAAACCCAGTTCCCTGAGGCCCAACCTCCGCTTAGCCTGACCCGGAATACACGGACAGACTGGACTCGCTCGAAGCAACACAGGCTCCGACACCTGTGTTCAATATGCACTACCTGATCAAAGTCCCGAAGGGGCTGGCTCCTGATCCCGCATGACACACCACCTCGGTGGAGCTATGCTCACAGCAGCCTCGCTTCCTCGTAGGCCGGGGAAGACACCACTCGGCGACGAATCACTCCCAGTGGGATGCCATACAGAAACGATCGTTTGGACTGTTCTTGGTCACAGACCACCCCTGGAACATTGTCCGTGACTGCTTATTTAGTTTGTATCCGTATTCAACAAAATCCATCGGTGCGGGGCCCCTTTGTCCGAGAACCGAGGACGCGCCCCGTCGTCTGTTCTGGGGCACCCTGTTTGGTTTAAAGAAACCAATGCAGGACCGGGTGTGCTATCTGTTTGTGACCCAATGAATTACTCTGTCATTTCGACATTTACTGTGGTATAGACTTATTGTATGCGTCAAATAAAACTTTAATTGGTTGAAATTAGCGTAATGGAACAGTTCACACCATTAAAAAGCACTTAAATAGTA
This sequence comes from Diplolepis rosae, assembly GCA_030998225.1. NCBI lineage: Eukaryota > Metazoa > Arthropoda > Insecta > Hymenoptera > Diplolepididae > Diplolepis > Diplolepis rosae. The sequence goes on from JAPYXD010000355.1 coordinate 1,681,329, forward strand.
GAACTTGATATTAAAAATAATTACTCAATTGTGGAATCTTAACGGGATTTTCGTTCAAAATTCAAGTCAAAATTGGCACCGACCAAGTGTCACGTCCCGTGACCGTCACTTTTTATTTATTCATAATATCAAAATATGTAAAATTAATAAAAGATTTTAACATAAAACATACATGTGCAACAGCTATTAAAAAGCATTGATTAGACGGAAATTGAATGTACGAAAATAAAATTGTAATGGGAAGAGAGATAGTAGTGAACTTATAAACAGAAAACATCGTAAACTCTTGACTAACTGTTAACGAGGGAACCCCATCGGAATGTCCTAAGTACACAAAAATATCAACGGGCGCAGCAAATGATAGAAATTAGAAAATGAATCATCTCAAGAAGGAACATCGGGGAAACCAGAATAAGGAAACGAAGTCTCCCCTTTTTTCTTCAGTACATAAAAAAATGGTAACCCAAAGGAAAAGAGGCCAGCTCAGACACGTGCCAAGGTCAGGCCAGTATCGACCGAAAATTAGCACATAAAAGTACGTGCGAATCTGCGAATCTTCAGTTGCCGTCGGGTCTATCTTCAGAAGCGGAACTCCTCCCGAAAAGTACATAGTTGCCGCGGGGAAATCTTCAACGCCGGAACTCTGCTCAAAAAATTAGTTCCCCTCGGACCATCTTAAAATTTTAGAACTCTCTACCGAAGTTACCCCGGTCAACTCAGTCCATCTTTGTCAGTATCTTCCTCGTCAAATTAACATTACATAGAAATTCAATTTAGTGGAACATTGTTCGTGAGTTAAAAAGTGGAACCTGTGAACGGTTCATGTATTGAAGTGTCTACGATTCGATTCCACCGAGGCCCCACATCGTATATATTGACAGGTGCATCTTCAACTCACCCTTTGGGATCGTCACTATTCCAGCCCGAAATAGATTTCTGGATTTAAGGCCCCACCTGTCACAGTTTCCCTATTTAGATTTTGGTCTACCTGTCAGAATTTCAACGCATCGTAAAGTGAATTAGAAGGTGTGTACCCCTTCCGGATTATCAGCGGTTCCAGCCTGGATTCGAGTAAGTCCAATTTTAATATATGACCCCAGGAGGAAATTTTAATAACTTTCTATCTCTCTCTATGTCTCTCTCTCAGTTTGTACCCATCAAAATAAAGGTTAATAATTGTAAATTCAGTAAATTTCGAGTTTTATTTCAGTTAGCTACCCTCATCCCAGTTTCGGTTAAGAAATCCTCTGGATTTCTTTACCGATCTAAAACGAGGGAAAATAAAAAATATTATTAAAGGAAGGTAAGTGTCAGGACGTCACACAAGAACATTATGGAGAAAACTTATGAAAAATGCACACCGACAGCATATTTGAGGAATAGTAAGAAACCAAATAAATCAGAACCAAAGTGCTCTAATGAAAATATTGAACGTGTAAAGCGTTCAACTGAAGAAAACCCGAAAACCTCGTTCAGATGCGGGGCTGCACAGTTAAATATCACTCACACCACTCTCTGTTGCATTATTGACGATGATTTGGGTATGTATCCATACGGAATACTTCCACGTTAACACGGTTTGACGCAACCATACTTTTTTGTGGGGATATCTTTAGTTCAATGTGTATATCAACAAGCACAATCTCTTCTTGCTCTCAAAATCAATATTCGCAGAGGAATTCGTAAGATACTGACTGACATGTTTCATCAGGGGATGGAAAACGCTAAAAAGCGTGCTGACTTTTGCATCACAGCAAAAGGCGGACATTTGCGAGATAATATGTTTCACAATGAACTTGTAGTAATTTCCATGAAGTAAATAAAATGTACATTGCCAAAAAAAGTAAACGAATTTTTGCATTTTCATCTTATTAATTAAATATATGGTTCACAAATAGTTGTCACATCGTCTAGTATTGTTAGTAATTTTCAGAGGAACTATTCTTGTCTGTTCACGCGATTGACCTTTGTTCCTTTCATACGAACCTTTGTACGTAATTCATACCAAATAGTGTTGAAAGAAGTAGGAGGTTTAAAAAGAAGACAGGAAGTACTTTTAAATTGCCTATCCTTCTCTTCTTTTATTATTTAATAATCCTATTTATGGTTTATAAAAAAGAAACATTTTGTCATTTTGAGATTTTGAGATTCCACTATATGTGAATTTTGTTGGCTTGTTAGTATTTAACCAACTGGGTTTTTAGCTCCAGATCGCGACACACCATTAGCATTTTCGACTGATTGACTACCGGCGAGCTTTTGTAAAATAAAACTTCGAATCTCAGTAGTAGGAGAATTTTCGAATTCTGTCAGTGTCACAGTCCCGCGTTTGGCTTCTGTCGGAAAGATATTTTTTTTATTGTCAACGTCCGCCCAAATGTTTGTTTTAAATTGCGAACAGGTAAAGTGTAACAAATATATTTTGCATGGCCCGAGGAGTTTTAGTTAGTTGGGGATTTATGATAAATTTTATTTTATGTGCCTCCGGCGCGTAAACTCATTTTTTCGCTACAGGTAAGAGTATCGCAATGTTGTGTATTGCGCTACAGAGGAATGTAATGTAAAAATTGAAATGCGCATGCGCCTGTAGCCATACAGCGGAGCATAATCTTCTTCTTATTCTTCTTCTTCGTACAGCGTTAGCTCCCTATTGACAAAGCCTTGAATATTTGAACTGCGCATGCGTCTATTAAAATCCGCTACTACTACACAAGATCGATAAGATCAAAATGGCCGGGACTAGTCGCGAAATATCAAGTGTAATGACTAGCGCCGCAAACAACTACAATACTAGATTAGATTCGAGTGTACGCATAAAAACTCGTATACGCACCGAAGTCACATAAAATAGAATACGTGCCAATGCTCACAATTCGGGAAATTACGAGACTCGTGACAATGCTCGCAGGACTGATCGCGCCTCGGATTAGTCTCGGCTTGGTCTCGGCTTGGTCTCGGCTTTGCCTCAGCTACGTCTCGGTTACGCATCGACTAGGCATCGGCTACACCTCGACTACACCTCGACTACGCCTTGGCTTCGATCTCCTGCGAGCATTGTCGCTCGTCGCGCAATAACCCTCATTGTGCGCCTAGGCACGTAATATACTATTGTGCGATATTAGGAAACGGACTTTAAACTGCTTATAAATTTCTCTCTCTTTCCCAATATTAGAAGGTCATTCTGATCAGAAATTTAGAAACCCTGGATGTTTAAATACTTGGTAGCATAATTTCATTTGCTCCTTACCATATGAATTTTTAATGGTGTGACCATTTCTAACTTTTTTGAAATACTTGGTTCGCATTTCATAATACCAAGGGTTTTAAATGAATCAGTTATCCACAATTATTAATTAAATCAATTCTTCAGATTATTAGTTATGGTTTCTAATACGTTAGCTATTTTTCATTGTCAGAAAAATAATGGTTCAGATCTTTTTTCGAAAATGGTATTTCCACTGGCTGTGGTAACTTTATAGTTATCCAAGCTACACCTTTTAAATGAAGACGTTAATCTAACTCATTCGTATGGCTGCAAATTTGAGTTATTTTAATTTCTTTCATTTTTCCATCTGTACGTAAAATTCTTTCTATCTGTAGGTAAAATTCATTACTTGTATTGAATACAAAATACTTTTATTGTTACGTACGAATAATTAAATTTATTATAATAAAAATAATCAATTCGATTATGCGCCCGCTGGAGGCTCCAAACTGCCAAATTTCAATTTAGAAAATAAAAATTGAATAAATCAACATTTCTTTTTAATCTGGGATCGTTTTTGCCCTCTCCTCTGACTGAGGAGGCTATACCCTGCTTTTAAGAAAACCCTCTTTGATTTTTGGAAAAGAAGTTTTGAATACAGGAAGATTTCCAGTTTTAGTGTTTAATGTCCGTATAAAAAGAATATACAATTATATATATATATTGGAACGATAACTTACTACTACTTTTCCTTACATCTACCAGTCCCAGGAGAGTGTGAGAGAGAGGGAGAGATTTTCCCTTAGTTCCTGATTCCTCCTAGACTGGGCAATGGTTTTCTGTTGAGTGTTGTTCAAAATCACACTTTGTCCAATCTTTCTGTTGGGTTTGACTGTGGGTGGTATCGTGGTGTTTTCGAATGTCGTATTCCGAAGTTTTTCGTTAATTTCACCATGATTCTGTTTACGGATTCTTTGCCGTTGTCTCTAAACAATATTCTTGGTGTTCCCCATTTCGATATGATTTTTTTGTGGAATTCCTTTTCTATCGTTGTTGCTACTTTGTTTTTTACTGGAATTACTTCCACCCATTTGGTGAACATGTCTACAATCTTTCTAAGAATTAACCATGGAGGGTAATATCACTAATTCAAAAAAGTATATATACTATCTCGTAGTCGTATTCTAGTAGTTCCAGCGCCCATCTTGCTAGTCGTCCTGTTGGGTTTTTTAAATTATGCAGCCATTTTAAAGCAATATGATCTGTTAGCACTTCGAAGGTGTATCCTTCTAAGTCAGGTCTGAATTTCCGTATTGCCCACACTACTGCTAGGCATTCCTTTTCTGATGTTGAGTATTTTTTTCCGCTTCGTTGAGGCTTCTGCTTGCGAATGCTATCACGTGGTTTTCGTTATTTATGTTTTGGGTTAGGACGGCTCCTAATCCCGTATCGCTTGCATCGGTTTTGAGTTGGAATGGATGGTGAAAGTCAGGACATGCCAGTATTGGTCCTGTCGTCAGTAGTTTTTTTATTTTCTTTAATGCTTGTTCTTGTTCTATGTCCCATTTCCATTCTATTCCTTTTCTTAATAGTGTGTGTAACGGTTCCATTATTTCTGAAAATTTTGGAATGAATCTTCTGTACCATGATGTCATTCCTATAATTCTTTATAGTTGTTTTACATTTTGTGGTGTTGGGAATTCCAATATGGGTTTTATTTTGTCTTCGTCCATTAATAGTCCTTTCTCGTTTACTACAAATCCCAAGAATTTTACTTCCGAGCATCCAAATTCGCATTTTTCTAGATTTATCGTTAATCTTGCTCAGTTAATTTTCTCTAGAACTATTTCTAAAGTTTTTTAAATGTTCTTCGAAGTTCTTTGTCACTATAATTATATCATCTAGGTAGCAGAATACATTAGGTTTTAAGTCTGGTGTTATTATTTTATCCATTAAGCGCTGGAATGTAGCTGGAGCGTTTGTTAATCCGAATGGCATTCTTTTAAATTAGTACATTCCTTTTCCTGGTACTGTGAATGCTGTTATTTTTCTTGATTCTTCTTCTAGTGGTATTTGGTGGTATGCTGAGTGAAGATCAATTTTTGATATGTATTTTGCTGACCTCAATGCATCTAAAATTTCTGCCATGATTGGTATTGGGTACAAGTCTTTTTTCGTTATTTTATTTACCTATATGAAATCTAACCAGAATCTATATTTTCCGTTTGTTTTCTTGATCATCACTACTGGGTTTGACCAGTCGCTATTCGAGGGCTCGATTACATCTTCTTCCAACATTTTATCCATTTCCTCGTACATATACTCTCTTACTTTGGGCGAGACGTGGTAATATCTTTGTTTGATTGGTTCGTGGTCTTGTACATCTATTTTGTGTTTTGTCATATGTGTGGTTTGGTATTTACGTTGGCTACTACTCGCCCCTAGTAGCCTTCGTTTGCGTTTCCCTGACTGTACCAACAGTCCCGTCGCATATGTCCTTTGCCTCCGTAATTATAACATTTTATTGGTTGTTGTGCTGTACTATTTTCGTTCTCTTAATTTGGTTCCTTGGCAGGGTGTACTCTGGCGCACTTGGATTCAGTTCAAATTTTCTATTATTCCTTTCTTTTTGGTTATCGTCTTCCGCGTTATATGTTAGTTCTGGCCATTTTGGAATGCTTTCTATTTGTTGTCTGTTACTGTCTTCAGATGTTTGGTTTTCTCTTCTTCCGAACCATTTGTTTGGATTTGGGTATCTGAAACTACGGTTGTAGTTAAACTTTGTTCTGTTCAGGAATTCATTATTATCTTGAATTCGTGGGTATGTGTTTTGAATTTTTTGGTTGTTATAAAAATATCTTGTGCCCTTGTTAGCATACCTTGATTGGAATTGTGGTCTATACTGTGTGTTTTGTAATTCACGCCTAAAATTATTCTGTCTTTCATAATTATTTTCATAGTCTTGACTATGCTGTTGTTCCTGGTTTTAATCTATTATTTTTATTTGTTGTCCTTTTATTCTTGATTTTTCCATTTCAGCTTCCCACTCTCTTCCTACTATTTCTAATTCTGTAAAGTTTTTGAATGAGTTTCTTGTAATGTAAATTTTATATTCGAGTCTTAGATTCTCGTAAACTTTCTTTAATTGCCATTCCAAGCTGGGAAGTGGTTCTAACTTCTGGAATAACTGTCTCATTTCTATTATGAAACTGTGAATTTCTTGGTTTTTCTTTTGATTGCAAAATTTTATTTTGTTGTGAATTATTTCTAGGTATTTTTCATTTAAATAGACTTGTTTGAATTCTTGTATGAAATTTTCCAGTTTATGCCAATTTCTTTTATTTACTTGGTACCAACTTTGAGCCTCTCCTATTAACACGGCGTCTAAATTTTCCAAAGTATCCCGTTTGTTGATTTTGTATCCCCTTTTAAACCTTAATAAGTTACTTAAGAAAATTGTTGGTCTGTCATCTGTATTGTTTCCAAATTTAACTGACCAATTTAACATGATTTGGAAAGGTGTTTGGACCATTCCGAATGGGAAGAGTGATGCCCGCATTACTTGTAATTCGTTGTTCTGTATGTTTTCATCGCTTACATTGTTATTCTTTCTACTTTGGTCTTCGTATAGTTCAACTTACGCCTCGTTTCGTTTATTTCCTGGAATGGTTAATATCTCGTTCTTTATTAGTTTTCGGGGAACCGGTGTTGGTAACTTAAACTTATTTCGGTCTTGTTCTTTTTCTTCTGTATTTGCGTTTTCTGACCTTTTGTCCGTTTTTGTTATTCTATTTCTATTTACTTTTATTTGGCTTTCTACTGTAGGGCTAACTATTTTCTGTGCGTTGTGCGTCTCTACAATTTTATTTTGTGTACTTTTTAAGATTTGTTCCATTTTCTCTTTTAATGACTCTATTTTTAGGGTTAATTCTTGAATTTTTGACTTATCGTTTTTTTGTTCTTCGTTTTCAATTAGTATTTCTGCTTCTTTACAAAACTCATTATTCGTTTCTGTAAAGGAGTTTATTTCGAATGTTCTATCTTCTTCTTTCCTTTCATTTATTTCGTATATGTCTCGCTCTAATTTATCCCTTTCTAATTTTTCTTCAATTATTCTTTCGATTTGTAACTTTTCTTTTTCCCGCAATTTAATTCTATCTAAATCTACGCTTTCTTCTTCTAATATCCGCCAATAACCTACCGTATTTTCCGTATTAGGAGAGAGCACGCCTTTGTGGGCACATTCTTCCAATTTTTTTCCTTTAAATCTCAACTCGAGATACAATGGGTAAAAGCATACCCTACATTTTCATCCCACACTTTCAGTGTTAAGGTAGTTTTCATCCACAACAATTAGACCTCAGGCAAAAATAGATAAATTGGCTTTCAAGAATAACAATATAATTAACTATATAATATAATATAATTAACTACCTTAAGTCTTAACAAAACTTTAGTTGCATGGATAACTTCGTAGTGACCAGTGTGCTATGGTACAATATATGGGTTGCCAGAAAATGTAAAAGGAAAAAATTGAAGAATTTATAAATTTTGGAGGGAATTCCAATCTCCAAGTTTTTTATTTTAAAATTCCAAATTTTAATGAAATTATAAAATGGAGATATCACATTGTTAGAACACATCTTTCTTCATACAATTAATGTTTGAACATTGTCATTCTTATGAGCAATTCATTTATATTATAAATAATATATATATATATTGTATATATAATATAATACATTAGTATTTCAAGTTCATGCACTGCAATTCAATTTTTTACTCCAAATGATTTTTTATGTGTTTTTATCAGAAGTTTTTCATTATTAAGAAAATATTTGAACACCAGAATTCGTATTAGCAATTCTTAGCTATTTTTTCATAAATCCTTTGTAATTTTATACTATTAGATGCGCAACTAAGTTCCCGCTGTTTGTCAATAGATGGCTCCAGCAGTAAGTGCCGGTCGATTTTGACCTATCCAAAACGTCATGAACCAAGCTTAGACATATGTTAAACAAACCGTTATGACACATTAGTGATTTTGTTTTGGCGTCGTATACTTTTGGTTGTGTGAAAATGTCTGATTTTGTACCAAATAATCGTCGTTTGCGGGAAGTGTTGATTTTCTTCTTTCATTCGACGAAAACGGTAGCTGAAGCGCATCGAGAGCTCCAAAAAGTTCACGGAGATGCTGCTCTAAGTGAAATAACGTGCCGTGATTGGTTCCGTCGCTTCAAAGACGGTGATTTCGATGTTGACGACTGTCTGCGTGAATAAAGGTCAAAGACCTACAAAGACACTGAATTGGAGGCATTGTTCGATGAGGATCTGTGCCAAACACAAGTAGAGCTTGTTTCAGCATTAGGAGTTACCCGCCAAGCCATTTCCAAGCGATTGCATGCGTTCGGAATGATTAAAAAGAAAGTGATTCTACAGCATGACAACGCTCGGCCTCACGTTGCCAAACCCGTTAAAACCTACCTGGAAACGCACAAATGGGAAGTATTACCCCACCCGCCGTATTCCCCAGATATTGCGCTGTCTGATTATTACTTGTTGCGGTCGATGGCACATGGTCTGGCTGATCAGCAATTCCGCTCATACAAGTATGAAGACATCGAAAAATGGCTTTTACCGTAAAGGTAATCGAGCTCTACGAGAAAGATGGGCAAGAGTTGTAGCTAACGATGGGCAATACTTTGAATGATTCATTTGTAACCATTTTTTTGCAATAAAGTTGCATTTTCATTAAAAAAACAGCGGGAACTTAGTTTCGCAGCTAATATATATGTAGTTGCATCTATATCTTCCGTAACATTTAGGCACAAATATATACTATTTTTTAGGTTAGTTATCTCAATGTTATGTCCTATAATTTTATTGTCATTCCTAAGAAAGTTTTAGGTATTTTATCGATGTTTACTGTACAATTTTATATAAATTTAATCGCAGTTTTTTACATTTCTTCACATTGCCAAAGTTTTCTCCAAAATAGGGCTCATGTGTGCAATATTTTATTTATTGTTTAGATATTTTTAAAATAAAGATCACTTATGAGGTCTCTGATCAGAGTCGAAACATTTGAAAGTATGTAACCTTCAGAGTAATTGCTTCCCGACCCCATTAACAACATCGTATGAGGTTTTTGTAATTTCATTCCCTATTTTTTGGAGGTTGCAATTTTTCGAGCATCTCTAAAGCTATTTAAAAACAAAAGGAATTCTATTCTAAGTATGTTTGCTTCGAGCCACGTAGTATTCTTCTTCTTTTTAGATATTTATTTGATAAAGCTGGTTTTTGTAAAATAAAAAGAAAATTTAATCTGATTGTGTGCGCTCGGAGTCAAGTAACATTTTTCCAGTATTTCAGATCTTCATTTGATAAGAATTAGTTCTATAATTTCGTCCCCTATTTTTTGGAGGTGTCAATCTTTCGAAAATTACTAAGGATAATCAAAACGACAGAAAATTTCATCCAAAGTGTGTGTCCAAAAATGCAGGAGATAAACATCGACATCTCATAATTCCAACTGTATGATTCTCGTCTATTGCACTTGATATTTCACGACTAGTTCCGGCCATTTTGATTTTCTCGATCTTGTGTAGTAGTAGCGTATTGTAATAGAGCATGCTCAGTTCAAATGTACAAGGCTTTGGCAGTACGGTGCCATCGCTGTACGAAGAAGAAGAATAAGAATAAGATTACGCTCTGCTGTATGGTTATAGGCACATGCGCAATTCAATTTTTAAACTACATTCCTCTGTATCGTAATACACAGCATTACGCTACTTCAAACTGTAGCGTAAAAATGAGTTTACGCGCCGGAGGCACATAAAAATCAATATTATCTGGATTTTTCCTTTTAACTGTTAGCAGTATATTGCAAGGCCTGTTCTACAGTGTTCTGGTCTTGAAGAAGAGAATTTTATTTTTTACGCCTTTAATGGTCAATTTAATTTTAAACTAAAACCGTTTGAAGTACCTGACAAATCTGATAATTTGCTACGATTTCACATAAAACTTAATATTTTAAATTGAAAATTTCACAGTAGATTTATCAATTTTCATTCTTAGTTTATCAGTTCATCATTGTTTTTATTGTAACTGTTATTTTCAGTTTATTAAACTACTTCTGATACCATTTTCATTATCATTTTACGATTCCTATCAAATTCAAGAGATTGCAAATTAATCGAAGATTTGTATGCACATAAGCAAGACACTAGTATGATTTCATCTCTAAATTATGGATAATAAATCTTCAGAACTAACATAAGTATATGAATACATAAATAACTCATGCATTAACTGGGTCATGTTATAAGATTGCGGTCTGCTAACTTATTTATTAGATTCCCAAGTTTCTGTTTAAGTCGATAAAAATGCCGCGTTAGAAATTTAGAGCAAGTGATGATAATAGGAGATTTCTTGAATCCCATCTGTGAATTCACAAAATTATTTATCCAATTTCATAAAATTCTAACCGAGTATCTTTTTGTTCCTTGTTTCAGTTACATCCTAGACAAAATTCACACAGCTCAAATGCAAATTTAGGAGTATTATTAATTGAATTTTTGGAACTGTATGGCAGAAAATTCAATTATGTAAAAACTGGAATCCGAATAAAAGGAGGTGGTACTTACATTTCGAAAGAAGAGGTAAAACATAAAAGCTTACTTCCCTATATTGTGTTTCCTTTTGTTTTTATTTTTTCCGCATTTCTGTTTCACTACACTCGTTTTATTATTAAAAAAGAATTCCTGAGTAATAATATGAATAGTATCACTAATTGTGAAGTTACCAGTGGTGTTACCAGGTGTGTTCGATATAACTACAGGTTAGTGAAAGGTTCGCTCCAATCTATTCATGAGTCAAAAAAAGATTCGATTGACATCAAATTTTTGTCAGAGAAACACAGAGAACGTCATGAGTACTAAGTACGAGTACGCGTTACGTTACGAGAATTTGTTCTTCTATGTCCACTCGAAAAGTGAGTTTTTTGGTGTAATTGTGACTTAATTCTGCGCCAAGGAGCATCAGAGATAAAGTACAAAGGTTTGTATGCCATTCGGCTACGGATATACCATGTACTAATTATTAATTTTTTCAGGTCATTTCAGTCGATTATGTCGATCATTAGAAGAGTGTATCATACGAGGTGTGTCCAAAAGGTATCCGACCTGCGTTCATATCACTGCGTTGGTGCTATTCTTCGTCATCCGGACCGTGGCATCCTTCGAAGTAGTCCCCATTTGATTGAACCACACGCTCCCAGCGGTGCTTCCACATCTTAAAGCAGTCCTCGAACGCAGATTTTGGAATGGCCTTCAGCTCGCGCGTCGTATTACTCTAAATCGTCTCGATGTCGTCGAACCGCTTTCCTTTGTGCGCCATTTTCAATTTTGGGAACATCCAAAAGTCGCAGGAAGCTATGTCGGGACTGTACGGAGACTAGAAAGGCTGTAAAATCTCGTGTTTCGTCAAAAATTGCTGCACAAGGTTCGATAAATGCGCTGGCGCGTTATCGTGGTGAAGAAGCCAGTTGAACATAAACACACGCTGCGCGCGACCCAAGGCGTCTGGCCGGTAACTACGGCATTCAGGGAGTTCGTGAGGAACTACTGGTTACACTCATACCCCGCAGAGGCCAATCAAGCGCTCTGGCGCGAAGATATAAACGCAAGTCGGATACTTTTCAGACACACCTCATACACCGTGATAATGGAAAACTCTATTATATCGACCTTATCAACCTGTAATTTAGAATTAACTTTAACGCCATTTCAATACAAGATGGGATTTTCATTATATTTAAGAAATATTCTCCGTGAAAAATGGAACGCTTTGACTCCGTTGAGTAACGAGCCCAGGATCTTTCGATTGTCGATCGAATGCTCTATCATCTGAGCTACATCTAATGATCGACATAATCGACTGAAATGATTTGGGAAAATTAAGAAGAAACTTCAGTGAAATTTTGGGACGCGCATGGTAGTTTGTTTATTGACTATCTTGAGAACGGTAAAATCATTAACAGCGACTATTAAATTACTGAATCGATTGAACGCAGAAATAAAATTAAATGAATTAAGCTTCGAATTGCTTCCTCACCCACCATATTCTCCAGATCTGGCCCCTAGCGACTGTTGGCTCTTTTCTGACCTGAAAAAAATGCTCCAAGGAAAGAGATTTGTCTCCAATGAAGAAGTAATTGCCGAAGTTGAGGCCTATTTTGAGAGCAAAGACGAATCATTCTACAAAAAAGGCATCGAAAAGTCAAAGAAGCGTTGGAATGAATGTATTACGCTTAAACGAAACTTTGCTGATGAATAAAGTCGAATTTCTTGAAAAAACTATGTTTTTCTTAATTAGACCGGAAAATTATTGAGTGATGTCTTAAGTGATGTTTAAACGCGCCAGCAGACTACTGCTGGAGTCTCATGACTGATGAACCAAATGCTCATCATCGTCGAACATGCAAAAGAAAAAGTTTCTGGTCGGTAGTAGCACCCTATAATTATTTTTCGACAGGAGCTAACAATCAATAATAATGAAGGTATATTTTAAACTTTGTAAATACTGTAAACTCAGTGAATATTGCAAATATTGTAGACTTTAATGCAATGAGATACGAGATTCTTTACTCCCTTTCATCATACGATTTGTGATTTTATGAAGAAAAATTTTACTAAAAAACCTCAATAACCTGACGTGCAGGGAAAAAACAGTGTATTTCTATTTTGTAATTTACTTGTGGCCACTTTGTATATACCTGCTTGGGTATAAAAGGACAGTAGACAGACAACTATAATATAATCAATGAAGAAGGCATGCGCATTGTTCTTTATTAGAAAACTTGGATAAATACTGCGTACAACTCTTTCGTCGTCCGTTCACCCGAAACCCATCCCCCCGGTCACGTGCCTGCGCCCAGATGGTTAAGGTCAGTGAATTTGTAAACATGGAAAATATTGGTCACCGTTATGTGATACAACTCTCATGAAAATAAATACCAGTTTGAGACTACTTTTAGATCAGAAAAATACCAAGTTTGATCTTTTCCTGGTATGTACTACTCAATGGTCTTCTGGTATCCAGAATATATCACTTTAAGACCACTCTGAGATCAAGCACTGTTCCTGGGGTATACGTAGTCTAAAACTGGTATTTATTTTCACGAAGGAATACTTTCATTCGATAGGTCTCAGTCCAATATGGTAGACATTTCAAAAAGTGCTATACATCGCATATTCACTAGAAATGTGTACATGTGAAAGCTGTGTTTGAATCGAGTATTTGGCGTTTTTTATTTTCAAAATTTTCAGCTTTAATATATTGGATCTATAACTTAATTTGTGCGGTTTTTTTCCAAATTTGAACGTTTATTTGAGAAAAACATGTACAATAGTATTATTCAAAGTTTTGCCCATCTGAAGCTATGACTTTTTCCTATCTTTCTGGCAATTTGTGGATTCCATCCCAAAAGAACTGCGCCGGCTTGGCGGCCAAGAATGAATCAAGCCAATTTTTGATACCCTGTTCTGATGTGAACCGTATTCCAGTGAGGGCGTTCTACATTGACCGGAACAAATGGTAGTCAGAAGGGTTATAGTCTGGGCTATAAGGTGGGTGGGGTAAAACTTCCCATCCACTGTTTTCCAAATAGTTCTTAACCGGAATAGCAGCATGGGGCCGAGCTTTGTCATGATGGAAAATTATTGCCTCGTGTCTGGTCGCATATTCCCGGCGTTTTTCGGCTATTGCTCTCTTCAAACAGATTAATTGTGTTCGGTAGCGTTCTCCATTGATAGTTTCACCCGGTTTTAGCAGCTTATAATACAGCATATCCTTCTGATCCCACCAAATACAGAGCATTACCTGCGCGTCATGGATATTCGGCTTTGCCGTTGATTTGGCTGGTTGGCCGGGTTTCACATATGATTTTTTGCGCTTGGGGTTGTTGCAATGGATCCATTTTTCATCACCAGTAACAATCCGATGCAAAAATGACTTTTTTTGTGGCGTTCCAGCAGAATTTCGGACATGCAAAACCGCCTTTCAACGTCTCTCGGCTTGAGTTCATGTGGAACCAAATTTCCTTGCTTTTTAATGTATCCGGCTGTTTTAAAACGTTTTGAAATGGCTGCTTGAGTGACTTCCAAAGATTCCGCGAGCTCTTCTTGTGTTTGGCAACAATCTTCATCGAGTAATGCTTCCAGTTCTTCATCTTCAAACTTTTTTGGCTGCCCAGGACGTTCTTCGTCTTCCAAGCCAAAATCACCACTTTTAAATCGTGCAAACCACTTTTTGCACGTTCGCCCACCTAGTGCATGTTCACCATAAACTTCCACCAAAATACGATAACTTTCGTCAGCAGTTTTCTTCATATTAAAGTAATGAAGAAGAAATCCCTGCAAAAACACTTTTTCAGGCACAGAGTTCGACATATTTAAGTGAAAAAAAATTATTGTTGGTTACGCTTCAAATGAATGACACATACTGAAAAAGACGCACAATGACAGTAGCTTTCCAACGCATGTTCGGAATATTGGAACGATGGAATAATAATCAAGTTACGCTATCTCTTAGCAAACCGCACGAATTAAGTTATAGATCCAATAGTATATTGTGAAACTAGGGAGAAAAACTACTTTACGAGTTTGAAGTTTGATGTCGAAGCAAAGTGAGGGTAACAAACACATGAGTAAAACTGCTATTTTTTCTGCGGCACACATGATTTTTCTCTACTAAGGAGTCAAAAAATGGATTTATTTGCCCCGCAAGGGACAATAAAATCCACTTTATGACCCGCTAATAGAAAGAATAAAATTATTGCATATCTCCATTACCTTTTAACTTTAATTTTAACGTAGAAAAAGGATACAAACAAGTTGAATATTTATTCCGTCACTTACATGATTTAAATTGCTAATATACGCTAAATCGACTGAAAGATTGTCAGATATCCAAGTTTTGTTCTAAAAATTGATAAAAATAAATAAATTAAATAAGAATTATTCAAAGTGAAAAGGTTAAAGGTTGAATGGTTATTTGATATGAATATAATATAAAATTGAAGTTAAACGATTTAGATCTTGCTCTGCTTGTTCAATGTATTATTTTAACTAATGGAAGTTGAATAACCTAGATTTTGCTCTGGTTCTTCAATATAAATTTCTTCGTGTATTATTTTCGATAAATGGAAGTTGAATAAAATACATCTTGCTCTGGTTGTTCGATGTAAATTGTTTTGACTAATGGCAGTTGAATAGCTTAGATCTTGCTCTGATTTTTCAATGTAAATTGCTCTGAAAATTATAATTGAATATTAAAATACTATTTGAAAGACAGATGGAATACTACCGACTAGCAAAGATCTTGACGTGGCTCTTCGATTGTTCAATTGAAATTGACATATCGTTATTGGTGTTCCTAAGATATTTTTCTTTTATCAAAATTGCTATAGCCATTTTCGAAAAAAAAGAGTTTTCCGATTTCACTTTACCCCTCCGTCACTCCTAAAAAAAGGATTTTAGGGCAATCCTTTGGAGGAATTTCACTTCACATATATGTTAACCCATGACGGAAATTTGGACATAATACGTACGGGGGCAGATTTTACATGCTTACTTGTGAGACATTTCATAAATTTTCTATTTAAGATTTTATTTTCAAACTTCTATATTTTCCAATATTTCGAACATTTACTAGGTTGTTCAAAAAGTTTTGAAAGCGGAAATGAAAATACGTTTTTTTTTTGGTGAAATCACTTTTATTGCTCAGTATAATCTCCCATAAGATCAATACATTTGGTCCAACGGTCTTCCAACTTGTTTATCCCATCATGGAAGTGACTTTCTGCAAGGCCTGCAAAATACTCCTCTACGACGGCTATAACCTCTTCGTTTGATGAAAAATGCTTCCCACGAAGGAATTTCTTGAGGTGTGGGAACAGCCAGAAGTCAGAGGGAGCTAAATCAGGCGAATAAGGTAGATGCTGCAACAATTCGTACTTTAATTCGGTTATTTTAGTGATGGTTTTTTGAGCTGTGTGAGCGGGTGCATTGTCTTGATGAAAAAGGATTTTTTTCTTCTGCAAACCGGGTCTTTTTACACGAATTTTTGCATCCAATTGATCCAAAAGGTTACAATAATATTCAGAATTTATTGTTTTGCCAGTTTGGAGATAATCCACAAACAAAATCCCTTTTGCATCCCAAAAAACTGATGCTAACACCTTCTTCGCCGATTTCTGGACACGAACTCGCTTCGATGCCGAAGTGCCTGGTTCACACCACTCCTTAGCCTCTTGTTTTGATTCAGGATCATGATGGAAGACCCAAATCTCATCCATAGTGATGAATCGACGCCTAAAATCCTTTTTATCCTTTCGAAAACGCTCCAAATGTTGATCAGAAAGTCGCATTCGAACGTGTTTTTGTTCCATTGTGAGTGAATGCGGCATCCATTGTGCACAGAGCTTTTTGAAACCCAAAACTCCACGTAAAATATGACTCACACTGACTAATGAGATGTCTAGGGCCTCTGCTAAATCTCTCTCGGTCAATCGACGATCTACCAAAACCATATCCTGTACTTTTGCTATGAATGCTGGTGTTGCTGCACTTTTTGGACGTCCTGAGCGTGGATTGTCTTCATCGCTTTTTCGACCACGTCTAAACTCTAAAACCCATCGATGCACAGTTGGAAATGAAGGAGCAGCTTCCTTCAACACTTTCACCATTTTTGTATGAATTTCCGTTGCTGATAAACCTTCCAAAACGAAGAATTTTATCACTGCACGATATTCGGTTTTTTCCATTGTACAGAAATACACTGACACGTCAACTTCAAATGGCTTGTAAACAAACAATGAATTGACAGAGTGGAATGACACTTTGGGTATGTTCATATGAAAGATGAAATCTTAAAATGGCGTAGAAATTTTGGTTCTTCTACTGCTCTATAGATGTCGCTTTCAAAACTTTTTGAACAACCTAGTATTTTCGAACTTTCTGAATTCTGGAAGATCCTAGTTTTATTATCTTACGTCTGAGATATCAGCGTTGAAAAATATCCACTTCTAAGAATGTTTTTTTCCTTTTTGTTAAAATCAAAAAATTAACGACCTTAAATTTTCGGGGTTCATCATTAAAAAGGGACATTTGCGAAGGCGGAGCAGTTTTTAACGTATCTCTTGTTCCGTAAAAAAATAAGACTTAATGTGCGTTTCAACTCGCGTAGAAATGATTTTTGTTATCAAGAGCACAAAGTCGTTATTTTAAAGAACCCCGTCGCGTAGATTTCTAGAAAAGAGAGATAATGTTTCATTTTTATTTCAATTTTTCAATTATAAGATATGTCTAAGTTTCGTCGGAGGGCGGATTTCCACCTGTACGAAAATGGTTTTGAGCGAGGAGCATTAGTTTCTAATCATGATTTTTAAAACCCACCAACTTATGCCACCTGCCCTACGCTTCAAATGGCGACAGGAACATAATATTTATTTCGTTCAAAACGTGTGGAAATGTCAGTGTAGACCAGCTTGTTTTTAAACGATATTGATTTAATCGCCCTGGCCCTTAGTCATCATTTATATCCACGCGTAATCTCCCTGATCGCAAATTAACTCCTAGAACTCCTTTTCTCCAACGGATTGTCAATTAGGTATGGTCGGATGAAAAGTAGTTCTGCGATGCCTCTTTCGAGTACAAAGCAGTATTACTTTTAATTTAGATAAGAGATTGTAGGATCAGTAGAAATGCGATATCCCGAGTGGCTTCAAGGCAATAAATGATGACAAACGACCAGAACGATTATATTAATATCTCAGTTTATAACTGATGTTTATGTGCGGGTTGTTTCGTGGTAAATCTTGCCTTTTTGTGGTCGTTCAAATCGTCGGATTGTGGGGATTTTGAATCTATGATCATGAAAATGCTGCTTACTCAAAATGGTTTTTTCTTTTAGGTGGAAGTCCTCCCTTCACGAAAACCTTGGCAAACATTGTAATTAATAACTAAAATTACAACAGCGTCATGTCTCTTTGCTTTAAAATTTACGTGACAGAGCTTTTAGAAATCGAAATAGCGGTTGTTTAACATCTAAAAAAATTGGTCTCATGCGTGTCAAAGCTGTGATCATGAGTTTCTTTTTCCCCTTTAAGAATAAAATAAAATTTGATGTTCGCGAAGTCAAAAACTTTATGAATAAAATATCAAAGATTGATATCTTCGAATCAGAAATGCTGAAAATAAATACTTAGAATATTTAAAGAATCAGTTCAGAAGTTTAAAAATATTGTAAAATATTAAGTAGCAAAAACTTGGAATGTTTAAATACACATACTTTATGAAACATCAATTAAGGATCATTGAGCGACGAGGATGTATTTTTCGCTTTTTCATCAATTTTATAATTCCTTATAAATCAATTCGTTGATTTCAAGTTCTTCCATATTGGAGTTTTCTCACTGGCATTCGCACACAGCTCAAAAGACACTGGTAGTGGGTTCTGATAGAGTATATTAATTAACACTTGTGAGCTATACCACAAAAATTAAAAACCATTGTTTTTTATCTTGAAAACGATTTCAAAAATAATCTTTGCTTATCGAGAAAATGGTGACTATAAAACGGTAAATGTAAATTCTAGATTTTTATAGGCATAATGTATGAACTCTAGGTATGAAAAATCATGGAGAATGCCCGGACATGTCTCCACGTCAACGGCCAGACCAAATATTTACGGTGCACACGATAAA
This sequence comes from Diplolepis rosae, assembly GCA_030998225.1. Lineage (NCBI taxonomy): Eukaryota > Metazoa > Arthropoda > Insecta > Hymenoptera > Diplolepididae > Diplolepis > Diplolepis rosae. The sequence goes on from JAPYXD010000355.1 coordinate 1,700,300, forward strand.
GTTATCCTCTAGCATGACAATACTCGGCCACATGTCGCAAAACCAGTCAAGACATACTTGGAAACGCTGAAGTGGGAGCTCTTACCCCACCTGCCATACTCTCCAGGCGTTGCAAACGGCCTGGCTCATCAGCATTTCCGCTCTTATAAAGAAGTCAAAAAATGGATTGATTCGTGGATCGCCTCAAAAGACGCATCGTTTTTTCGAGATGGTATCTGACATTTGCCAGAAATGTTGGGAAAAAACGAAGGAAGAAAAGTTGTAAACCTAATAACCTAATTACCACGTAAACAGGATAATGTTCTTCGGTATCGCTTATTACCTTATGATTTAATAATCTCTCGATATGAAGTAATGCTTTATCATATCTTGCCTGGGTAATTACCTTATCAACATAATGATTATTTTAGGATTACTGCTATAAAAGATTGTACCCCGCCCAATTGAACTTTATGCCCTTCATATAACCTTCTGGGGTAAATTCGACCTCGCATATCACCCTATGCGTTTAACGCTAAATCCCACGCTCTATCGTGTCCTGATATCAGAATTAAGTTTTTCTATTTCAAAAAATTAATTTCACCTTCAGATGAGCTCGAAAAATGACCTTTAAGTAAATGTCAATATTCTCATTAGATTCATTTACTGGAACCAATCAATGATTATCTCCATATTTTTGAAAAAATGCATAGTCATCTTGTTATCCGAGGAGTTCCGTGTTTTGTATACACCTTGTATAATTATTTTAGAGTCATTGTGTAGATGATTTAAAAAAATGTTCAAATGTCTGAAAGTGTTCGAAATTTTTTTCGGATAATTCGGAACTTATTTGATATTCTAGAATTCTTCACAACTTCTGCCATCTCTTTTTACCCCTTTTATATCTATTGGGTTGGAAACAAAGTCATTTCGCTTTTTTGCGCTAGATGACTAGTCGTTCGAAGTCGTTCTCCATTGCAAACTTCAGACCGTATATGTGACCTGCTACCAGAAAATGATTTGAAATAGAGATTCCCGATGGTCATTTTCGTCACATTTTACTTTATTGCTTCCTAAAAGGTAAAAACATAATGCAAGCTCGAAAAAGTTGACGAAGACAAAATAAAAGGAATGACTGAAAAAAACCGGCGTATTACGACACGAGTGATCGCAGAGAAGCTTAACACATCACATACATGCGTGGAAAGACATTTAAAACAACTTGGTTACGTTGATAAGTTCAATATTTGGGTTCCTCGCAAATTGAACGAAATTCTACTCACCAAACGAATTTCCATTTGCGATTCACTGCTGAAACGTAACGAATCATAACTTGCGATGAAAAATCGGTTGTTTACGATAAAGTCGTGCGAAAAAGATCATGGAGCAAGCGAGATGAACCTGCACAATCGACATCAAAAGCCGATATTCATAAAAATAAGGTTATGCTGAGTGTTTGGTGGGATTTCAAAGGTATTGCTTATTTTGAGCTGCTCCCAAGGAACAAAACTATCAATTCGAATGTCTACTGTCGCCAGCTAATGAAATTGGACAAAGAAATCAATGAAAAGCGGCCAGAACTGGCAACTCGTAAAGGCGTCATCTTCCATCAAGATAACGCCTGATCACATACATCTTTGGTCACTCGCAAACAATTATTGGAGTTAGGCTAAGGAGTGATGCCGCATCCGACGTATAGTCCTGACCTTGCACCATTCGATTACACAGGTCTACATGGTTTTGTTATGGAGTAGCTGAGGTACATTTCCGAAGTAATTTTTGGCGTAGAAACTGAATCCGGGATCAGAATTAGCATCGACAACTTCGCGAATTTTTATTATTTTTTTAATATGAGAAAAATGATAGAACGTCAAATTTGTTTTTTATGCCTCGTTCAACAGAAAAAAGAATGAAAAAACAAATTTGACAAATTTCGGTCATTGCGAAACTTGCAATTTTTTTTTTCAATCGGCGATATTTCCGGTTAGAAAAATTGAAATAATACATGCAAATAGTAAAACAGAAAGCTGAAGAGTGGATCTTCTTAATAATTTTCTCATATTTAAAATAATAAAAATTCGTGAAGTTAGCAATGCTCAAATATAGCGAAAAACCGTGTTTTTCTCACTTTTAGGTTAGGATTACTCGAAAACCTGACGTGATGGAGCAATTATGAACCCGGATTCGGTTTCTACGCCAAAAATTACTTCGGAAATGACTATCGATATTTCTATAACAATCACAACGATTCAAATGAGGCTGTCAAAAATGAGTTCATTCAGTTTTTTGCCTCTAAGAACTAAACTTTCTACTAAAGCGGAATTTGTCACCCCTTCAGCAGTGGTAACTGGTTATGATACTCACCCCAAAACCATTTGAAAACCTAATAAAAATTCTAATCAAATTCCGAATTATTTTGACAAATTCTTCAGGACCCGTCTGGAATTTCTCAGAAGCCTTTTTGTAATCGAATGACTCGTTTCCGCAATTCCTCGGGGAAAGTTTTTTCGAGTGCAATGAATCCAAACATTATTTTCGTTTTTATCCGTAATTTTTTCCGTACCACGCATCAAATATATGGATAAATGGATTTGAGTTGAATTACAGTGAAGATTCGTTTATTGCAAGGCTCAGAAACGAGAGAGAGACTCATTTATTGCAAGGCTCAGAAACGAGAGAGAGACTCGTTTATTGCAAGACGGGAGACGCTTCCACCACCGAAATTATTGGTAAGGTTAGTTTTCAGGGGAAGCAGTGGATTGGTTATCGCCCCAACCACACTGTTGTATATACACGCCTTGCCGTGTATTATTGTATTATGTATTACTTAAGCTCTCATTCTCAATTGTATCAGCGAGAGTATGTAGAAGCGTCTTATTTCAATAAAGTATGTAGTCGAAAAAAGTGTTTATAGTTTTAAATGGAAATCGAAAAAACAGAAAAAGGTACGTAAATTTAATCATAAGGTGACCTCAACATGGAGTCAATTTTAGAGGTTATTCAAGGTCAACTTCATTTTTTCAAATACTAGTCGATCTAGCGTTTTACATTTGAACTATCTGTATTTCGACATTGGAAACGTCAAATGCCATTCGGAAAGTGACAGATATTCAGTAAATAGTCTAAAATTTACGAAATGGGTCGCTATTCGCTAGAAGAAAACTGGGAAATATTGAAAACTTTTTTCCAAAGTGGTGAGTCTCCAATCCAAACTGTGAGAAATTTGGCAAAAAAAATGGACAGACAAAAGGTGCCATCAGTTCAATTTGTGCAAGAATTTGTCAAGCGTGTGCGTGAAACTGGCTCGTTGGTGGATAAACGAAAACGTCAACGTTCATTTCCCGCGCGTTCACCCGAAAATATTGCGACTGTGGATGAAAGTGTTAGTGAGAATCCATCCACCTCAACTCGCTGTCGATCGCAAGAATTGAACACTCCACGAACAACTTTGCGACGAATTTTGCAAAAAGACCTCGCTATAAAGCCATATAAAGTTCAATTGGTGCAGCAGCTGAAGCCACTTGACCATCCGAGCCGTCTACAGTTCGAAGATTGGGCAGAAGATCGTTTGACCGAGGATGGTCAATTTTACCGAAAAGTCATCTTTTCGGACGAGGCTTATTTCCACCTCGGTGGTTACGTTAACAAGCAGGATTGTCGCATTTGGGGCACAGAAAACCCGCACGTAATCGTCGAGAAGCCAATGCACCCAGCACGAGTCACTGTATGGTGCGGATTTTGATGTGGTGGAATCATCGGCCCATTTTTCTTCGAAAATGAAGAAGGAACCGCCGTAACCATCAATGGTGAGCGGTATCGCGCAATGTTATCCAAATTTTTCTTCGAACAAATTGAAGAGGAAGACTTGGACAACATTAGGTTCCAGCAGGACGGCGCTACGTGCCGTACAGCAAACGCTACACTAAATCTTTTATCTTGTCTTTACTAAAATCGCATAATCAGCAAAAGAGGTGATGTGAATTGGCCTCCCAGAAGCTGCGATTTAACTCCGTTGGACTATTTTCTGTGGGGAGCTGTTAAAGATAAATGTTACGCCATCCATCTAGAAACAATTCAAGATCTAAAGTACGAGATTCAAGCTGCTGTTGCTGCCATAAGGGATGAAACCATCGAGAAAGTACTCCAAAATTGGGTGGATCGGTTAAGCTACTGTAAACTCAGCCGTGATGGTCATTTGTCAGAAATTGTTTTCCACAAATAAATTTCATAAAACAACCTTTCAAATAAATGTTAAACCTTTAAAAAATATCAAGCCGTTTTTTTTATTGACTTTTTAAATTAAAAATTTTATATGGCCCACCCTGTAGAAACCCTTATTACCGACTTCGGAAGTGAAAAGAAACGAAAAATTTTGGTTCTAAATTATAAATCTGAAGTTCCTGAAAAGAGGTGCTTAGAATTATTTGCTTATATGTTCATCTTGGTGAATAAGTCAGTGAAATAATGTCTTTTTATAAGGGACATTGCATGTACGTACTATATATGTACTTAGGTATGGATGTAACCGAAGCGTGCCGACGATAAGTTAACGTTTACGGAATTTCTGTAGGACGGACAGCTCATGACAGACTAAGCGACCATCACCTCAAATTATATGAGGAGGATTATTGGATGACGCTACTCAGGGGCAGGGGCCCCTAAATACCGCTTGAAGTCTTTAGTATCCGCACGGCCAGCTGATTCGCCTTTTTCGTTGACGAGCTCGTATATCGTTCTCTGCCTTCCAGTCAAAGGGCTGCGCTTTTTCAATAGGTGGAAAAGGGGCTCTGCTACAGTCGCAAAATCCGGTATAAAGCGCCGGTACCAACTTGCTGAACCTAAGAAGCTGCGAAGCTTGCAAATATTTCGTGGCGCTGGCAGGTCCAAGATAGAGGCCAGTTTGCTGAGACCAACCTTAACGCCCTCATTATTAATGTGGAACCCAAGGTATTTTATCTCGCTTCGGAAAAATAGGCATTTCTCAGGGCTGATAGAGATACCAGCAGAAGCGAGTCGATCTAATACCTTTTTTAACTATTTGAGGTGATTCTCGAAGATTTTGCTTACTATTATGACGTCGTCTAAATAGGCGAACGTATGCGGTGCATTCGAGTAAATTGGAAAGGACCGCGTGCTGGTACCGTGAATGCGGTAAGTTTCTTACTCTTTTCATCCAATGGTAATTGATGGAAAGCCTGGTCCAGGTCAATTGTGCTAATATAATTTGCTTTCTGAAGTCACGTATTGTCCCCCATTCAGCCTCCCAATTTTTTTCCCAGTTGTGCGAGTTCTTCAAAATCGCCGATGTCTTTTCGTTTAATAACGCACCTAAATTCCGGTCTTAACCCTCTGTGAGCATTATTAAGTTGCTCTTCAACCGAGTAAGGACCATCCTACTTTTCGTATGAACCTAATAGGCAAGTTAGTTAGTCTTCGACTTTTTGTTTCGCGCCTTGGGTGCGCGCGCGGATTTGATCCCTTACACGGTGGTCAAAATTGTCGTCGCCGAATCAGCTTCTACAAGCCATTTTAAATTTGGTCTATGATATGCATTGTGACATCTTTAACCGGTACCATTAGCGCACTATTTTACCAAGATCCCTATTTAATTCAACACGAGTGTTGGTACCTCGCGAATTACAATTATAGAGGTTGGTAGGCGCGGAATTAAAATTTTGCTCGTCGGTTATTGTCATGGTCGGAATATGGGTCGAGTTATATATATTTGTGCCTCCATGATTATGTGGTGCGTAGGGGTTGAAGTTGTTGCAAAGGCGTGGGTGGTAACGCAGTCGTGCCTAATATGTTTGATAGGTCAGACGGTTGTCGAGATACCGCCTGATCATCGCTCAATAATCGCATAGCCAGAGCTGTGTGCGAACAAATGAAGGCTTCGTCCAAACACAGCTCCACTGTGCCCTCGCACTCCTCTGCTTCGTGCTAAACACATCGTACGTGTGCGCCACGTTTGTGTATATGTAATGCATTGATTATACTTTGATTATTTATAAGGTCTAAAAATTGCCGTGTCTCATTGACGTGGATGCAAACGACGCTGAATTTAAAGGTACGTATTACGATCATTCAAAATACAAAATACTGATGGTGGTCTAGGCTTTTTCAAAATATGCATGTCTATACTCCTGTAGCACTACTTATCTGAATTAGATGAAGGCATTGGTGTTGATTTAGATAGACAAGAAGATTTTTATATACAAACTAAGAGAAGAATATTATTTTCGGAGGGCGGCAATAATGGCAAAAAAAGTAAGTTGACTAGTGTTAAAATAAGGTTCATTTCACTGTGGTAATAACCAGCAAATTTTTATTTCAAAATTTAGTAAATGAAAAAAAAATGAAATTGGCCAACACAGTTTACATGTAATGTCACTCTTGAGTCAATGAATCTCTTGGTGGGCCCTTTTCTTCTTTCCCTGAATGCATCTCTTGGTGCGTTGCTTGGCGTATTTTTCATCAGGGGTTTCTCGCAGCAGCAACCAGCAGAAATCAGCCATCATATTGGTGTTCCGTCTTCCTGTTTAATGTATAAAATGAATACAAAAACTCCTAAAATATCATGAGGGAGTGTTTCTAGTTAGTTAACCATTACAACCTTTATTTTGGGCCAAGAAAATAAACTGCAGTTGGCTAAAAAGAAATTATCTGAACATTCCTTATATGGCTATGAAATCAAATTTTGTAAGAAAACGTGCCGTGATGGAAAATTTTGGCTATTTTTCCTGGATTCAGCGCCCCAAAATCTATAGGAATCAGTTACAAAACCGGAGGCAGTTTTTTGGTCGTTTACCTGTGTTACTGGAAACAAAAATTCGTTGAGCATGGCACGATAATGCTCGCCTTTGGCCGTTACGGCGGCCCCTTGCTCATTTTCGAAGAAAAATGGCCCAATGATGCCACTGCACCAAAATCCGCACCAAACAGTCACTTGTTGTGGGTGCATCGGCTTCTCAATTTATCAGATAATTTATTATAATCTTCTGATATTCATGAGCAGCTACCGTGTCATGAGGTAAATTATCGAATATTATCGCGATACTTCTGTGTTTCAGCTCTCCACCATCTTTATAATAAATCACGACAGTGGAGATTGTAGCTTGGTTATTCAAGAATGATCTTCCTTTTAAGTTGATAAGTTCAAATCTGCATGTGTTGCAAACTTGCGAATCTTCTCGTAAATTTGAAAATTTCACACGTAAATTGTCAGAAACACGGCGAAGGGTTATTTCCTTATGTTTCTTTTTTTGGAACGGATTAATGCATTTATTCTTCCAAATTTCGCCATCTTTTTTGGAAGACATCATTAGAAAAGTACTTCTTCGCAATTTAAGAAGGAGGCTTACATAGAAAGTAATATACGAAATAAAACGAAAAGAAAAACAGAAGAGGAAACAGAAGGAGGAAAAATGGAATATCGCGACTGCAGATATAATTGATTTTTGAAATTAGAATGATTCAACAGAATCAATAAAATTATATTATGAAATTGAATTATTTCTAAAGACAAACCTGCTTCAAGAAACTCTTCTCAGTTAAAATCTGGAAATAATGTACCCAACTCGTATGCTGGGATATTATGCAATGTAAAAAATTAGCTTGAGGGTGTTCTACGAGTTCCCTGGCGTGAAGACGGTAGCGAACGGTCGCGCGGCCTCAGCTCCGGCGGAGCATCCGGTTATTCATCGCACGATCAGCTGAATGATCACGAAAAAGACTGAAGAAAACGTATGAAGTAAAATTTTTCATTATATTTATCAAAGATAAACATAACAAATTTTAATTTGAAACATTTCTCCCTAATCTTTTTGTGGGACTAGAGTTCACAATTTGATAGCTTTTTGACAATTCTCTTCGATATTTTAATTTATAACAATGCAATCATTTATTAGTCTAAGTATCACGATTTCATACAAAGCAAGGAGAGAAATAAGAATAAAAGAATTTGCTCAGAGGCACTACAATACTTCGGCCAATTCTGGTCCGGACATGAGGTTGGAGGGGACTCTGGTGATAGCCTACCCTCCAACGGCCTGTGCCTGGTCCGTGGCCTTCATATATCTTCCAAGATGCTGTCCTAAAGTCAGGTTCTCCATATCTAATCACCGCGGCACCATAGCCAGTTCCTCTCAGGGGCCACGAACCCTATTTAGCGTCTAGTCCTTGTGATGGTGGTATGGGCAGCGTGTCTAAATAAAACACTTTCTTATTATTTAATATAGTATCCTTTTATTTCAATTAAGACGACACACTTGCTTTGTTCGCTCGATTCTGCTGTAGCAGAACTTGGTTCTGTGTTTTAATAAAAAATGGACCTCTGATTAACAAACAACAAACGAGCGCGGTTGCGCCGGCAACGGCACGGCAGAGGCCAGTCACGGAGTAGGAGTAAAAATATGAGAACCCAGAGTCTCATACTTACATACAAGTACATAGGCGCATTCAATATTCTAACACTCCCTCCCGAATATGTGCTTGTTATAAATAACATTCATATTTATTAAGGCCTTATAAACATAGTAGTATTCTTAAGTATTATTATTAAAGAGTTACATTATTCTGATAGATAAGATGAACAACCTTGATAGCTCAACAAATTTTTTTTTTTTTTTTTTTTATTAATATATAAAAGCAGTATTCACTGTTTCTTCATATGGATTAATTTCCTGTAACAAAGAGAAACATTATTGCATACACAATATTCAAATGTTAAAGGCTCATATAACGTTTAAAAGTTTCTCAACTAATCGTTTATGTATTTCAAATGAAAGAAGTTTCGTGAATACATCAGTTATTAGTTCTTTAATTCGTCGTTGATCGCTTCTTTCCACATTTCTCGTTCTTTTGTTTGCATTGCCTCTTTGTATGATGCTGGATCTTCGTTAATGTGTGCTATAAGTGCACACACTATTTCATCATCAGTATTACTAATCTCGTTTCTTTCTTCATTGTTTTCTTCATTTAAGAATAAACTCTCAGGAATTTCTTTCGTAGCATTTTGTATATCCAGAAAGCTTGTGTCGTTAATCAGATTACCACATCGTTTAGGTTCGTTATTTACCGTTATTCACTAGTTTTCTTGGTCGACCCTTTTTCCGTTTAGACTCTCCCTCCGTTTTTGAAGTTTCTTCATCTTTACTCGTTTCGTCGTTGAATTCTACAAACCAATCTTGTTTGTTTATCTCTTCATGAGTATTAGGCCAATTTTTAATACCTTCCTTATCATATTTGTCTCCATATACTAATTTTTCGTTAAATCGAGCATCTCTGCTTTCGTAATACTTCCCTTCTTCTGGTTTATGGAACTGATATCCAGAAGGAGTATAACCTACAAGTATTACTCGCCGACCTTCGTATCTAAACTTTGGCCCTGTTCTTCGTTGAACCTTTATGTATGCTACACACCCAAATCTTTTGAGCTGATTTATATCGTAATTATGATGAGGAGCAAATTTATGTACATATTTATGTACATATCGTTATATTTATGAGGGGTTCTGTTATAAGCATATACAGCAGCACCTAAGGCCAAATCCCACATATTTTCAGGAAGCTTAGAATCGTACATGTATGCTCTTACTTTCTTTTGAATCGTTTGGTTGAATCGTTCAGAAACACTATTGTGCTCTGGTGTATCAGGACAAGCAAATTGCTGTTCGGCACCAAGTTTATTTAAAACTTCAACCGTATAACCCCCTGTCTACTCAGTACCTTGATCCGATCTTAGATAGCATACTTTTGCATCTTTACCAAGTAAATTTCGTGCACTTCGTACAAAAGCCTCTAGACACTGTCCAGTATCACTTTTAGCTTTCATTGGATATGCCATTGCTAGTCTCGAAAAATCATCTATGAAAACAGAAATGAATTTATATCCCTTAGGATGAGAAGGTGGATTTATAGGACCCATTGTATCAGAATGAATTATTTGTAAAGGTTCTGTGGCTCGTCTACGTGCAGCATGAAATGGTAATTTGTTAATTTTTGCTATCATACAAACTTCGCAGTCTAAAATAGACTCATCAAAGATCGCGTCTTGTAATTGCTTATTTTCTGGGAATTTAATTTTTAAAAACTTTAGATATGCAATTGATGCATGACCGAATCTTACGTGCCAAAGCATAGCTTTATTATTTTTAAGAAATTTATCATATTTACTGTTAAAGGGAGATTCTTTTTCGGATAATTCTACAATAGGAAATTCATCAATATCACTAAATTTTCTATCCCAAATTGTTGTATCTAGATTTGAATGTTCGTATATTATTTCCTTTTCGTTTTTACTTTTGTTTAATACATTCCCATCTATTTTCCCACTTATGTCTAAAATGGGATTTTCATTAGTGCCCACTTGAATTTGATTCTCAGTGACAGTTTTATTATCCGATTCATTTATATTTTCTTTGTTAGTTTCTACCTTTTCATTCTGTTTCAGTTTCTCATTTGCAGTTACACTTCGTGTCTTATATCTTAGTTCGTTTTTGTCGTTCGTTTCTGCTGTCTTTAAATTTACAAAAATGCGTTTTCTGTTGTCTATTACTCTATTTTCTTCAAATTTCCCTTTATTAATTTCAAATTCAATGATCCAATATGGCCGATTATAAACTCCAGTAATAAACTACTCATTCGAAATTGGATCAAAAATATCAATTTTCTCGTTATCTAAGTAAATACTAAGTTCTAATTCAGCGAATTTACGTAATGATAATAAATTTTCAGAAAGAGTTTTCGCGCATATCACATTATCTAATTCAAATGTTTTGTTATCGTTTAAAGCTACTTCTATCATTCCCACTCCCTCCGTTCTCAAATCCGCTAATGAATTTTTATTCGCGCATCTGATCATTCCCTGATCTGCTTCGTTAAATGTTTTAAAAACAATTCTCGAGTTAGTAAAGTGTTCTGTTGCTCCGGAATCTGCTAAGAATTTTGCAAAGAGTTTATTTTCGCAAGTGTCACTAAAGGTTTCCGAAACTGTTTCATTATTTTTAAAATCCTTATAACTATGTTTGTTTATTTCATTTAGACTTTCGCTATGTGCATTAAGAGAAAAAGTTTTACCTTTAACTTCTAAAGCATTTGCTGAGTTAGCGTAGACCTCTCTCTCCTGTTGCTTGGGTTGATTTTGTTTATTCCATTTTTGATTTTTAGCATTGTTATAATTTGAGTTTTTTCTAGTTTTACTGTTCGTAAACTTTAGTTTCTTTGGATCGTTACCTCTTTCGTTATTATAAGACTTTCGTTTAAAACCCCGTGTTTTATTATTGAGGAATTTTCCTCCTGTATTGTTTCAGTTAAAATTTCCATACCGATTGTTGATTCTTGAACCCAATCGTCCACGTCCAGCCCTTGGTTTTATTCTCAGTTGTGCCAGTCGCTGAGGGTACTCTGCGGTTATATGCGTTGTGAATTCGTTACATTCATAACATTTTTTTAAACCTCTGCCCTTGTAAGGACAGTCTCGTTCAAAATGACCATAATCGTCACATTCAAAACATCTGTCTTTAAGTTCTCTTTTTTGAGTTTTGAAAACAGCTCTTGGACATGTCGCTAAACCTTGGTTTTTATTTGCCTCTGCTTGAAGGACAAATGTTTTTAGTTGGTCGTAAGTCAGACTTTTATCAGTGGTATTCTTAGTCATGAATTCGACGGCTTGCACCTCAGGAACTGTTGCCATAATTGCATTATAGAATGCATCTCGTTTTTCTTCTTCAGAGAAAAGATTAGTTTCAGGTAAGCTTTCGAAATTTCTAATTACCTCTTCAAACTTATCACAAAATTCTGATGCCTTATCCTTACCTGGTACATATTGTATACTATAAAGTTGTTTTCTGATAGACACGGAAGTTGAATTTGTTTCACAACGTTTTATTTCTTTAATTTTGTTTAATATTTCGACCGGATTTTTCATGTGGACAACCTTTGAATGATAAATTTGATCTACACGGTTTATTAGAATGTCTCTTACTTTAAATTTATGTTTTTCAATCGTTGCTTTATCAGGTTCTCTATTCGGCTTTGTATTCGAGTCTATTATATATAACAAACCGTTCGATCTAAGTTCTGAGGAGAAATAGTCATAAAAGTGCTCAAACTTTGTTTGTGCAGTGAGTTTATAATCACGTTTAGTTCTGTAATCTTTATTAATTATTTCAAATTTTATTGCATCTTTAATTTCATTCGCAAGTGATTTTGACTTAACTTTTTCAGATATACTTTGATTCAATTCTAATTTTTCAAATTCTTTTCTCACAAAAAATGCAATTTTATTATTTAAATCTAAATTTTCATCTAGAGATGCATTCATATTGACATATCCTTCTTCTTCGTTATTTTCAAAAGGTTCATCAGGTGTAGAATCATTTATTAGATTGGATTTTTCCATGATCACATCTACGATCCGTTTCAATCGTTCGGCTTGCTCGTTCATTGAGTTTTGTTGTCGTTCAAACTCAATGCCAACCAATTTTTGATTTTTTTCCATGCTTTTCATAGTATTTGTGGTACTGGTTATTAATTCTCCATATTGATTCATAAGTTTTGTTACATTTCCACATAATTCGGTGATAATGTGCAACAACTTTTGTTCACTTCGTTCCTGCCCTCCATTAGTCATTTCTCCTGTAGCATTTGACACCCGATTTACAGGCTTGTTCTTATTCGTTGTATTCTTTATCTTTTCGTTCGTTTCGTCATTTTGTAAATCATTGGCAGGGACATTACTGAGGTGGTATTTAGATACAGTCCTTTTAATATTACCTAATTTCTCGTTTAAAGTTTCATTACTTGAAAAGACGTTTTCTATGCACCTGACTGTAGGTTTCATTTTAGTTAGGGCTATTGGATCTGTCGAGATCACCTTATCGTTCACATCGTTATCATGTTGTTTAATTTGGTCATTGTCAGTTTCTAATAACCTTGTCTCTTCTTCCTCTGTCAAATCCGGGATTATTTCATGCTGGATTGTCGTCCTTGTTATCTCCAAATCTATGTTCTCTTGATCGTATCGTTGCAGCATGCCGATAATCGTTGTCCATTCGTCCTCGTCCATAATCGTCTTATCTGAGTAAATAAAAAACTTGGTTATTTTGTCTATTAAATACCAATAGGACTATGCTCCTATCTTGGCTGACCGAACAACAAGTATAACCAAGCTGAAGCAAGTAAACACGTCCACATTCAAACTCAGAAATGCTTTTCGCATTTACTCTAGTCCCTCCCACAATGGCAAACGCACGGCACCAACCATTGCACGAGTGACCCAGCAGAAATACTTGGTGTCATTATTTTATATTTTAATATAACTTAAATATACCGGTGTTCTGTGACATTTCACACCCACACCTGTTTTATACTGTGCTCCATGCTCAGTGCAGAAGAGAACATTTTGTCCCTCAATTTTTAATGTGATTTTCTCATATTCGAGATTCTTATCCAGACAGAAAATTGAGGTAAACTTCTTCACAAAGTTTAGAAAGGTTCTGTCTTCGTCCATTTCTAGAAAGGAAAATAGTTATTAAGCTCTTTGGTAAATACATAATTATTGTTCGTAAAATGTACACATCGTCAGTAAGCTTACTTTAAATTTTCGTTTCAATTAAAAGATTATAGAATTGATATTATCACTTCTTTGTCTTCATTCGTTATTCTTTGAGTCTACGAGACTAAATAAATAGTTCGATAGACTTGGCTCTTATCTCCCTCGCGCTTGGCTCGTGCCATACACAAGGCCCAATTCTGAAAATCGGCATTTGCAAAATGAAATAAAATTTCAATGCCTGTGATTTTGCTCTCATCATTATTCACTCGTTTTTAATTGTTATGCATAACCATATAGAACACTCATTGTTAAAATTACAAAATCGTTATATATTACTCGAGATTTCTTTGTTCAACTCACCCTGCAAATCCATACCTTTTATGTTGATTTCGATAAGAACAGATACTACACTTTGATTTTCCACAATTTACACACACGAGCGCAGTGGAAGCGTGCTGGGCCCATAACCTGATGGAGGTATGGGCAGCGTGACTAAATAAGACACTTTCTTATTATTTAATATAGTATCCTTTTATTTCAATTAAGACGACACACTTGCTTTGTTCGCTCGATTCTGCTGTAGCAGAACTTGGTTCTGTGTTTTAATAAAAAATGGACCTTTGATTAACAAACAACAAACGAGCGCGGTTGCGCCGGCAACGGCACGGCAGAGGCCAGTCACGGAGTAGGAGTAAAAATATGAGAACCCAGAGTCTCATACTTACATACAAGTACATAGGCGCATTCAATATTCTAACACCTTGTTGTAAATTATTGTTTTTATTGGCCAACGCATTGATTCGGGATTTTCATCCTGAATCATTGTTAATAAGCATATTTTAATAGGTCTCTGATCCGAGCAGTAATAAGCAGCATCAGCGGTCTTGTCAAGGTGCTCGGGTTACAGGCGCTTCAAGGTGGCACGCGACTTTATTTGATAATTTCAACATGATGATATGAATCAAAATATAGATCAAATTTCAAAATGAATAAAAATATAACCAAAATTAATTTCAATGTGTTTGGAAAGATGTTGCAACGCATCTCTTAGAAGAAATTTGTTCTGTTCAAAATTAATAACAATTACGATTTTTTCGAAAGAGTTAAGAAAAAATCAAATGTTAAATGATTCAAAACATTCTATATATATATATGTATATTGATATTTTGAGACACGTTCAGTTTGGATACATGAATAATATAACAAGTAAAATCTGGACAATGGGAGCCTAAGGTAGCTAGGAATATTGCTAAACAATCATAATAATTTTTTTTTTCTAGGTCCAACGGGATATGAAAGATGGACATCGTCCTTCATTACTTTGCATAGAAGATCCGTTAACACCAGGCAATGATATTGGTCGCAGTAGTTATGGTGCTCTTTATGTGAAAGATGCGTTTGATTGGGCATACTTTGTTCTTTCGCAAGCAGTTAGCCCACTCAACATTCAAGTTAATGATGCGAGTAAAGTTAGGTCAGTGTGTACAAATGAAATATTAATATTCTATCAATATTCGCCTTTGACAAGGGATAAAAAAACGTTGAAAATAATTTAACAGTTGTAATTATGAATTCTATAAAGGAATGTAACTCGTATCTGGTTCCTTATAAAATACGATGCCTTGCTCTAGAATTCATTCTTACAAAAAAAAATGATGAAAATTTATAGTTTTCAAATTGCGGACAATATGGCGGGGTAGGACACTAAAATTTCGTTCTGAATCTCATGTCTGCTCATGCAGACTTGTCAATACCTCTAAAACGCAATTTGCGTAATTATATATCTTTCTTTGCAACAACTTCGAAATAAGTCAAAATTACGTCAGCAAATAATAAAGTAATTACATCTTTTGCCCTTACAGTATATTGGGTAGAATAATAAGGGTGACTGATGAAGTTATAGAATATCGTAAATGGATCAAAGAAACATTCCCAGTGGCATTGAATGAAATGGATTCACTTTCGAGCTCTACTGGTTCTGATGCATCGACTCTCTCAGCTCCTGCTAGCGATACGGTAATTAACAATGTCTTATCCTATAAAATTTGTTCATGAAAATAACGGTAAATGATTATTTTCCAGTATTGGCAATAAATTGCAATTCTCTCTATAATATAAATAATTTGCATTAAGAAAATGAACGTGAAAAAATTATTGATATATTTTATTAAATTTGTGGATGATAGTAAATGCTAAAAGTGCGACGGGTCTTGATTCTACCTTGTAAAAACCACACCAAAACCAAAATAGGGTCCAAGAGTATCTGTACTAGAATGCAATTTACATTCATCATAGTAGCATCCTGGAGTAGAATTTCTACACATTATTTTGTTGATAGCTTCATGGTGCGCTAAAATAGGAGAATCAGTCTCACGGGTGATTTCTTTTATACTTACGGGATCAAGCATTAAATCAACATTCCAGTGCTAGGTACATACGTAATAATCATGAGTTTTACTAGTTCCATTAATAATGAAAAGTTCTATAAATTTTGTAAAACTTTGTTCCGCAAATGCCTGTATCCATAACTCTTAAACAGTTCTGTAAACTTTATTGAATTATTTTTTCCCGTGTAATAAATTTCTCTTAGTTCAAATGTAATTTTTTGATTATGATTCCAAAAAGTTTCTTTTTGGACTTCTGAACTTTTTCACTTTTCATTTTGTCAGAAGTAATGCTCAGAGAAATATCCGTGACTGTGTCAAACGGATATTGTATATAATCGAAGTATTGCGGTAGATATATGTACGAAAAAAAGGAGCAGTTCAATCACTGAAGAAGCTCTGTTTTTGAGTATGAATACTACAATGACCGTAACCTACAATCAAACGAATCGAGTGTAACGGTAAATGGAGTGAATAGTGCATGTGATATTTAATGCGGATATTTAAAAACGTATAGCAACGATTATCAACTATTAGTGCTTATGCACCGCACTGCACCTAAGTGGGCATGGGCTTTTGAATCTCCAGTGTCTTCATAACCTAATCCTTCTGGGTATGGCTCACAACGTCGCAAATGGAAAAGATCCGCTCCTTCAAATAATCAAAAGGACGAGATAAATGTCAACGGAGCATTCATCTACAAATCTTCGAAGTAATCTGACAAGATCCTTCGCCTAGATCATAAATCGGAGCGAAGGAAAATGTATTAATCCATGTAGATTTCTTACCATTAAAAGTCAAAGTGAATATAGCAAACGTGAACAACTAGATAAGAAAATAACAGTAACTTTTACAAATATAAAAATGAGTCCTTGTCAACAGAGCTAACGTTTGCTTTCCTCAAGTCATCAGGACTTAATTCGTAAACAGAGGGTTTTATTTCTGCGTGCCAAGGTGGTGCAATTTCCACCTTGTTTCACGTCACCGGATTTTCTTCTGTTTTGTTTGTATTTCTTGATAAAAAGCTCCTGACGTTTTGTCTTGGCTGGTAGCAATACTGTTCCAAAGGCAAAAACCAGCATTAAGAGTACCTTATTACCATTTTTGTCGCTATTGTGGTATTTGCAGTATTCCTGCACTGTCTAACGCTGCGAGGGAGATACAGTCATTTGGTGAGAACGTTAAGGGACAAATTTACGCGCTCTCGACATTTGCTCCTATTATACGAAAGGTATCGAAGCCTCATGAAGAAAATTTTTTTATGTCGTTCCAAATACAATTTGGATAAGGCTACTACTTTTCTCGGCTTAATTTGACAAATTGGATAAGATTTTGCGTGCCACGTCTGTGCACCTCCATAGAGGATACATTTACGTTGTGATATTTCTACCTGTTTGCACGAGTTCACGACCTTAGTACGTCCAAGATTTTAGATCCAGAATAAGAAACTGACTGTGAACGACGTCTATAAAATGATATTACCAATGCCTCAGGATGTTTTTGATGCAGTGTTGGTGTATCAGCGTTCCTGTTTCACGAACTAGTGGTAAGTGCCGATCGTACGCGATTGTTTCCGATTTTATAAGAGTATAGCTGGTGTTTTAGAATTCAAATTATGATCTATTGGAAAACACAATATAGTTCCATTCTTGTCTTTCGGACTGCCTCTCTAAATACCAACAAAAACAACATTGACGACGTTCACGAGTTTGAAAACTACCGTAGCGGTACCAAACTCGATTAAATATCTACTCATACGTATGTTTTACGCACAGAGATGTATACGCATTACTGTTTACTTCAAATGCCTTATTTTTTACTATATTAATCTAGAGTTAAACATTACCACTAATCGACGAAGCTGACCCACTTCTTATTATGTTTTAAGTTGGCATAGTCCAGAATCAAAGTATGATGTATTACATATGAAGAGTGGACATTCAAAAGGGCCTAACCCACAATTTTTCAAAAATCGTTTTTTTGGCGAAACAAATTCGTGAGGTTAATGCCAATACAATAGCGCAAACGATTTTTTTTTCCAATCAGAAATATTTTTATTTTCGATTTGGAAATCAAAAATCTGTATCTCGAGGTGTCGAAATGAGAACGCTTTTTTGCCGCCGTGTAAAATTTCAGAAATGTGGGTTACGCCCTTTTGAATGTCCACTCTTCATATATACGTATTCAGTTTTTCATTAACAGCTATAAGTATTTTTTTTAATGCATACATTAATTCCAAAAGGAAGTTAGATTCAGATAATCCATTCTTTGGGTAGCATGAAAAATTGACGAATTTGAAACTTGTCGAGAGGGGATTTCTTGGATTGCCGGAAGCGAATTAGAAGTGAAATTTTAAAGATTATAATGTTGATGTTAAATCGTCTGAGAATCCATATTACATACAGGGTGCGCCATCTAGACCTTCGGTATTTCAACATAGAATAAATCTGTTGTTTTTCAGCCGATTTTGACAAATGATAGGGTGGCCGCTTGACCGGGAATTTTTTGTGACCTGAAGAAACCGGGAAAAGACCGGGAATTTATTTGTTGACCGGGAATTTTTTTAAATTTTTAATGAAAAACGATTTCAATTTGTTTTAAATGTGTTACATAAAGTGATTTACATATATATTATATTATGCATTTCGAAATTCCCGCCTTGTATGTGCAAAGCGAGCAAGCAACTTGAGTGCAGAAGTGTGAAGCAGCCTTAAGGTGTTTTTATACCTCTCCGGCTGCGGGCTATCAAATTCATCGACGGGAGTTGATTGGTCCATTCTGTTGAATCCTGTTTGTTGAGCAAAGGAATGTGCCAATAAAGTGCTTTAAATGAATTTCTCGGCCCGCAGCCGGAGTGGTATAAAAGCACCATTAGGCTGCTGTCTACAGCGCCCATTGGAGTAGGAGATTTTTGCGATTTTAACAATAGTCCATTTCTTATGATTTCGAGATTTAAGTATACCAGGAGAAATTTCGAAGCACCTAGGAGAAAAAGTTGCATATTATATGGAAGCAGGTAAGTTTAAAGTTAATAAAAAATTCATGCATAGAGTGTACATGTTGTTTTTCAAACAAATAACATCTGCCGATGTGGGTATTGACGTAGGTATTGATTATTATTGATGGCGGATATGTTTTGTTCTTATAATATTCAGATATGAATTATAATGGTTTTTATGTTTCTATGCTTTTCAAATGCATGTTTTTATTTACTTTTTTTGTGATAAAAAATCAAAGCTTGATCAAGATTTTTTGTAATTTTGAAATTCTAAACTTCGAACTACTTTTTATATTTCTTATTTTCGCTTAATAAATAAGATTATGCCATTAAATGTGAAATTTAATAATGAAATGGAAATTATCTTTGTTTATTTAAAAAGTACAGAATTTAAAATTACAAAATTTTCTCGGTGTTTTTACTTTTACTCATTTCTTACAAATTATGATTATATATATATATATCCAATCCAGAATTTTTTTTAATAAAAACGAAGAACAAATATTAAATAAGTTTCAAAATAAAAATATTTCCATAACTTTGTTTTGTTTTTATGCTTCAATATTCTTTAATTTTTTAATCACAAAAATAACATATTATATTTCTTATTGAAAGCGAGGTTTATACTTTTAATTGGCAATACTTAAAATATGTCTTTTAATACGTTATAAATATAAATCTAAAATAAAAATTTCAATAATATAGCGTTTACCTAGTTGCTAAAAGTCGTAAGTCGCAAAAATGGAATTTTACTGAAAAAGCTAAATAATATTATACTTTTAATTTTTCAGATCCCAACTTATATATAATTAGTAATATTATTTATATTTTTTCAGTAAAATTCCATTTTTGCGACTTACGACTTTTAGCAACTAGGTAAACGCTATATTATTGAAATTTTTATTTTAGATTTATATTTATAACGTATTAAAAGACATATTTTAAGTATTGCCAATTAAAAGTATAAACCTCGCTTTCAATAAGAAATATAATATGTTATTTTTATGATTAAAAAATTAAAGAATATTGACGCATAAAAACAAAACAAAGTTATGGAAATATTTTTATTTTGAAACTTATTTAATATTTGTTCTTCGTTTTTATTAAAAAAAATTCTGGATTGGAGAACTTAAATATAAATAAGAGTTTGCTTATATTTTTTTTATAATTCGACATATTTGGAAAATAATTACACTTTTTGACAATTTAAACTGATAGTATTAAATTTTATTTTAGAAATACTTACTGAAAAATGGGGCCAAATAAACGCGTGCCATCACAAAGTACCTTCCAAGAATCTTGGTTGAATACACCAGGGTTACAAGAATGGGTGCAAAAAGTACCAAATAACCAAAGAGCGAAGTGCATTTTATGTTCTAAGGTCATAGACATTACAAGTATGGGGCAGCAAGCTCTGGTTAGCCACATGAAAAGTCAAAAACATACTACCTTAATAGCTGCACAGAAGAAAACGGTGGACATTATTTCACTAGTTTCAGAAAAGAATACGATTACCCAAGCTGTGCCTCTTGAAGAATTGACTGCATCTCAATCAAATAAGCCTTTAATTCCGACGCCTGCAACCTCAATGGCTTCATCGAATTCATTGCTAGGTACCACCAATAAAATATTGCAAAATCATCTTGCGACTCCTACAGTGGTGAGTAACCATTTTCAATATATCTTATAATTTTGTACTTTAGATTCAAAAATAAAACGTCATATCAAAACTGTAGCAAGCATAATACGCACGCGATTAGTTTCATCTTGATATTATATCAAAATTTCACTGATTAATTTCGTTTTTAGTCTGTATAAAAAATCATTCATAATTAATAACATGACGTAAATTTTGATTTATATTTACTATTTTTCAGAGTGGCTATTATGCTCTTCCAGTACCAATTAATAGAGAGACAGAACCTCGTGGTATAAAACTGTATTTTATAAATGATAACGTAACAAAAGCGGAAATACTATGGTGCCTACAGGGCGTAACGAGTCATAAGTCACTAAGGACTTTAGCAAGTGATGTAAGTCTGCTTTCAACAATGTTTCCTGATAGCCAAATCGCTTCTAAGATGAAATTACAAAATACCAAGATTGGCTACACTCTACAATATGGATTAGCACCATATTTCAAAGATGTTTTGACCTCCACTGTAAAGCAATGTCCTCGATTCGTCGTTGGCTTTGACGAAGCATTTAATAAAATATGTAAAAAACAACAGATGGATATCAACGTGCGATTTTGGGACTCTGTTGAGAATGAAGTTTGCACAAGATACTTCACTCCTGCTTTCCTCAGTAAAACTAAAGCTGTTGATTTACTGGGAGCTTTCAAAAATTCTTTAGATGATCTCTCTCTTGAAAAAATGGTGCAAGTTTCCATGGATGGCCCAAATGTCAATCTTCGATTCTTGAAAGATCTAAAGACGTATCTAAAAACTCTAGAAAACGAGGCTGTTTTATTAGAGATAGGGAGTTGTGGTCTTCACGTTTGCCATAATAGTTACAAAGGTGCAATTACAGCAACCACTTGGGATATTGTGCAGTTTTTAAGATGCCTCTATAATATTTTTAAGGATGTTCCCACAAGGCGTGCTTTGTACATTGAGTATACGCAATCTAACCTTTTCCCTTTAAAATTCGGTGCTACTCGTTAGATGTAGCAGGAAGAGCATTGGACATGCTACCTTCCCTCCGAAAGTTTGTAACTTTGGCAAAAGAAAATAAAACAGAACCAAAATCAACTAACTATACACTTTTCAAGGAATTCATCACAGATCCGCTGTTTGGACCAAAGCTAGCTTTTTTTAAGACGCTTGCTTCCGATGTTGAGCTATTCCTTCGTGAATTTCAGTCCGACTGGCCCTTAGCACCTTTCTTACATTCTGCTCTTAATTCTTTGCCTCAAAGTGTAATGGAGCGATTTATTAAACCTGAATGTATTAAACCTCTTGTCGACGTAATAAAAGATGCAAATCTTCTTCCATTTGGCGAAATTGAAATCGGATTTGAAACGTCGAAAGAATTCAGGCAGTCCAAGAGTCTATCCCAACAGCAATTTGCTACTTTTCGCCAAAACTGCAGGAAGGGCTTAAAGAAGTTTGTTTTGAAATTAATGGACCGGTCACCATTAAAATACAAACTTACGGAAGCAGTCAGCTCTTTGGATCCCTCAATTGCTGTGCAAAATGTCGGAAAGCAGAGATTCAAAACTTTACTGCAAATACTAAATGATAGCAATTGGATTGATTGTACCTGTTCGGACAAAGCGTTTCGTCAATTTACCAAACTTTGTTCTTCGCCGTCCGTAATTGAATCATGTAACAAATTTCGAAGTTTGAAAGAACGTGTTGACCATTTTTGGGTTAAACAGATAACAAACTTAGAAGAAGACTTCAGTAGCTTTAGAATTGCTATGGAAACGGTACTTATTTTATCCCATGGCAATGCGAATGTTGAACGAGGATTTTCCATCAACAAGGAAAGTGTTTTTGAAAACATGTCCCAAGAGACGCTTGTTGCTCACAGAGGAGTTTACGATGCGGTAATTGCCAATGGTGGAGTAGATAAAGTTCCAATTACTTCATTTCTCATTCATGCTGTCCGAAATGCACATTCGAAGTATCAAGAAGCTGGAAGAAAAAAATACCAAGGAAAAAGTATCCGATAAACAGATGAAAAGGATAGCAGTGAGAGAACTTAGAGATAAAAAAGCTGCAATCTTAGAAAATGCACGAAAAAGTGCAGATGTCATCGACCAGGAGATTAAAGAATTGAGTAACTAAATAAATCTTATTTATATAGAAATGTTAGTCAGTGCGATAACGGTAAAATATATTTGGTTCGACAATAACACTATGATCTCATTATATTAACTACAATTAAGATATTTATATTAGGTTCAAAACCTGTGTATGTTCAGTATTGATGTTCAAAATATTAAATAAAAAATATTTTAAAACTTTGAAAACTCGTTGCATTAACTGTTATTCATTGAAAACTATTTCTTTAATGACCGGGAAATGACCGGGAATTATTTTCATCGATAAAAACGGCCACCCTGAAATGAGCACGATTCTGAAGCGTCATTCAGTACCATTTTAACCATGAGTCAATACGCACCGAAGGACCGCGCTTAAATCGTAGAGCTTTACATTGAAAGCAATCGTTCTTACAGCGCAAGTTCCCGGGACACATTGTGTCGAAAAATGGCGATTTGGAGTGGCCTCCTCGTTCTCCGAATTTAACTGTACCTGACTTTTTTCTTTGGGGTTATTTAAAAAGCAAAGTTTATGCCAGCAAGCCAAAGACAATTGACGAACTTAAATGTAACATACGAGCCGAAATAGCTGCTATAACGTCCGAAATGCTGGCCAATGTTATGCAGAATGCGCGAAAAAGAGCTGCTTTTTGTGTATCGAATGGAGGTGGTCATTTAATCGACGTTGTGTTCTAAAAAGTGAAAAGTGTCATAGTTATTCAATGTTGAAATACCGAAGGTCTAAATGGCGCACCCTGTATACGTATATAGAGGGTAGAAAAAAACGACTTCTTCAGACTATATCAGTAGTTGTGTATTATTTTCAACGTTTCGAAGTCATCTACGATTTCCTCATCAGGACAATTGGCATTAGTCAGACACAAATATAAAGAACATCATCAGTTACATCAAAGACTTATCATAAAAACGCAGTAAATAAATAAATAATAAGTACAGTCTAAATAAGTACAGTGATAAATATTACTCCAGAAGAATTGTATCTATTCCAAACTTTGCTAATATCTCATTTACCATTAAAAGAATACTATCTGATTTCAATTGAAATAAAATTTTTGGAGGTGATTCTAAGCTTGACAATTTGATTAAATTAGGCAAGGATCCATTAGATATATTCGAACAATCCAACGTGGATCACAAAATCACTTGTAAACAATGTAAAAAAACATACATAGATCAGACGGGTAGGTTGCTCCGAACGAGACGAAATGAACATCGTAATAATATTAATTTTAGTGAGAAATGTTGTTAGCAAGAATATATTAGAATTTTATCATGATTTTAATTGCGACAACCTAGTAATTTTGCACCAAGCAAAAAATTATTTTAAAAGATGCTTAGCAGAAATTTTTTATGTAAAAAAAGAAGGAAATAATTGTTAAAACGTTATCACAGACTTGAAGAATTATATTCCTTCTTATAACGTGATCCTGGAAAAACTCTTAAATACCAAACGTGATTAAAATGAATTCAATAAATAAAATATAAATAAAAAGAATCTCATTAACTCATGCTTTGTTTCCGTATTTTTATTAGGTTTTATCCATTTTGTTATTAATTTTTATTTTTATTCAGTAATTTATAATATATGTTCAGTTTCAATTACAACACTTCCCAGGTTTCCGTTTAGTAAGTTAACCTATTCTATTCTTGTTTATTAATTTCCCTGTCTCTCTGTTCGCCTTTCAGTATAGTTTTAACTCTTGTCTTGTTGACACATATTACGTATTATACTCTTATCATTTAAAATGATGTTATTAACAAATTGTTACATCTCCATAGCGATATTGGCTGAGTCTTGTTATTTAAGAATTTAATTATATGATTTCACATGGATTTTAGGTAATTTATTTCATCTTTTAATGTAATATTCCTAATACCTTTCTAATTTCTTTTACACAGAGAGACGAAGAACAGTTATGACTGTACTTATTATTTATTTGTTTACTGCGTTTTTATGATAAGTCTTTGATGTGACTGATGATATTCTTTATATTTGTGTCTGACTAATGCCAATTGTCCTGATGAGGAAGTCGTAGATGACTTCGAAACGTTGAAAATAATACACAGCTACCAATATAGTGTGAAGAAGTCGTTTTTTTCTACCCTCTATACGCTTATGTAAGTGAAATTTTATAACGGTACGTCTAATATGGCGACCTTTGATTTGAAATTATTTATGAAATTAAAATTGATTAAAATTAAAAAGTGTTTAAAAATAGGTATTGGAGGGTTTTTTATGTGGCCGAATACAATTTTTTTCCAAAAGAAGTAAAACTAAAACGGGTGTTCTTTTAAACTTGTTCTAAGTGCTATTTTCGATTAACTTTTATCACATGAGGAAATAACTTTATTCATCGAGAACCTAAAATTAATTTGCACGACTTAAGGTCCAAACAAAGTTTTCCCTATGATTCTCTTGAGTATCATAAATGCCCTTTGTGATACTTACAGAATGGTTGTTTGAAAACAGTGATGGTCACAGTGAAACTGATCGGAAGTGAAGATGACCACCATTTGTGAATTTGGGTTTTTTTTTTTTTTTTTGGCGAGGAGGAAAAATGGCAAAATCTTTTATAGACGTTGTACAGGACTCTCCTAGGACGGGTCTAGGCATACCTGTTAAAACCAAAAAAACCCCTCTCTCGAACCAATACACCACCCGCGGAACCGCCTTTCAGCTTTGAACTTCACGGGTGGTTGGTTCCATTAAAGTCGCGTACGACTCTTCCGTCATCCGTTCGCTCGGAACTTTCATCCGCGGCCACACGCCCACTAGGCAAACCGTCTAGCCGCGCCACTCAGGGGAGAAACAAAGAGATTCCTCGCCCGAACGACGCGGGCAGCCAAGTCTACCCGAGACGCAGGACCGCGGGTGCAGGCCCCGATGCGATTTCTACTGGCCCTCCCCATTGTTCATCTCCCGACGCCCATCGAGCTCCCTCGTCCTCATCACAAGTGATCACGAGTGACTTGCAGAATAGGTTATGAGTAGTTAACCAAAATTCTCTTCGTTTAGAGCCGCTATATTAACCCAAGATGCTCACATTGGGTTACCATGACGCAGACTGTTGATTTTTTCGCAATATATCTCTTTACTTTTACGTGATTTTTTTCCAATATCAAAAAATTAGGATAGTAATTTTCTTATAACTAACATACATTGTCCTATGTTTTTGTTTTGTTTTAGAATTTTCAAATCATTTTTGATTTATTAGTTTTTAAACTGCAACTTACCAAAAATAGCCTTGGGTTGCCGTAACCCAGTGTGGCAGCCTCGTTTGAAAAAAAACGTGTATCAACATAGGCTTCAGTTTGTAATTTTAAAATTCTGAGCGCGAATTC
This sequence comes from Diplolepis rosae, assembly GCA_030998225.1. NCBI lineage: Eukaryota > Metazoa > Arthropoda > Insecta > Hymenoptera > Diplolepididae > Diplolepis > Diplolepis rosae. The sequence continues at coordinate 1,726,349 of JAPYXD010000355.1, forward strand.
GTATTCAGTGGTCCAAAAAAATCCTGAAATAACCAAATTTTAAAGCCGCCTTCTTATAATCATTTAGGGACACCATTTTAGGTCGCCATACTAGATCCATCATTTTGGAATTCACGATTTGCACTTTTAAGTCCTTTAAGAAAACATTAAAAATAAAGATTAGTTATAATTTATTTAATTTTTCATTATTTCTAGGATTCTGAAAGCAGTCGTGAAAATTCTCCTAACATTGGAGAAAAGGATGGAAGTGAATACAAAAATATAAACACGACCAACGCTCCTTTGTACAATCATGCTCAGTGCAAAAAATCACACAAACCTTCAACTCATAGTAAGTAATTTCGTTTGAGGTTGACTCTTTTCGTTCCCTATGTTTCTCGTTCTCTCTTTTACCACATGAACGCCTACTGTAAAGTTTACGCGCAATATAATCAAAAAATTTTGTTTCAATCAATAGATTTTATAAAAAAAGAAGAAGACAATAGTCTCAATAAAATAACTGATTGCAACAATCTCAGTTAATCGTATATTCCTCTTATTTCAGATATTTCTAACTACCAATTTTCCTACTAGGCGATTTGAAATGTTCATACAATAGTGGTTGAAAATCCCCCCCCCCCCCCCCTCTAAGGTTCTTATATTCTTTTACACCTTACCGTATTGCCATAAGTTTTCACTTTAGTAGAATAATCTTTCTCAAAGGCGGGAGATTGCCTAACATCTTGCTCTCCCCCTTTTTAACTTTTTTTACTTTTTTTTTTACTTTTTTCTACCTTAATATATTGCTTTTTATTCATGTGACAATAGTCCAGGCGATGTAGTCCAAAAAACTGCCTTTCGCGATGTTTTCTTGGAGCAGGCTGAAAAATTGAGTTTAGGCGTCAAAAATACTTCTTATTATTGACAATTGTGGGAACAAAACCTGGAGTCGGGAAGTTTGTTAGTTTATGACTTATGGCCTTATAAACAGATTAATAAACAATTAACCTGTACGAACCTGAGAAGTAGATATGGTGTTGCTGATTTTTTTATCGATAGATTTCACTATTTTACTTTGAAAATCATCATTGTTCAATAAAAAAATTCAATTTTGCAGCTAAGGAAAATTTGTTTATAAATTTCTTAGTTGCATGAAGTTTTTGCTCAATTGTTCAACAAATCCTGACAATGAAAGCCCGCTGCCTAAAAGATCTAAATTAATGTTATAAATGTCATTGTACAGTCATTAACGAAAGGATTTGTAGGCATGATAAAATGCCTGTATACATAAAATTATATTAAATATATTATTAATTAGTAAAAAATATACGATTGTAAAATATATGATTGTTGAGATATATATTTTTCTAAAACATTGAACATTTTATGCAACGATAAAATTGTGTGTATGGTTAATAAAATCTTTAGATTCAATTTACGATAGGAGTAGAAATGTAAATATACGTGTAAAAAATAAATGATCTTGCTTGTAAAATCCTTTTTTATTTTCTTACATCGAAACATCGAATAAAGCAGACATTTTATCATGCCTACGAGTCCTTTCGTTAATGACTATACAGTGACATTTTTAAAATTAATTTAGATCTTTTAGGCAGCGGACTTTCATTGTCAGAATTTGTTGAACAATTGAGCAAAAACTTCATCGCACTGTATCTCGATTGTTTCTTAATGAATCTTAAACTATTTCTTCAAAAATGAAAACACTTTCAATGTTTGCAATAAAAAGTTATGAAAATTAAGTGGAACACTTCGAAAAATGCATTTTGCAACTAAGAAATTTATAAACAAATTTCCCTTAGCTGCAAAATTGAATTTTTTTATTAAACAATGATGATTTTCAATGTGAAATAGTGAAATCTATCGATAAAAAAATCAGCATCAGCATTAATTGTTTATTAATTTGCTTATAAGGCCATAAGTCATAAACTAACAAACTTCCCGACTCCAGGTTTAGTTCCCATAATTGTCAATAATAAGAAGTATTCGGACGTTGTTGAACGGCGTGATATGAGCAATGATTGTTTATTTAAACGTCATAAACATTATGTATTTTTATTCATAACTTTTGACCCAATAAATATTTCTTTACGGTCGGCATCTAGTTTTATAGGGTTTTTTATGAGAAAAAAAAAGTTATTGAACTATTTTCCGATTAAATGAAAAGAATCAAAGATATAAGCGAAAAACATGAAATTTCGTTAAAAAATTATAAATAACCGTAATTTTAACAATGACATCCATCGATTTGACACCGTGGGAAAAGATATGTTGTTTCACTTATTTTTTGACGCCTAAACTCAATTTTTCAGCCTGCTCCAAGAAAACATCGCGCTTTTCACTAAATCGCCTGGACTACAAGATGGAAGTGACGTTATTGTTGGTCAGTTTTTACATACTCTCTAAGAATTATTGTTAACAGTATTAATTTAAGTTCAATGACTTACTTTTACCAATTTGATAATTTTATTATTGACAGTGTTCTTTGACTATATTGTTTCGACTCTATAATTCCTAATGTTTGTATCTCCGTCCTCCTAAATTCCAAGGTAATCACATTCTATTATTTCTTTTCAAATTTTTGTTTTTTCTATTTTTTAGTTTTGCATGACTATAATTCTTTTCTTTTTTTTAATATCCTATGGCTCTGGTCGCCCAAAATCAGTAGTTGTTCCGGAAAACATAACGCAAGTCCACAAAATAGTTTTGGGCGATCGTGAATTAAAGATGCGTGAGATATCTGACACCTTAAAGATATCAGAAGGTAGTGTTTGCAATTTTGCACAAATCTTTGGGGATGCGTAAGTTGTTTTCGAAGTGGGCGTCGCGATTGCTCACACCATACCGAAAACAACAACGCGTCGAGGATTCAGAGCGCTGTCTGAAGTTGTCCAAGCGAGGTAAAAAGGATTTTATGCGTCGGTATGTGACAATGAATGAAACATGGATCCACCACTGCACACCTGAAACAAAGAAATCGCCAACTGAGTGGACAGCAGCTGGTAAAAGCCGTCTAAAGCGACCAAAAACTCTGAAGCGGTCTGGCAAGGATATGGCGCCCGTATTTTGGGAGGCACATGGTATTTTGTTTATCGACTATTTTGAGAAAGGTAAAACCATTAACAGCGACTATTGCATGGCATTACTGAATCCATTGAGCGCAGAAATCAAGAAAAAATGGCCTCACATGGAAATGAAAAAAAATTGAACGCAGAAATAAAATTAAATGAATTGAGCTTCGAATTGCTTCCTTACCCACCATATTTCCCAGATCCGGCCCCCAGCAAGTGATTACAGAAACTGAAGCCTATTTTGAGAGCAAAGACGAATCATTCTACAAAAAAGGCATCGAGAAGTTAGAGAAGCGTCCGAATGAATATATTATGCTTGAAGGAAACTATGTTGATGAATAAAGTCGAATTTCTTGAAGAAACCGCGTTTTTCTTATTTGGACTAGGAACATGATGTTACATAAAAGAAATCATTTTTAGTCAATTTTTAGGCGTCAATTGTAAATCTAGTCGTCAACGTGAGGTATTCAAAATATCCTAACCTAAGATATTAAAAATTATCGTTTTTATCAATCTCAAGTGACCTTTAAAATCTGTGAAAAAATGTATTAGCATACGCACTAGCTTTGGAGTTAGCGTTGTGAATCAGTGGGATGTCTGCAAAATTGTATGAAATATTTAACATCAAAAGAAAACCAATGTGTTTATATAAAATTTATCAATCTTGTTAATTAATAATTAATAGATATATGAACGTATTAATCAATTGTTATACATCTTGTTTTCAGATTGCAATTACACGGAAAAAAAATAAAATAGTAATTTTCCTCGACTCTGTCGGTTAAACTTGGGACATAAGGACATTTCAACATCATTCAAATCCTAGTTAAGTAAAATGAATTTGATAAATACCTAATCTAGCCAACGTGAATAATAGTAAGCGTTACATAGGGAATAGTAAGGAGCTGAGTAAAACGTTGTCGACGACAAGGTATAAACATGCGTCAGTGGATTAACATGAAATGTATAAGTATATCATGGACGCTCGAGGAGCTTCAAACGATAGTTGAGTAAAATGAGCAATAGGCATATTACTTCAACCAGGAGTAGTATGGTTCTCTTAAATAAAAAAAAGTCTTACTTTGAGCCTGCCATTAGTTATCCGATACATACATACATAAACATCATACAAATACATCCACACCATTCAGTCGCAGCTAATCATATTTTTTAGCACAAATACACATAAATATACGACCTTACATATATGAACCTAATAATTACACTTATATATAGGACGATACGCTTTCGTCGAATCACGCACACACTCGCTTACAATGCTGAGACATAAGACTTGGGTCTTTCTTATACAGTGACTGCAAGAATTATTCAGAGCTTGTGAGAGTAAGTGTCGTGACTAGAGCTTTTCACCCTCACTCAAGTAAAAATAAATCAACTTTTTTGTTGAATTATTCATAAAATATTTTTAAAATTTAATATAATTAATCAATTGTATATATTATATATAATATAGTTATTAAAATATATTTAGTATACACTTTTATTATAACTACGTATGAAGTTTAATGAAACTAAATTTTGAAATGTATATTAAAAAATTGCATTATTATCAAAAAGTATCTTGTGTAGAAACATTTAAAAGAAGGTTCTTTTATTTTCTGGTTTGTTTATTTTAAAAAAATGGATTTTACAATTGCGAATTCAAAATTATTATTGTGCCTAAGAAATTTATGTGAAGCCTAAATCCTGTGTGGATTTTTCATATTTTATGTAATACACTTATCAAGACAGTGTTTTAATTTTCAGAAATCAATTTAATTTTAAAAACTTGAGTAAAAAATAAGGAAGTAATTATAAATGAATTAGGACAAATTTATGAATCAAGAATTTATTAAACTTGAAGAATCTATATAACTACATGGAGGGAAATAACTGGTGTCATGCACATGTCGAATAACGATTGTGTAACACTCAAATTCAAGTGTTTGACACTAGACAACGTTCATGCTCTACCCATTAAATATTCGTGCGTGTAGCACTAGCGACTCGGAGCTCGAACACATGAACGCTGAGTATATGATGCATGGCTTTCTTCATGTTCCAAACGCTTGGATAAATTTTGCATTTTTTTGTGCAGGAGCGTTAACTTCCATCTATTGGGATAAAATTAATAACTCCCTACAATAATAAACTGTAATTGTATTTTGTCCTGCGTGAATAGATATAGCTGATAAAACGAGTCTTGCAACTCACGGTTTACTCAACTCTCGAATAAAGCATAGAGTAGAATAAACGGAAAGCTCTAGTATTTTTATGATTGAATAAAAGATTGGTTTATTATAATTATACTGCGAGCAATAATATATATTTTGAGAAAATCGTAATGAACGCTTTCATACTTTACTCTACACTTCTGAATTTTACTTAACTGTAATTCATTCTTGAACATTTAATATATCACAAATAATTACAGTGATACTAAATAACTTCTAACTTGTCCATGTGTCCCAACTTTGATAGAAAGTTGTGTAAAATAAAACATTTCTTGTCTCCAATCAGATCACTAATTGACAATTTTTTGTGCCTACGGCACGTTTTGATTGAGCTAGTAAAACATTACGCCAAACTAAAAGTTAGTAAAATTGAGGGCAACACCGCTGTAGCAAGACGAAGTGAAGTAATAGTCAAAAAAATAGAGAAGAAAATACATGGCCTTTCCGATCTTGTACAGTTGTTTATTTCTTAAAACGTCAACGTTTCGACCAAAGTTTTGGTCCTTATCAAGACGTGGATGAATTTCCAAATTAAGTTCCTTGCATCAGACAAATTTGACAAGTAGATACAGTAACAACTTTTGTCGAAGCGTTGACGTTTTAAGAAAGAAACAACTGTACAAGACCGGAAAGGTCATCTATTTTCTTCTCTAAATTATAATACCTGTAACACCAAGTCTACAAGTCAAAAAAATGGACTAAAACGGGAGAATTCGCTCCAAAGAAGGCAAAGACAGTTCTATTTGCTGGCAAGGTCATGGCATCAGTTTTTTGGGATGCACAGCGATAATTTTCAATGGTTACCTTCGAAAAGGAAAAGCAATCAACGGCGAGTATCATACGAACTTATTACAGCTTTTGAGTGATGAAATAAAAAAAAAATGACCGCATTTAGCGAAGAAGAAAGTGTTGTTTCATCAAGAAAGTGCACCAGTTCACACATCCGTTATCGCGATGGCCGAAATCAATGAATTCCTTCCTCACGCACTCTATTCGCCAGATTCACCTTCTATTCCACTACGAATGCCAGCAGAAAACCCAATATGGTGAGATGGAACTTTCAATTTGAGCCGTATATACGAGGGCTGTTCAATAAATCCGTGACTTTGAAATGAAGAACACTTTTTAGAACAAAAATTCCAATTTATTTTTCAACGTAGTCACCTTTTAACTGTATACATTTATTATAGCGGTACTGAAGCTTTTTTATGCCCTCTAAAAAGTAACTTTTATCAAACCCCTCAAAATACTCATTTTTCGCAGCAATGATCTCTTCGTTCGATAAAAATCTTTTACCTCCAAGCGAAGTTTTCATGTTAGGAAACAAAAAATAATCGGAAGGAGCCAAATCTGGGGAATAGGGTGGATGTGGAAGTATTTCGTAGAGTAAATCAAATAATTTGGCTGTTGCTATGGGACTTGTGTGAGCTGGTGCATTGTCGTGGCGAAAAAGCACTTTTTTTTCTTTAGATTGGGCCGCTTTTCCTTCAGTATGGCATCAAATGGATCTAATAATAAGACATAATACTTTCCTGTAATAGTTTTTCCCTTTTTTAGATAATCGATTAATATTATACCATGTGAGTCCCAAAAAATCGTGGCCATATCCTTACTAACTGATGGAACCGTCTTCGCCTTTTTCAGCGCAGATCCAAATTTTCGATTGATTTTTTTGTTTCTGGCGTATAATAATGAATCCACGTTTCTTCAACAGTTACATAACGACAATAATATTCCTTTTGAATTGCATTGAAACATGCCCAAACATTGCTCAGACGCAATCACACGAGCCCACTTGTGATCGGCTGTGACCAAACGTGGCATCCATCTTGCAGACAACTTCCTCATGCCCAAACATTCATGTAAAATGTGCCATACAGTCTCATCAATCTCACGCACTTTCAATCGACGATCGTTGAATACGATGTCGTGGGTTTTATCGATATCAATTGTGCTAATACGGCCGCAACGACATTCAGTGAACCATGCCATGCGATGGAGCAGACTCCTTATAATATTTTGCAAGCTTTTCTTCAGTTTCTTTGATTAATTTTCCTTGTAGAAAATAATGTTTAATAAGCACGCGAAACTCGCTTTTTTCCATGCTTTTGTTTTAACAGTGAAAAACTAAATTCAACTAGATTTGAAAAGTTTCCTAACAAACGTTCTGACTTGAAAGTTTGTATACGCACTGATATTAGATGGTATTCTTTTAGAGTAGTAACATATTTACAGCACCATCTTTATTTATTAAATCTCTTCATACTCTCTGAGGAATCTAAAATTTCATCGGATGCCAGCTGCCAGATCATTCTGTTTATCCTTTTAATTATACACAAAAAAGCACCCCGTTTTTGAGAGGCAAGAAGACTCACACTAAAAAAGCACTCAGATAAGGAGTTATAAATCGTATTGCAATTTCCTCGTAGTAAGCTCTAGAAACTATAATCGTAATCGCAATCGTAATTTCACTAAAGAGTAACGTTTAAAAAAAGACCATTTGGTTTTCATATTACTATGTGCAGAAGTAATGAAAAATAAGTGATTCCTCAAAAGACAATTGCATCGTTATTTGTATTCACAGTCAAACATTTCAAATTTTTTAAATTAGTTTTACTAACCTCCATAACATACATTCTGTGAAAAAAGTACCTGGAATTGATCATTCCTTTATACTGACGTGGTGTTCGAGCGCGATCTGTCATTTAGATTGTTATGTCATATAGGATTAGTTTCATCGGTCTTACGGTCAATAAAATAAAAAATAAAAAATTTTCTATAATAACCCCTTCATTACATTTATTCAAAATTATCCAACGTTTCGACCTAACTGCAGGTCTTTATCAAGGAATATGCTTGTCACTAAAAATTTAACAAAACAAATCACCGTCTAATATCTTTTTATAAAGTGAACTATTCTATGTTGTATTGAAATAAACAAGTACTTACATGAAATTTAGAAAACGAAAACACATGAAGATTGAGTCTTATTAATAAAATTGTCATTAAAATTGAAACCTCAAAGACTGAGGGCTTCAATAATTTAAAATTACATTATAATAAGATGTGTACAGTACTATGGAGCAACGCAAACTGTTTAACTGTAGGATAGAGAGATGAAGAACGATAAATTAAATTAAATCCGCCAATGAAAAGCGTGCTGAAGTTTGAGAACACAAACTTGCAAATCATATGTTAAATAATACTCGGGTAAATTTGATTAATATTCATAATTTCAGTCTTTAAATTTATTGAAATATTAATATTTTTATTTATATGAATTGATTCAATAATTTTTCTTTTATATTTATATTATAAAAATCAAAGAAATCATTATAATCCCAAGAATGTCGGGATAAGCCTGTATTCAAATTTTCAAGTCTACAATCTCTTTTATGCTCATAAATTCTATTTTTTAATCTCCTGCCAGTTTCGCCAATATAGACTTTATCACAACCAGTACATTTTATAAGGTAAACTACATTGGATAGATTTTCAATTTTATCAGAATCTTTATTGCTATTTAACAATTTTCCCAAAGTGTGGTTATTATTGAAATAGACATTAATATGGAATTTTTTTAACCCCCTCTTAAGTCTTTCAGAAAAACCTTGGATGTAAGGTAAGATAACTTTAGTTTCAGTTTTTTTACATTTTTCCAACCATTTCAATTTCTTTTTATCTTTAGATGAAGTATTGTATATTTCATGAACGTATTCCTTAATGACAACTAATGAAACTAATCGTATATGACATAATAATATAACGGTCGAAGAAAGGAAGGACAGTCATTGCTGTTGATGATTAATAATTTAGATTGTTCACAGTACTCGATGTTGTCAGTTTATCTCGAGTGTGTTTCGTGATTTTTTCAATGGATAAGAATATCTTACGGTGAATCGACTTGATCAAAAACACATGCATATGAGTGGTACAGTACATTCAAAAGCGGTCGAGATATAGTGGAAGATTTGCCTCGCTCTGGTCGGCCATCAACGTCTTTAACTAAAGTTAACATACCTAAAGTGAAGAAAGATGTAGTGGAAGATTTGCCTCGCTCTGGTTGGCCATCAACGTCTTTAACTGAAGCTTACATCGTTAAAGTGAAGGAAATGATGATTGAAAATAGTCTTTTAAGTTTAAGAGAGATAGCCGCTGAACTTTCTGTGTCTCACGAATCAATTCCTACCATTTAAAACAATTGTTTGGGCATGAAACGTGTTGCTGCTCGACTGGTTCCGAAAGACCTGAATTTTCTCCAAAAACTCCATCGTGTAAAGGCTAAAAACTCATCGAATATCATCGAACAACCACCGTATTCGCCTGATATGACTCGGACCGACTTTTCTCTCTTTACAAAACTCAAATTACCACTTCAAGACACCCGTTTTCTGTCGTAGGAATACATAAAAGAGAATTCGCGACGGCAACTGAAGTCGAATCCGGAAAATGCGTTTGAAAAATGTTTTGATGAAGACGATAAAATAAATTTGGATGAATAATAAATAGTTTGTGTTTTATTGAACGATTCCTGGTACTTTTTTGACAGAAGGTATATTTTTTTATCAAATTCGATTCATCTGTTTGCGAGAAAAATGCCTTCAATAAATTGTCTCCCCCCCCCCCATATTTCCCAGAAAATGAAATATATGGTTGGACTTTCCAGAATTTTTTATTTACATAGATGTCAATATGTGGTGTCAACATAGTCTCCATACGTGCGGGGGCTATTTTCACATGCTTTTCTTGATCCTTAGGAAATACAGCGCACACTTGGCAGTCAGTAATTTTATTTCTAAGAAATCTCCAGATGCCAATATTTCTCAAGTTACATGTTCATTTGAGAGAGTCATGAAATAAATAAATTTTTTCTTCAAAACATTTTTTATTGCCGTCAAGATACTTAAGTTTAATTCAAAATGTTTCACTAGTCTAAGGAGACAATCCTTTTATACTTAAATCGCAGAAAATTCTTTAAAGTCTACATAAAATCTATGATTTTATCAGTTTTTCTAAAATTTTAAACTTCTCAATTTAAGCGCCAATATTCGGAAAATTATATTAATTACAAAGTTCATATTCTAATATGTTTAAACCTGAGCTCGAACCCGTATCACTACCAACCCGGATTCCTCTCAATGTCCAAACAAAAGCACCATTAAAAATGTCAAGAATTTGAAACTAATGGAATCCGCAAAACACAAAAAACACAACCAAATTTGGACCAAAATCACCACTAGAAAAAACCTTGAGAAAACAAACAAAAAAGGAGGAAAGAAAAAAGAAGGCAATTAAAAATTTCAAGAATTCGAAAATAATTGAATCCTCAAAATAACAAAAACACATCCAAATTTGGACCAAAATCACAAGTAGAAAAAAACTTTGAGAAAACAAACAAAAAAGGAGGAAAGAAAAAAGAAGGCAACCTTCCAAAACCCCTTCCTTCTTTTCCTTTCTTTCGTCCTTTTTTGTCTCTACTCCTACTACTCGCCGACGTTTCGGTGCTCTTCCAGCACTCTCTTCAAAGCTGTAACACTACAGAAAATAAAAATATTTAATAATTGTTGCGTCTCCTATCACCCTCCATGGGGACGTAGATCCTTCTCCATGGAACGTCAACAGGAAACTTTTTCTTTCCTCCTTTTTTGTTTGTTTACTCAAGGTTTTTTCTAGTGGTGATTTTGGTCCAAATTTGATTGTATTTTTTCTGTTTTGAGGATTCGATTAGTTTCGAATTCTTGAAATTTTTAATTCTAAAATGTTTGTATGATCACATGTTAAATCGACCGTAACTTTTTACCAAACTACCCGGGAAATTTCTTCTATAATATTTGTATAAACTTTTATAATGTATCTATAAAGACTTATTGGTAGTTGTTGATTTTGGTCAGTGACTCTCGACCTAAATTCTAAACTTTACTGCAAACCCAAATGCTTACGATAAATATTTTACATCTTTTAAAACTAAACTTAGGAAATTTTTACAATTCTTTTGGAATTTCCCAAAACTTTGTCATTTGTCAAAACGAGAAATACAACTGTGAACCGTTCTATCCAGTCACTCGATTTCTTGGCCTATGACATTATCTAAGTCTGTTTAATCATGTAATTTTCAACAAATAGTTAATTATTATTGGGAATCTAGCATTTTCATCATGAAAAAGGATTTTTTCTTCTTCAAATGTGGCCGTTTTTTCCCTAATTTGGTTAACCAATCGATCTAATAATGCAGCATAATATACTCAAGCAATCGTTTTTTTTTTCTTTCTTTCTCAAGTAATCGATTAAGATTATTCCATGTGCATTTCAAAAAGCACTAGCCATAACTTTCCTAGCCGTTTTCTGTGTTTTCGGACGCTTTGATGCATTTGAACAATATCTTGCATTGTTATTAACATATTACATTACTGAATAATCTATGAAACGTCAGCTGTCAAATACCATTTACGGTCTAAAGTTTACAATGGAGATGAACGACTTCGACCGACTAAAGTCATCTAGCGGAAAGAGGTGAAATGATTTTGTTGCTAACCCAATAGTACACTCTGTAGTACAAGGAAAAAAATTATGATATTTTAAAGGTGATTGACCACACGGAGAGTTTTGTGGTAGCAATATTTGTTTTATCGCATATCCATAATTAAAATGAAATGTAAGAATTTAGAGATCGTTAGGGTATTGTTATGATCTTGGATATCATGGTATTTCTGTATGTATTATTGTAAACTTGATTGCGTAAGAATTATTATGTTCGTTTAGGAAAAATACCATTTACGTGTAGTGTTGGAAAATTAAGAGTAGGAAAAAGTGATAGTGGTTAATAACAAATGTTAAAAGAATAATTTTGGAATAAAACATTCCAGAAATTGTAATATAGACCAAAAATTAATAAATTTTAGTATTCTGAAGAAGAACGCGCATGTTAAAAAATCCATTTTTTCGCATGATTTTACTTTGAAAGGTGTTAGAAATATTGTCCTGGTATTCCAACTTAAACGTATGTTTATGAGAACCCAGTTTTATCACATTCTAAAACATTAAAGGCGTTTTTCTCAAAACCAGATTTCCAAGTCGGTTGCCAGTATTGTGCAAAGTGACTTGAACAAATTAGATTGAAAATTTTTTTTTAAAAATTCAAAGGCATAACTAGAGGTTCTAATGTAGCGGATTTCCAAAAAGCAAATAATTTCATTTTTACAGCTTATAAAGAAATAAACGCGGAGAACATTAACTTTTTGAAAACGTAGCCACCATATGGATAATTTTAAGAATTTCAAAAGAAATCTAACCTCAGGATCTCAACGACTTGACAACAAATAAAGGGATTTTTCGAATTTTTGTTTTAGACGACCGGACCAGGCGCATTCGTGGCAACCGTTTGACACTGCCATTTTGAGGAGGTCCCGTGTAGACGTCCTTTAGGAACACCCGCAATTAATAACATTAAATATAAAATTACTGTTGTATATCGACGAATAAACCAACAGAATAACATTTAATTTGTTAGAATATCCTTAGTAATTTTCTAAAAAAAATGACTGAAAAACCGCTAGAAAATTGGCTAATTGATTGACACATTCGAATTTTAATATAGTAATCCAAAATTTTAGCACTTTTGTCCGGCCAAATATTTTGCTTCAATTTTATGCTCGGCCCAGCGTTGAGCATTAGTTGAGTTGCAGGTTCTTACCCGGAACCTAAATGCTGTCAAGTGACGAAAATATAATGAAGATTTCAAAAAATATCTGTATAGTAAAAATTAATCGCTAGCCATCTTCTAATGAATGGCTAAGTGAAATCACGACAGCAAACTGAAACTACAAAATTGAAATCAATACAGATGGGGTCAACAAGGCCACTACAGCTTGGGCAGGTAAATGACGTAAGCCAAATTTATCTCCCAAAATTTATTCGGCGAAACAAGTTTTATTTAATTGTTATTGAAAACACTCGATGTAAACTCACTTATTACACGGAGAAACTTTTTATGGTGAAGTTAATTAGAACTGGTATTATATTTTATTACGTTACACTTCTAATTTGGGGAAATTCGTACGCTATTCTAAATATTGGTATTACTACTATATATTGCAAATTTTGTACTTCTTTCCCAATAAGAGAAATATAATATCGTATCACTAAGCATAAAACGTATTATTGAGTGGTACAGGCCATATTAAAGTTTTTGAGTCATTCTGTAAATAAGATCATATTTTGAATCCCAAAGATGGACATTATTAATTTTGTTTACCTACAGCATAAATAATATTATTTGTAATAGACTATGTTAAAAGTCGTACGCTATACTAAAAGTAAGTTAACCTCTGCAAAAATTAGAGGTAAATATCAAGGACGCGCACAAACTTTTATAAGCTCTTCATTATGAAAACCTGCATTCGTAGACTTTCTAGAAACGCTATTTATATGAAACTCACACGTATGTAACAACATCAACGTAAACGCACTTAACAATCAACTCATGTACACTATTCTTATACCTAACTTAACATAACTAAACATCAATATACGCACGAATCGCAAAAACAATATGGCATACTAAAATACAAAGCTCCTTATATATCAATGTTATATTACTATATGGACTTGTGACACAGAAATACGCCTTCTGTCTACCGAAAAATATTCCAACCTTTAAAACCGCTAAATTTCAAACATTAGCCCAAGTTAATATTAGTTATTTTCTAAAATCGTCTTTGAAAACATTATACAGAAAAAGGTAGGAAAAGGTCTGATTAATTATGATTTACAATTTTACAAGTTCCACGGTTTTCAACATTTTAACCACATTAATTACTGCAGAATAATTAAAACGGTATAAGTTTCATGTCAGTTATTAAATTCTACTTGTGAAGAAAATACAAATGTTTGCAAATACTTTGTCATACACTAATGAATACACAGCATTAAATCCAGTTTTTATTAACATAAAACATCCCATCACTCAATTTGTTTCCATAAGAAACAAGGGCGTTCTGCATTTCTGCTTTGGATAAATTTCTCAATGGAAGCATTGAATGTCGTAGATTTTGAAGGCTCTCATGTGTTCATTGAAGAAACATTCAGGCATCACTTTTGTAACGAGGATGAAATTGTTTTCATTCTTTAAAATTATAATATGGACAAAGTGAAATGCCGAACCTAATTCCGAAAATTTTATAGTGACACTGGCTTCTTTAATTGTTTCATCCATGTATTGAATTGAACTGCAATAATTGATTTTTTGATGCGCCAATGCACTTCATAAAATAAGAGATGTTGGGTAAACCTTGTAACGATGCAGACCTAACTCGGCTATGATGCATTTTAACGCATAAACCTGTAATTTTGTAATTACTGATGTCTAAGTGCACTGGTCCTACATAAGTTTACCCGACAGATTGCACAGCGGGAGATTACTTTGCCGTTTCGATTTTTGCCTTTATGGCGCATGCAGCATTTGTTCGATAAAGGGCCAACTTTTCGCATTATGGATGGATAATGGACTATGAAGTGGTGTTTTGATGTTAAACTTTTAGGGAATTTATTATTTAATAGAGTCAAATATTCAGTGATTTTCAAACAGTAGTAATTTTTGTACTGCATACTATTTAAATGATTTTTTGCAACATTAGCAATAGCTGCCAATGGTCGTCATCTCCATCGATAGAAAGCCTAATAATTAATTCCTTCTAAATAATCGTTCATAACATCCACTGCTAGATTATTTGTTACGTGAAAGCTAGGTAATTTATTAAAGACACATGTTTCTTTAAATCCTGACAATAATGCACCCTTTATTTTCAAAAAATTATAACTTGAAACGTCACGAAATATGCATTCCTTTTCTGTGAACACTTTATTAATGTTTTATTTTAGATCGTACCAAATTTAAAAATTCTATAATAAATATTCGCGCGAATAAATTTTGCCGATTTTATTAAATTGATTGCAAAATTTATTTGCGCGAATATTTATTATAGAATTTTTAAATGTGGTATGATCTAAACTATTTCTATATTCCTTTATGACTTCCGAGGGGATTATTGTTCTGATAATCATCAAAATACATTAAACGTCGAAGTAATATTTCTCCTTCAAAAGGAAATTTTCTCCCCAAAAAAGGACCTTGTATAATATTCGATACGATTTCTTTGCGAGGCTTCAAGTAATTTACGTATCCCATAGTTTTGTCAAATACTCCAGGCATTTCGAAAAATTTCTATAATACAAATCGGATGGGAATAAATTGAGCTACGTCTGGAATATTTTCACGACTGACTCCTGTAATTCTTGATTTGAATTCTGTTCTTTCTCCTATTCTTTAACTTTCAGGAACAATAAACGTCATAGTATCTGAATAAAGAAAAAATTTTCTTCTTAGTTTCACATTACGAAAAAGTTAAGAATAGTTATGGAAAATATTTCTCATTTTATGCAAGTATTGTTCACTCGTGCCTGATTACAGATTTCTACAGATTTCAATGACAAAGTGTCATTGACATTACTAGCTACTTTTATATAATACTCAGTGTTCTTATGCTTTGCATTGATTTTGATTTGTCTAGTTGGTATGACTCGTTTCTCAGCTGTTTTGTGTCACAAATTAATTGGTTGTTTGTTTATATTTGGTTATATTTCATAGTTTCATGTTTGTGTGTATCCATGGTGCAACTAATTGTTGTGATTTGTTAGCCAAGTGTATTCTAAGTTTGTTTTACTAGTTTTGAGTGATGCCTAGATCAACTAAAGTTTTTAAAAAGCGTAAGCCTACTTGCGTAGGGAACCGTACAGCAGCATTTTTTCATCGAAAAAATAACAGTGTAAGTGCTGGTGGTGATAGTGATTCTTTGGAAGATTGTTCTAGCCCTAGGCTTACAAGTAACCCTTGTCCAACTGTGAATCCACCTAAGCGCGAATCAGCTAGTAAGAGAAAAATTAGTGATAATCTAACACATTACCAAGAGTACTTAGGCAGTGGTGACATATATGATGTTGTGAATTTGGAAATCATCCAAGACTTACTCGGTAACATTGCTGTTTGCCTGTACTGCGGAAAAAAACTTTCTCTTGTTGCTAAAGATAGATTATGCCTAGGTTTTACAGTAGAAATAATATGCAAAAGTTGTAATAAAAGTGTGAGAAGGCCAAACAGTACAGTAGTAAGCACAGGAAAGGCTGAAATCAATCTTAGGCTAGCCTACGCTTTTCGCTGCGTTGGCGTAGGTGAGCAGAGCGCTCGAACCTTTTGTGCCGTAATGAACATGCCTAATCCTCCCTCATTCAAGTACTATAGCAATGCTCTCTATAATGCTACAAAAGAAATTTGCTTAGAATCCATGAAATCAGCAGCAGAAGAAGCTGTGGAGGCAGAAAATGGTGGTAAAAGTAGAGACATAAGTATAGCGCTGGATGGTACGTGGCAAAAACGCGGACACGTATCACAAAATGGTGTTGTCACCGCAATAAGTGTGCCTACAGGGAAAGTATTAGATGCCCAAAATAAGTCTAAACATTGTAGGTGCCCTAAAAGGTTTGAAAAAGAACACAATCCTAACTGTGCGGCTAATTATAGTAGTTCCAGCAGATGCATGAACGTAGCCGGATAGTTGATATCTTCAGCCGGTCGGAAACATTGCACAACGTCAGATACAAGAATTTTCTCGGTGATGGTGACACTGCCTCATACTCCACTGTATCTCAATTGAAACCTCATGGCTCAAAATTTACAATTCAAAAACTGGAACGTGTCGGGCATGTTCAGAAAAGAATGTCCACTCGCCTACTCAAACTGAAACCCAAAAAAGGCAAGCAGTTACTTCTGACAAAAAAACATTAGGTGGCCGTGGTAGACTCACTGTAGCTGCTATAAAGCAAACTGCAATTTATGATTGACTTGCCATTAGGCGAAATACTAGTAGCCTGCAGAAGATTAAACAAGCCATATGGGCTTTTTATTTCCATTTGGGCTCAACTAACCGAAAACCGTGTCAGGGGCACTGTCCTAAAGGAGCGGACAGCTGGTGCAAATTCCAGAAAGCCAGGGCAAACAATGAAATATATGATCATAAAGAACATTTTCATATTCCTACTACTGTCATGACTGAAATAAAGCTTATTCTCAAAGACCTAGCTGCTCCAGAACTTTTGAAAAAATGTTTACATGGTGGCACGCAAAATCCAAGCGAGTCGCTCAACAATATGATTTGGTCCCGTATCCCAAAAAGGACTTTTGTCTTACTGAGTACACTGGAAATTGGTGAGTATGAGGCCATAGCATGTTTCAACTTGAGAAACATAGCCAGATGTAAGATCTTGGCCAAACTTGGTATTTTTCCTGGAAAGAACTGTGTAAGTGCGCTACAAAAACTCGACGAAGTGAGAATCGTAAAAGCCGAGAAAGCTATGGACGAATTAGTGAAAAAGTGCCGGCAAAGGTCTACTTTAGCTAAAAGGCGTTTGGAAGATGAGTATGAAGCAGATGAAGGCCATACTAAGTGTTGAAAATTTTGCCACAACCTTAATGACAGTGAGGGGTATCTACAGCCTGATGCATAAATACTTTTGTAAGTAAGATCTAGTGAATCTAAGCATGTAGGAATCTTAAGATGTTGATCGTCAATAGTGACATATGCTTCGTCTATTTTTATTAAAGAGCCAACGGCGAGGAGAAACGGCTGTAGAGTTTCCTTTCTTTTGTAGAACTTTTCCCGTAAGTCTGATATTGAAGAATCTATATCGTCACTTTTCTATAAAATAGTGAAAAAATGTAATCATGTTTCATCATAAGAAACTGTTCTTCGATAAAAATAGATAATATGGAAATTTTACTAACCCCTACTCAATAGATGAAGAATTCTCGTATTTCTGTAAATGCGTACCTTCTGCTAGTTTCAACAGGCTTGTCGATATCTCGTTTCATAGGATGACCACAACCAATAACGATTGCCGTGAATACAAAATAACTATATCTTGGTTTTCTGAAATACTCGTTTTTAATATCTATGTAATTTCATTTTTAAAATGAATATTTGAATAATTTATTTAAATTACTATTATTTTTTACCCGAGTTTAATATTGGTCATAATTTTTAAACCCGAACCCGTATCAGGACCAACCCGGTTTCCTCTCAACGTCCAAACAAGATCACAATTAAAAATTTCCAGAATTCGAAACTAATCGAATCCTTAAAACACAAAAAACACAACCAAATTTGGACCAAAATAACCACTAGAAAAAAATCTTGAGAAAACAAACAAAAAAGGAGGAAAGAAAAAAGGAGGCAAACTTCGAAAACCCCTTCCTTCTTTTTCATTCTTTCGTCCTCTTTTGTTTTTATTACCCACCACCATTTACATAAATAAAATTCAAAGTATCGCCAACGTTTTGGTGCTCTTCCAGCACCCTCTTCAAAGCTGTAACACTACAGAAAATAAAAATATTTAATAATTGTTGCGTCTCCTATCACCCTCTATGGGGACGCAGATCCTTCTCCATGGAACGCCAACAGGAAACTGCAACAAGACCCTGTTTATCCCTCCCTCCTAAGCACCTGAAAGACCCCAAGGGTCATTCAATAAAATTAAAATTTTTTCGCAGTCTAGAAACTTCAAGGATATTTACTGTGGAGCATTGTCTTTAAAGATAACTTATCATGCTGTCATTCCAGTCAAAGTCATGATCAGCGTATTCCTTTCTATAATCAGACAAAACATTATGATAATTACACTTTCTCCCAAGATTCTTTTTGTGTTCTTCTACTCTAGTATTAAGAAGTCTGCCCGTTTGTCCCATATAAGTCACTTTACACCTTTTACAAATCAGTTTGTATATCACACCACTTTTTTCTAATCTATTCAAGACGTCTTTACCCAAAGTTATAAGCTCTTCCATCCCAAATGGTATTCTAAAAATTGTATGGATTTGAAATTTGACCAAAATATGGAAGAACAATAGTGTTATTTTTATCAAAAATTTCACTTTGTGTATCCGTGTCTACGTTTCTACTCTTTCTACTTTTAATTTATTGAATTCTAATTTTTATATGTTTTTTAATCAAATCTTGTGGGTAGTGATTAAAAAATAGTTTTTTTTCAACAAAATCTAAATTTTCTGAATGAAATAATTCATGAGACAAACACACAGCTCTGTCAACTAGATTTTTAATAATAGCGATTTTATTTTGAAAGGGATTATTTGAGGTGAAATTTAACACTCTACCAGAATATGTACTCTTTATGTACCAATTTGACACTATTCTACCATTATCATGTTTAATTATTTCCAAGTCCAAAAATTAATTCTATTGTTTTTTTTCCATTTCATGGGTAAATTGAATTCTTGGGTGATAGTCATTGAACCATATGACCATCAGGTATTGTCTTTGGGACTATAATATTTTCAAATTCCCAACTATTTTTAACAGTATAATTTGACTTCGATAATGAATTTTTAAATATCATATTAAAATTTTCTTCTAAAAATCTAGTAGGTGTATTAATAGTCGAAACAACTAGTCTCAAAGGATAGTTTTTCTTATGAATCTTCCTCAATCCATAACATTTAGCCAAAACAGTATTAGTTGTGTCAACATCTCTCCATCTGGTGTCTTTCCCTATCATTCTTTTCTTCCTCCAATTGTCCGCCATCCTGAAACTACTACTTTTTAATTTTTTCAAAGGATCTTGACCTAATATTTCAAAGTTCTCAACATTGCCAAGCAACTCCTCCGTGTCTCTTATGTATTCCGATCTTCTCATGAGAACTAAAATATTACCCTTGTCTGCATTTGTACACATTAAATCTTTCTCTATGCAAATTCAAGTTTTGCTTTTGGGCACTGCTTTGTTCCAAAATAGCACTATTTAATTTTTTTATGTAACTTCTATCATTGTTTATAAATCTATTATTGAAGAGAATTTGATGTTTCAAAAGATCAATAATTATTCCCTGTGGCAAAAATTTCTCCAATACATAAAAGTTAAATCACATACAAAATTAGATAAAAAATAATTGCTTAAAGGATTAGATTTCATCATGAATTCTACTAAATTTATATTTAATGTTAAATTCTATAAACAAAAGTTTGGTATTCCAATAGGTTCCGTTATTTCTCCAATTTTGGCTGAAATAGTCATGGAAGATTTGGAAAAGACTGTCTTTGAGAGGTTATAGTTTGTTGTGCCCCTTTATTTCAGATATGTTGATGATACTTCATTGTGTGTGTACATAAAGAGTACATATTCTGGTAGAGTGTTAAATTTCACCTCAAATCATCCCATTCAAAATAAAGTCGCTATTATTAAAAATCTAGTTGACAGAGCTGTGTGTTTGTCTCATGAATTATTTCATTCAGGAAATTTAGATTTTGTTAAAAAAAGTTTATCCATACAATTTTTAGAATACCGTTTGGGATGGAAGGGCTTATAACTTTGGGTAAAGACGTCTTGAATAGATTAGAAAAAAGTGGTGTGATATACAAACTGATTTGTAAAAGGTGTAAAGTGACTTATGTGGGACAAACGGGCAGACTTCTTAATACTAGAGTAGAAGAACACAAAAAGAATCTTGGGAGAAAGTGTAATTATCATAATGTTTTGTCTGATCATAGGAAGGAATACGTTGATAATGACTGACTGGAACAATGTAGAGATTTTACACTCGGAAAGTAATAAGGGAAAAAGAGAATTAATGGAAATGTTATTTACAAAAATAGAGGGAACATATTCTATAAATTAAAAAATAGATTTGGTTAAGTACAATGGCTGTTATGAAAGCATGATAAGTTATCTTTAAAGACAATGTTCCACAGTAAATATCCTTGAGGTTTCTAGACTCTGCGAAAAAATTAAAAATTTTTTGAATGACCCTTGGAGTCTTTCAGATGCTTAGGAGGGAGGGATAAACAGGGTCTTGTTGCAGTTTCCTGTTGGCGTTCCATGGAGAAGGATCTGCGTCCCCATGGAGGGTGATAGGAGACGCAACAATTATTAAATATTTTTATTTTCTGTAGTGTTACAGCTTTGAAGAGGGTGCTGGAAGAGCACCAAAACGTTGGCGATACTTTAAATTTTATTTATTTAAATGGTGGTGAGTAATAAAAACAAAGCAGGACGAAAGAAAGAAAAAGAAGAAAGCGGTTTCGGAAGGTTGCCTTCTTTTTTCTTTCCTCCTTTTTTGTTTGTTTTCTTAAGGTTTTTTTCTAGTGGTGATTTTGGTCCATATTTGGTTGTGTTTTTTGTGTTTTTGTGTACCTTCGCCATCTGTTGCTCGCGAATATGAACTCATCGCAAGTGTCGGTAGTATCGGTAAGCTTTGTTAGCGCCACCGTCTTCCGGTTTCGCGAGCACGCCAGCGGATCTCGCCATATTTATTCATTCTCTGTTCGGCGTTCGAAGTGGCAAGTGTGTCAAGGGAAACATTTGAAGGCCTATCTCTTTTAATTCAAAATTCAAGGATTGGCAAGTCGAGGATGCTGGCGGGGTCGCCGAAGGATCTCAGGTAGTCTTTGACCTTCTCTCTTTTTATGTTAAAATTTTAAATAATAGTAGAATCAATTGACGGTCCATTGAGTGGTGTTTGAATAGAGCACCTCGCCACAAAGATTCCGAGGCGGCAGACTCTGGGTCAGCCTCATCAGTTAACGGAAAATTAGTCAGTGTCTGCGTAAATAGTTGGGTTGATCCTGCAAGGTCATTTAAGGGCACGGTTCTTGCGCCCACGAACCATAAAATTTCATCGTCGAACTATCAAGTGTCTGTGATCGCGAGCAGTGACGCTGCTCCTTACCCCGCGTTCTCCGCGGTATTTTAGTGGTCCCTGTAGCTTCGGTTACGAAGGTACAGGGTGACCCGTCACGAGTGGACCGGCCAACTCATACTTTGTCTGTAATTCGAATTTTGGTTATTTTCAAGTAAAATAACCTGACGCTCAACTCAGTAATATTAGCCGGAATTAATGTCGCGTTCGGGAATGGTTTTGTAATAGGGTTAGGTTGCCCGGGGTAAAAGTAGATTACCCCGAATTTTGTAATCACGGTTTTCGTAATACATATTGTTCATTTGATATGTCACGCTAAATAATAGTCAATAATTATTTCAAAAAGTAATCTAGCTTCTCCTAACCTAACCTCCTCGAATCCATCATTAAAAATTAAAATTAAGGTTACAATATATAACACAGAAAACTAATGTTTACCTTCTTTGCATGCGTTTTAGAGCCTGTCACAAGTGACAAGGATCAAAAAGATTGCAATTCAAAAGAGCAAGTAATGCAAATGATCAACAAGATCCAGAAAAGGCAAATGATCAAAATATAAAAAATGATCAAAATAAAGATAAAGATCAAATTGAAAATAATACAGAGGAACTTATGTTCAAAGAATTTTCATTAGACGAAGAGATTTTAAGGGTTTTAGATCACAATCCAGTTTCATCAGAAGGAATTAAATTTGATTTGCCTGTAAAAGTAAAATTGGTATGGAAAAAGTTGATGGATGAGGGTTTTCCTACAGAAGAACGGATTAAACTGCTCAAAAATTATTCTCGCAGTGATGATCATTTTACCGAGGCCGCAAAAGTTAACCTCGAAATAGTTCCAGCAATCTCTGAAATTGCTATTAAGCGAGATCAACATTTTATTGAAACGAAAAGTTGCGTCGGCTCAACATTAGTTTCTCTTGTTACTGTTATGGGAATGCCCCTCTCGGATCCTGAAGGGGGTGTAGATCGCTTGAAACTTATAGAGCACATAGGTGATGCAGGACG
The DNA here is from genome assembly GCA_030998225.1 of Diplolepis rosae. NCBI lineage: Eukaryota > Metazoa > Arthropoda > Insecta > Hymenoptera > Diplolepididae > Diplolepis > Diplolepis rosae. The sequence continues at coordinate 1,749,414 of JAPYXD010000355.1, forward strand.
ACTTTTTCTGAGATATTTTACCAACAGTCCGCCTGTAGAAAATCGTTTATCACGCCAATACTGCGTAAATCACTTGAACCAATATTGAAAAAAATCGTATCTGACGAATGGTTGTACAACAAAAATTTCGGCGATTTAATCAAAGATGCTAGGCCATTAGAAAAAGTCAGTTCCACTATTAAAGCTACCGTCAAGCCACAGTTTAAAAATTCTTCGAAGTTTCCGCAACAGCGAAACCAGAAATGCTCATATGCAAAAACCCGACAGGTGGGCAATTATCAAAGGATTAATTGGAAACCTCGATACAATATGAAATTCAGACCTTATGTCAAGAACTCCAACTGGTCACTCTAGAACCAGAACGAAAAGCGGTCGCATCCTCAAGCAAACACCCAACAGTGGGCGACAAGATAACAATAGACAGAGAACAAGAGAACAATAGACAAGATAAACATCGTAGTTGGTAAACTCCGTGAATTTTACCATATGTGGACTGTCCTTACAAAAGATAAAAATATCTTAAATTGTACTCAGGGATATAAGATTCCATTTCAAGAGATTCCTCAACAAGCTTACCCACCAGAAGAGTGGAATGAGGACTTCGATAATTTGAAAATTGATAAGATTTATTCTTAACTTGAAAGAATTAAATTCGTATATAGATACCTGTCATTTCAAAATGGAGGATATTCGGGTTGCAAAAAATTTGATTACCCCGGGTGCGTTTATGGGATCACTAGATTTGAAAGATGCCTTTTTTCTCATACCTATACATGAAAGTGATAGAAAATTTTTAAGATTCAATTTTGATGGAGTTTTGTATCAATTTAGCTGCTTACCTTTTGGACTATGTACAAGCCCTTATGTCTTCACAAAAATAATGAAACTCGTAATAAACGCACTCAGAGTAAGAGGTTTCATATCAGTAATTTATCTAGATGATATTTTATGCATCGGTGATACATACGATTCTTGTAGAGACAATTCAGAGCAGACAAGTACACTCCTGAAAAGTTTAAGCTTTATTATCAATTACGAAAAAAGCGCCTGAATAAAGGCGTACCAGAGGAATCAGTAATCTTATTTCTAAAATCAATTTCGGATGCCACTCTGAAGCAGTACAATGGGCCGCTAAGAGAATGGTTTTCGATTACGAATGAAAACTGCTACGATACGTTTGAACCAAACAGAGTATTGGGATTTTTATCGAAAAAATTCAAAAATGGTGCAAGTTACGGTACTCTGAGTACAGCTTGATCTACTATTTCGCTAATTTCCGCTAACAAAATTTCAAACGATCCTTTGCTTTCTAGATTTTTTAAAGGCGTTTTTAAGGAAAGAGCTATAAAACCAAAATATTCTACCACTTGGGATACTCAACCAGTATTATCTTTTCTCGAAAAGCTTCAACCTTGGAAAAACTTGAAAGCAAATGAAATTTCTGAAAAAATAGCGACGTTGCTAGCTTTAGTTACGGCGCGTCGCCTACAAACTCTAGCCTTAATTATTATCGACAATATTACTGTAACAACGAGTAACGTACAAATCAAAATACCCGATTCGATTAAAACATCAAAGCCAGGGTCTTTTCAACCAAATCTAATTCTCCCCTTTTTCAATGAAAGGCCAAATATTTGCGTGGCCCAAGCACTTATAGATTATTAAGAATATACCAAAGACAAGCAAGGGAACAATAAAAGTTTTTTTATATCAGTGAGAAAGCCTTACAATTCAGTGGGCTCACAAACGATAAGTCACTGGATCAAGTCTATGTTAAAAAAGTCCGGCATCGACATAAATGTATTTTCAGCCTACAGTACAAGGCACGCATCTGTTTCATTAGCGTTTAAAAGCGGCGTTGATATAAGTACAATCATATGCACCGCTGGTTGGACATCAACCTCGCAAACTTTCGCTCGTTTTTATAATAAACCTATCCAAGAATCCAATAATACCTTTGGATTGTTTGTGCTAAACCGTGTTGAAAAATAAATTCCAAAAAGTTCAAAAACCTCGAATAATCTTTTCAGTTCCCAAAAAATTAAATAAATTCAAGAATAAAATGGCTTTTATTTCTCTAAACATCTACATGTAATCTCGAGACCGAGGCGCAAATATAATTATACGATCCAACGAACTTACCTGTATGTTAAGTTCGATCGCAATTATATGAAGCGCCTCGGTCGAAGATGATTACTTTTCCCACCCCAAAATTGAACCCAAAATGAATAAATAAATAAATAAACGAAATAAATAAAATATAAGTAAAAAATAAATGTATCCCAGTAATCATCTACACAAAAAGAAAAAACCCATTGGTATTCCGTATAATAATTATTCTCTGAACAAAATGAAGAATCAATGCATATGACAGAACAGCAAAGCTCTACTACGGGATGGTTTTTCGAATTCAGACTCTAAACGTTGTGAAGTTTCACATAACGGGACACTACTACATGCAATCATCTCCAAACGAAGCGCATCATTTACGATCGAAATTTACATACAGGTAAGTTCGTTTAATCATATATAGTAGTTCTACGCTACGAATATGGATATGTACACGGAGAAAAATAGTTAAAGTAATTTTACTCAACTTCCGATCAAATTTGGGACATAAGGACAAGTTAGAAGTTATTTAGTATCACTGTATTTATTTGTGATATATTAAATGTTCGAAAATGAATCAAAGTTGAGTAAAATTCAGAAGTGTAGGGTGAAGTATGAAAGCGTGCATTAAAATTTTTTAAATATATATATTATTACTCGTAGTATAACTATAAAAAACCAATCTTTTATTAAATCACAAAAATAGTAGAGCTTTCCGTTCATTCTACTCTACGCTTCAATCGAGAGTTGAGTAAACCGTGAATCGCAAGATTTATTCCAACAGCTACATCTATTCACGCAGGAACGAATGAAAGTAATCTGCGCCTTGGGCACACATGAAAAATTTTTAATTTCAAAAACTTAAATTCTTAAAATTAAATTGATCTTATGAAAATTTAAACAAAAAAAAATCGATAAGTGTATTACATAAAATATGAAATATCACATAAATTACTCAGGCAGAATAATAATTTGGAATTCGCAAATGTAAAATCCATATTTTGAAAATATAAAACACAGAAAATAAAAGAACCTTCTTTTAAATGTTTTTATACAAGATACTTCTTAATAATAATGCAATTTTTTAATGTACATTTGAAAATTTAGTTTCACTAAACTTCATACGTTGTTATAATAAAAATGTATAATAAATGTAATTTAATAATTATATTATATATATCAATAATCATAGTTATAATAATTGTGTAATTATATTAATTTTTAAAAATATTTTATTAATCATTTATGAAAAAAGTTGATTTATTTTTACTTGAGTAAGGCTAAAAAATTTTATTGACGGCACTTACTCTCACAAGCTCTGAATAACTCATGCAGTCACTATATAAGAAAGTTCCAAATTTTATATCTCAGCATTGTAAGCGAGCGTGTGCGTGATTCGACGAAAGCGTATCGTACTATATATAAGTGTATTTGTAATTTGAAATATGATTGGCTACGTCCGTAATGGTGTGAATGTATTTGTAATTGGTTTATGTATATACCGGATGACTATTGGCAGGCTCGAGGTAAGAATTTTTTTTTATTTGAGAGAACCATACCATTGCCAGTTCAAATAATACGCCCGATGCTCATTTTACCCAACTACGGTTTGAAGCACCTCAAGCGTCGGTGATATACTTATACATTTCATGTTAACCCACTGACGCATGTTGGTGCCCTGTCGTCGATAACGTTTTACTCAACTCCTTACTATTCCCTATGTAACGCTTATTGTTATTCACTTTGGGTGAATTAGGTATATATCAAATTCATTTTACCCGAATAGGATTTAATAGATGTTCAAATGTCCTTATGTCCCAAGTTTAATCGACAGAGTTGAGTAAAATTACTTCAACTATTTTTCTCCGTGTAATTATATGTGGGTTCTGTTCATAATTTTTGTTTTTGTGATATTTTTCTTTATGAATGCATATTTTTTCTATTAACTGATTTGAATATTACACACAAAAAATACATATATTGCATCTATAACTTAATTCGTGCGGTTTTTTTCAAAATTTAAACGTTTATTCAAGAAAAACATGTAAAATAGTATTATTCAAAGTATTGCCCATCTGAAGCTATGACTTTTTCCCATCTTTCTGGCAATTTGTGGATTCCATCTCAAAAGAACTGCGCCGGCTTGGCGGCCAAGAATGAATGAAGCCAATTTTTGATATCCTGTTCTGATGTGAACTGTATTCCAGTGAGGCCGTTCTGCATCGACCGGAACAAATGGTAGTTAGAAGGGGCAAGGTCTGGGCTATACGGCGGGTGAGGTAAAACTTCCCACCCACTGTTTTCCAAATAGTTCTTAACCGGAATAGCAACATGGGCCCGAGCGTTGTTATGATGGAAAATTATTGCGTCGTGTCTGGTCGCATATTCCGGACGTTTTTCGGCTATTGCTATCTCCAAACGGATTAATTGTGTTCGGTAGCGTTCTCCATTGATGGTTTCACCCGGTTTTAGCAGCTCATAATACAGCACACGCTTCTAATCCCACCAAATACAGAGCATTACCTTCGCGCTATGGATATTCGACTTTGCTGTTGATTTGGCTGGTTGGCCGGGTTTCACATATGATCTTTTGCGCTTGGGGTTATCGTAATGGATCCATTTTTCATCACCAGTAACAATCCGATGCAAACAAGACTTCTTTTGTAGTGTTCCAACAGCATTTCGGACATGCAAAACCGCCTTTCAACGTCTCTCGGCTTGAGTTGATGTGGGGCCCAATTTCCTTGCTTTTGAATGTATCCGGCACTTTTGGCACGTTCGCTCAGCTAGTGCATGTTCACCATAAACTTCCACCAAAATACGATGACTTTCGGCAGCAGTTTTCTTCATATTAAAGTAATGAAAAAGAACTTCCTGCAAAAACACTTTTTCAGGCACAAAGTTCAACATATTTGAGTGAAAAAAAAATTATTGATGTTCACGCTTCAAATTAATGACATATACTGAAAAAGTCGCACAATGACAGTAGCTTTCCAACGCATGTTCGGAATATTGAAATGATGGAATAATAATCAAGTTACGCCATCTCTTAGCAAACCGCACGAATTAAGTTATAGATCCAATACATATTCCAAAATAGTTTTTAGGTAAAATAGTCCAAAAATAACCTTCATGACTTGAATTCAAGCTCTTTCAATTCAGCTTTGCACCAACAAATTAATTTGTAGCTACGTGTATGGATAGAACACACAAAATACCTATGCAATTTATAAAATAGTTTTAAAATAGTTTTTCGGGAAAAATAGTTCAAAAATAGTCCTAATGCTCTAAATCCAGCTCTTGCAATTCAGCTCCGCACCAAGGAAGTTATTTGTAGATTGGAGTTTTGAACTTGAGTATATATTTCATGATTTTTCAAGGAATCCTTGTTAGCACCTCTATTTAAAGTTGTTTTAATAGCGCATTTCAAAGTTGTTCAAGATAGTTTTATACCTAAGAAATCATTTAAGCACACCTTTTTTTCTCGTCGATTATGCAAGCCTTCCATCCTCACTTACAAATATAATTCAACAGATTAAAGTACTCGTCTTTTTGTATCATATATTTAAGTGCTTTTGTTATTCCTAAAAAGGTGAAATAAGCGCCCCCCCCCCTCTTCTTATTTTCTAGATTTTAATGAACATCACTGATGAGGGCTCCGATCTGTTTCGAAAGATGTGATTAAACCGACTTAATCATTTTTGGATCCTGAAGCCAATTTTTCCAACAACGGACCATTTTATCATAATTATTATTAGGTAATTTCATAATAAATAAGAATAATATGCTCATCACATAAGATTATCAAATTAGGCAAATACGCAAATTCATTGATTATTGATTTTTATTATATTATATATTATTGATATTAAGAAACACGCTCACTTCACGAGAAAGAAAATTTTGTGGCATTCACGAGAGAGGGAAATAAGAAATTTGCAAAACTAACCGCTTCTACAGAGTTAATATATTTCTTTACTATATATTTCACGAAGTAAAAAAAGGATATTAAATACAAGCTCGTGGACCTACGATATTTATTATTTCATTGGTAATTAATATCAAAATTTGTAGTGAATAATTGAAACAATATAAAGCTATTTTAATTTTTGAATCAAAATAAGAGTAATATAATTTTGATTAGTCAATAGTAATCATGGAGTCATGAAGTGTGCCTATTAATGGAGAAAACATATTTTAAATTTCTTTAATTGCTTTATGGATGATGTAATGTCGAATAAAGGAACAAGTAAATATTTTAACGATGCACAAACAAAATAAAAGTATAATAATAGTACTTTAATTTTTGAAAAGAATTTTCGAAATGAGATAATATAATAATGTTCATCCATGCCTTCCATCCGGTTTGGTTATGCGCATTATATTCCTTGTATTCTATATGTTTAAAACCAAACCGGATGAAAATCATTGATAAAGTAATTTTACCAGTAATTTTAAATACAAAATTTGAAGTGAAAAAAATTATGGCCTTACAACTGTTGATAGTTTTGAATTACATCCATCGATGCAAAACGGACAACTTGACTTACAGCAATCCTTACAATAAATTTTCTTTGGCTTACATAAAATATAAGCACTAGAGAAAATTAATAGTAAGTACGATTTAGACTTCGGTAGTTCGTTCACATACATAAGTGTCGCGAAAAGCATTGATGGGTGTTATATGAACCTACCAGCAGACGAAAAGATCCTGAACTTCTTTAAAACCTCGTAATTGAAATTCAAAATTGGAATTGAGCATTTTTTATTCTCAATTAATTTAATTATTAAATCAGGTGTACAAATAAGTTTCCGCCGCTTGACAAAAAGTTGGCGCCACCAGTAAGTTTTGGATGAAATTGACAGATGTAAAACGTCACTGTCGTGAAGCTGGACATCTGTCAACAACATAATCTTGAAGCGTTAGTGAATTTTCATCAGTGTAATATATTCTTTTGTGTCGAAATTTCGAGTTTTGAGCCAAATAAGCGTCATTTGCGGGAACTTTTGATTTACTTCTTAAATTTGAAGAAATCTGCAGGTGAGGCGCATCGATTGCTTGTAGAAACATATGGCTAGGCTGCCTTAAGTGAGAGAAGTTGTCGTGAGTGATTTCAAAAGTTTAAGAACAATTAATTTTACATCAAAGACAAAAACGTAGCCGAAAGTCGAAAGTGTACGATGACGCGGAATTGGAAGCATTATTGGGTCAAGATTCGTAACAAACGCAAGAAGAACTTGCACGTACATTAGGATTGACTCAACAGGAAATTTCACATCGTTTAAAATCATTAGGAATAATTCAAAAACATGGAAATTGGGTTCCATATGAACTGATGCCGAAAAACGTTGAACGCCGATTCTCCACATGTGAAATGCTGCTTGCCACACGGAGAGAAATAACTAGTGCCATGCACATGGAACTCACAAAGTGTTACACACATGTCAAATGACGATCTTCAAACACGCGAATTCAAATATTTGACACTAGCCAACGTTCTTGCTCATCATATTAAATATTCGTGCGCGTAGCACTGGCGACTCGGAGCTCGAACACATGAACGCTGAGTATTGGATGCATGTCTTTCTTCATGTTCCAAACGCTTCAGCTCCACGTGCGTCGCACGTGAATCTCAAGCGTTCCCAAGGCGTATGTCTTATACTAGTATTTCTTCATATAAGAAGCGCGTACTTGACTACCATATATAAATTTCTATACATTTAGGGAAATATGTTAATTAGAATTCAATTAATTTTTTCAGTTTATGTTCGAAGGTTGTGAAAAAGAAAATATGCAAAACTTACGCTTTTTCGACGGAATGTTGCGTTTTTTCAATTTTATTTTATGGATACAATTGCTCAACATGAATGTCATTTCTCAAATATAATTTGTTTAATACTATAAAATAAAACTTTTACGTATTGAATTAACCAAAAGTTAAATCTGTGGCCTGATTAAGTATGTAAATCTTCTAGATAGCTATCGCAGGAAACTTAAATGCACATTCATGCATTAAATTACGAAATTTTTTACATCCGAAACATTTTTTTTTTTCTTAAAATGTTAAACCATAAAGAAAGTGCATATCGATCATTATTTTAAAAAACCTCAGAATTTTATGCGTATCAAAAGAATGTTATTGATTTTTATATTCAACTAACTGAAAACTTTACAATGTTTCTTGTGTATATCAACAAAATCATCAGCAATTATGAATTTGAAAGTATTATCTTCGTATTATTGGAGCGATTTTTTATACAATTGTAACTTGTTCGTATGTAATTAGAATTCACGTGAAGTATTTAAAAGGAAAATAAGTGCTAAAGTACAGAGATATTAATGATTCTTTTGTTTTTCGAATTTTAATGTTATGAGCAAAAATTATTATATACGTAATTAAGATTTCTAAAGGTCACTTTCAATTGAAAATTCCTGATAAAATTAATTGTGCTCACAAGTCATTCAAAGATATTGTCAATAAACATCAAATGACAATCTCTACATCGCTAAATCTCTTTCTTCACAGAAATCTCAATATTTCTATTATCAGATTTTTTGATGATATAGCATAAAAAAATGAAAATCCTAAAATGAAAAATCCTAAACATCCGAAAATCTGAAAATCTTAAACATTGTATAAACGTTTTTATAAAAATGTGTATAAAATGTTTAGGATTTCCGGACCATTTCATTTCTTTTCCAAAAACATTCGATGTATTTATTTATCTAAAATCAATTTTACTATACGAAATCCATCAGAGATTTTTTTTATGAATTATTCGAAGACACGATATTAAAAAAGTCTAATAGTATTATAGAAATGTTGTAATACCATATGGAAATATCGCATAGTAAAACCTCAAGTAATACCATATAGTAAGGCCACATAGTAAAACCACATGTAATAAAAAAAAAATTCCAAATTTAAAAAGTGCGAAAATATTTTCATGATTGGAAATTGAATCCAGTTTTCTAATTTTAAATTTTTTAGAGGATCACCATATTATTTTACTGCATGGTATTTCCATACGGTATTATAGTATGCCGACCAACCTTTTCAATCCGAATTATAATGAGTAAAAGTGATTTTTTTTCGTTCGCGATAAAAATTTTAATAAAAACCCGATTTTTCTTGAGATAAAAATGAAATGCTTCAACACTGAAAAATATTTCATTTACAGAGTTTATTCACATTGATAAGCAGTGTTATTATACAAGTATACTGATAGTTTACCATCCTAAAAGTCATACCTCGTTGCAATAAATTCTTCGTCTTTTATAACAATGTATTAACAAGGTGGTAGTTTCGGGAGCATATCAACACTCATTATGATTTCCGGTTTACAAACACCTGAAGAGACGCAGTAGGCGTGGTAAAAGTTATTGAAATTTAATGTGTCGAATTCTCCAATTTGAAGGTAGAGATGAGTGTCATTACAATGAAAAATATCTTTCACTTTTTCCAAATGCTGTTCCTTCTCCAGTTATTTTAGTTACTAAAATTTTACCCTGAGAAAATATTTTACCGAGTATTTTGACATTCTTCAATGTTCGGACGTTTAAACTGTCATCAACTTCCAGAACAAGCGTTTTCAGTTTTGAGAAAGCATTGAGTTCTTTACACGGTCTTGGAACAACATCTGTTTGCAAATTTGATTTACTGAATTCGGCCGAATAACAAATTTGTAACTGATGTCTAATACTAATAGTTATGGGCAAATTCACATTTGACGTAGTTCCAACTGCGACTAATTTTAAACGTCGATTTTGTGTTTCGAATTTCGAAGCCGAATAGTCCACAACAGGCCGGTTAAGCATCATAACTCGACTGTAATGGAGAAGAAGTATTAGTTCGTACGTTACTGATATTTCGCACCTCATGATTCTCGGTGCTGTGATAATGCCAACAATATGACGTAGACATCTATAAAGTTTCCAATACTTGTTTTTTAATGGATTCATTTCACTAATCATAAGCCCTAAATAACGCGTCATCAAACAAAGCATTTCAGAGGACGATTGTTTTATTTTAAGTCACGGCCCCCTTTACCTAGTGTAAAAAACAGTGGACGAGGTTTGTTTCCTTTTTCGTGAGCAGGGTATGGAAATGTTTCGATTTTATCATTGATTAACTCTAAAGAGAAAATATTTTCTTTAATCAAACGTTCGATAACGTTTCTCAGGGTGTACACTGCGACTCCTTCTGAAAGATCGTGCATTATATCCACTACTATATTTTCGATGATATGAAATTTGTTCAATGCATTGAAAATGCACTTTCTTTGATTCCTGTTTTCTTGGATTGATTTTTAAGTACATCGGTATCAAACTTGTATGATCTAACAGTTATGACAAGAGATTCATTTTCGCGAGTCATACTTTAACTTTCAGAAGAAGAAGCAGTGCAAATTCTACAAAACTTTGTAGCTTGAAATCCTTCGGCGAAACCACAAATGCAATTGAGGCCCAAGTTGTCACCAAGTACGAGTACACATTCAAAGAAAACTTTTTTCATTTCTCCATCGACATTTATTGTGATTCCTTGTTCGGATAATATATTCAAGTCCTTGATAACTTTTTTGAAAATCTTTTCATTCCCAAACTTCTTCAAATGTTTTGCCTTGAAAATAGTTGACACGAATATATTTTGCCATTTAGATGACAACTTTGGCGGTAAGCAGGCAAGGGAAACATAAACTCATCCGAGCTTTTCTGCTCCAGCGTAACTTCTTAACGGGTTTCTTGATTCGAATTCATCGAAGAAAAGAAAAATCGGGAATACATTTTCGCGAGTGTCTTTGTACTTTCTTGGCCATAACTCTCCTTGTATTATATTGGAAATCACATTTCCTTCCTCAGATAAACTACTCACATAATTCTGAATCTCTTTGAACACTCCTGGCAATGAAAAAAAAATAGATAGCACGCACGGAAGTGAAATGTGAGCAGCGTAAACAGGTTTCGTGATGATATCAATGTGACCAAACTGATAAGCTACAAAAATTGTTTCATTTCCTATTTCAGAATTCTGCGGAGGTACAAAAAATCTTTCTTGTTTGTAAAATTTGAATCTGAGTTGCTCTGTCGAAAACCTGTGGAACAAATTCTTATTTCGCTTCAAAATGAATTGCGCCTTATTTAAAATCTTTAAAGTCGAGAATGGTTTGAGTTCGTGTTCTATCTGATTCTGAATAAAAGGTACGAAGGATTCAGAAAGAAAAGCATCGAACCTGCTGATAATTTCATTAACAGCCACGCGAGATAACAACGCATTGTTATATAAAAAAGGCTAAAATCCATTATTTCTCTGTCCAACTTTTTTTTAATTTTCGGTGTAAGAGGAACTAAACCCATAATGAAACTTTTTTTTATAAGTTATGTGAATGAATAATCAACGTGAGTAAAGTTCACTACGAAAAGAACAAATAGAACACAGAATATTGACACAAAAATATCCCAATTAAAATTCTATGTATCATATGAAACAATGAAACTCACGGTAAAACAAATACAATTGAATGAACAAGTTTTTCTTATTGACAAGGTTGTGCAACTTAAAATCTACGTATTAAAAAGTAGGCCCTCAATTGGCAAAAAAATAGATAATTTTATAGTGTAACGTTCAAATAAGATCAAAATCACCGACAAAAATAATGTATCTGTATTGAACAGCTTACTTTAAAACTGATTCAACTTATCATTCAGAAGCGACACTACTACACTACATATTCTGAAGTTGAAATCCGTATACTACGTGTTCTGTTAATTGCCATACGTGAGCAAAAACGTGAGAAAATTTTTTGTCAAATACTTTCATACTCTGAAAGCATATATCAACAGCTAAGTTTACGTTAGATGCTTGATAGGTCACATCTCCTTTCACGACGTAAGCTGCTGAAACATTTTCAAGGGTTGGCCCGTAAATCACAATGTAGGAGTCGATGGTCAATTGTTGACGAGCGTGAATATCTTTCAAGTCTTGTTATAATCACGGTAAAATTTTCCAAATTAGAATAAAACTGACCAAACTTTCAGTAATATTCGTCAAACTTGAGATTTATCTAAGATTCACTAAAAGTTCAATAAATTGTTAAAAGAATTCGAAGTAATTCTTTAACATATTCCTCTTCATGCACGATTATGTTAATGGTGTGCATTTCATTTCATATATGACATACGTAAATACCTTTTTCTTCGTTTTTGATGAAAAAATTTATGAGATTGTTTATTTTGGATGAAAACTTTAACATTTCCGGAGAGTCTAAGTTACAATTACAGCGTGCATTATTTTATCAATACTATTCATGAATCACATTTTTTTTTGGAAGGGAGAAATGCTTTATGCACCATCAAGGGGACTCCGTGTCCCCCTGGTGTGTGGGACTCTGCTGCACGTGCAGCCCTACCCACTAAAACTATTCCTATTCGGGGCTGCCTCCCGAAAGGCCGCGCAACGCATAGTCCCCGGTATGTGGTCATTCCGGGGCTTTTCCTCCCTTGCGGCACAAAGGAAGCACCTTGGCTTTTCGGTGCAGTAATCCGCAAGATGCCCCTCCTCGCCGCATCTCCAGCAGCACCTGCTGCGGTCTGGCCCTCGGCAGTCCGCCGCTATGTGGCCAAAGCCAAGGCAGCTGAAGCACCGGTTCACCTCCTTTTTCCTGCGACCTCTGCAGGAGACCCACCCGATCTTGATGTGGGCCCCCTTGAGCAGCTTCAGCGCCCTTACCTCCTCCAAAAGCACATACGCCTTCCGGTTCCCTCTATAGGGTGTCTTACTTGGAGACACCATTAACTCCAGCTCCGGTTCTTCGTCGAAGAGGCTTCTGACGGCATCCTCGACGTCTTTCGCTTCGATAGTGGGTTCCAGGTCGGGGATCTTGCCCTCGATCCGGAGGTCCATCTTCCTGGGGACAACTACCCACTCCTCTTCCTTTTTGGAGGCTTTAGGCCTCTTCTCCATTGGTTTCGTAACCACAGTCATCCCCGGACTTACAGTCGGCTCTCTACGCCGCTTGCAACTGTACGGTGTAGACCTAGCCGCCGGCTGTGGAAGGGTATGGCTACCCTCGTCAACTACTCCTTTGTTTTTGGGTAGTTTCACCTCCTCGATTTTCTGCACTATCAGACCTCGCATCAGGTACTCGAAGGAGTCGAGGTAGCAGACGGTATCCTCTATATCATACCGCAGTGCCCCGAGCTCCTTCTTCGCCTCCTGAATTCCGTCCCTGATAGGAAGGTGCATATTCTTCTTGGTCTTGGAGAAGCTCTCCATCTTCTCCAGGGCCGATTTCACCTTCTTCAGGATCTCCGACTGCTTCTCGTTCCTCACGTGAAGCCAGTCCCGGTACTACCGTACCTGGGACTTATCGGTCTCGAACGGATCCAGCGTCTCCTCCGTCATGTCCAATTCACCTCCAAACATCTCCTCACATATACTTTTATTTAATTTTTGAAACTCCATTTTAATTCCCATGATTATTCCCGATTTTAATTCCCTTTATTGAGTTCCGAGGAAACCAATGCAGGACCGGGAATAATAAGAAAAATAGAGAAAACAACAATAACAATAATAATTATTACAACAACAATAATTTCAAAATGATTTCTACGAATGAATAGAGAGCTAAATTTATCAGAAAAGATAAGAAGATGAAAAAGCTATTCACCTTCAAATGATAAATGAAGGTGTTTAAAACCACTTTCTTCTCAGGTACCCAGGCTTGGCCTGTTTTGGATTTTGCTGTTTTTTTCGTGATTTTCCGAAAAATAAATGGGAGTAACATCAAGCCCAAAAGTTCGTTCTTACCTTGAAAAAAAAACGACAGTGATAAATATTTAACAGTACTTCATCATTTAAGTTCTGGTACCGGATTGTTTCAAACTTCTTCTACTTTAAAAACAGGTTTTAAAATTATGAAAATACGTTACATGGCATTACTTTATTAGCTATAATTGCTATTATAAAATTCTGAATATAATCAAATTATAATCATGTTGATTGTACCAAGTACAATGACCATTTTATCGATTAGAATGAATTTTTAATAAAAAAAAACCACTTGCAAGAAGAGATTTGTTGCTTTTCAATATCTCTTTTATTTCAACATCAGTAGTTTTAGATTTTGCCAATGCTATGATTTTTGCAGCGACTGAAGGCCAAGATTGTGAGAAAAGATTTGCCGTTTTGTAGCACGAAAGTCTTCTTCTGACTATAATAAAAACCTATTATAAGTAGAAAATGTTCATAATTTGATTGAATCCATTTAAGCTGCTTTCTTATAATCCTCATCGATTATCTCTACTGATTCTCGAAGTTCCTCGAAAATCTGAGTGTGATTGGCTGTTGAAAATGAAATCAAAATAAGAATTGTAATATTTAATATTAAATTAAAATAAATAATTATATTTTATTTAATTATATTTTTATTTAAATAAATAATGATATTTTATTTAATTATATTTTTATTTATATAAATAATTATTATTTTATTGCGATTGTAGAATATGACATCAAGTAGCTCATTAAAGTGACGGTAGATAGAGATCGAGGGAGGAAGTGCGAGATGAAGAGTTAGTGGAAAAAGCCAGGTTGGAAAGGAAAAGAAATAAGGATTTTATTGGAGCGATAACTTTCGTAAAAAATATCGTATTTTCAAAATAAAAAGACCTATCCATTCCTTTTGCGAATGTACAGCCGGACTTTTTTTGGTCTAAAGTCGCGATAATACTGCGTTTTTCAATAACAAAATAAAATACAAAAACTCAAACCAACAGCTGATACACATGCACACGACGCTTGTCAATGCGTAGGTGCGTCAGCTGTCGACGTGAGTTTTTTATTTTATTTTTTCAAAGCGTAGTATTTTTGCGACTTTAGACAAAAAAGTCTGACTGCGCATTCGAAGTACCAATCAATAGGTATTTTTATTTTGGCGATACGGTTATTTCTACGGAAGTTAATGCTTCAATAAAATCCCCATCTTTTTTTTTCTACCCCGCTATTTGAGTTACCTCTCTTTCTCGCACATACCCCCTCGATGTCTCT
Organism: Diplolepis rosae; assembly: GCA_030998225.1. Lineage (NCBI taxonomy): Eukaryota > Metazoa > Arthropoda > Insecta > Hymenoptera > Diplolepididae > Diplolepis > Diplolepis rosae. The sequence continues at coordinate 1,764,569 of JAPYXD010000355.1, forward strand.
TTACCGCCACCTTAAAGTTAAATTTCCATAAAAAACGCACAATTTATCAAATTCTTATTTGCAACATGAAAAAATATAATTTGAATATGGGAAAGAAAATGTACCTTCTACAGTTGATTGTTTTTTGGGGCTTCACGAGTCTTCAATAAATTCATATGAATCAAGTCTCTTCTGTGATTTGCATAAAACGATTGAAACGTTCCTCTGGTATTTATGCCTTTTTCTGAAGGCGAATAAAAAGTACTTTTTGAGAACTTTAGAAACATAGCAGCTGTAAGTTCAGCAAGCTATGCTAATCTGTCAAACGTGATCCTATAAAGTCATATGGGATTTAGACACTTTTCAGTCAGAAATGTTATGTATTTAAAACTTCAGGTTTTTGAAAAAGATTGATCTTAAATATACATCAATATTTATTTTGGTTGCAAATTCGCAATTTACAAATTGGATCGAGTTCGATGCATTTTATAATGAAACATTTCGACCTTTTGAATCTTTATTTATTAATTTTAAACATTTATAAAGCTGTTTTTGCCTGGTTTGGCCGAGAAGTTTCGCTTTTCACTTTTTCATTTAATATTTAAACCTTTTGACTATTTTAGTTTTTGTGACATTTCGATTCTTTCGAAATGTTGATATTTCTTAATACTTAAATAATTTTTTAGACCGAATTTCGGCCTAATTTGGCTCAAAATTGTCTCTTTAGAATTCAGGTGAGGCTAGCACGAAGGGAGAAAATTTCGCGACTTTTTTATTCTTTATTTTAAGAGTAAGAACACCGAAGAAACTCACGATTTTTAATTTTGGAGAGAGCGAGTGTCAATTCTACGAATCATCGTTTTTGCAGTCCGTGATTTAGAGATATTCTATCTAAAATTCGTAAGAAAACTTCGATTAATTTTTTGATATAATTTCGCGCAGTTGCGCCATAAAAAAAACGCGTTTTAATTTTGGGGTTTTTCCCTACATCTGAAAATAAACTTGTTTGACCTTTCGGATTCTAAGATGGTCTTCCTTTTGCCAGTTAATTTAACCCACAAATCTCTTAATTTCTCCACCCATAATTCGCCCTGAATTTAAAAATCTTATTGTTTACAAGCATCAGTTTGTCGGTCCCAAATTTTGGAGATTATGAGCGTATGCTCCCGACTAGTTCATCATTTGCTTTTCCTCCCGTTAAAATTGACAAAACCGTACTGGACCTTGGTTGACTCAATGGGAGTTAAGGAAAATAAAGGGAACGCCTTGGCAGTGAAGTGCCCTCATAGTCCAGTCGAATTAGGATGGAAAATTGGGATACATGGATGTGAGAGCAAGATCTGAGATTTTTATTGGAATCACTCAAAAATATCATAGTAATTGACGTACCATGTTTTGCGCCTCGAGTTTCCTTGTGCGTTTTGTAAAACAAATGTTCAAAGCCAAAAAGTGCGAAAATAGGTCATTTTTTAAATATATTTTCTCATTTTACTCTTAAAATATCAGTTTTATGATGAAATTGTATTAAAGCAAAGTTGTAGAGCACAAAATTTGCTACAAAATGTTTTGGTCTCAAGTTAAAAGATTTGATTTTCCTCCGCCACAGCGGCCGAACAATAAATAAAAAATAGTCGAAAAACAGCTATTTTTTGCACGCGCATTTGAAATTGAAAATATTAATGCATCTAATGGTTTTCTGCCTTTAAAATATTTAATTCTTTACCTTTCGAATGCCGAAAACTCGAGTTCAATATCTCTTTTTTTTTTTTTTTTTTTTTTTAAACCAAAAAACCCCCTCTCTCGAACCAATACACCACCCGCGGAACCGCCTTTCGGCTTTAAACTTCACGGGTGGTTGGTTCCATTAAAGTCGCGTACGACTCTTCCGCCATCCGTTCGCTCGGAACTTCCACCCGCGGCCACACGCCCACTAGGATAACCGACTATCCGCGCCACCCAGGGGAGAAACAAACAGATTCCTCCCCCGAACGACGCGGACAGTCAAGTCTACCCGAGACGCAGGACCGCGGGTGTCGGCCCCGATGCGATTTCTACTGGCCCTCCCCGTTGTTTCGCTCTCGACGCCCATCAAGTTCTCTCGTCTTCATCACAAGTGTGACGAATGACTCGATGAGCGTCCAGAACCGTTCAGACTGGAGCATGAGGGCGACCATCGTGTCAGGAGTAAGTTCGGAACCCACCGCCTGACCGAGGACCTCCCTAGCCACACCCCATTTTGCGCAGACGAAGAGTGCGTGCTCTGCGTTATCCACCGGGGAATCGCAGTAGCAACACGTCTCCTCGTCTCTCTTCTTAAAGCGCCTCAGGTACGCGTTAAAACAGCCATGGCCCGAGAGCGCTTGTGCCAAGTAAAATCCGACTTCCCCGTGCTTTCTGTTCAGCCAGGTGGCGAGCTCCGGGATCAGGCGGTAGGTCCATCTCCCTGTCTGCTCACCATGCCATCTCATCTGCCATTTCTCGACGAGTCTGCGCCTTCCATCCTTGCGGATGGCCTCCTTCGCGCGAGCGATTTCCTGCAGGTCGGCGCAGGTAAGCTCCTTGCGAAGCTGAAAGGTTTCCTGCCTTTCCTCCGCCAATAAATCTATTGGCGGGACGCTCGCCAGGACCAGCACAGCGCTCGTCGAGATAGTTCTATATGCCGAAACTATTCTCAGCGCGACAAGTCTCTGCGCCGAGAACAGCTTCTTCTGGATAGCATGGTTTTGCAAGGCATTGGCCCAGACCGGAGCTGCATAAAGCAGCTTCGAATGGACCACGCTCGCCACCAATCTTCTTTTCGCTTCCCTGGGTCCACCAATGTTTGGCATAAGCCGGGCCAAGTTTGCTCCACATTGGATGGCTTTGGCGGCTGCGATCTTTAGGTGTTCGCCAAAGCTAAGCCTACGATCCAGCTGCACCCCCAGGTACTTAATGCTTGTTTTCCACTCGACTTTATGCTCTCCGAGAACGATCCTCGGGTATTGGAAGGATCTCCTGTCCGTAACGAGCAAAGCCTCGGTTTTCTCAGGGGCCATTTTAAGACCTCTGCCATCCAACCAGCGCTTCGCTCGCCACAGACTTTCATTGATCCTCAGCTCTAGGATTCCGACGTCGTCAGCGGCGCACACGACAAGTGCGTCATCCGCGAAGCCGACGATGCTCGTTCCAGCAGGCAGGTCCATGCGCAGGAAATCGTCGTACATGACGGTCCAAACGAGTGGACCCACCCGCGACCCGTGAAGGGCGCCACATGTCATCTCCTCCTTGAGAGACCATTTGTCGACCTCATATATCACCCACCTGTCGCTCAGATAGTCATCTATCATTCGCAACAGGTAGTCTGGAACCTTTTTCCGCACCATCGCCTCGATGCAGATGTTCCATCTCGCGGTATTGAACGCATTGCGTATGTCAATGCTAATCAACGCACAGAATCCCTTACGCTTACCAGTTCCTTTTCTTGCATTTGTGGCGATGTTAACCACAGCTGGGATGGCGTCCACAGTGGACCTGCCTTTCCTGAATCCGAACTGGTTTTCCGAGAGCCCGTTCTCCCCGACCAAGAGAGCCTGAAGCCGTTGTAGAATCAACTCCTCCAGAAGCTTCCCCATCGTATCCAATAAGCATATTGGTCTATACGACGTGTCAACCCCTAGAGGTTTGTTGCCCTTCCTCAGCAGGACCAACCTCTGCTTCTTCCAATCTGCGAAGAAACTGCCCTCCCGAAGACAGGAGTTAAAGGCTTCTAGGAGGATCTCTGGGTACGCCCCGATCACCTCTTTGAGGATCTTGTTCGGCACCCCGTCGATACCCGGCGCTGTATTTGCCTTAAGGCTTCCACCCGCTCTCTTTAGTTCTTCGAGAGTGAAGAGTTCTTCGCGCCGGACCACGCAGGAACTTCGCTCCTGTCCTTGGAACGGCTCCACGTGTGGAAACAAGCTACGCACAATGTACTGGACTCGATCGGGATTATCCAGGCCCGGGGTCTTTCTTCTAGCCACCAATCTCTTGGTGACTATTTTGAAGGCGAGACCCCATGGGTTCTTCTCGACCTCACCGATCAAGTCTTTCCAGCATTGAAGTCGGCTTTTCTTTATGCCTCGCCTCGAAGCTGTTTTTGCCCCTTTCCATGCCTCGTGCAGCGTAGCATCCCCCTTTGAACGGGTGAATTTTCGCCGCGCTGCGAGGCATTCTCGACGTAGGGCTGCCAACTGGTCTTTCCACCAGTACATCGAACCCTTGGCTTGCCTGCGCTCACGGCGAGGCATTGAGTAGTCGCAAGCCGCGACCACCTTCTGCCTCACCGAGCGCACAGCAGCTTCAAACGACACAGCAGGGCAGACCCAACCAAGCTCATCGATGAGCCTGGTTTCTTCGAGGTGTTCGCGAAGTCTTTCCCTGCTGAGTCGTTTCGTGTTCCAGGAGGGGCTCCTTCCTTCGCCGCCCCTACCCTTATCTACCGCCTGACACCGTTGTTCTAGTGTGAATTCGATGCACCGGTGGTCACTCAAGGTTATTAACTCGAGGACCGACCAGTCGCTTATCCTTGAAGCGAGGCGAAGTGCGGCAATTGTGAGATCAATTATTGACCCCCCCGCTCCTCGTCTGAACGTAAATTCCCCGCCCTGATTCAAGACGATCAGTTCGTTCCTAGCGACCATCTCGCCAACCAAGATTCCCCTCCTATCTAGGCGAGCTTCACCCCACTCGGGCGACTTACTGTTGAAGTCACCCCCTATGAGGGATCGCCCGATGGCCTCACGGAGGCTTTCCTCAAGGAGGAGGATCTGGGACTCAAAGACATCGAAGGGATCGCCGGGGGAGAAGTAGCAGCTGTACACACGCACATCCGCCACCTCCACCCAGACGAACCCCGCGTCGGTCTCCAGGAAGTCCCCAACGCCCAAATCAGGGTTACAAACAAGGATGCCGGCCCTCCTTGATGCATCCTGATACCAAGCAGAGTTATCGGACCACTTGTACTGCTCACTAATGAGCAGCACATCAGCCACCCTCTCCCTGGCAGTCTGCATCAGGAGGTCCTGGGCATCCTTCCCCCTTCCGAGGTTGAGCTGCAGGAACTTCAATTCCTGCCTCTCAACCTCCGAAGCTCTTCCCGGAAGACCGGGCAGGAGCCGCTCCCCGACACATGGGCGACATCTTTGTCGCCCCTGTCTGCGCATGACAGGCACCTTGGTGGCGCCTTACAGATCCTGGCCAAGTGTCCCGTGGCGCCGCATCTCCAACAGGCGTTTTTCCTGTCGGGGTTGCTGCAGCCCCGGGACCCGTGGCCGTACCCGAGGCACCTGAAGCAGCGGGCGACTTCCAGGTGCTCGCGAATGCGGCACTCTACCCACCCGATCCTCAACTTGCCTAGCTGAAGCAGACGCGCGGCGCCTGCCTCAGCTAGCCGGATGACTGCAGTCTTCACCCCACCAAAGCGGGTGAAGAGCCTGCAGGACCCATCAAAAGCCGGTCTGCCCAATGCAAGGCACAGGGCAGACAACCTCTTCTTTTTCAACGGTCTCGTCGAGGTCCCTAATTTCGAGGGACCTCGTCGAGACCAGGGCTGAAATTTGCGCCCTTTCCCCGACCGCTAGGTCGAGCTCCTTTCGGAAGGCCGAAACGTCTCCCCCCTTTTTGAGGACCAAAAGGTCTTCTTCCTTCCTGGTCCTCCGGATAGACAGGACCTCAAGTCCTGCCTTCCGGGGGTCGACCTTCGCCTTCATTTCCCTCAAGATGTCGGCGTAGGACTGGCCGTCCTTCGCCGACACCTTGATGGCATCGCCCGACCTGGCGGGCGTGGAGCGCTTCGACTTAGGAGTGGCGGTGGTCCCCTGCGCTTTTTGGGCAGGGTCCTCCGCCCTTTTCTCCTTTTTTTTTCTTTTTTATTTTTTTTTTCTTTTTTTTGTGACCACATGCCAGTCCCCTTCTTTATTTGGGGGCTGGCTCGTGGCCACCTCGGCATAAGAGGGCGAAGAGCCACCCTTCCCCCTCTTGGGAGTTTTTTCCAGAGGGGGAGAGGGCGCAGATCTTTTTTCGCCCTTCGCCTGATTTTTTGTGGTATCTCCCAGAGACGCCGAATTTCAAAATAACATAACTTTTAAGAATTAACATATACACCAGGAAAATTTTTTCACACATAGCATGATTTTTTTACACATACTGCAAGTATAAAACTATCATATTCAATGATTAGATGAGTGGTTTTTATTTTTTAACACATCTAAACGATTATTTAAAAGGGGGTTGTAATTTTTACATTAATTGCAAAATGAATAACTCCGCGGTTTTTTGACAAATTCCAAATCTGAAAGACCCTGTGAAAGTGCTTGCAAAGACAAATCTTTAAGCGCTTTGAACGCTTCAACTCGACCTTCCAATCTGAAGTTCTTGAATCCCAAAGTCGGATGCATGTGAGTGAGATTTCAGCAACAATTAAACGAAAAAAAAATTCCAGCATATAGCTTTATCAATTTACTTTCGATATATTGTTGAAGAAAACCGATTACTTTGACGACCTATGTGCAATTAATTCTAACAGCTAGGCAAACGTGCGTGGGAATGGCAAAAATCGGAGTGGAGGGAACAGTCAGTGTGGCGCAAAAACTTTATTCGGCGCCTTCAAAATCGTCGCGCGCTCTTCACTGCCACTTATCTCGGCTTCTAATCGACCAAATTTTACGTTTATTTCTTTAAATCGATATAGCAAATCAAGAGGAATCTAATGATGTACATACTTCTAGTCTGTTTTTAAAAGTTTATGAATGGTTAGCATCATTTGGGATTTTTCTAATTTTGACATTGTACAATCATACAATTTTCGAAGATGATTCTGAAATACGCAAATACTTTTGCAAATCGTACACCCATTTTGAGTTCAAAATTTAGATTCGCACAATATTTTTTTTACAGCTTCTTTTTAATAAATTAACCAACACTTTTATCGGGATTTTCGAAAAAAAAATTTTTTTTGAGAGATATATTAATTTAAACTTTTGATAAAATTGGATAAAATGCTAAATTCTCTTGTATTTAAAATTCATTATCTCCGCTTGAAATAATCTAATCGATTTCGGGTTTGTTTCATTTTCTAGCTTATTACGTTAGGTTTTCGGATAAATATTTTTGTAATTTTTATTTTGTTAATTAAGTACAGATATAAGTGGAGACTTAATTAGATCGGAAGATATTAAATATTTTTGAGCGCGCGACGTGTTTAATCATTTCCGAGTTGAGCCGCAACTAGCCTTCCTCGAGACATAATGTGCTTTTGATCGACTCGGACATGATTAAACACGTCGCGCGCTCAAAAATATTTAATATCTTCCGATCTAATTAAGTCTCCACTTTTGTTAAATATGCGCCAGTTATATTGAGACATAGCGCATATGATACTATTTTTTCAAAATTTTTCTACTGAGAGAGCAAACATGCAAAAATTGTTTAAACAATTAAATTGCTTATATATGTTGTTAATTAACAAAATAAAAATTATAAAAATATTTATCTGAAACAAATGCAAACATTGTTTAAACAATTAAATTGCTTATATATGCAGCTAATTAACAAAATAAAAATTATAAAAATATTTATCTGAAAACCTAACGTAATAAGCTAAAAAATGAAACAGAACCGAAATCGATTTGTTATTTTAATCTGAGGTAATGAATTTTAAGCACAAGAGAATTTAGCATTTTGTCCAATTTTATCAAGTTTAAATTAATATATCTCTCAAAAAAAATTTGTCTTGTGAAAATCCCGATATACGTTTTGATTAAAATATTAAAAAGATGCCACGGAAAAAAATTTAAGACTTTTAAAAATGTGAACAATTTTTTTTTTCAAATCCGTACGATTTGCAAAAGAATGTCCCACATACGCAAATACTTTTGCAATTTCAAGGTGGAACACAATTTCAGTTATATAAACATTTGATCAAAATAATTCTAGTTGCTATTAATTTCATTTTTATAAAGTTGACCCGACAAGTTACTGCTAGTGAGGTACAATGGATTTTTTTTCCAAGTAGACGGTACCTTTTTTTTATTCTTAATGATAGTCATATAATTGTTAGAAAATCAATCCTTTTTGTTAAAAATGGAATTTTTGCAAAATAAAAAGTACACATTCTGTATAGATTATGAAATATAAGTTTATTATACATAACATAAATAAAAATTACAAAAATATTTATCCGAAAACCTAACGTAATAAGCTAGAAAATGAAACAAACCCGAAATCGATTAGATTATTTCAAGCGGAGATAATGAATTTTAAATACAAGAGAATTTAGCATTTTATCCAATTTTATCAAAAGTTTAAATTAATATATCTCTCAAAAAAAATTTTTTTTCGAAAATCCCGATAAAAGTGTTGGTTAATTTATTAAAAAGAAGCTGTAAAAAAAATGTAATATCTACATATAATTATAAATAAACGCTGAATATGTGTTTTCATAGCGCCTCCTTTGAAAATCCGATTTTCGGTACCTGTAGAGCGGGTTGAAACTACGATTTTCAACCCTAGGGTTGAAAGTAGCTGTTTCAACCCGCTCCACAGTTACAGCCAATCAGATTCTCAAAAGAGTTGCTATGAAAAATAGTATACATTACTCAAAACAAAACACAGCGAAAGCATTTCGTGTGATTGCAGCCCTCGTTTCTCTCGGGCACCAAACTTCACACTCATGCAATCGCTCTGTTCCGCCCCTTGTAATGTAATATACTATTGTTTTTCGTATGATTATATATCGTGTTAGTAAAAGTTTTTAGGTCATTCTCAGTTGTTTACTTCTAAATATTTTGTTCTATATTAATATATACAGTTCTCAATACAATAATCTCGAGGTGTTGGAGTATAACTAAAATGTGGTTTCTTTATTCATATTATTTGGTATTCTTTGGTATATTCGAACAGATTTAATACTAGGATTACCATTTTTGGAAGGAAGTAGGATTACCAAAAAGACTTATTCAGCAAACCAAAAATATTTTTTGATGTTTGATCTATGTTTATCTTTGTGTTCTTTGTTTGTAATACAGGTAGTGAATCTCGATGCTTCTTTTTGTTTTTTAGTATCTAAGTTTTTGTCATACAAAATATTTTTTTTTTTGCATGCCTATTGTAACGGTATATGATCGGAACTCAATGTATTTCCTGAATGTATCCGTTTTTATCCAAATACATAAATGCTTCTAGTGGAATAAAGTTTGTTTTGATAACATTTGTATAATACTGATCGTTAGGATAATAGATTCCAAAAATTAAGCTGTTATCTGTTACCGTGCGAGTATTTGCGAAATGATTTCTGGTTATTTTTAAAATTTGTGTGTAGATTTTATTAACATTATCCAAATTATAGATCTCTTCATTAGATATATATTTTTGATAGTCTGATTCTGCTGTTCTATATTTTCCAAGGCATGCTCTTAAGTATTTTCGCTCAAAAATTCTAATTCTCTCCATAATGGATGGACTAATGTTATACCAGATGGGGCATGCATAGGTTAATAGCGGTCTTATTATTAGCAAGTAGCATTTTATTTTTATTTTATAGTTCAGATGTTTATTATAGACTAGCCTGCTTAGCATCGAAAATGCGTTTGTGGCTTTTCTTAATTGTATATCTATATGTTTATTGAAATATAGGGTTTGATCTATATTAATACCTAAATATTTAACAAGACTTTTATGTGGAACCGGTTCCCCTCCCTCTTTTTGCTCTTTTATTTGAAAAGTCCTCCAGTTTCTTCTTGCACTTCTACTTGATTGGCTAAGGGGTGGTCTGAATAGAATAGTTTCACATTTTAGAACATTTATTTTTAATTTCCACGTGTGCATATAGTATTGCACTTTTTCGAAAAGATCTTGAAGAGATTCTTGTATTTCTGGTATTTTTTTCCCTATAGTGTAAATTACGATATCGTCTGCAAATGCTATTGCTCTTTTATTTACGTCCGAATTTATACCATACATTTTTAAAATTTCATGCGTGTATATGTTAAACAAGATTGGTGAGAGGACTGCTCCTTGATGAATCCCATTTAGAACAAGAAAATCTTTATCAAGGGTAATATTACCGTCTGTTATTATGAAGGATTTCCCTGTAATCATTTCTCTGATTATTTTAATAAGATATGTGGGGAATGTGTTTTTTAAAAGTTTAAATATTAGTCCATCTATCCAGACTGTATCAAAAGCTTTTTCTAGATCTATTAGACATGCACCTACATAATGTTTATTGTTAACTGCCCAGCAGACGTCTGACGTCAATTTGTTTATGGCGTGAATAGTTGAATGCTTATGCCGGAATCCGAATTGAGACTCATTAATTATGTCCTTTTCGGCGCATAGCTGCAAAATAAAGAATCTTTTACTATGACTTCGAATACTTTACTTATATTTGGGAGGAGACTTATGGGTCTAAAATCACCTGGGCTTAGACTGTCCTTCCCTTTTTTTGGTATAGGAGTAATTTTAGATTTTTTCCAGTTTGTGGGAAAGAAACTATTGTTTAACATATTGTTAAAAAGAATGCAGTAATCGTTTATGATTCTAGGCGTTATGTGCTTTAGTACAATGTTTGGGATACCGTCGATGCCAGATGATTATTTATTGTTTAAGTTTTTAAATATGTTTTTTAGTCTCGTTTTTGAGGTGAATAAATTCGGAATTTTTTCTTCTAGTGCACCAATATTGTCGGAATTAAGGTCATTGCTGAATATTAATGTCGCTTTGTTGTTATCTTTATCGATTATTATTTCCGGTTCAAAATTAGATATTTTTCTTTGAATAATTCTATTTAGACCTTCTCTACCGAGGTGAAGAAATTTTGTGTGAGTGTTTTGAAAGCTTGTACCTATTATTTTGAGTTTATCTTCTTCGTTTGAAATTATGAATTTGTCAGCTTCGTCTTTCAACAAACTATTTATATTAACATTTGCTTTCTGTAGAAAAGGTCTATCTTGAGTCTGTATCTTAAGTTGGGGGATTAAAACTTTTCCTTCAGCTCTGAATATTTGATTAACTTGGGGGAACATATTTTTGGAGTCATTAACTGGAATTTTGCTGACTTTTTCTGCCCAGTGTTTGTAAATAGAATTGGTATATTCTTGTTTAAGAAGGGCTTTTAATGTTATTAATTTGTTTTGTAGTAAGGATAATTCTCTATTATTGTGTGTTTGAATGTTTTTATAGAATTTATTTATTTTCGTAATGAGCTTGCTTTTTTGCTTATGAATTTTTTAAATTAAAGATGTTTGATAGCATTCCATAGAATTTTTGCATTTAATTTTTGGGATTGTGTTGTTTATTGTAATTTTTATTGCCTCATTTATGTCTTTTAAATAAGAGTCTATTTCTTCGTTGGATATATTTCTATTATTAGGGATTTTTAAATTATAAGTTTGAGCTAGGTAATCTGAAAATTTTTCCCAATTCGAGTTCCTGAAATTGAACTTGTGATTATTTTCTCTTTTTTCAAGGATGAAATAACTATCGTTTTTGTAACTAATTTGCATTTGAATCGCATTATGGTCGCTATCATATTCAAGGGTTTCAAGTTTACCAGTTTTATTGAACTTTGAAATTTCTAATCTAGTATCAGCTATGCACAAATCTAAATAGGAATTTCCTCTAGGGTAGGATGGAAGACTTGAGGTGTACAATTTTAATTTATACTTTATTTCGTTATCATCTAGCCATTTTTTAAAGAATGTTCCTCTTGTGTTAAATGATTGATTAAGTCAACTAGTATGCCTAGCATTCAAATCTCCCGCCATCACAAAATAATTGTCAGGATTGTCTAGCTGGAGCACTTGAAATAATGTATCTATTTCTTTGTTAGAGCTTAATCTTTCACCATAAGCTGCGTAATCTGCTATAATGTAAAGCTTTTTGTTTTCTAGAAGATTGAGGCTAATAGTTACTATCTCTAAATTTTTAAATTGTTCTATTTCGGACAACGTTAATCGCCTGAATTTCAAATTTTGTCTAATTAAGATTGCAACTCCTCCACCTTGGGTCGCGTTTGGCCTGTCTCTTCTAATTATATTATAATCTTTAAAATCTATTTTATGTTTTGAATTTAATTTTGTTTCGCTTATTGCTACATGTCTGGATTGTGAATTTTTAAGAAATTTAAAAGACTATTTCGTCTCTGATTTGTTATTATTGAGTCTACATTTACTGATATCATTTTCAATTTGTTCATTTTTAGCGTGTTAGTCATTGCAGATAGAATCAGTTAGTAATAAATAGAGATTATTGATTCTTTCACTATTCTGTTTATCCAGTTGGGTGATTTTAAGTAACTGTTTTGTTATTGTCTCTGGTGAATTTGAATTACAAGGATTATCTTGTGTGTTTTGTGTATAGTTCGTGTTTGTTGTGTTAATTTTTGGGTGATTTCTGTATTTTTTTGTGTGTTATTCTTTGTAATGTTTGAGTATGAGATACCTGATTTAACGTAATTATTAATTATACGCTCTTTGGTGATCCTACTTTCTTTTAAATTCTGGATTTTCTTTTTAATTCTATCCCTAATCTCTCTTTGTGTTGGACATCCTCTGTAAGAGGCTGGGTGTCCATAATTGTTACATGCAACGCAATAAAGCTTACTTCTATCGTTTTTCTCAGGGTTATCCGGTTTCGGGAGCGCACATTCTCCTGGTTGGCGGTTTTCGCTACATTTGACACATCTATAACTAAGATTACAATTTAAGGCTCCATGTCCTAATCGTTGGCAATTTTTACATTGAAGATTCTCTTTTTTTTTAGCTTTTCCCATCTAACTACTTAATAATTTACAAACTTTATTTTATGAAGGTTTGAGGATTGACTGTCAGGCGATAATTGTATTAAGTAAATTGGTAATGCTTTATTTTCTTTTTGAGATTTGGCTGTTGTAAATCTTGAGACTTTTGTAAACGTTATGTTGTCAATGTTAAGTTCTGTCAGTTCGTTCAGTAGTTCGTTTGTGTCAGCATTGATGTCTAACCATTTCAATAAAAAGGATTGGATTTTATTTTCTTTGGGGGTGTATGAAAAATATTTTACATCTTTCGCTTCTAGTGTTCTTTTAGCTTCATTAAAGTCGTTTACATTATTCGTGAATAAAATGTGTTTGTTTGCATTTCCTCGTTTTACATAAAAATTGTTTTTACTTAGCGAATCTTTAATAGAGCTTACCATTTCGTCTTGCTTTTGTCCGAAGATGACGATCGGTGGACGTTTTGCTTTTGCCTTTCCTGAGGGCGGAGTATTTTTACCTGCTTGAGTCTCACCTCTGCTTCCCTTGTTCTTGCTGATCTCGTTGGGGCCGTTACTTTTTGAAGGCCCGGCTCTGTTTATTTCTGTCAGGTCACTTTTCCTTTCCTTTTTTCCATAGTCTTCTTCTCTTTGACTAGCTTGATATTGTCCGGTTAGAAGTTTTGAAGAGTTTGGATTTCATTTTCTTCACGGTTTTTTATTTCCACTACTTCCATTTCAGATTCCTCTTTCCTTTGTTGTTTCTCTAAATTTTCTATTCTCTCCGTTTGCTGTTTGATGATTTCCATCAGATTTTCTATCGTTTCTCCTTGTTTTTTGTTATTGGCAATTATTTGCCTATAACTTTGTTGAGAAATTCGTATCTTCTTATTCATGTTATCGAATTCTTGGTCCGCTTTTTGTGAAATTTCCCCAGGAGACGTTGTCTGTTGGCTGGAGCTTTTACTTTTGGGTTCTGATGGCTTGCTGTATGGCTTATTTTGGTCTTGGCGTCTGTTGATACCTATTTTTGTTTGGGTTTTCAGCGGTGTCCTTGCCGTTATGTTTTCAGTCCCTTTCGCAATTCCATCAGGTAAATCTTTTTCATTATCCATGATGGGATAATCCGAAGCGAGCTTTGTGTTGTCAACATTTATTAGTTGTAAGGCTAAGGTGCTTCTCATAGTTTCTTTGAACTTCACAGTGCTTTTTTCACTTGTTGAATCTATATTGTACAATTTGTTCGATGGCGCGAAGCTTGGCCTATGCGGCGTAGCCGCTTGGGCGTTTTCGAGAGCCTTTTCCAGTATAGCTGTTAGCTATGAGCAGATATTTCAGAACTCGTATTGGTATTGGTATAGACAAATTGATGAGCACGTATGTATCAGGCGAATGTCTCGAAAGAACTGTCGAGTGGCAGCAAACACAGGTTAGTGTGGCGCTCGCTGGGAATAGGAACGAAAATGTTCGTCATAACTAGATCGCGTCGTTCATGCCACATACACTTCCGGTTTCGAAGTAAATCACTAATTATAGAGTGAAAACTCAACGAGACCTCGCAATTCTTTCGTGCCAGTCTCGTGTGAATCTGTTCGTCCCCATGGCGATACCATTTTAGTGGTTTTCTTTCCTGTTTCCCCGAAAAAGGCGGAAAGCTTTGGCTGGGCCGTCTCAATAAAGAATAACAATTTTCGATATTGTTTTCAATGAAAATAAAGTCGATTCTTTCTTCATTTCGAGCATTTTCTAGAAATTGACTTTGTCTTGTTGGAAGTCATAACATTGGATTTGGAATTTTCCTTCCGGATTATCCACCAGCATCACGTAAATATAATTGCCAATCCGAGCATTGTGATTATCTGATTTCAAAACAAGTGGAAATTTATGCAGTATTGTAAAAAACTTATCAATTGATATTGAACAATTGAAAAAATATTATGGTTGAAGTTTGAACTTTTCGTTATACCTTTAGGTCAATTAACATGATAAACAAGAAGAGAATACCTGAAGGTATAAATAATTGGAAAAATAACCCAGATTTCTTTAGGTAAAAATTTAGAAATTTTTTCTTTCAGAACAGTTTGTTATAATTTTTACGCGTCGAAAGGGTTTTCCATCATATGGTAGATACCTTTTGTTAGAGGTGTTTGACTTGTTCGACCAAGCATGCAAGTTAGCAATGGCTGCTCGTCAGAATCAATGACGAGTGCCTCATTAGTACTAACATCTATTAAAGTGGAAGTGCTTTGAGAAATTTCGAAAACTCCCTCTACGGGTTGAAAGGGACCAATGTCAGATAATTCGAGAGAACCGGAAGGAATCAAAAAATCTTTTTTTGAAGCTTGTTTACATTTGTACGAATGAAAACCTTGGGTTGAATTTTCATTTGGTGCAATTGCATTTGTAAATTGATTGCTTTTAATTTTCATTTTTTTCGAAGGGACTTTGTCTCGATAAGACATTGCTGAAAATTATAAGTCCTTATTATTTAAAATGCTACATACAGAGCCAAACATGCAAGTGACAAAACAATTAACTGATTTGTAAATATCTATGTATCATTTTTAGTTTCAGTTCACTTTCAGTATCGATCAGCTTGGTGTCGTGTATTATGAGTTGCTCAAACCGAACAAAACAATTACTGGGGCAATCTACCGAACACAATTGATGTTATTGAGTCAAGCACTCAAGGAAAAGCGCGCCCACTACTACCTCAGACTCGATAAAGTTATTCTCCTGCATGATAATGCTCGTCCACATGTTGCGGCGCCGGTCAAAACCTATTTGGGAACAGTCACGTGGAAAGTTTTACCTCATCCGCCGTATTTAACAGACATTGCCTCTTCTGATTTCCACTTATTGCGGTCGATGACGCATGGCCTGTCTGAGCAGTACTTCACATATGAATATACTAAAAATTGAGGCGATTCGTGGAAAGCCTCGAAAGATAAAGCATTCTTCCGACGTGATATCCGTATGCTGCCAGAAAGATGGGAAAAAGCAGTGGCAAGTGATGGACAATACTTTGAATAAAACATAATGTTCCGTTCTTTCACAATAAATGCCCAATTTTTGATAAAAAACGTCGGAAACATATTTGTACATCTGATATAAATGACGTTAAGTGGATCAACTGTACATTTAAGGGCATGTGATACTAAAGAGATAAGCAAATTTTATTGATTTTAGGTTTCTACGTGTTTGTGCCTAAAGTACATAAAATTTTATTTTCAAAATTGGTGAAACGGTAGAGAAGATAAAAATGGACGTAGATAGATTACTTTTGGTTTCAAAATTGTGTAAATGTTAAATTTTATCAAAATATATCGGAAAATTTTTTTCAATGTCAGAAACAAAAGTAGACCGTCTACGTCCGTTTTTATTTTCTTTACTATTCCTCAAATTTTGAAAACGAAATTTTATGTATTTTAGAAACTAACATGTAGAAACTGGACCAGATTCTTCACATGAACTTGCTACTTTTCTCAATTATCATATGCCCTTAATAAATACGTTATCGTGAAAGTAAAAAATTTAACGTTTGTAAATGTAGTCAATAGTTTACTTGCTTTTAGGGTTGACAAACATAATTTCTTCCTGTTAACGGAAAAAAACTGCAGTGTGTTCACATTTTGGTAGTAGTAGCTCTGTAACAATAAAGTATTTTATCTGATTATCAGTGAAACATTTTTGTTTTTGAAATCATATGTAGACATGATACACTGATTATTATGATTTTCTTAACCTTAAAACATAGAGCATTTGCAAATTACAATACACTAGGTGAATTAACCTAGGAATCCGAGCAAAGCCATGAGTTATTCGAAACATATTCACATAATACTCGAAATTTCTGTGTCACTCGTCAATGAAGAAGGGGGAAAGCTTACCAGCTCCGGGTCGCACAGTGATCTTAATTTCTTCATCAACTGGAATTGAAACTTGGAAATGAACAAAAAACAAATAATTTATCTCATTATATTTTATATTTAATTATTTAGATTGTTATAAATAATGTAATTAAACAAATAGACCATTTTTATCATTTCTGGGCGGGAGAAAATTTTCTTCAGTTTGATATGTACCAAATTTTCTAATTAGAATCATTATATTGCAAAACATTATTCATATTTTAACATTCAACTTCTGTATTCAATGATATAAGTTAATAAATTACAATTGCCGTCCTGTTTTGGAGGGAAAACTGCCCTTACACAGGGAAAATAAGAATAAATTTAAAAAATTACTGGGTTGTAACAAAGTTCCCTTCACGCCTAACATTTGCCTTTCATTAAGATAATAGGCACACGAACAAGAATGTCTTGCCCACCAGACAAGATAAACATTTCTACACGTTTTTGGGGATACTTGATCTGAATCCGGGGTTGGTTTGACTCATTCCGTTCGCATTTCGTTCCTAACCTCAAAAAAATGATAAACGTTGGAACATTAATGAAAACATCCAGAAAGCAAAGCGATTATATACTTAGAAAGATTTGTATCGATCAGTCAGGGTATAAAATGAAGAAACGAAAGACAGAATGTTTGTTCATTTCTTTGGCATAGAGTCAGTTTCTTCTTATTTTCATATTGGGCCCCCATATGTTGCCGAAACGTGTGCCTTTCTTTCTTTTTGAGCAGTGTTATATGTAATATTAATTTTAATCAATGAAAATAAGAAGAAACTGACTCTATGCCAAAGAAATGAACAAACATTATATGAATTTGGGTCAATACAATAATAGACATGTTACCAAACATGTCAATTTGAAAGACAGAATGTTGCGTTGTCAAGTGCGACGTTTCGTTGGCATGGGTACGCCAACCTCATCAGGCTTAAACTTTATTGAAAACACAAAAAAACACTTGAAAAAGACGCATCTCATGAAACGAATAACAAATTAATAATAAAAAAGCAAACAATAATTACCATAATAAATTAGTTAAAATAATTTATAAAAGTCACATATCGTTAATAATTAAAAGCTGCGTCCGTCATTATAATCAGTGTAAGACGAGCAAACAGAGTTTGTATACTAAAGGACTGCATCGATGAGAGTTTAAGTATAAGTTCTAACGAAGAAACTAACACAAATAAGAACTAATGCGTAAGAAGTTTAAACCGAAAGTCAATCACGAATCTAATAATTTTAATAATGGGAAGTAAATTCTATTCAAAGTAAATATGTCCTCCTTTTTGTTGATACTAAATTGGTTGCATTTTATATGAATCATCTCAGATGTTAATCTTTTTTTATAATCAGATTCGTAATCAATAATTTGTATATGTTCCCAATCAAACTCGTGATTAAATTCAGCCCGATGTTTAAATACAACAGATTCGCTATTTTTGTTGTTTTTATGTTCATTAATACGAGTTCTCAGAGATCTTTTCGTTTCACCCACATATATGGCAGGACAGTTATTGCACTTGAAGCTATAAACAATGTTTGTTTGTTGCCATTTTTCTGTAAAATCCTTTCCTAATTTGATAATTGACTTTAAACTTTTTCCTCTAACGGAATCGTAGAAATGTTATATTTTTTAAAATTTTAGATAATGTTATAAAATTATTATTTGAAAAGGGAAGACAAACTTTTTGTTGGTATTTTTGTGGGTATAAAGAATTATTTCTAATATTGGAATTGTTAGAAGAGTGATATTTAATTTTATTCAAACGTATTTTTATGTTCTTATCAATAAAATTAATTGGATAATCATTGTTGATTAGAAGTTGTTCAACTTTTTTTAAATTGGTACGATGAAAGGATTCATGGGACAACAAAATCGCTCTATCTATCAAGTTGTATACAATGTTTCTTTTCTGTTGTAGTGGATGGTTTGAAAAGTAATTGATAAATCTACCAGATGCAGCTGGCTTCTGAAACCAATTAGTAATAATATGGTTGTCCTTAGAGATGAGAGTCATATCTAAGAAATTGATTGAATTATTTTTTTGTAATTCGTGAGTAAATTGTAAATTTTGATGACAGGAGTTGAAAGTATTGATGATTAACTCAATATGTTTTTTTGTACACATAAAATGGTGTCATCGACGTATCTGTAATAAAAGAGGAGAGAGCAATTATGGTTATCTTTTAAAAGGTAAAAGGAGGGTAATATCACTAATTAAAAAAAAAGCGATTATATGTTTCCAGGGTAGCTGAATTCAAATTTGAAGGTCTTTAAACTCGGCGAGGTCGCATTCTATTCATATCCTTAAAAAAAATGAATTTAATCACCGAAATCTGTCTCTGGCACGTGAGAAATTTTTTTTTATTTTTCCTTATGATATCTTATTCTTTTATACTCGAAGGTCCTATGGTTTCTGTGACGTTTCATCTCTTTTTGAACAACTTCTCTTTAAAATGTCCAACAGTAATCTGCTAACATATGCACATTCCACCTTCCCTGACATCTACTTTCAATCTTTTTATGCCGTGATGGAATCTTTCTCCCTGCTCCTCACTGTAATCCCCCAAATTCATTCAAAAGTAATCTATATCAGAACTCAAGAAGTGCAACTTTAGGTTCATCAAACAACCAAGCTTTCCAAAGTTTTGCACCAGAACAGCTACTATTTTCTTGAAATTTTTACTTTTATGGTTACCGAGAAAGTTTTCCGCGACATTTTTTAAACTTGTCCACGTAGTTTTTTCTTTTTTGTTCATAACTATGATGAAATTTTGGTCGTTCGACATTTTGCGGATTTATAGGCCATCAAAAGCACCCTCATGCACTCTTGCGTCTGGAATATTCGGAAATTTTTGCTGTCAATATTCGAAACATTTTCCTTCTTTGTTAAGAGCCTTAACAAATTGCTTCATAAGACCGAATTTAATATGGAGAGGAAATAGGAGTACTCTGTCTGGATTAACTAACAAGGTTTGCTTAATATTTTGCAAACCTGGCTTGAATGAAATTCTTGTTAACAATTCATTGTGAGTATAGTGATTCTTTCTATCCCTATTATCCCACAGATACAAAAACGGATTTTTTGTAAAACCTAATTATTGCTTTAATACCAAACCTAACATTTTCAAGTCCCCGCAAATCTTCCAATTCTTTTGTAATTTAATTTATTAGCAACAATTTGATAACAACAATTATAACAATAACAATTTAATTAACAATTTATTAACAATAAATTTAATAACATTAATAATAATAATTTCGAGACATGTTTGTATTAATGTCTTCAGTTTTTATCTTGACCCAAAAATAAATTCAATGTAGTTTATTTATATTGGCATCGGGTCATAATTTTTCATTAAAAAACAATGTTCAAGCAAACATATCAAAAAATTTTTAAAGGGGCAGAAAATATATTGTAGGGATGAAAAAGGCAAACGTTTCGGACAAAAATGGGGGCCCTCTTCAGTGCCAAATTTAATGTACTTAGTGTCTAAGCTGTAAACGTGCAAGAAAAGTTATTAGCACTAACATTAGATTTTTTTGTTTTTGTTTTTTTGGTCTTTTTTAATGATATTTTATAAACATGCAAAACTTATGTGAGAAAGGAAGATGGTAAGCTCCAAGGCATCTAGGAACGAGACCGCTCTAAAACACAGCCTTAAAAAAGTGTGAGAACTCCTATTTTGCAGATCCGCGAAGAGTGAATCCGCAAACTGCCCCTCCTCAAAGGTACACACGAGAACCACCTATGGACACTGATATCTCCTACAAAATAAACACAGATCCTGCAGAAAAAACATCACCATCCACAAGAGGGCTCACAACACCCACAAGAAGTAAGCACTTCACAAAATCACAAAACACGAACCGGGACGGAAACAGATTTTTCGTTAAAGGGCAAAATAAAAAATTGA